>JANHGO010000041.1:23983361-24015819 GCA_024606505.1 Aquila spilogaster
TTTTCCCCAAGTCAAGTCTGTTTCACCCCTGACGGTAATTGGTGAGTGATCTCTCCTGTCCTTATCTCGACCCACAAGCCTTTTGTTATATTTTTCACTCCCCTGTCCAGCTGAGGCGAGGGGAGTGATAGAGCAGCTTTGGTGGGCACCTGGCGTTCAGCCAGAGTCAACCCACCACAAAACCCTACTTTTTTATTTCCTCTTGTGCCTAACATATGAAATGGAGGAGATTGACAGTTTTGAAAATTAAAGCTTACTGTTTAGGATAGTAATTTCAAATGGGATCTCTTTATATAACAGCACTTTCTTCCAAAATTGTTGTGAAGTGCTTTAATAGAGCAAAGGCAGGCACTGCAGCTGGGGAAACCTGGAGTGGAGCAGTACCCGGTAACTCAGAATAGTCCACCAAAGCATTTCTCTCTGTACTAGAAAAGATCACATCAAAGTCAGTTGCCATTTCCCCCAGTCTCCCCTGCGTTTGCTAATGTTGGACTGATATTCCTATAATAGAGGGCCAGATTCCAGCGGTCTGCTTATTTCAAGTCAGAAGAGCAAAGGGATGGGACTGGGACTGGAGACTGAAAATCCAGTCTTGTGTTACTCATTTTTCTTTGTGAGAGGCTAAGTATGGTGACCTCACTGGGATAATAATTCCCATCTCTGTTCAGATATGCAAGAAAGCCCTCCTGCTTCTCTTCTTGGTGGAGTCTGTGGCTCCAAGGTCAGGGAGAAGGAAAAGGGAAGCCCACCTACAACATCTGCTACAGAGCTGCAGGAGCCCTGGCTCCAGCCAGCCTTTCATACTTGGGAATGTAGGAGAGGGAGAGCTGTTATATCTTAAACAGACCCTTCCCTGTTCCAAAATTGCAGGAAATAAGTCCGTCACAATTTTTCCTCTGATCGGCTCCCAGGAAAACACAGTATTTGAAACCTCTTATATACTAAGGTGAAGTGAATCCGAGCCAGGGATGTTTTTTGGAAGCGACGAGTTATGAATTCAGATATAATACTATTTCAGTTGTAAGGAACATTCCTGCAATTCAGACAAACCACAAGTGACATGTTAATCAGCTCCCTCAGTCTTGCGAGTGTGTAAGTGGGGGCTGCACCAGTTCCCCCTTCCAGCCCTGCTGAGTGCAAACACTGTGTGGAGAGCAGCTGGCTGTGTCTCCCAAGGAAGCATCAAAATGTCCAGTGATTGTTGAAGAGAGCCAGATTCACACAAACACACACTTCTTTTGGCAAGATGTCCTAACAAGTTTGGGGTGGGCAAGAGGGGTTACGTGGAGGCTAAACAGCATGTCCAAGTGGACCTGGCACCACCACAGCATTTAGGAAATCTCACTTCTATTCCTTGTTCCACTCCAAGGCTGCTGTGACCTTGTAGAAGTTGTTTTATCTCTTTTTGTCCAGCTTGTGCCTTCAGACAGAGAAATCTCAATGAGTTTCCGAAAGCCCCGCGTGCAATATGGCCTAACCCCTGTTGCCGTCTGCTTTCAGAGAGCTAATGTTCTTGTCATTGGTAAAAGGCTCAGGTCAGACTGCGCTCTGTTCAGAAGACAAATGTCTGTACCCCACTTAAACAGAGGCCTTGCACTGGCTCTCTGCTCTCTGTATTCCACTGGGTACCCTTTATCCTTCAGAAAGAAAGAAAACAATCCATACATGCCAGAAAGACAAATGCAAAACCAAAACACTTTTATTTGCTTGGGTTAAATGCATAGATCTTGAATTGTTTTGATCCATTTAAACATTACAATACCAAAACCAGTAATCAGCTCTTCTGGATAATTTTAGAAACTGTCTTTTCAAAAGCCAGCAGTGGTATAGTAGTGTGAGAGTAATGAGCAGTGACAAATTATTTGTGCTATTTCCAGGGGAAACTGTTGGCATTAACTTGATGCAGAGTCTTTGTTACTTTATGAATAAGAAGTGCAGTTAATATATTATACTCCATGTGTCTTCCAACCCTACCCAGAACCTAATTACACTTTATGGAAAGTTAAGTAGGCAGTAAACTAAGTGGTATGGAAAGCGCATACAGTAAAACTCCGTTGGCTGCAAACACTGAACAGTTGTTTTGTCCTTCTACTTCGGAGAACTTCATAATTATACATTTAGTGCTACTGAGAGATCCACTGTGTAATTACACAGCTCAGCAATAATGGCACCAGTTACTGTGCAAATACAAGGAGCCACAGGAAATTAAAACAAATGTAACAACAGCAATATGTAGAAACAAGATGAGAACCAGTAGTGGGTCCAGGTGTCACTCTGGTAGAGAGTTTTATGGAGGTTTGTTCAGTTAAAAGGAAGGTGTTAGGGCAGCAGCTTTGTCCCTGAACAGACATGGCATTGGCCCAAAGCCTCCAAAGAGAGTCGGTTTGGTTTGGTAGGAGCCATGCCATCAGCTGATGAGGGAGGCAATGCCAAGGCTATTCAGCTGCACAGCCTGTTTGCTGCTGCACTGGGAAGTAGGCTGCAGGAGATGTCTGTCCTAAAGGGACCGGAACAGGGTTTGTACTTTAAAACACACCTATTAAAAGCACCTAGAGAGTTCCTACTTCTGAAGTACTTGAGCATCTCACAATCATTACTAAATCTATTGTCACAAAGCCTTTGCGAGACAAAGTGACTTAGATAATTCAGTCAACCTTTAGGTGCCCTAATCCTTGAGCAGAAACTCCTGACCTGCATTACAGGGAGAGACAAGCCCTTCTGAATGGGAATCCCAACTTTTAGGAGAGCTATGTGAGGAGCAGCTGAAGCTACACTATGGGAACCGTTGAGGAAAGCAGAACTGTTTGTGGAGAACAATGGAGAGTGTCTCAACACTGGGTCACAGGAAAGCTCCTAAAGCTGACCAACATTCACAGCCAGTAGGTTGGTGTCCAAAGGGACATCTACATTGACTCTGATCTTTGCAGTAAAATAGATGCCAAGCTCTGTTTCTCCACAGCCAGATACCTTCCTAGGGAGCTGAGTTGCCATTTGCTACCACTGCATGCAGACTACATGCCCTCAGCAGTGCCTTTCAAGACTGGAAGACATCATTGGTTTTATTTTATTTTATAATACAGTGGCCATATTTATTCTCCTTTTCAGAACAGCTTCACCAGATTTCTACACTGTATCAACAGTCCATGTAGTCTGCTGATGGGAAAACCAAGCCCTAGGCTCTTATCTAGCTGAAAAGGTGTATCCCAACATCTTTTATCTACTGGGGAGAACCACAATTACCAAGCCTGCAGCTGTTTCCCAGTCAGCAGAGGTTCCACCTCTCCTGCTGAAATTGTGCTGAAGTCCAAAAAAAAGCCATTTCCACAGAAGGGAGCCAGGCAGAAGAAGGGAACGTGGTTCAGTAGCGCTGGGGTTACTTCATGGACTTAGGAGGTGGGAAGCTGAGGCCTTTTTTAGAGCAAGTGGCTTTATACTTGACTGCAAAGCTAGTCTCTTTCTTGCTCCCTCTTTCTTTGCCCTGAATTGCTTCCTTGCCAAGCAGGAGAGGTATTCCTCCCTTTCAGAGGAACTCCCACCCTCCTGGTTCAAGCAGTCTCTTGGCATTTGTGACTTGGGCACAGGACCTCTCTTAGGCTAAGAAAGGCTTGCCTTTTTAAGCAGCTTCTGACTTCTGTACCTTCTCTTTTACCACCTGTCCAAGCTCATTCTCTTCATTAAGGCCTTGAAGAACACTCTCTACCTCTTTCAGCATAACTTTACCTCCTGCAAAGCTGCCTTTTCCATTTGAGAATAGCATATAAAGGAAAAAGAAGAATTTTAAGGGACCATTTCCTACAGCTGTATAATTTTCTGTTTCCCAAGAAGACTTCTTTCCTTTTTCTATCTCCTTTTTGCAAACTTCTACCTCTGCCTAGCCTGTCATCTCATCTATCACATTTTTGCTGTTACTTTGGCTGGCACTGCATGCTTTCTTTCT
Organism: Aquila spilogaster; assembly: GCA_024606505.1. Lineage (NCBI taxonomy): Eukaryota > Metazoa > Chordata > Aves > Accipitriformes > Accipitridae > Aquila > Aquila spilogaster. Next base: position 23,987,299 of record JANHGO010000041.1, read on the forward strand.
GGACTCTTAGAGTATCCTTCCTTTACAGTCTAGATTTACCTCTTGATTATGTTGAATACAATTTCCTCAGAATATAATTAATCACACTATCCAAACTATCCATCCCATCACAACTGTGCCTTGGCTTTTAGATCCAGACAAAGAGCATTCATGTAAGTATACCTTTAATGGAAAGCCAATTAAATGCAAGCCTGACTAATGCCTACTACAAGTATTTAACTTACTTTAGTGTTACTGTATAAAAAATCTGTCCTTTCTTTATGGGAAGCTGCTTTCAGAATTAGCTTAAATCAAGCCTGGGAAGAGACATGATTCAAGCATTCTGCTGCTTGGTTTGCAACTCATTTGTAGACTTTTTTAATGCAGTCTTTATCACATTTATATATCTTGCAAAGTTCCGTTAAGATCTGGTTTCCTTCACAGGTGGGAGTGGGAACTGCTGTCTCTCAGCAACTGCTTACCAATTCAAACTAAATTAATTTTATTAAAATTAAAATGGCACTCTCAGCATACTCAGCAAGTTTTTTGTAATAGAACTCTGAATATATACAGCCTTTTGTCTAGAAATCCTGATGCATATTACATGTCTAGGTCAAATCAGTTCTTCTAATACCCCTGTGAGGGAGGCAAATAAGCACACTTTCAAGACTGATTTTTTTCCAGGCTTGTGTTTAGTTACTCAGATATATTTATAGCCTTGAAAAAATCCTGAAGTCAGGTTTGGTGCAGAATAAATCCCTATGTTAATTTTCCACTGTTAATTTTGTTTCTCAGGTGTTTGAAATTATAGACCTGTGGCACTTGCCAGCTCTAAACTAGAGGCCTGGTAAGGATGTGGCTGTATGTCAGAGCTGGAGCTAATATAGTTTGCCTTTCAGAAGTGCATAAATTGTGGTTTATTCTTTGGAGTTAGCTCAGGTATGGCTGAGACAGAGGAGACTGGACATGCCATCAGCAAAATACTCTGTAGATGTATCTCTGCCTATGTCCTAAATCTACACTCCTAGTCCTAAATCTACACTCCTATGTAAAATCAAAATGAAATCTTTACATCTCCATATTGTATCTTTGGTTGGCAAAGTAGTCTGTTTATTATTATACTGTTTTATTCTGAACAAGTATTGTATAAACCAATTGTCAAATGCATATTCATTCAGTCAACAAATGCTTTGGTATTTATCTTTCTAAATTAATTCTCCAGTTTACATTAAAGAGAATTTACCTGTTGTCTTCAGTGAGAGTTTGACTAGGGCTGGTTTTGAGCCTGCAATATGTCCCTTACCTGTTTCTTTCCAAAAGTTAGAAAACTCAAATGTGTCATTCCATTTTCAGAGACACCTTAATTATTTGCAACCATATTTTATGTGTATTATCATTAAATCAATTCTATACCATTCCCCATTCTCATTCATACCTTCATCTCAGCTGTAAAAACTACAATATTACTGCATTCTCCTCAGTCATTCAACTTGGAAACAACACTGCTTATGTCAAACTATTTATCCCCATCAGCGGAAACAGCTGGGTATGTTGTTTCATAAACAAATGAGACAAATCTCCATCTAAATGGGAAGATAAACAGAATTTAGGTGTCACAGGCTGCAGTTTGAAGAAATAGGATGCACTAATCTAGCTGTTTACCTCTGTTCATGCTTATTTTGATCAATCGTATTGGCACCCCTTTGTGAGTTAATTTAACTCACTAACCTGGCAAAGAAGTAACCAAGGAAGAGTGACTGGATCGTTTTCTTCCACATTAGCGAGCTGAACCAGCTCAGACAACAATCTGACAAAAAAATAGTTCAAATAGTTCAAGCGAACCATACTCTGAAGGTGCCTGTTTCTCACATTGACTTTAAAAAGGAGCACGTGGGATGAGTTCAGAGGTAAATGCCTACACTGTAAACATCTCTAACTAGGGAAGATAAATCTCACCCTAAGCAATTCTTGCTTAAGCTGAGTAACTCAGCCTGCCCACGATTCTCAGACCACGTCAGACATGCTGACAACACCAAGCTCCTCAAAAAGACATGGCCATAGCTTTCCTTGTAAACACAACAGAAACAGGTTTATTGCAGGTATACGACAGTTGAGTTATTAGATCTAGTGTGTGAGAAACCTACCTTTACTTCGTCCCAGACATGCCTCTTCAGCCCTGGAGTTGTTTTCTCCCAAGACAATACATTAATTGTCAGGCTACATGCTGCAGGCAGGAAAGAAAAATTCTGGAAATGTATCAGCCCTCACTCTCTTCTGTTTCTCTGCAGAAATGCCGTGTTATTCTCTTCTAATAGAACAAATGTTGGTTTGAAAAAAAAGGGCTTTTTAGGTAACCTATAATTTACCACAACAACAAAAGAATAAAACTAAAAATCAAACTTTGGAAAAGCAAAAGCTTTTTCTTAAGACATGATCATTCTTAATATCAGCTTGATATTAATGAAGGAAACTTCATTGCCTAGTTTGTGTACTGACATTAACACCTCACTCTCATCACATTTCTTTGGTTCTTTCTGTAACAATTATACAAATGAGTGTTAATTTTGATCTGAAAGAGAAGATGGAGTCTGGGTGGTAGATAAAGGAATAAAGAGATTGATTAATTTATCAGTTTAGCCACCTGTTTTCTCTGTGGTGTTTGGCAAGTCAATGAACTGTTCTGTACCCTACGCATAAAACAGAGACACTTGTAGCAGCCTTTTAAATGCCTTGGAAGAAAGCTGCAGAAATGGATGAAAAAAAAAAAAAACCAAACCCCAAACTTGTCCCTTCTTCTTGCCTTTCATGAGAGAAATGGAAAGCTGAAAGGAAATTAAAATGCATCAGCTAACATTTTTAAATGAGGAGCTCTTAACACATGCCAAAGCAATGCCATCGTCAGGATGACTAGGTCTGTGGAGCCTGACCTCTCCAGGCTAGCATGTACACAGATCTGCAGTAATCCTTCACATGGATAACCACGCAGTGGTTACATAAGTGTTGCGAATATTTTTGTCAGTAGTGAGTCTGCTGTTGAGAAGAAAAATAAGACTTGTTTGACATTTAAGTTTAAAGTTATGTTGGGGAGGGAAGAGAGAAATTGCAAAATTTCTTTAAAAACTTGTTTATGTAGACAGTTGCACAGAGGACAGTGTGAAAGCTAAAAAAAAAAAAATATCATATACTTTATACCTTATACACATGGATTTTCTCTCATTTGACACTCCTCTGAGGGAGAAGAAGGAAAAGCAGAATAATAGGAATGGAGGTTTAGAGGGTGGGTAGGATTTCACCTGCAGACAAGGTAACATTGAGGTCTGAGGCAACTCTGACCTTTTAGAGGCCTGCTGAACAAGAACATTGGAGAACAGAAGCCATGAGAAACACTTCACTCAAATTCCTGAACACCACATGATCCACAGCTGAGGTTGGGATGGGGTGACCAGGCCTCCGAGCAACTCAGCTAAGCCGTGATGGGATCCCTGGTGCCTTGTCCCTGCAAGCTCCTCAGGCAGGGGAGGGACGGAGGGAGGGAGGCAGGAGCTCTGTTGTTGCCTTGTAGCCCACTCCCTGGCCCCTTCTTCACTGAAAGTGCCAGTTCACCCCCTGCTTTATGTGTCAAAAAGGGCATGCACAGATCAGATGACACCAGCCAATGTTAGCGTTGGTCATGAGAGGTTTGTTTGCACGTCCCGTTATATTATTGGCATATCCATCACTTGACGGGGAAGATGACAGAGCACACATCTCTTCCTGTGCCTCCCTGAAGTACAACACAGCCTTCCCAGTGGAAAGCTGGACATAAGCTGAGGGTGTGACTCAGTAGCCCTGAAATTTGTCTGGTTTCATTGACCTCTGTGGAACCCAGAAGCTGAACAAATCTAGCCCCACATTTTCAACTTCCTGAAGTTCCAGACTGGTTACTTTTCAAGTGGAAATGTTCTCTACAACTTGGCAAGAAGCATAGTCATGTTTTATCCCTTTCAAGAAAATACCCACTTAAACAATTCCATTTTGTTACTGTTTTCTCTAAATCCTCATTCTGAAGTAAAGAGAGCAAATGCAGTGCAAACAGACAGACATAGATAAATTATTAATTACCCAGCCCTTTTCTGTTTAGCTACAGGCAGATTGTCAGTGTTCTTGCTCAATGCACTCCTGCTTTTTCCTTGGCAAGCCACGAGCTGCACATCCCCCCTACCTCCAGGGCCAGGCAGAGGGGGAAGGTGCAGGTTTGGACACAATTAGGGTAGCTAGAGCATCTGAAGATCCTGATGCATGGTAGCACTGGAGGGACATAGGCACTAATATGGGTAAGAGGCAACGATTTTGGTATGCTATCACTTCTGGGTTTTTTGGCCTTGCCTCTACAAAAAAAAAGGGGGCAGGAAAAGATATCTGTCCCTGAGAAAAAGTGGCACAGACTGGCTTAGGTCATCACTTCTTGGGGCTATCCTGCTTTTGTGGATTTGTCTTGGAGAACGGGAGAGCACGTGAGAAAGAGAGCACTGAAGTGGCCCAAAGCAGAGCCAAGAGAGACTCTGGAGAGCTGTTAGCAGCACTTGAAAACACAATAAATTTTGTGGATAACTTATCTCCCTGTTTACCAAAAACTTACAAAATTAAGCTGAGATTCCCTACAGGAGAATTCTTTCTTGCTGAGAGGTGTCAGCATATAAATAGTCAGGGGAACAGCCCAAGTGGATAAGAATAGGGTTTTTTTCAGTGGACCTGTATGGTTTTGGGTAGAAACAGATGACTACACCTATAATGATAAACAAAATAAGAGCAAGGACCTTTTCTCTGGCACTGAGGTTAAGTGGTATGGCCCAGCTGCATTCATACTACTTACCAGTTCTCTCTAGCTGTTCTGTGCCTATGTGGTAGCCCAAAGACAGAAGGCGTTTTTTCCTTCTTTTTTTCCTTTTAAACTCTGAAATAATGTAAGATCAGTGTAGCAGCTCATCAGAGTAGAGGTTTCATAGCACAGCAGTGGATAGCATTTGTTGCATGTACTGAGGTATCTGAGGGAGCAAAGTTTGCTGGGATAACATGTAAGACCTGTACATGGCAGAAAGAGCCAATTTAAAGTGGTCTCATTCTTACTGAGTTTTAGGAGCACTGTCTAGTGAACTACCTGAGAAGAGTTTTCAGTTTTCACGGCCTTGGTAGAGCTAGCTGGAAAAGTTCAAAAAAAGCCAGGGAGTGAACTAGCAACTAAGCAGTGGAAATGAGCAGGGATCCAGTGCTGACATCCCTAGTTCTCTTATTAATTAATGTGGCTGTACACTGTGAGTCACCTGAGCCACTCTGCCTCTTGTGGATTTAGCCATCATGTGATTTCTTCCCACCTCCATCATAAAATCAAGATACACAAGGTAGATCCACAAAAATCTTACATGTTTTAACAACCTTGTTCCAGGCTGACTTCAGATCTTGACACTCCACTTAGCTGCTTAAACTCTTCAAGTATTTACCTTTCTGCTAGAACATTTTCTATAAACCTGAATGCCAGATACCTAGAAACACATCAGCCCTGACAGGATTAAGTCATTTGGATTTCAGGTTACCTCCAATTCCTCTGTGATCCTGCCCATCTTGCTTAGGCAGCCCTGTTCAGGAGACTCAAGCTCACACCTAATCCAAAGCAAAACACAGTTATTCACCAGAGGTCCCATAAAGCCTGGATCAAGTTTCTTCTTTGCTTATGAGCCATAGTATTTCTTATTATTCCCTCAAAGAGTTTCCAAAGATGGGAAAGGAACATCTCTGTTCCAGAAGGATGTTGTGAGGATAAATGATCCATAAAGCAATAGAAAATATACACTGTTTAAACTTGCAGTTGACAGCAATTTGGTGAGGCAGAAGAAGTAATGCAGACAGCTGGATTGATTAAATACAGGAACAGAGAAATACAGGAACAGAGAAAGCACATTACACTTGCAGAACTGGAGACTGCCAGAAAGAAATAAATTATAGAAAGACTTTGGAATTGTACTCACCTCACTGTGAGCTCTCAGTGCAGTTCTGTGATCTGAAGGATTAAAACCATTCCACATGTATGAACAGGGAATCCCTTCAACTGTGGTTTCTATTCACACAGCAGTGATACTACAGCATCTTGCCCGCTTATACTCTCCATGTGAAGAAGAGTGCAGAAATACTGGTACTCAAATGGATCCCTGTAAAATGATCCACAGATTAGAAAGCAACGTGCAATATAAAGCTAGATGAGCTCTACTCTGTGCTGAATTGTGCATAGAAAGAACTGGATGATGAAAGGAGACTTTTTTTTTCAGCCTTGCTGGCAGAGAGAAAACAAGATTTGGCACCTGAAAACTAAAGTTGTACAAATTAAGACATAATATCCTATTAGTGAAGTTAATTAAAGAATTGAAACATCTTATCCAATAATGTCTCTATATGTGTGAAGGATGCACTGTCTCCTGAAGTCTTTCAAATTAAATTGGGTATCTGTCAGAAAAGAGATGCCTTAATTCAGCTACAGTTTCTATGGGTCTGGTGGCCCCTTCTGGCCCTGGAATGAATTAATGCAACTCTAGATCTGTGAATATGCTGCTGCTCAGTTCTGGGTTTGGTCACAGAGAGGGCAGAAAGCCATGCAAAGTCCTGAGCATATTGAGAACACTTGCAGCTCGCTGTTAAGACTGTAGCGAAAATCAAAGCTCAGGCATTAGGCCTGTAGCCAGTTGCCCTCAGGGTAAAGGAGTGTGAACATGGGCTCCAGGCAATCAGAACTGAGTGAAAACTAGAACTTTAAGGTTTTAGTAGAAAAAAGTAGCTTCAGGCAGTTTTCCTTGAATGTGCATGCAGATTCTGTGCATTAACTATATATTCATGCTAAATCCATGAATAAACTTGTACTACAAGGCTCTGTTGCTGTTAATATCTAAGGCCCCATGAACTGGAGTGTATGAACTTTTGAACCCTTATTAGTGTGAAATGTGCTAAGTCTGTCAGGCGGGGGAGAAAGCCAATTAATGGGCTAGTGGATGACATCCAGGTTAGGGAAGGCCCAGTTAATGGGAAGTCAAGTGCATAGAAAATAAGACATCATCCTTTGTCAGAAGCCAAATTTTTTCTCCTAGCATTGAACCTTGTCTTATGAAGACCATTCAAGGACCACTGCCAAGCTAGGTTTGTTTGCTCTTCAAAGGCTCCCAAAATAAGGAGGCATCCCAACATTTCTATCCTTTTGTCTGTTAAAGTTAGAGCCCCAAAATCTACTTCAAGAATAAACTTTTGAAAATAGACTGCACTTTAATCTGAGGAGGAAAATAGGAGATGAAATTTACTTAGATTCTGATACATAAATAGCTTACACGTAAATATATGCAAATCTGTAATGCATATATAAATGCACATACATACACCTTCTCCAGTATTTCCATGTTCTTTATGCTACAGAGGTTTATCAGAAGTGCTATGTTAGTTCATTTGAACAATCTTGTAGTAAACTAAGGAGATTGATCAAGGGGTGGATTTGAAAGGGTGTCAATTGGCTAACTGGACACTGATCTATTTGTATTTAACAAGCGACCAGAAAATCATTTTCCTACCAAAGCATGACTGTTCAGATATTATTTTTCTTCTGTTTTTCTCTTATCTTTCCTTCCCCACCTTCTAAAGCATCAGGCTTTAGGCACAGGACCATAACTAGAATTAATTCCTTCTCTCAGAAAATGCAAGGGACTCCTTTCTCAGTTGTTCCTTGCTTATATGCACAGGCAGAACATAACTTGGAACCTGGAAGAAATTCCTCCCTTTCCGTCTCTGGTAAGATTAGCAGGAATGTGAGGATAGGAAAAGGGGTTACATTCATCCAGACGATGGGAAAATGTGTACCTGTTAGCACTACTTGAGCAACTTTCCTCAAAACTATTTTGGGCTGTGAGCATTGGTAGCACTGCGATTTACCTTACTTCCTCTCGAGGGACACAGGATAGTGATTTGAGACTACATGACTGACCTCTGTATGGAGGTAAGTAGATGATATTTGATGGCTTGTGACAGGCACAGTTCAGGCAGCAAAACAGCCTTTTCCTGAAGTGACAGCACTTATTCCACTGTATGATTTGGGCATTTTAGTAGTTGGGGATTATCCTGACATTTAAAAAACACTTTTGTTTTGTGCTTAATTCTGTAATTGTGACACCAGTTGCCCCCTTACTCCTACTTTAATAATCCCCCTTGGTCTTCAGCTGTATGAAACTAAGGAATAAAGAAAGATTATGTGACAAGGTCAGATGTTTAGGATTTTCCTTGTCGTGAATCATATCTTCGTCTTTATAAACATATATTTCTCACTAAATCTATCACTCTCAAAGAGAATAAAATTCTGACCACCAGGGAATATGCTGCTTTTCCCTGTTCCTAAGATACTGTACACAGAATGGGCTCAGTCTCGCTGCCATGGTTGGCTGGAGCCAATGGGAAGAAGGTCCAGGAACATTTCCAGTGTACTTGCTGAGCCAGCCATTGAGAAGCCAGCATGCTCTTTCCATGCTCTGGAAGAGAGTAAGTTGAATTGCTGCTGAAATATGAAGTAAATATGATTTTTGGCTCTATTCCTCTTTCCTGGTTTTCTACAGCTTTCCACATGACAAGCTTTCTATGGGTCTCAATGGCTGAATGGACTCAAACACATGTGTTTTGCTTAATCAGCAGTCAGGGTGATGCAGAGACAATCCACACAGCCCCTGAGAGCTCAGACTTCCCAGCAGCAGGCTTGCATTTGACGAGTGAGTTTGAATTCACTTCTTTCTGCAGATGTTGAGGAGATTTTAGTCCCCAAGTTTATCAGGCTACTCCTGAGCCCAACATTCACATGGAGTTTAAAAATCAACAAATTAATTTAGTGTCTTGCAAAGACATACATAAGGAAAGACACGGAATATTTGGAGGGAGAAGTAAAGTAAAATATAGCTTTGCCCTTGATCTTCTGTATGAGCTTAGGTGAGTTATTTCACCCTCAGTCTCTGTTTTTCTTTTATCTTTCTTGTCTATACAATTAGAGACTCCCTTAAGACAAAAACTGTCTCTATCATAATCAGTTCCTTTCACAACAGTGTCTTAGTCCCTACATATGTATTCTACATTTAGTAATATAAATAAAATCATTAACTTACCACACTGCTAACACATTTAGTTTTGTGTCTGGTTAAAGAAAATTGTAAATTAAGTCAAGTCAAGTTTTCTTATAAATGCTTTGTTACTTCAAAATTACTAAGGATTATGGGTAAAATGGCTAACTGTTGTGTGCTGCTATCTATTCTTAGATGAGGTTCTTTAAGGAAAATATGTGATTCTCCCCACTGCCCAATAGATTTTTTAGGTAACATCAAGAACAATATGGTTTTTGTTATAAGCAAGCACAGCTACGTTTGGATAGTTTTAATGGATTTATAACACACTGAAATAAAAGAGGCTACCCAGGAGGTGACACTCATTATGACCCAGGACACTCCAGGGCACATCTCCTTTAGGCCAAGGATAAAGATGTATAAATTTATGAGCTATGCCAGGCAAGCTAGCTCTGGAAACAGAAGAGAAATAACCAAGTAAGTGTGTCTCTGTACCCTGGTTAATTAGCGTTGCCAACAGACCAGGGTAATTAACTTATGTGCGGTGATAAATTAATGCTGTCCTGTCTGCAGGGTCCAATTGGGTATCTCTGCCAAGCACTGTGTAATATTATGTAAATGTTCCAGCTAGTCCAGCATGATGCACAGCATAGATGCATCCAGAATCAAGCTCTGAAGACTAATCAGTCTCATCTTTGAATCACAAGCCATTTATCTGTGTAGTTTAGGAAGGAAAATTTTCACCAGCTGCTACATTACCCAGATGTTTAAATACATTACAGGACTTTCCAAACTTCCTTTGAAGCATCAGGCATGAGAAAGTGCCAAAAAGCTGAATAATAGGTAAGACACAGTGAAGTCATATTTGTTTCAAAAATACTTAGGTAATTATTTTGGAGGTAGAAATGCTCCAAACTCTTCAGATTTCAAACATAACTGCTCTTTGAATTGTAATGAGAGATAATCTCATGAGAGAAATCAGGCAGAAAAGACACAATCACCTTTTCCCACCAGCAGTCTGACCACATTGAGTAGGGATAGTGATGTAGAAGACAATGAGGTTGATAAATTAGACCTGACAAGCACACTGTATGGATGTTGTGGTTTAACCCCAGCCGGCAGCTAAGCACCACACAGCCTCCCAGTCACTTCCCCCCCAGTGGGATGGGGGAGAGAGAATCAGAAGGGTAAAAGTGAGAAAACTCATGGGCTGAGATAAAGAGAGTTTAATAGGTAAAGTAAAAGCCCTGCACACAAGCAAAGCAAAACCAGGAATTCATTCGGCACTTCCCATGGGCAGGCAGGTGTTCAGCCATCTCCAGGAAAGCAGGGCTCCAGCACATGTAACGGTGACTTGGGAAGACAAACGCCATCACTCTGAATATTCCCCCCTTCCTTCTTCTTCCCCCAGCTTTACATGCTGAGCATGATCTCCTATGGTCTGGAATATCCTTTGGGTGAGTTGGGGTCAGCTGTCCCAGCTGTCTCCCCTCCCAACTTCTTATGTCCCCCCAGCCTCCTTGCTGATGGGGTGGGGTGAAAACCAGAAAAGCCTTGACTCTGTGTAAGCACTGCCGAGCAACAATGAAAACATCCCTGGTTTATCAACACTGTTTCCAGTACAAATCCAAAGCATAGCCCCATACTAGGTACTGTGAAGAAAATTAACTCTACCCCAGCCAAAAGCAGCACAATGGAGTATGGAATATTGTGTGGAGAACGTGTATTGGAGTTGACCTGTCAAGAGCTGAATAAGAAAAAAACAAGGATCTCAGAATCTCCCTGCATTTCGGAAGGCATGAGTTTCAGTAAATGTAATCATCTGTACTGGAAATGCCTACATCTGAGCCAGTCACTCTCAATTCAGCGGAGAAGATGAACTTTCTGAGCAAAATGCAGCTAGTGCAAAAGAAGCCATCTAAACCTCTTCACATGACTCACTATATACATGCCTATTTTAATTTCCCTTGCATTAGAGAAAGCCTCTCAAAGTGATTAATTTACATGAATACTTCTGTTTACACTGTGAATGTTTAATATTATGTCAGATGAATCCCATTATCTTATTTATTCTCATCTGATTTTCATTAATATAATTCCATAGCAATCTGCACTACTGGAATATAATAGTGAAAAATATGAGTGAAGAGTAAGATTTATGACTTATTAGATGATAATAAATACTCCTGGTCACACTTTATTTTTCCTGAGGGAAAAAATGTGTGTGTGTATATAAAGGTGTATGGAAGAAGATACACATGTTGCCTGTACAGAACACAGCACATAGCACTTCCTAGAACACACAAAGGTGGGTGGAGCAGGACTTCACAGGGCTGAGATTCACAACAATATTCCCACAGCTCCTCATGCAAAGCCACTTTTATGGTCCATTATCTCATTAAGAACCAGCTCAGGTATTCTGCAATAGAAACATATTCAAGGGTATCCAGTTAATTTGAAGATACTGACATTAGGCATACACTCACACTCATTCTCTGCTGTCAATAGAAAGGAAATGGCACCTTCACAGGTCACTTCAGAAAATCTGAGATGTGAGCACCTATTGGAAGAGTCTGTCTCCCTCCACTGACTGTGCAAGGTATGCAGGTCTTTCTTTGTTACGAAAATTCTCTTTATTATATCAATCAGTCTTTGTAATATGAAAGTGTAGTAATTTTGTCAATGTATATTAGGTCACATCATAGACTGTAATATAGTGGAATTTTACTGGGGACTTTGATATTGTTCATGCTTACGTAAAACAAACTAGAGGACAGCCTGGCCCTGGAAATAAAGTCTTTGCTTCTTGGAAGCTTAGAGCTGTCTGTGAAGGATAAAGGATATAGCTGGACAACCGAGATAACACCAGCATCCTAGCCCCTCTAACAGGTCTTTGAAACCCTCCCAGCATCAGCTGGCATGATAGATGAGTAACTATAGCAAGACTGACTCCAGAGATGTCTGGATCAATAGACAAGCAGCAAGAATGCTGCAGAGGTATAGTTGCTTTGCGAAGTTTTACTATGATTAGTAATCAGTAGTGTGGGTGTTAGTGATTAGTCAAATTGTGTTGTACCCAAATGTTTGAAGGGTGTAAGAACACTGTGTAAAAACACATTTGGGGTGCCTAAATTTGGCTGGGACACCTCATGCACATGAATCAATATTTAGCTTTGTAATTCTGTACTTTGCACCCTCCCAGTCTCCTCAGTCAGCATGGGCCAGTTGCAAATTTTCATAACATCTTACTTTAGTGTCTAACTAACTCAGGTAGGATGAATTTGAACCAACAATCATAGGGAAGTTGCTAAAGCATAAATAGTAAAATCATTACGCAATCTAAATTAGAATCAAGATTACCTAGATAAAACACTAGTGTTTGAACTACAAAGCTATCTGCCTTCCTATTATAAGTTTTTGGGTATGCAATGTTATCAGTCATAATTAGTTTTATTATCAAAATTAACAGGTGTTGTACACATGTGTAAGGAAATAGATAAAATCTTTTAATGAACAGAGTTCAGATTTGTATGAACAGAATTAGATTGCTCAGTAGTAACAAGGTATAAAATTTTTTTTAATAGTGAGCTGAAATCAGCAGTCCTGGGAAAGAGGAATGACTGACGCTAACCCTTGGTTTCTAATGATTCATAAAGATAAGGAGAACTTTTTTCTTTCCACATTATTAGTGGTATTTTGGCCAAACACCTTTCAGAGTCAGGGTATTTTTAAACTCTTCTGTGATAAAAGAAAAAGAAAAAAAAAACAAAAACAAAACAAACCCAGAAATGGCTATTTCCTCCTGCATGTAGTTAATAAATTGTGTGCCATCCTCTTCAACTTTAAGCTTTAAGCATAAAGTAATATATCCTGAAGAGGCTCCGCATTCTATAAAACAGAGAAACTGGAACACTAAGCTGTCCAACACACCACCACCATCCTTCATGTTGCATCCTGATTCTCTGCTGGATATTAGAGTTAAAAAGTCTTAATTTTACACTTAAAATTGTCCTTGTCTACCTGAAAAACTTTTCTCTCTGCAAGCACTGAAGAATCTCTGAAACTATCAAAAACGTAATGGGCTGTGGGGCTGACAGTGGAAATAGAGACATACCCAGGCAATCCTTATTTCATCAGTATTCCTGAGCCTGTCAGAAGAAGGAACATAATACCTTTGATACTCTAGTCCTTCAGAGGGGCTAAGCAAGGTGCTGAGTGGGGCACAATCAAGGCAAGCGATGGGAAACATCTGGTGGAAAGCTTTAAGTGGAATAGGCCACCTGACTTTGGTCCATACACAGTGATATTCCAGGAGCAAAAATTACTCGGTAGATTTCTGTGTTTACAACTAACGGTCATACTCTTTCTCACAGCTTGTCCAAAGTGAGTGTAGGCAACAGTTCAGATGCAGTTTGATGTATGTTTTCAGCTGACATGAGCCAGAGCAGCCATCAGAAGCAGTCCTGCACCGCCCTCACTCCAACTGCTTATTTGTGGCCTCTTTCCACTCTTGATCTTGTGTTGGCACATGTATTTGAGTGCTGTGCAATGGGAATAACAGGGAACTGATCAGACTGAAAAATTACCTGTCTACCAAAAAAATGTTAATTTTCTCTCTTCTATAACTCAGTGCTTAAAGTATCCCAATGTTGTCCATTCTGCAGTCACTTGATTTCCAGTGTAGAGGTAAAATATACTATGATTCCTTTTTTCCTTAAGACACATATAAATATAGAGGGAGGGACTGAAGCTCAAGGTGACATTGTCCCAATCACATTATGTGCTATGTTGCTCGTTGTGTTGCAATGTTATTATTATTATTACTAAGCCTTAACATGTCAGGTATTTTTTCCTTCACCTTTCAGTATACTATTTGATTGCTTACACAGTGCTTTTGCCTCTCTGAAAAGCAAATCTAGGAATGAGAAACATTGATTATTTGTGTATTTCTGGTCTCAACTTCAAATTAACTGCTAGGCTTTGCAAAAGAAGACACAAATTATTCATGCAAGAAAAACCAAGAAGTGATTTATTATCATGTCTGATTTCCAGTGAAGAATTTCCTTCAGATAACCCAGCAAGGAGGTTTTCCTATTTTAAATAAGATAAATTACAATTGACACTGGAATTCAAAACATTACTCCAACCTTTCTAGATCTTTTGGTCATACAGAAACTAAGCCCATGAATTACATTGACATCAAAGTTCATTAACAGTGTTTCTGAGCCCAGCTTGAAAAGTCTGAGATCCTTTAAACAGACTCAGCCCTGTCTCCCTCCTACTGTACCACCAGAACACTTTCATTGCCTTGGGAAGACAGCAATTGTCTTTGCCCCACCTTACAGAGAGGATGGCTGGAAGGGGTTGGGAACTATCTATAGGAGACAACTTTTGGACTGCACTGTAGAAATAAATAGCACAGGAAAGGTTATGCTTTGGAATATGCACTAGTCAAAGGACAATAAACCTTTCCCTTCCCTTGCACCCCCTGCACAGCCTAACCAGACCTTGGACTGACATGCAGGAAGGAATACCGTTATTTTAACCACATCTTCCCTGTGGCAAACAGAAAGCACAATTTTTAATCCAGAGCTGCAGAATTTGCAAATTCAGGGGTAATATGAAGAATGAACTGATGGGGGTATTAAAACCCCAAATGGGTGAGTGAAGATTGTAATTATTTTCCAACAGCAGCCATAAAACCTCACTGCATTCTGGTCCCTTCATGCTACTTCCATCTCTCATTAAATCTAATGTTTTATTTTTTATTTAGAAATGTTTACAGTTAGTAAGGAACAACTAATCAACATGGTGAAGCTGCAAAAAGTCAATCACTTCCTTTCACCTGTTTTCTGGAGTGGAGTTTCTAGTGCTTCCATGGACTTGTGGTAATTTGAAGGGGAGAGTTTGGAGGCAGGAACTGGTGGAGACTTGGACTACTTCTCTTTAGAGCCAAGAATTAACTGCACTGACAAAAATGACACAGAGTTTTGTAATATAACACATTTAAATTCTCAAATGTAAGTTGACATGAATGGACCTGTTTTAAGCAACTAGCTTAGGTGCTCCCTTTAAAGTTATCAGTGAAAGAGGGGCTATAACTACAGTTTAACTTACATGATCTCAGTTGCCCTCCCCAGCTGTCTGCTTCTTTCTTCTGAATATTTTAGTCTAAGCTTTAAACTCAGCATCTCAGTCCACCACTGAAAGCTTTATCTGGTAACACTTATAGACTTGAATGAAAACACTAGATTCATTCAACTGTTAAAAGTTGAGTGGGTGCAGAAACGATGGCAGAACTAGGAGAATGGTTTTTTACTGCATGCTCTCAAGGATTGCTCTTTTCCTACATAGTGCAAACACAGCTTAGGAAAGTTACAAATTTGCAAATGCATTAAATATTTTATACATTAGCAGCAATATTCATAATTGAGCCACTGAGTGACCTTGAGTGAGTGACCGAGTAGAAAGGCCATGACAATCACAGACCATCTCAGGGAGAACACATGCAAACATGTCCTCATAAAAAGCAGTGATGTTGCTGTGTTTAATTACTTAATTTCAAGAAGTTATTTACAAAGTTATAAAAAATCTTGATGGCAAGTAGATCATTGTTCTTTTCAGCTCCACAGGGAGCCAACATGAACATCTGCAAGACGCTACCTCCCACCAGGCAGAACAAGGCAGGTAACGATGAGAACACACATGAGAATAATTATCAACCACAGTTTCAGAAACACAACTGGGGAAAAGACCAGAAGGCTTGATAGACCTGAAGTGTGAGATTCCAGTGTCCATGAGGAAATCTGCAGAGTTCCTGTGTATTTTATGGAGTTATATGTCACTTTTGCCAATAACCTAGGATAGAATTTGCCCCAAAGACTGTCCTGTGAAAGGTGTAGGTGATGAAGGAGATGTCTGGCAAGAACTCCAGAGTAAGATACTACGAGTATGGGCTCGCTGAGGAAGTGTTACTGTCCTTTTTTAGAAAATGAAAACACTGGAAAATTTTCTGACAGCCTGTGTTAAATGCTGAGTAATAGGTTTTGAAGCTTTCATTCTTCCAGTGAAGGCCTGTTTCCCTGTTGCTTTGCAAAGTCATTTACAGCTGTCATGGTTTAACGCCAGCCAGCAACTAGGCACCACGTAGCCACTTGCTCACTCCCCCTTCTCCCACTGAGAAGGTGAGGGGAATCAGAAAAAAAAAAGTAAAACTCGTCAGTTGAGATAAGAATGATTTAATAACTAAATTAAAATAAAATGTAATACTAACAATAATAAAAAGAAAATATAATAATTAATAATAATAGTAATGAAAGGGAATAAAATAAAATAAAATAAAACAAGAAAAGACAAGTGATGTACAATGCAATTGCTCACCACCTGCTGACTGATGCCCGAGCAGTGATTCACCCAGCCCGGCCAACTCACCCCACTTTATGTACTGGGAGTGACATTTTATGGTATAGAATATCCCTTTGGCTAGTTCCAGTCAGCTGTCCTGGACATACTACCTCCCAGCTTCTTGTACACCCATTTGCTGGCAGAACATGGGAAACCAAAAAATCCTTAACTTGGGATTAGAGGTACTTAGCAATACCTAAAACATGCAGTGTGTTATTAACATTATTCTCACACTAAATCCAAAACACACTGTACCAGCTGCTAAGAAGAAAATTAACTCTATCTCAGCCAAAGCTAGGACAACAGTTTAGGCTGGATGTGAAACATAATAGACTTCAATTTATTGCTGAATTACAGTAAGTACAGTGTAATGCAGAAACAGTTCTGGCAACTGTTTTGAGCACAGCTGAGTAGGATTCTAGCAGAAAGCTGTTGACAGTGCTGTTGACATCCGATGCTTTTTGATGCAATCTCTGCGATATGAATGACTCAACCTACTACTTAGAAGTACTGTCACAGTGTCAATGTAACCAGACACAGGTCAATTCTGTGCATCACTAGAGAGTCAGCAGGTGTCATGAACTTTCAGAGGAGACCCAATGCACCTGGTAGGAGAAGACCTTAAAGTCACATAACATATTTGAGAAGAACCTGTATGTCCCACTGTGATGCTCCTTCCACACCCCACATCCCCACCCTGTGAATGTTAATTGCTGGAAAAAATCAACTCCTGGACACACAAAAGCAAATAATGCTGAAGTAAAGAACGTGAATTAGGATAGTATGTTAGCAGCAAGTGGCTAGGAGAGTAATCTTACATTAAGAGTCTGCTGCGCCTTGACTACAAGTGAGCTTACTTGTCTAATAGTTCTTCTGTAAACTGATACTGTAAGCAGAACCGCCTTGAAATTCCCAGTTATATCTCCATAGTCAGAAAATTTTGGCTAGCTGAAACTAGGTATTTCCCTTGATAATATAAGTATCAGTGTGAAAAATGGATATGGTTTCTGGTCAAAATATAAGTCCCTCCAGAATTTAAAAACAGCTCTGAAAAGTAAGGGTCTTCCACATGGCTGTATGTGAGGCTGAGATAGAAATGGGAATAATATGGCTGAGAAAGCAAAGATTTCTCTTACTTCTCTCATATCTCTGGTGGATGCTGTCACTACTGATTCTTAGAAGAACCCAGGTGACATATATTGTCTCAGTCTCTGGTTTCTGTTGAAAAGCTTCAGGATGTTTTCCAGTGTCAAAGGATCATCTCTGAAACACCAAAACATTCCCTGGATAAGAAAGACTGTTGGCCACTTACTCTACATAATAATAATTTATCCTCTCCCAGGAGTCTTAAGAGTCAGTGTAATGAAGACTGAATTATATGTGGCCATGGGTACACCACATTTCAAGCACAGGCTAGAGGCTATGTTTGAGTCTAAACTTGCCCTGTATCTTCACTAGATAGAGATACAAGTGGCTATTCAGCTGTGAGCTAGAAGTTGCCTGCCAGGCCCATTGGAGCAGAATCCTTGGACATAAACTGCCCTTTAGCAAGGACACTGCCCTGTACCTACCCATGGTGTAAATGGGTTGCTGCCATGTGTTTCATCTGCCTTTGCAGTGATTTTGTGCCACTGTGCAGACCTTTCTGCAAAAACTTTGTGATAGCCTACAGCAAGGATAGGTGGAATTTTTCTGCCATCCGATTTGTTCTACCTTATAACAAATGTGGATGCAGCAGCTGTATCATCCTCTGTGGCACAACCAGTCTGTTATTCTAGTGCAATTGTGTGGTAACAGGGCTATAGAAGTACATAAGATAGCGTAAGTCTTTAACAGGAAATGGATCTCAAAATATGCTTTATAAAGATAGGTTCCTCCTTTGTGTTTTCTGAGCTCATAAAAAGAGGCTTGATTTTCAAATGGGTTGATAAACTTTATCCCCAAATTATGAATTCCAAGTTTCTTAGTATTTTAGAGAACATCAAAGTACACTACAGATTAACCTTCTAGGTATCACATGGGATATGGAAAGTGACTTTTCTGTTCACTTCTAGGAGGAAAATGCTGAAATGAACCTGTTTCTCCCTTTTCTAACTCCTGTCCTAGACTCCTGATTGCTACTCTACTGTACATAAAAAGCTAAGATCAAACATTATTTGACAACTAGGCATACATTTTTGTGTTTGATAGACTCCGACAGATTATTTTTCAACTACAGGCACGATCACTTTCATTTGTCTGTGAAATTTTAATCATATGAGAAGAGAGAATTGGCATTATTATGCAATACTCCCACTTCTTACGGTGACTGATAGGAAAATGGAATTAAAACCTCAGAACAATCTTCCCTTCGTAAACTTGTTTCTCATGCTTCTGATTAACACATTAGTGCTAATTAAATATGCAACTCAGCATGATGCATGGGAAATTAGCAGAATAATTCTAAGAACATTAAAAAATACACTGAAAATATATCTCAATGTATGTAGATACTTGTTTAACATATAAATGCAACTTTATCACAAATTTTAAGAATATCGCATTTGCAAAATTAAAGCTTCATATGCAGCAAATCTGGTTTGTTTGAACAAATGCACTTTGCACATATGTTAAGAAAAGCATTGTACTGAAGACATATGACACACTACAGAGAATAAAGCAATCATTCATAAAAATCCACTTAGAATAACAACACATATAATGGCTCCTAATTTATTCCAAAAGAATTTGAACCATATGGCCCATATTACTATATTAATGTACTGTATCTGTAAAACACACTTGCTTAAGCCTATGTTATATATGTAGCATATCCTAGAGGAAACATCTTTAAGCAGTAATGGGCAGTCGCAAAAAATACTGAAATTGGCAAAATCATTAAAAAAATACAGTGGCCTTAAACCAAAGGTAAGTATGTGGCCCAAAATGGAAACTGCCTCAAAACGTCTTTTAATCACACTGGGAACTCAAATCTGCATCTGAACTTTAAAGCTCAGTTATTTTTCAGCTGCAGGACATGAAACACCTCATGCTGCATCTACAAAGTATGTGAGAATGGCAAATAATGTAGACCAGACTAATGAGTTCTGGTGATTTAATATGAGGCAATTTAAGAAATTACCATCCCCAGCTGTCTGCCCTGCCCTTCTGCTGGAAATTACTGCCCCTAACTGAATTGGCAAAATAGGTGGTACATGTGCTTCTCAGCAAAAACTGTTCTTGTCACCTGGTGTTCTCTCAAAGTGCTATCAGTTTCAATTTTTTGCTCATGGTACTTTTTGGATATTATAGCATCTGAGGGCTTTGCTTCATCGTCCCTTCTGCATTTAGAAGGAGAGGCTGTTGGAGGGGGGAAGGTGGGTCACCATTTCTAGTCGTGGAGATATGCTGTTCTACTATGAATAATAGGTTGCAGGAGAAGTGAATGCAAATGTGATAATTGGGAATTGCCTCATAAATCTTAGCATAGTAGACTGCCACGACCTTCCCGCAGATCCATCCCACCAACAAACTGTATTGCAATGGCTGGAATGTCTTGACTACCTAGAGTAGGTGGTGTGCCATAATAAGTTTTTCCTGGGCTTAGAAGACTACACTCATTTTAAAAATCCTGCGCATCGCAAGCTTCTTCAAGGAAAACACTTTGAAAGCTGGAACATCCCCTTTGGTGCATAAAAAGGTATTTAACAGACAACTAAGTTCAAGGATGCGATTGTCTGGTGGGTCCCTGGGGGCTGGGAGCAGTGGGGGCTCCCTGGGGTGGTGGGGCAGGGCCTGGCGGCCAGGACGAGTCGCACCACCCCAGCCAGGGAGCAGGGCAGGCCAGGGGCCAGCCCCAGCCCTGGGCGCTGGCATGGGGACAGGGATGGGCCGAGGCCCCTGGGTGGGCCTGGCTCGGCAGGGCCCACAGCCAGGCTGTGGGGAGCTGGACACCAACACCCTATGGCATCACTGGGGCAGGGGCTGACAGCCCCGGCGGGCTGAAGTGGGGTCCTGGGCCGTGGGCAGGGTGGGGAGAGCCCCAGGGAGGCTGGGCAGGGCCGTTAAAGCCTCGCAGGGCCCTCAGACTGGGGCAGTGATTCTGGCAGTCCATGGCCATTAAACTTTCATCAAGGTTCAGTTTTAAATTTCCTTGGCAGATAAAGAATTATTTCCACAAATATCTAGGGGCAGCACAGACTAGGAAGCATTCCCAATGAAGCTTGTCGGAGATTCTAGATGATGTGGGAAAAAAACCCACTTGAATTCTGTTGAAGTCTTTGACGGGGCCAAGCTCTTTGTTGTCATCTGCACATGCCGCGCAAGCACTGCGTCATGGACTCCAACCTGCAGCATGGCAATCTCATTCAAAATCAAGTCTGAGGAAGAGATCCTCTACTGCAAAAAAGGCATTTGCTTAGAGCACTCACAAAGCGGGAGATGTCAGTCAGTTCTCAGTCCTCATCTCGTGTCCCATTGCAGTGTTAAAAACAGGAGGCTACAGAGCAGGTTGCATACAGACACTGGGACCTTCTTTGGAAACTGTGCCAAAATGATACAATCCTGGGTCCAGAAGGATGGCAAAAAAGAAAAAACATAATTCAGAACCTCAGTTGTCAGACTACTCAACAGGGGTTGAAGAGAGTGTGCTCTTACTCCCATTTCTCAGGCAGTTGAGGGATTTAGCATTCAGATGATATTTGGATACTTGCTGTCCACTTGCAAAGTGACTAGATTGCTTGAGCTCATGAGTGCCTGGCACCTAGCAGAGGGACCTTCCTGATACTCTTTCCGAGAGGAAGCATAGGACCCAAACGTAGGTATTCTGAGTCCCCTGGATTCACACAATGAAGCATGGATTCACCCCACTGCACACTGGGCACTGTGGTGAGGAAATCACAGACAGGAGCTTAACTGTCCTTTGGGGGTCATTCAAATGTTCAGTCAGATGAAACGTATCTCAGTTGGTTGACAACAAAAACCAGCAAAGATAAATAGCCTTCTAAATTAGGAGTTTCAGCTTGCTACCTAAAATTAAGATGAATCTGAATCCCAGTCCTGGGATACTGAAATGCTTAAATTAGAAGTACTTAATGAGGTGCTCTGATGTCTCCCTTAGACTTTCAATGCCTCAGTTTTTCACCTGTAAAATAGGGATAATGCTATTCTGTCTTGCAAAAAAATGTTGAAGTAAATTCAAGGCTATGAGGAACAAGGATCATAGCATTAGCTTCTTCACCTGAATAAGAGAAGTGAGTGCAGCTCTGCAGAAGATGACAGTCAAATAATTCTGAGAAAGAAAAAAATAAAGCTGAAAGAAAAGCCTTGAGATGAACGCTGGTTTCTTATTGTTAATCCCTTTGTTAAAAAAGGGAGACTTCAGCAAGCACAGAAAGTTTTGATTTTTCTCAGTTTATGATCTATGATCCAAGGGAAGCTGAAAAACACATCTGTTCATTCTCAATCTTAAAGAGGAAGCTTTAACTCAGAGTTTTGAAGATACATATTTTTAACACTTACATGATGACTGCAGCATTATGTTTTAGGCCTTTTTATGTCAAACTGTTTTCATTGATACTGGTGCTTATTTTTATACACCAATGCTTCACTCTTCCCTTCCTCTCTTTGAACAACAGGTGACTTTGTTAATGTTTTTCCAATATTCAATTATAAAATCCTTATGGTCAACTGACTAATTTTAAATGACACACAGTTTCCATAGATGTGTTCTCACAGCTTTACAGCTACAGAACATTGTGACCCAGGATGGAAAATAGCTGGAGGATGTCTGGCTACAAAATTTGCTCTGTGGAAGTTATACTTTGAGGACAGCAGAAAAAAAATTACATTGAACCATTACAAAGAGATTAGAGAAATAAAGAAAAAAAGAAGACAAAGTGGGAGGAAAGACCACCTGCAAGCACCTTCACTGGTCATTTCAGTTATTTTCATTGTGAATTTGTAATTAAAAATGTAAAAAAAAAAAAGAAACAAGAAACCTTGCTAAGGAGGACTGAATTTAATTATATGTTCATAAGCACGTCTCAGGTTTTTTTACAAGTAAAAGCTTTCACTCTTTCTCCTCTGACTTGCTACATGGGGATGAATTTCTGTTTTGTGATAGAGACCTTCCAGGGGTAATTAGGTTCCACTCACATGGACTGAATTATAGGATAAAATCCCAAGGAAACTATCAGGAAAAATGTAATAGCAATAGAGAGTACTTGTGTATTTAAAGATTTGTATGTGGCTTTGTATTTTACTGAATGAAAATTTGAATAATGAGAAGCTCAACATGCAGGAGTTCTGCTTAGCTGTGATTTACACTAGTTTGTATGATCAGTATTCATCTAACTTGTCTTTTATTATCAATACATGAGATGTCTAGTCTGAGCTAGTAGTTATCTGTTGTCTGTAATTCCTCTACAATTCTAGTGAAGGAGAAGGTATCTCAAAAGGGCAACTATTCCTATTTATCTTAGATACATATTATAGAATGGGATGGGCAGTATATAGAATGGGATGGGCACTAGAGAAGTTTATCTTTCTCAGCTCATGATAACCTGCACCAGCTGAGGTAAGCAATATGAATTTCTGCCCATTTTCAGATCGTAAATTCCAGGCCTGAACTGACGAAAGAGGTCACCTTTACAGCTAGAGTAGTTTCAAAGTATTACCTATAAAATAATTAAAGAGCATATATATGCCAGGGAGACAATAGTCTTCACAACAGTTAATTTAGCTGAAGTTTCCTTGATTTGATTTTTTAGTATGGAATTTTTACTTGCAATCGAAGGGCAGGGCTATGACGTGAGACAATGTTCTACTTGGGCCTTTTTAATTAAATGGCTCATTCCATAAAACACAAACACTTTACATAGAAATAAGTTAATCTAGTACACCTAATTAAGCATTATATATTGGAGCCACGCATCAGTGATTTGAGTTATATCAATGGACCATTTCATTTATCGAGGCTGACAGCACAAGTTCTTAAATACAATGATAAATGACTTCCCTTCAAGGGAATGATACTTCACCTTGGCAGTTCACTCTGTTTTTTAATGCTTTAGAGACAACTAGGAGTGATCAGTTCATAAGCATCCTAAACAGGCACTCTTCCATTCGGTTAGTTTCTGTAGTCTGTCTCCCTCACTAAACTCTTCAGGGTTATCTAGAGGTGACCATACTTTCCCATCCAGTCTAGCCTTTGCTGTAAGAATCTATTCAGGAGCACATTTGTATAACCATTTGTATAACCATCATGTCTCTTACCAAGTAATTTTGAAGACAAAAAGCAACTCTGACTTTGTGAAACACACAGCTGGCTCTGTTTAATGTTGATGAGTGCACATCTCAGGCCAGAGTGGAATTTACTTTACCCACTAAATAGTGCTGAAGAAACATTTCTTTCTCCTCTTTCACTTTCTTTGATAATACGGAAGGATGTAGTTCTGCCTGAACTCATTGAATTCAGTGAAATAAAACATAAATCTCGTTGATAAAAAGCAAGGTATTGTAGCTTGCTTAAAGGAACTTCTTTGGGTGAAATCCAGCAAATAATGTCTTAATCATATTTTTCATTCAACTTTTTTTCTTTTTTAGCCTTGCAGAGGATGTTTCACTGTCCATGAAGGTGTTAAACTTTCACAAAAGACCTAAATATAAAGCTACTTTTCACAATTGGTATTTGATGGAAGCTGCAATTTTGTTCCTGCATGTTTTTATTTTCCTTTGTAGGCTGTACCTGTGGCCAGACTATGTAATCTCGGATAACCAGATACACATCATTATACATTGTCTTACTGAAGAATAAGAAAACTAAATGGCTGGCTTAGGAAAGACTTGGAAAAGCTGTTTACTGTCCTTTTACAGTATTTAGGACTACTATCTCTACAATTGTTTTAGAAAATCCTCTGGCTTCTCTTATCATTAAAATTAGTTTTATCCTCTTGCAAATCATATTCCTCTTATCTGGAGTTGTTCTATAATAAGAGCTCTCAATGCTCTCAAACTGATTGCGTGAATACGTGCCTGGATTACTCAAGCTGTCTGAACACTTGCTTAGTTTTAGCTGAGATGCCTTGGATGTCCCAGGATGGCCCATTTGTTCCAGAAGGCACGCATCTCCCTTAAGCCTTGCTTTATATCCATTAGCCCATGGCAGAGGTCTCAAAACCATTGGGCATCTTAAATGGCACTAGGTGCCTATGTTCAGGCAAAAGAACTGAGCCCTAAGTATTCTTTGTTGTGGAGGTTTACCTATGAAATATTTAGAAATACTGTCAGAAATGTCGTACTTTCTACACTGTGGATTGCAAACATGGGCTATGTTTATGTACTTTTTACTTTTGCCTGTTTGTCTCCTAATGTTCTGAGAGCTAGTAAGGTATTAATAAAAGAAAAAACTGTCCTCTGTAGTGTTACGTATGTTGTTGCTTGACTGAGGCAAAGACAATCTCCAAGAGACTATCAGTTTCTAGACAAAACTAGTCTTCATCCAGTTATTTCAGGAAAGAGCTTAATCAATCATCAAAACCACAGGCTCAGGCATGGAGCTTCCCTGTACTGATAGAAACAAAATCTGGTTTCTCTTACAGTTTATGAAAGTCAGGCAGGATACTCACTTTCATATATGGTTAGCAGTATTTACTTTCTTAACTTCCTTGCATTTCAATGGGAATAGACAGCACAGAGAAATGGCACTCCTACCATTGGTCCCACTGGAAGATGTAATAGGGTGCATTACAGTGTGAAGCGGCTTTGTCCTCAGTTTCACACTGGGGTCCTGCTCCTCTGATTATTTAAAATGATTCTATATTCATTTTCACAGATGTACCATTTTGTGGTGAACCACTGCATTGGGTCTGGTTGGGATGGAGTTTTCTTTATAGCAGCCCATAGAGTGCTGTGCTTTCGATTGGTGACCAAAACAGCGTTGATAACACACCAATGTTTTAGCTATTGCTGAACAGTACTTGCAGAGCATCAGTGCCTTTTTCTCTATCCCACTCTGTCCCTCAGTGAGTTGGTTGGGGGTGGGAAAGAGACTGGGAGGGGACACAGCTGGGATAGCTGACTCAAACTGACCAAAGAGATATTCCATACCATATAACATCATGCTCAACAATAAAACTTAGGGGGAGGTAACAAGTTTTTCCAAAGTAGCCATTGCTCAGAGACTGGCTGGGCATCAGTCTGCTAGTGGGAGGTGGTGAGTAATTGCCTTTGCATCACTTGGGGTTTTTTTGTTTGTTTTGGCTTTCTTTTTGGTTTGTGTTTTTTTTTTTTTAATTTTTTTTTCCTTTCTTTTCTTCACTCATTGATTTGTCTTTATCTCAATCCAAGAGTTTTTCTTGCTTTTGCCCTTCTGATTCTCTCCCCCATCCCACTGTGAAGAGTGAGAGAGCAACTGGGTAGGGGCTTAGCTGCTGGCCAGGTTCAACACACTACAGCCATGTAGCTCCTTGTCAGGCTAGTCCATAGCTCTAGACACATTATAGAAGCAACCAGAGCCTCTGAACCTGCAGCAGGAATTAAGCCAGGCCACACTTACTGACTTGGAAAGAGTGTGCACACTCTCCCATGCTAACAGTAGAGGCTGGAGGAACAGCTGACACATCTTAGTTCCTTCTCTCTGTATTTCTAAGTAGAATATAGAAAACAGAATATGGAAATACATAGTTCCTTCAGCACAAGGCCAGGAAAATGACCTGTATTTTTGGCCACAAAACCTCCTGGAAGCTGTAGCTCAGAACTATGTAGGGACATACAGCATAGCTGGAAAGTATCTTAAAAGTCTAACCAGCTTCTAGTGTTGCTTCAAAAAGACTTTGTTACCTGTTTCATCCCACAAAATAGCTTGGAATATAAGAAAATACAGTTTAGAATTATCTTCGAATTTTTCTCCGTGGGCTGTCTTATGTCTGAAAAGGAGGTGGAGTTCAGTTTAACATTTTTAGAATTATTCCAGCTTTCAGCAGAAAAATGTATGGAGGAGTTAAAGAGAATATTTGTGCTCTGAGATAGCAACAGAGCAAACTTGCCCCAGATGGACAGTGGGACCTGTGGCTCCAGGACTGGTGGTACTGATGTAGTAGCCAAGATTATAAGCTCTGCTGAGGAGTACATCAGGTCAGGAGCAGAGATGTGCTAATGGAGGTATACTGCCTTCAAAACCTGGGCTGGGATTTCTTTGTGGGTCTGCTCTGCCCTACAAGGTCAGGGCTCTTGGAAACATGGTCCACCACGTGCTGCAGGCATGTCCTTAGCTAGGCAGGAACTGCTAGTCTATGTGCAGGAACACTGATGTATTCTTGCAGGCAAGTTTGAAATAATTACCCCAAGGTCATGTAAATTTTAAAGTGCTATAGGCTTCGTGCATTTTTTTTTTAGCCTGCTGTAGTGCCTACAAAGTGTGGCTGGGACTGTAATAAATACATATTCTGAAACGGAATGAGTGAGATACAGTTAAGGCAGTACCTCACTCTTGCAAGAAGAGAAACATGTACAGCACAACTCTGGGTATGCATGTTACAAAAAATTCCTCTAAGGAAGAGATAATAGATGACACCCAAGTAGTTTGGCCTGAGAATAGTATTATATCTATACACACGCATCCATACATATACACTGTATATGCATTACAGTTTGAAAGATCTTCTAAGCTTGTTATCTTAAATTAGACCATGGCTACCATGCACAATTGGCAAGTATCTGATGTGTGAAATCAGCCGTCTGCAAGATCTAAGAGAAAAGGAAAGCTGAGACAAATTGAGCTCTGTTGGCCTCTCTAGTCTGATTAGTCCATGCTGTCACTTGAAGTG
Organism: Aquila spilogaster; assembly: GCA_024606505.1. Classification (NCBI taxonomy): domain Eukaryota; kingdom Metazoa; phylum Chordata; class Aves; order Accipitriformes; family Accipitridae; genus Aquila; species Aquila spilogaster. The sequence continues at coordinate 24,014,591 of JANHGO010000041.1, forward strand.
AAGCTGGATCTTTGGATGTCATTCTTCTGTTGTCTTAGACGGTGATGTTAGATATTTCTGCTTGTTCCCATTAGTGCTTCCTTGGAGTCATAATTAATTTATATTAGCAAAGACAATTTCCATTTGCTATGACAGTTCTCCAGCTCCCTCAGGCTTCTCAAATAATAATAAATTATCTAAATAAGAGGCATTACTTCACTTCTGCTCCAATGTTTCACATTTCGAGGGTCTCTAAACCTATCCAGTAATGCATGTTTAACAAATTGGAACTCAAATGGCCTGCTAGTCCTCACCCATATTCCTAATGTGGCTTGACTTCAGCGGCTTTTTTTTTTCCCTTGCAGTGATGTGCCAATCCACTGATCATAACAGGTTATATTTGGAGACCTGCACATGCTTTTGCTGGGAGGATTAAAAGGGTGAATTTATAGCTTCCCACTTGGATGGAAGAATCCATTTTTCATACCTCTGTGCACACACAAATGATTAAGAGAAAAAACATGTTTTGTCCTCTTGACTACAGTCAGATTCAATGATTAGTGTCCCAAATCCATTCTGTCAAACACTGAACTCATTTTATTTAGCATAATTGCTTCATCACTCATAGCTCATCTTACATAGTTAATAAATGGTTCCTTGGCAGCAGAAAAAGTGACGGAAAATGCAAATTGTTGGTTGGAAACATTTTGTTGACCTTGCATTTGGGGTTTAACCCAAGCATTTAAATGATTTTTTCTTAGCTGCGCAATACTGGAAGCCCTGCATGCACAGATTCATTCATGTCACGCTCCACCACTGTTGGCTACTGTCAATAATTGCTACCATTTTATTTTCTGACAAACCCTCCATTTTAAGGATTGTGGTTTGGTACCTCTGTGAAATAAACTTGAGAGTCTTGCGCTCTCTTATCTCTCATTTCTGCAGAGATAAGTGTCCACTTTCCCAGAACCCAAACTATTGCAGCATCTAGACTGATTAAAAAGCTTGATGACAGTCTCTCAATGAGCTAATGAGTGGAATAACCTCAGGGAGCCAAAGATTTGCCTGCTCTGCAAAATGGATGTATGATTGTAGCATGAACAGCAATCTTAGTTGTACTTTGCATGGGTGACAACGGTTGTGGTTACAGATGGTGGAGATTATTTGGTGTATGAGGCATCTTTTGCCTCATTTACAGGCTGGGGGATGAAGTGATTGAGAGCAGCCCTGCTGAGAAGGACTTGGGGGTA
>JANHGO010000041.1:24015919-24038999 GCA_024606505.1 Aquila spilogaster
TATGATTCTATGATTCTATGATTCTATGATTCTATGATTCTATGATTCTATGATTCTATGATTCTATGATTCTATGACTGGGGTGTTATTAACTACATAGAGTAGGCAATACGCCACAGTAAGATTTTCCTGGGCTTAGAAGAATACATTTTCAGCAGCTCAGTGTCAAGGTAGAGGCCAGTCATGAGCCCATCTTCAGACAAGTAGTCTTTAACATCTTTATCATTATCATAGATAATGGGATCAAGTGCACCTTTGGCAAGTTTGTGGACAACTCCAAGCTGAGTGGTGTAGAAGGAAGGGACACCATCCAAAGGGACCTGGACAGACTTGAAAAGTGCACCCTCATGAACCTAATGAGGTTTAACAAGGCCATTTGTAGGGTGTTCCATCTGGCTTGGGGCAATCCCAATTGTATCTACAGAGTGGGAGAAGAACTCACTGAGAGCAGCTCTGAGAGAAGGACTTGTGGGTTTTGGTAGATGAAAAACTGAACATGAGCCTGCAGTATGTGCTTGCAGTCCAGAAGGCCAGCAATACCCTGGGCTGCATCAACAGAGAGGTGGCAGCAGGGTGAGGGTGAGGATTATCTCCCTTGGCTCTCTGTCCTTGTTAGGTCTCATCTGGAGTACTGTGTGCAGACCTGGGGCCCCCAACCAAGGAAGGATGCAGAGCTGTTGAAGTGGGTCCAGAAGAGGGCCACAAGGATGCACTGCTCCTACAAAGACAGGCTGAGGGAACTGGGCTTGTTCAGCTTGGAGAAGAGAAGGTTCTGGGGAGACCTCATTGTGGCCTTCCAATACTTAAAGGAAGTTTATAAGCAGGAGGGAAGATAGGGCAAGTGATAGGGCAAGGGGGAAAGGTTTTAACTAAGATGGGGAAGATTTAGATTAGATGTTGGGGGAAATTCTTCACTGAGAGGGCAGTGAGGCACTGGCACAGGCTGCCCAGAGGGGTTGCCCCAACCTTGGAGATGTTCAAGGCTAGGTTGGATGGATGGGGCTCTGGGCAACTTCATCTAGTGCCGAACTTACTGGTTGGCAACCCTTCCCATGGCAGGGGGTTGGAACTAGATGATCTCTGAGGACCCTTCCAAGCCAAGCTGTTCTATGATTCTATGATTTTAAAAGTCCTGTGCAACACAAGAACCTTCAAATAAACCATTTTGAGTGCTGAAATGTCTCCTTTGATGCTTAAAAAGGAATATAACAGACAACGAAGTTCAAGGAGGTAATTGTCAGGTTGCTGAGGTGCCTGCAGGCTCCCCAGGTGCCAAGGCAGACCAGGAGGCAGCTGATCCAGCTCCAGCCCTGGTCACCTCTATGGAGACAGAAGCAGGTTGAGGCTGGGCTGGGGTGTTGACCCACAGGCCCAGAGCAGTGGGGCCTGTGGTAGCACTGAGGGAAACGGGAGACCAACATCCTACAGCACCACTGGGACAGGAACTGAGAGCTCTGGGCTGGGCTGAACTGGGGCCTTGTGTCACAGGAAAGGTCGTTGGAGGCCCTAGGGATGCTGGGCAGGGCTTGGCCTAGCAGGGCCCTCAGGGCCATGACAGTGATCCTGGCAGTCCATACTTCTCCTATAGCCATTAAGTTTCATAAAGGTTCAGCTTTAAATTGCCTTTTGGGTTACTTTCCTACACATCCAGGAGCAGCACAGATTAGTAAGCATTACCATCGGGCTTGTCTGACATTTTAAATTACTTGGATGACAAAAAAAACGAACTGATTTCTGTTGAAGTCTGCAGTGAGGCCAAACTCGCAGCATTGCTCTGCACATGACAATAACATGGGCTACAACATGCAGCACAGTAATCTCATTCAAAACCAACCTGTGAAGGAGATCCTCTATTGAAAATAAAGAAAAACAAAACAAGACAAAGAAAAAGCAATAGCTCAGAGGACTCATAAAGTGGGATGTACCAATCTGTTCTTGGTCCTCCTTGGTTTCATTTCCCATTGCAGTGCTCAAAGTAGGAGGCTATAGAAGTAGGTCGAGAGCTTCTTCAGAAGCTGTGCCAAAATGGTGCAATCTTCGGACCAAAAGGATGGCAAAGAGAAGAAAGGGCATAATTGAGAATGCCAGTTGTAAGACTACTCAATAAGGGTACAGGAGAGTGTGCTCTGATTTCCATTTCTCAGGCAGTTAAGGGATTTGGCATTTGGGTGACATTTGGATGCTCTGTGCCCATTGGCAGAGTGACTAAGAGTGCTTAAGCTCAGGAATGCCTGACACCCGGCAGGGGGACTTCCAGATACTCCTTTTGAGAGGAAGCATCGAAGCCAAATTTAGATATTCTGAGACCTCTGGATCCATGCATAAAAGCATGGATTCACTCCACTTCACACTGGGCACTGTAGAGTAAATCGCAGACAGGAGCTTAACTGTCCTCCAGAGGGTCATTCAAATGTTCAGTCAGATGAAACCTATCCCAGTTGTTTGACAACAAAAATCAACAAAGATAAATAGCCTTATAAATTAGGAGCTTCAGCTCGCTGCCTAAAATTAAGATCAATCTGAATCCTAATCCTGAGATGCTGAAATGCTTAAATTAGAAGTACTTAATGAGGTGCTCTGATCTCTCCCATACACTTTCAGTGTCTCAGTTTTTCACCCATAAAATAGGGATGATGTCACACTGTCTTGCAAAAAAAAAAAAAACCCTGAATTCAGTTCAACTACATGAGGATCAAAGTTTGTAGAATTAGCTTCCTAATCTGAATAAGAGATCTCTGACGGATGAGAGTTGAATAGTTCTGAGACAAAAAGAAAATTGTTGAGATGATCATTGGCTTCTTATTGTTAATCTCTTTTTTTAAAAAGGCAGAATTAAGCAGGAACTGAAAGTTCGGATTTTTCTCAGTTTACAAATTTATGAACCATGTTCAAGGAGATGAAAAACATTTCTGCTCATTCTCAGTCTTGAGCAGGAAGTTTTAACTCGGAGTTTTGGAGGTTTTTAAGTCTTCCATGAGGATTGCAGCGTTACATTTTAGGCCTTGTTATGTGAAACTCTTTTCACTGATAGTGGTGTTCATTTTTACACACATGATCAACTGACTAATTTGAAATGACACACAGTTTCCAGAGATATACTCTCACAGTTTTATAGCTACAGAACGTTGTGACCAGGATGGAAAATAGCTGGAGGAGGGCAGGCTGCAAAATTTGTTCTGTGGAAGAGGACAGCAGAAAACAATTATGTAACAATTATGGTGTGATTAAATGAAGATAAAATGAAGAGGAATTGGGAGGTGAATGCAAGACTACCTGCAACCACCTTCACTGGTCATTTCAGTCATTTTGACGGTGAATTTGCAATTTAGAACGAAATAAAGAATAAGAATGAAGAAACCTTTCTAAGGAGGATCAAATTTAGTTATGTGTTCATAAGCAGGTCTCATTTTTTTTTTCACAAGTCTTCACTTCTGTTCCTCTGACTTGCTACATGGGGATGAGTTTCTGGCCCACAGCAGAGCCTGTCCGTGGATCATTAGGTTTCATTCACATTGACTGATTTATAGGATAAAACCCACTGGTTGCAATAAGGCAAAATGTAATACCAGTGGTGATTACTCATGTATTTAAAGATTTATGTGCATTTAAAGATTTATGTATGGATGGGGCTTCCACCACCCCTGTGGGCAACCTATGCCAGTGCTTCACTACAGTTACTGTAAAAAACTTTTTCCTTATATCCAATCTAATTTTCCCCTCTTTTAGCTTGAAACAACAAACAGACCCTGCTAAAGAGTCCGATCCCTTCATTCTTACGGCCCCCCTGTAGATACTGAAAGACCACTATCAGATCTCCCCAGACACTTCTCCAGGCTGAAATGTAGGGGTTTTCATAAGATATGATTTACATTTATGAAGGCTGTTATTGGGTGTTGTGAAAACATGTTTTCAAGCAAGTAACAGATCTTGTTTTTTAACAGTTTTAGTAAAAGGTTCTGTGATTTTGAATCTTTATAGTATTCAGTCTTCTTTGTGATTTAATAGACTTGCATGCAACATACAATCAGTCTTAGTTCTGCTTTTGGTCTTTATATACAGATGAAGTTAAATATGCATTAATGAAAATCAATGAACTTGAACATATAAATTAGGAAATTGCTGTGGAGCTAATAGGTTGAAATATCTATTTATGTAGGTAATAGATATGTCTTCTTATTGATATGCTTCTTAAGATTTTTTAGAAATTCAGTAACTGAATTCCTATCTAACACCAACAATATGCAGTTTCAGATAATTTATACCTTAATCCATAAAAAATTACCTTCTATATGTTAACCTTTAATTCATAAAATATTTTAGCTCTCTATCTAATGATTATATTCACATGTATTTTGGCCCACTGGCTAGTAATACTGAAGGTTTTGAAAAGACAGATATCTTCATAGAAAAGACTTGAGATATTTATTGCTAATTTGCCGTTAGTATTTCCTATCTCCTAAGCCAGTAGAGTAAGCAGAAGCAGAGGTTCCAGGACTACCCTCCTGGGGTCTCCAAACCTGAAGAAAGGTGAAGGAGTGGACCAGCTAATGACTTGATGTGAAATCATAGTTTCTGTGTTCCTAGCTCATCTGTATCTCATTAAGCCTTTATCATACTGGCTGTGGTGGCTAATTAAGAAAAAAATATACAAAGAAACAAACATTAGAAACTCTATAATTCTTAGTTTTCTATAGTCTTTAAGTCTTCTACAGGCAATGAAGAGAGCAAGTATCTCAAAAAAGCAATTAAACATATTGACCTTGGATAAACATTTTAAGATGGGTTGAATACCAGAGAAGTTTATTTTTCTCAACTAATTCTAGCCTGCAGCAGGTCAGATGTAGCAGGTGAAGCACTATGAATTTCTGCCTATCACCAAATCCTAAATGCTAGGCCTGAATTGACCAAAGAAAGATGTCAATTTTACAGGTAGAATAAGAATTTCTTATAAATTAATTAGAGAGTATATGCATGCTGAGGAGATAATAATCTTCAAAACAGTTAATTTTCCTATGGTTTCCTTGATTTAGTTTTTCAGTGTGGAATTTTTCTTGCAATTAAAGGGCAGGCCTTTGATATGAGACAATGTTCTACTTGGGCCTTTTTAATTAAATGGCTCATTCCATAAAACATAAACACTTTACATAAAAATAAGTTAATTTAGTACACCTAATTAAGCATTACATTTTGGAGCCACGCATCAGTGACTTGAGTTATATCAATGGACCATTTCATTTATCGAGGCTGACAGCCCAAGTTCTTAAACACAATGATAAATGAGTTCCCTTCAAGGGAATGATACTTCACCTTGGCAATTCGCTGTTTTTTTTAATGCTTTAGAGACAGTTAGAGTGATCAGTTCATAAACATCCTAAACAGGCACTCTTCCATTTGGTTAGTTTCCACAGTCTGTCTCCCTCACTAAACTCTTCAGGGTTATCTGGAGGTGACCATACTTACCCTAATAGTCTGGTCTTTACAGTAGGAAACTATTCAGGAGCACATTTGTATAACCATCATGTCTCTTACCAAGCAATTTTGAAGACAAAAAGCAGCTCTGCCTTTGTAAGACACACAGCTGGCTCTGTTTAATGTTGATGAATGCACAGCTCAGGGCAGGGAGAAGGCTTACTTTACCTGCTAAAAAGTAGTGAAGAAACATTTCTTTCTCCTCTTTCACTTTCTTTGATGTTATGAAAGGATGTAGCTCTGCTTGAACGCACTGAATGGTGGAAGTGGTGAAAGTGGACAGAAACATAAATCTCATTGATAAAAGCAATGTATTGTAGCTCACTTAAAGGAAAGTGTATTTTTATGAAATCCAGAAAATGGTGTCTTAATCATACTATTTGTTCAAATTGCTCTCTTTTTCTGTGCAGGATGTTTTCACCTTACATGAAAATGCTAAAGTTTCACAGAAGACCTAAATATAAAGCTATTATTCACAACCTGTATTTTATGGAAGCTGCAGCATTGTTTCTGCACGTTATTTTTCTTCATGGGCTGTAACTTTGGCCAGGGTATGTAATTTACAATCATCAGGTATTTGTTATTATATGTATTGTCTTAAGCGAGCTAAATATCTGGCTTAGGAAGGACTTGGAGAAATTTTACAGTATTTAGGACTAGCAACTCCTCAACTGTTTTAGAAAACCTTCTTGTCATCTCTTTTCATTAAAATTTGTTCTATCCTCTTGCTAATCAAATTCCTCCTACCTGTTGTTGTAGAATCAGAGCTCTCAGTGTTGTCAGACTGATTGTGTGAATATGAATACATGCCTGGCTTTCTCAAGATGTCTAAATACTTGCTGAGTTTTAGCTGAGACAACCTGGATGTCCCAGCATCTCTCATTTGTTTTGGATGGTGATGGATCTCCCACAAACATTTTGTCATATCAGTTAATCCTCAGCAGAGGTCTCATAACCATTGAGTATTTCAAATGGTACGAGAGGCCTATGTTCAGGCAATACAATTGAGTTGTAGGTATTTTTCTTTTTGGATGTTTACTCCTGAAATAATTTAAAATACTACCAGAAATGTAGTCATTTCCTATTTTCTACACTGTGGGTTCAAACAAGGGCTATGTTTACGTGTCTTTTAACTCTCCCCAACAGAGCTGTCTCCTGATCTGCTGAGAGCTGGTAAGGTATTAGTAAAATAAAAACCTGCCCTCTGTAGTATTGCTTATATTGTTGCTGGACTGTGAGATCCAAAAGACTATCAGTTTCTAGAGAAAAATACTCTTTATTCAGTAGTTTCAGAGCTAATCACAGAAACTACATACTCAAGCAAGGAGCTTCCCAGTATTGATAGAAATAAGTTCTGTTTTCTCTTATATTGTATGAAACTGGAGCAGGATACTCAATTTTATCTATGGTTAGCAGTACTTGTTTTCACAACTTCTTTTGTGTTTAATCGCAAAGGACAGGCCAGAGAAATGGTACTCCTACAGTTGTTAACACTCACTGGTTTGAGAGTGCACATACTGCCCCATGCTAACTGTAGAGGTTGAAGTAGCACTTGACATGTCTTGTTTCCTTCTTTCTGTATTATTCGGAAGAATACAGAAGACAAAACATGGAAGTAAACAGAGTTCCTTCATCACAAGGCCAGGAAAACGAGCTATCTTTTTGCTCACAAAAACTCCTTGCATGCAGAGGCAGAACTGTGCAAGGAGATAAAGTGCAGCAGGCTGCTGATAGGAGGTACTCTAAAAGTCTAGTAACAGCAGTTGCTCCAGAAAGACTTTTTTTTTTTTAATTTGTTTTGTCCCACATAATATTTCAGAATATCAGCACACAAAGAGAGTTTAGAATTATGTTCAACTTTTTCTACATTAGCTATCTTAAGTCTGAAAAGGAGTACAGTTCAACACTTCTAGCGTTGTTCCAGCTTTCAGCAGAAACATGTACTGAAGTGTTATTTCTACTCTGAGTGTGGCAGTGGATCAAACTCACTCCAGACGGACACTGAGGCTACTGTCTCCAGGGCTGGTGGTTCACATAATAACCAAGATGATCAGCGCTGCTGAGGAGCACATTTTGTCAAGCACAGAAATGTTAATACAGCTATACTTCCTTCAAAGCCTGAACTGGATTTCTCTGTCACTCTGCTCTGCCCTACAGGGTCAGGGCTGTTGAAAATACAGTCCACTGCATAGTCTGGGCATATCCTTAGAGGGCCAGGAACTTCTAGTTTATGTCTTGCAAGTAAATTTTAAAGAAGTACTCCAAGATCATGTAAAATTTTAAAGTATTCAAGGCTTTTTTTTGTAGTTTGCTGGAGTGCCTTCAAAGTGTGTCTGAGACTGCAATTAATATAGTTTTCCTAAACGGAGAGAGTGGGATACAGCTAAGGGACTGCCTCAGTCTTGCAAGGATGAAGAGAAACATGTGCAGCATGCGCTGGTCTTTGTCTATGTATGGATGTTACAAAGAATTTCTGTGTCTAAGGAAGAGATGATACCCAAGTATTCAGGCCTCTTGAGAACAGCAACATGACCATGCACACGCATCCTTATATATACATGATAAATGTAATACAATATGAAAGATCTTCTGAGACTTGCTATCTTAAATTAGACCATGGCTACCATGCACAATTGGCAAGTATCTGATGTGTGAAATCAACCGTCTGCAAGATCTAAAAGAAGAGGAAAGCTGAGACAAATTGAGCACTGTTGGCCTCTCTAGTCTGATTAGTTCACGCTGTCACTGAAAGTGAAGCTGGATCTTTGGATGTCATTCTTTTGCTGTCTTACAAGTTGATGTTAGATATTTCTGCTTATTCCCATTAGTACTTCTTTGGAGTCATAATTAATTTATATTAACAAAGACAATTTCCATTTGCTGTGACAGTTCTCCAGCTCTCTCAGGCTTCTCAAATAATAATAAATTATCTTAATAAGAAGCATTACTTTACTTCTGCTCCAGTGTTTCACATTTTGAGGTCCCTAAACCTATCCAGTAATGCACGTTTAACAAACAGGAATTAAAACTGCCAACTCGTTCTCACCCATATTCCTAATGTAGCTTGACTTTTGGGTTGTTTTTTTTTTTCTCTTGAAGTGATGTGCCAATCCACTGTTCGTAACAAGTTATATTTGGAAAACTACACATGCTCTTGCTGAGAGGATTAAAAGGGTGAATTTATAGCTTCCCAGTTGGATGGAAGAATCCATTTTTCATACTTGTGTGCAAATACAATTGATTAAGAGAACAAAACATGTTTTGTCCTCTTGACTACTGTCAAATTCAATGATTAGTGGCCAAAATCCATTCTGTCAAATGCTAAACTGATTGTATTTAGCTTAGTTGCTCCATCACTCATGCCTCGTCTTATGCAGCTAATAAATGGGTCCATGTCAGAGGAAGAAGTGAGGAGAAATGTAAACTTTTGGTTGGAAATGCATTGTTGATCTTGCATTAACCTGGGCTTTTAAATAGGTTCTGCATTCATTGATGTCACGCACCACCACTGTTGGCTACTGTCAATATTGCCACCATTTTACTTTCCAACAAACCCTCCTTAAAATGGGATTGTGGTTTGGCAGCTAGGTGAAATAAGCTTGAGACTCTTTCTACAGAGAACCCAAGTTACTGGAAGTTGGAGTGATTAATAAGCTTGATGACAGTCTTTCAATGAGATAATGAGGAATAACCTCAGTGAATCAAGGATTTGCCTACTCTGCAACAGGGCAGTATGATTATGGCATGAATGGCAAGCCATCTGTATCATACCTTGCATGAGTGTCAGTGGTTGTGATTATGGATAGTGGAGATCTTTAATTATACGAAGCATCTTTTGCCTCGTTTAACCCAGTTTCACATCTCTTGGAATGTTTTCAGCTTCCCATTCCTGGAATCAAGTATATCAGCCCTTTGTAGGCTTACATAGCCTGTACCAAAACCTCCATATCATCACTGCTTTTATGACCTCTCCCACTCAGAATAAAGCATTTATAGATAATAATGTTCCTAACATACAGCTGACATGCACTGTAGACAAAGCTTATATTGCCTTGCCAATGTCTTCTGACAGGAATTTAAAAGTTCTCCAGGGTTTCAGCTTTACATCTGAGAAGGATGGATGCACCTAACAGTTTCCATTCTGCTTGCCCATAAACTGGCATTCTCTTCTGTGATTCTTCAGAAATTCAGTCCTTTTGCCTCTAGCTGCATGCATACAAGGACAGATGGAAAACAAAAATATTTATATATAATTTATGGATGGAGGAAGAGAAGATGACAATACATATAATGACGTTAGGGGGAATGGTGAATATATGACAAAACACGTATCACAGGATTTCAGTCAGGGAGAGGCATTCACTTTCTGCATGAGGTGCAACATCACAACTTTCCTTTCATATTGCTCTTGATATCTATTTCATAAGCTCACCATATGGCAAGGTAAGTCCCTGCCATGGTGAAAAAGATTTTCTATAATGTGAAGGCAGGATCTGGATGCTTAAATGGTGGTTTAAATCTCCTTTAACTCCCTATCAACCCTACACAGCAGCGTTCCCCAGGTGTTCAGCTGTTCAGATACTTCCGAAAAGTGCAGGTCCTTGCACTGAAAAATACTAGTGCTTCAACTCCTGAAGTTCAAATCTTTACAACGATTACAGATAAGATTGGCAAGGTTAGATTAGAAATAATGAGAAAATATTTTCAGTATTCATTATCTCCCTCCAATTTTATGAACATTCAGTGTACACTTTTATCACTTCTCCCAGATGGACTTGAAGCAAGGTTGGAAGCTTTGTAGGGTATTTTTTTTCAGCTAAAAATATATATAACTAGCATTTCAAAGATATGGGGTTTTAAATACACCCCTAGATGTCCTAAGCCTTACAATGAAATAACAAAGATGAGTAATATTGTGCCATACAACACAGCAGTTGACAAAGTTTAAAAAAGTTGTGACTCAAATTCATATATAAGTAAGAATGGTAGAAAAATCACAAAGGTACATATAATAGGAAAATGTAATTACTTGGGAAAGATCAAAAAGCAATCTTGAGCTAAACAAGAACAAATCCTGATTATGATTCTATGATTCTATGATTTTATTAACTATGAAGCTCTGCAGGTTATCCCTGCTGCACCCTTGAATGGATCGGATCTTAGTTGCTCATCCTAGAATTATAGAAACAAAGAATAGTATATCCCATAAGGATCATCTAATCCAACTCCTGGGACTCCTGGGGCCATTTCCCATACGTGTCTGTCAAATCCTGCTTCATCATTTGCAGCCACCAATGTGTGATTCACCAATCTTTGCCTTCGCATTTTGTCCGTAGAATCTGAATTGTTCAATTGTCCTCCAAAATCATGTGAGACTGGATGCTCCTGGTCTCTTATCTTGCAGGGCCACGCTGACAAGAAAGAACGAGGGACAAGGAAAAACTCTGACGACCTGAACAATAACAAATATGTAATCAAAGGGAGAAACTTGCTACGTGGGAAAATGAAAGCATTTCTCATAAAAGCAACAGAGGTTTACTCAATATATTTTAAAAGGAAATGTCTTATGTATGCATTTGTTATTACAAATTACTAATGTTACTCTTTAAGAGATACAAACAGAACATGCATATTCCTTTGTCTTCTTCCACTGAATAAATATACCCTATTTTCTTACGCACACATAAAATGCATCTATTAATCAATCTCTACACTATCTGTATAGCAACAAATTTACATTAAAATCTAGGGTTCTAATAATATCTTTAATGCAAACTAGTACAGAAGGAAATGTATAACAGTTAAAGATGATAATATATCCAAGAAGCAAGACTTCTAAACTTGGCAATATTCTTATACTTCTTGGAAATGGGAAAAAAATAATAATAAAAATTTAGGAGGGTGGAATATTCTTCATCAGACGCTCTTTTCTCATTCTAGAGGTTGTTATGAAAAAAAAAATAAGACTTTGAGATACATTTGGAAAAGTTTCAGTTTGGTAAGAAGAACCTTTATTTACAGTTCCACGTTGTATATTTTCTAAGCCCTCTAAGAAAATTTGCTTTCTTTTTAAAAGTCAGAGCAACAGTACCGATTCTTTCTATTTTTTGCCAGTTCACCTATTTCAGAAATACCGCAGCAAAGTACATATAAGTGCCATAATCTGCAAAATCAGATTATTTTTATGTATACATATCTGCGTATATGTGTTTTTCTTAAAATATTTTTAAATATGTTTACTTGTTTCATGCAAATGCATAAAGATGTGTTCTGTGTGCAGATTAAATTACATATAATTCAATTTTCAGCATGAGAGAACTGAGTTTCAAGAATTAAGTAACAATTGTATACGTTTTAATTTTGCTCCTAACAGCCTTTCTTTTTAAATTGTTTTCCAATAAATCTTGCAGTAGTGAGGAAGCCAAGTGGTAGAGAGCTAAAGCTGTGCCAATTCTAAATAAAGGGGAAGGGGGAAGACATAGGGAATTACACTCTCATCAGTCTCAAATTTAGCCTAGGCAAAACAATGAAACAGCTGCTATCAGGCTTGACTAACAAGGAAATTAAAAAAGGACATTATAACTAATGGCAAGCAATATGGAATTATGGAAAATAAATTTCCCTGACTAACCTGGTACCTGTTCAGATTAAAATGCTATTGAGATTGATACAAATAATAGTCTTTGTGTAAAACAAATTACATAAATTTTCCTTTGACTTTTACATGGTATTATAGAACAACTTATCTATGTGCAGTAAACAACCCATAATAATCAGAAGAGAAATAGTCTGGCTATAGGTGCCACATAGTAGTCCAAAGAGGTTATGCAAGGCTTAGTTGTTATCCCTTTCACAGCCCCAGTATTTTTAGCCATGTCCTATACAAATGAAAGATCCCGCAAAATTATTATTAATCCATATGGAGAAGACAGAGAGATTGAAGAAATAATACATAATGAATGAGTTGAAGAGCAATGTGGTTCTCTTAGTAAGTAGAGCATAAGTAAAAGCTTTTTACACTGAGGTGGAAAATTCTGTGTGCAGGAGCAATGAGTGAAGGCTGCTCTTCTCGGAGCGGGCTCTACCTCTGAAGCAGAGTCTGAGAGACCTGTGAGTGCACATTTCCTCTGACCTCCATGTTCAGGCATCCCCTCCAGCTCCTCTTGTACATGATTTCTAGTAGTTTCCCCTACCCAGCGACTGCACACAAGCAACATTTACTCCAGGGAGAGAAGCAGTCTTCATGCAGCAGGCATGGCAACAATGTGAGACAGTTGCTGGAAACTAAACCATGCAAAATGGGAATTAGACTCTCATTTCTGAAACAAAGTGTAACTGATCTTTGCACCAACATTTTGGTGGCTCTCATAGGTTATCTGACAAGATTGTTTGCAATTTACTGAATTCTTACGGATCTATTCTGTGTAGGAAGTCAGTCAACCTTGTCACAGTGGTACTTCCTCACCTTATAAATATGAATGATAATACCTTCCATGTATTTCTTAAATTCTACTATCTGGGAAGCATGATTACATGGGATTTTCAGCTTTCCTTTAAAAATTAGTAAATTGCATAAACCAGAGCCAAGCCTAAGAAAGCAGAAGGCAATTGGAGATCATTTTATACTTTTTATTTTTTAAGAAGTCTTATAACTTTATTTTTTTTAATGCATTTGCTTGAAAAACTACAGATACACCCAATTCTCTATTTCATCCTCCGTGGCTTTTCCAGGCAGCAGTACTAAGAATGTGTCATATTTATCTCCGGGAAGGCAAAACACTGTTTTTTCAGTGTAGTAATCTGTGTCTTCAGCTCATATTAAAGAGCAAACACATGAAATGATCAGGACTCTTCTCATAATGCAGCTGAACTTGACAGTATCAGGCTGTTCTTTCCACCCATTTTCTTATTACACAAGGGAATTGCCACAACTAAGACTTTGCTACATAGTTATTGCCTCTTTAGTAAGTGTTACTTGTATTAACTTTGGAAAAGAAAGAGGAATTTTCTGTACCAAGCATCAGGTCTTTGCAGACTTATTGGCGGCATAAATACCCTTCATGCCTTTATATTTAATCTCCTTCCTAGATTTTATACTCTTGAAACAATCAAATGAATCTGACAATGAAATATATAGTACATGAAACATAAATACAAACATGAAACATGGTATATGAAACATAAATAAAATCTACTGTAAATGAAGCCAAACCCCTAACTCTTTTTACAGACTCCAGCTATAACATCAGTTGGATATCATCCTTCATTTTTCTGCTGTCTGCTACCTGGCATCATTTGAGTTTCTCCTGGAAAAATAGTGACTGTCCGTCTATAGCTTCCGAATGGCCTTTCAGTGGAGCAGCTCTGTGTAGCACTGCTTGTTATGGTTCCTCTCTTTGACAATTAGCATTCAAAATAAATTTCTCAGAAAGGGTCAACTCAGAAGCAGCCCTGGTGTTTCTTTTGCTTTCTTCTGCTTACTTTTTCCCCTCAAAATGTAGCAGGTAGGGGACTAATAGAAGAACACAGCCTTTGTGTTATATGTGTAAGGCCATTAATTTGAGTCCCAGAGATGGATGGCTTTCCAATCCACTCTCCTTTGTTGTACTGCATCTGTGATTACCCTGGAGAATAAAAGGAATGAAAAAGTGGCTCCCCTGCCTCTCTTCTTTATTGCTCCAGGCACCGAGTATCATTATCAGCCTTAGAGTTGATATAAGAAGAGCCCTCAGGTTAGTCAAATACAAGTGGTGAAATAGTATCTAAGGTTCCTTTTGGGCCTTCCCTTCCCACGTGATATCACCTATATGGTTTATTTCCTGTCACTTGCTGGCTTTTTAGCTGTGAATCTGGATTTAGCAGCCTAGAGTATATAGCAATAAATTCTTGATAATGATTTAATCTGTGCTTTCTTAAATAACATCCCAAATCTAATATTTTCCGGTCAATGTTAATACATTCTATTCTGTATTCTGCATTCATACACAAACCTATTATTTCCATCTCCTATTACACAAATTAATTAGTTAGGAAATTACCAAACATTAATAGCAGGCCAGTAAATATTCAATATGGAAATGGATTCCTCCAATTTGGTGGGTTTTCTTTTTCTTTTGCTGCTAATTTGGCAATCATCCTTAGGTTAGATTGGGTCATTTTTCTTATTTCTCGGAACACACAAATTTGATTGCATGACTCTGTTCTTAATTAACTAAAGGGGTAATAAATTCAGGAAAATCTCATGAAACGAATCTTTCTGAATTCCTGTGAGAAAGGAATTCTGAAGAACCACAGACTAATATAAAGTGGGAAATAATGATATACTGATTCAGCTACAGACTAGTCTGCTGATAGACACTGGCTAGGCTTGCAGTCATAAGGGTGAAATTTTGGAAACTGGGGTATATCTTAGATATTTCTCTTATGATTACATGAATTGCACTTGCAGGTATTGTCTTTTTCCCACTTGATTAGGAAGGCAGCCTAGGGTGATTAGTTGAGACTTGAACCTCTAACTTTTAAATGTCCAAATTAAGGGAGGTGGATCCTTCACAAAATGACTAAGTTAAAATTAAATTCTTTGTCCTTCAAAAAGGAAAGCAATAGATCTTTTTTCAGCAGTTTTGACACAGCACACATGCCAACTAATGTTTCAGTTGGAAAAGCACAATCAGCTGTATTATCAGCATTACTGTTAGTATTTTTGTTCCCATTCTCCTTGCTAGCCTTATTCCAGAAGGAATGGTGCTAATACAAGCTGCTGCTCTTGCTGCAGAGCTTCCCGCTTGTGCAGGTACCTCCTGCAGAGGTGTGTTTGCACAGCTTTAAACTGCTGATGAAATCATTGAGGAAGGACATCTTTTCTTCTGCCTTGGCAAAGGGAGAGCCCATGTGGACAAGCCCTGCTTAGTCTGCTCATAAAGGACAGATGATGGAAAATGCCAATCCTTCCCTACACTTTCTTAGGGGATATGACTTGATGATTTGAATTATGAGACCAAAATCAATGACATTCTGCTTCTCACAGAGTGATACAGTGCTCTGAACAAATACTCTCTGCTATCTTAGCCATTTTCTTAGCTTCATAGTTCTTTTTAAAACATAATTTTATGAACTTGATTGGGAAAGTCTTGGATTTCAGTGAGCATATTTGGTGTTAAGTGATAGGCAAAACAAGTTCTTATTATTTCCTGAAAGTCAAGTTAATTAAAGAGAGTCCTTCAGCTGTTTTCACATGGGGTTCTCATTGTTGCATGGGGTTTTATGTGTTTTCTTAAAGCATCAGAATGCAATTTTCACCAGATGTGTTTCAGCGTTTGATATTTAAGCAGTAATGACTAAACGTGAGCTGTGAAGCATGCAGCTGGAATGTCGCTTTGTTTCTAGGTTTCCCTGTGTAACACCGTATAGCACCTCTCTTCCCCCTCCTCTGTATGTGCCTCCTGTTCTACATTTCCAATACAATGTCATTCCACACCCTTCACTGATTATATTCTCCTCAAATCCTGATCCTTCCCTTTTGCTGTCTGTCACATTCTGCACCTATATCCATAAATAAGTGTAGAGAATACAAGTTGCAACATGGGAAATATTTTTCTGATAAGCAGTTCAACTTGTCAGAAATGTTCTTGTTGCAGAATTACAGTTTTCATTGTGCCTTTCACCCAGCACATTGAGTGAGAGTTTTGATCATCTCTGTTGCTTATGATTGACCAACAGCTTTATAAAAATGGTGTGTATCCAAGTGGTTCCCAATCACTTGGCTAAAGCAATCAGAATTCAACCATAATACTTTGCACTTGCAAAAGTGTGTCAGATTAGAAAAAAAATCAGAGGTTCTACAGAGTTGGAAGATGGGATGTGATGCCAACAGTAGGGAAAATGGGCTTTGGTGTACACTGCACTGGGAATAGGAACATTGCTGAGACTGAAGAGGTGGCATATTGATGGTAGGTTTGGGAATTCACTTTTCAGTCATTCCATGAACAGGTTCTTTGATCAATATGACAGTCTCTGGATCACGCACATAGGAGTCTACAATGAACATGTAGTATTTGTGCAACGACTGAACCAGCAAATTCAAGTTCTGTAGTTTACTTTGTTGGTTTCTTTTTTTCCTTTTCTGTTTGTTTTATGTTTATTTCCTAAGAGAAGCTCAGAATGTTTCCCAGATCTTCCAGTGAACCAATATCCTATGGTGACAATTAAAAGAAAGAAAAGATAAAATAAAATGCTCAGCCAAATAGGCTATATTTAAAGCAGAAAACTTCCTATGCTTGCTGTAGAAGACAAGGGGTGAAAACAGAGCAAGGGTCTAGACCCGATGCCTCCTGATACATACATCATCTCTAAATCAAACGAATGTATTATATAGTCCTGTTTGTTGCTACCAAAACAAAGAAATGAGCTACAGATAAATGTATGCAAAGATCAGACTGAACAGCATTACATGAAGGTCCCAGTTCCTGCAGCCTGATTCCTGCAGAATGCGCAGGTCACATTCTGCCAATTTCAAAGATCTTCACAAATTCTCCTGCTGTATCAACCCTACCTTTCAGAGAAATCCCAGTTACTAATGGTCCAGTTGCGCTACTCCAGAGACATTATGAATGCACAATATCAGTGTATCTTCATTCATCTGGTTCATCTGCCATCTAAGAGGTGACAGAGAGCGCAAACACATATTGTTGAGAGCAGGCTGTGCATTGCAGGGCAACGTGGGGCAATGAGGTGGTGAAGAACAATCACGGGCGAAGGGAATGGAAGCGGGAGACTCTGGTGTATGAAAGAGGGCCTCCAAACTCATCTGTTTGTAGGTTCCAGACCGCACTGGTCATAGTGTTGTGACGTCTAGAGAAGTAGGCTTCAGAACTGCCCTCGTGATGTCTTAGAAACTTATAGAAACTTATAAATATGAGGGAAATCAACTTTTTATAGAGATAAATAGTAATAGGACAAGGGAGAATGGTTTTAAACTAAAGGAAGGGAGATTTAGATTAGATGTCAGAGAGAAGTTTTTTGCTGAGAGAGTGATGAGGTGCTGGAACAGGCTGCCCAGAGAGGTGGTGGATATCCCATCTCTGGAGGTGTTTAAAGCCAGGTTGGAAGGGGCCCTAGGCAACCTCATCTAGTACCTGATCCAGCAGCTGGCAACCCTGCCTGTGGCAATGGGGTTTGAACTTGGTGGTCCTTGAGGTCACTTCCAACCCAAGCCATGCTATGATTCTATGATTCTATGACATGATTTTTAGTGACTGGTACCTTCCAAGACCATAATACACTGTATTTGCTTTTGCATGTAAGTTCTTTTTCTGCATCCTCCTGCATCTATTATTTCCCTTTTTAATGAACCTCTCAATTAGGGAGATGAAGGAAAAAAAGCATGATAGAAATATTGAGGTTTTCAAATTCTTTAGTAAGGGATTACTTCCTCGGGGACTTGGCATAAAACCCTACCAGTTTTTAGAAATGGGAAATTACTATTTCTTGTCTCCATGTAGCCATATAAGTTTTTCCATGGGTGAGAGATGGAATAGTAAACTCACTGAATCACAGTGAGAAGAAAGGATAAACATTTTAAGGTCCTGAACTCTGGTGGCTCTGCTCTGGTGACTGTCGGCTCCATGGTAACTATGATCAGTGAAAGATGAATGCAAGCTTTTTTCCACTGAGTGTCTTCACAGAAGTTCATAGAGATGAAACAGAATTGAGTTTGATTGGCATAGTGGCTTACTGAATATTAAAACTACTATGAGAAGATGTGGAGAAATCTCAGTCTAGTTGAAGCTGTTGGAACAGTTCCCTTGTGACATAACGAAATCAGGATTTCATCTTCTAGAAAGCATAGGAAACTGCTTCCTTGCTATATAGGTTTTATTTTATTCTATAAATTAAATTGCTAAGATATATTTTTTCCTTCAATTCTATAGCAGCATCTAAAAAGTACAGAAGAAAATAATTTTCTATTTTTCTTTTATTTATCTTCTGGTTTTATCTGCTTAGACTTTGCAATACTGAACATAGAACTCAGTTGTAAAGCAATTATAGATTATTAAAATTACCAGAGAATATAACATCCTGAATATGAGATCTTTCATTCTTTGCTATTCCTTGGCAATGTCCTTATTTTAAGGTCCTAAGGCATTGTTATGGTCACCAGGGCTCTTACCTGCTTGCGTAATAAATACCACAAAATTTCAGCCAGGAGTTCCTTCAGTCAGATAATACATTCTAATATACCTGTTTTGTTTTCAGGCTGAATTTCTATGTCAGCACACATTTTCTGCAGGTGATTTCTTAAAAAAGGGATTTAGGGATTTGATTCACTTCAAGCAGCCACGAATGAAGATCGCATCCAATCCTCATAAGCTTATTGAGGTACATAGTGTTTTTGTTGGTTTTGACTTCCTTATTGTCATAATAACATCACAAATAACTCTCTCTCCCCCACCTTTCCAGCTCTTATTATATCAAAAAGCACTGCAGACAGTAATCATACCTTCTTCATTAAGGCCCCAATTAACACCAGACAGATGATTCCCATGGCAATTCAATTAATCAGATTTCAGGGACAGCTGAGCCAGCAAGTCTACTAAGGAATCGAGGAAGACCCAGCTTTCCATAGTACTCTATAATAATATTGCTGATGACTTAGATATACCAATTCTGGTACTGAACATCTTGTATATGGTATAGACTCAGGAACTAGGCTGGCCATAAGAAAAGACAAAATACTATTAGCTGCCTAAGTATACAGGTTCTCAAGTGACTTAATAGATTTCCCGGCAGACCTGCTCAGAGGCCTGATGTGACTTCTAATAAAGCTCTTCCTACACTGACTTTCTGCCATTTAATTTGCACTCTCAATTCAGTATGGATTCCCTAATATCTCAAATTAAACAATGATATAGTTCACTGCTAAATTTACACTACACAGAATTACTTAGCGTAAACATATAGTTAAGGCAGTAGTGCCCTTCTCTTCAAGCTATGTATCAATGCGTAAAGTCACAACTAAAGAATACAGGTAGAAAGTGTGAATTGTTCATGAAATATTTTTCAAGAACCAGAAAAATGTAAACTGTCATCCTTCCTTCCTGTTCCCAAAACTTTTGGAAGTGCTGCAGTAAAGATAATTGAACTTAACCTTGAATAAAGACCATTCTTATCCTCACATCTTTGGTTTGACATCTTTTATACAAAAAAAAAAAAAGAAAGATAGGATTTAGATCACAACTGAAAGTGTTTGAATCACTGAAGTTCAAGTTGCACAAAGTTTGAACCTATTTTTTCTTGAATGAGTTCTTGGTTCCATATCATCTGCTAGGCTCAGCATTTACCCATCTGAACTTATCAGCTACCAAAAATTTCTCACTAAAATATAATGGGGAATATTGATTAATGTAGCATGCAATTTGGATATTTTAAATTATTGAAATTTAGAACATGTATGTTTGTTTCAGCTCATAAAACAGAAAACCTTTTTCTAGAGACAGAGAAAGCTTGTTCTGTCTTGCTTAATAGACAAACAAATGCATCTACTTCTGAAAATACAGATCTAAAAATATGAAAGATTAGAATTTTATCTCCTTTGCGGTGTAAACTCAATCATGCATGTACAGTACTCTGGTCCAGCATGCAGTGTTTTACAGTCAGTGCGCACTCCTCAAGGCATGCTCGTCTGCCTGAACTTACCTGGCGAAAGGAAACTCTCTCCAAAGTCTCTTGGCTTTTGTGTAAATACAAACATCTTTCAGATGCAAAGTATTTTATAAATGCATGCATGTGTAGATGTATATATGTCTGTTTCTATATATGCACAACAATTACTGTAACTTGCAGTCACCTTTGTTGATGGTACTGAAATCAATTATAGACAGACTTACTCATTGCTGTGATGAATTAGTGGGCTTTTTCTTTCTTAGTATTTTGAAGAAGATGATACGTTTTGACAGATTATAGAGATGTTGAAATGGATATTCATTCTTTATTTCTTTGGTTTTAAATGAAATGGTCCATTACTACTTGTTAAATAAATATTAACACTGAAGTTAGTACACTTTTTCAGCTCTTAAGCTTAACAAAGGACGTTTTCTAGCCTTTACATGAGGAAAACAGCATGTTTTCTTTAAAAGCGGGCAGATTGCTTATAGATTTGAAATACTGAAAAAATTCGGAATATACAAAAGTTGTTAATCTGTTTTCTTTTCCCATGGTAACGGGGGTTAATTGGAAGATCCTATGCAGCCATTACCTCACTGCATGCAAGTGTAAACTGAAAACAAACCAGAAAAGAAATTCAAAAGCGAATGTGATACTGAGTGACAATAAAATCCAAACCGCCTTTGCTAAAAAAATCATTAACTTGTAAAAAATTTACAATGAAATTCCTTTTCTCAGTTTATCTTAACAAATTTTGCAGGCATGCAGATTTTGGTTGTTTGGATGTTTATGTCTTATCAGCCACTGCTTCAACTCTTTTACTGTATCCTGAACATACGAACACCAAGGACTGCTAGGACACCTATTCTGGGCCATGGTGTGTCCAGTACATACTTTTCTACATAGTAGTTGTATACTGAGTCTAGTGGATAAGGATGTGATAAGGATATCACATTTTGCTTTGCAAAACATGCATTTAATGCAATTCCTTTGCATCTGTTGACATTTCGGGGACAGGTCCTGCTCAAAAAACCAGAGAAGGAAAAAACAATGTAGAAGTTGAATTGCCCACAAGTTTAAGACTTTCATTGTCATTTAGATAATATTCTAACCCTGTACATTAGTTGCACTATATTATCTGATTAGCAATCTCATTGATTCAAATAATAATCATAGACAGTAAATGAGCTTCCATTAAATAGGAATTAAAACAACTAGACTGACTCTCGTGACAGCCTACCCCAGACACACATGAATCATAAAAATATCTTATATACTTTGCTAAAACTTCCATTAAAATTCTGCCATGACTATGACAAGCTGCTAAGATCTTATACCTGTCCTGTACTATGTCATCCACTTAGATTTATAATTTTCTGGGTTTTTGTTGTTTAAAATTTATATCATGGAAGACTGAAACAATATTCAGTAATACAGCAGTTTTTGAAGCCTGCTATGGATTTGGTACAATATATGTTATTTTAATCAATACATTCAGAATAGAAGTCATATACATTTTTATGTGAATCTACAATTAATTCCACAGTTAACAGATGTTTTCTGAGAGCAAACAGGTAAGAAAGTAAAATGCTTCCCTTTAACGGCCACAGGTAAAAGTTAACAGAGTATAAAGCATCTTAGCTGTGCACTTGACGGTAACACCTCAGACTGAAGTCTCTATGGAGCCCACATAGCACAGGACGTACTCTGTCTCATTCCTCATTGAACTGACTCAGGGACGTGACTTTTGGCTGATATCTCACATTTTAACATCCTTCTGTGCAACTCAATGCTTTTAATGCTTGAAACCATCATACTTCTGCTATGTCAGAGCAACTGGCAACCACCTTTCTCAGATTAGGAAGTGCTAATACATAACAATAAGTAGAGGTATATTGGGAGAATTCCATACACAAACATATAAATAAAGATGAGTATACAAATATCCATAAGTATAATACATTTATTTATGTAAGTCAGCAAGAAAATCAGGACAATAAAGGCCCATACATTTTTTTTTTCCCCCAACAAACATTACAGATCAGAAGATACAGGTGATGTACATATGAATCATAAAATTGTATTGTGAGTGGTGAAGATCTTCTTCAATCCAGAGCTCTGGGGAGTATCCAGCTGTCTGTGAGGCCATGGTGAGGTGCAATCTGGGGCTGTGTTTCCTTGTCCTTACATCCGTGTCTTTAGAGACGGCTGCAGAAACCTCTGGCAGAGTAGCTAAGGAGAGCGTGGACAGAAAAGGCCTGTGGCTTTCAAAAACAGGAGAATCTGAACTAACAAAAGGAGCACCAAACCTACATTCCCATGTACAACCCTAACCACAGTTCAGACCTCTCAATTTCATGTCTCCTGGCAGACAGGGGACACCTGTCCTAGGCTAGCCATGTCACTGAGCCACCATCAATAAGGTGCCTAGAATGACTTGGGCCATGCATTGCTGGGCATGGTGGCAGGAGTGGATATTCAAAAGTAAAACCAGGCAGCTACCAATTTGATTACGCAGCATTGTATCGATGTATCGCTCCAGCAGAGCAGCAGAGTACACGAGGGTTCCATGGCCGGGTCCCGTTCTCTTCTGGGCTTCTGAAACTCAAAGACAAAGGAGGAGGACAAAATCTGTTGCATGACTACCAACCCAGGCACCCTTCACAGGGCCAAGACCTTCATTCTATGCCCCCTGTACTACCTTCTCAATACTTCCACTGCTCGCTATCCTGCTGTCCTCTGGCCTGGGCAAGCAAAAGGGTGCAGAAATTTCTATCCTCTCCCAGTGCTGGCCTTGTTGCCACTGCCTGTGTGACACAGGGAACTGCCAGCGTTCTGCCTGCTGTGACATGGCCATTGCATCACCAAAAGCCAGTTGCCAGCAGCTGATTCCCAGATTACAGCCAGGCTGGTGTTATTTTGAGTACATATCTTTGTACCGATGTCCTTG
>JANHGO010000041.1:24047643-24060099 GCA_024606505.1 Aquila spilogaster
GGTTAATGGTTGGACTCGATGATCTTGAAGGTCTTTTCCAACCTAAATGATTCTATGATTCTATTCTATGATTCTATGAATTTGATCTCCTTTGCAGTATAAACTCAATCATACATGTGTAGTGTGCTGCCCCAGTATGCAGCATACTAGAATCAATGTATGTGTATCTGCTTGAATTTACCTGGCAAAAGGAAAGTCTTCTCAAAGTCTCTTGACTTTTAAGTTAACTCAAAAGTGTTTTTCAGATATAATGTAATGCCTCTGTGTATAGATGTACAAATACATATGTGTCTGCTTCTAAATATGCAAAATAATTACTGTAAATTGCAGCCACTTTTGTTATTGATGTTAAAATTGGTTATACACAGATTTAATCATTGGAACACATTTTTTTATAATGAATTAGTGGGCTTTTTCTTTTTTATTATTTTAAAGAAAACTTTATATTTTGACAGATTAAAGTGACATTAAAACAGATATTCATTCCTCATTTCTTATGTGTTAAGTGAATGGTTCTGTTCTAGAACCTACTTGTAAAATAAATATTAACACTGAAGTTAATTACTTTTTCAATGCTTAAGCTGAAAAGGAGTGTCTCTAGCTTTTAGATGAAGAAAGCAATGTATTTTTTTTAAAAGCAGACTGATTATTTACACATTTGAATCATTAAATTTTTCTCTGAATATACTGAACAGGTTAAACTGTTTGTTTCCTTGGAAACAAAAGTTAATCAGAAGATGTTTTAGAGTCATCACCTCAAGTGCATACAACAAGCAGAAACTGAAAACAAACCAGGAAAGAAATTCAAAAGCGAGTGTGATACTGAGTGACACTAAAAATTGATCCACTTTTTTACCAAAAACTGTCTCATTTTGTGGAACCAATTTAAAATTAAATTCCTTTTTAATTTTTTTTTATTCTAATAAAGTCTGCTGATATGTTTATTTCAGAAACATATATTGTCTTATCTGGAACTGCTTCAACTTTCTTAATATAACCTTAACATTAATACTCAGGACTCACAGATCATTAGGCATCTGGTTTGGCCTATGATATGTCAAGTATGTACTTTTCTGGGTAGGGGTTCCATACAGAGTCAAATGAGCATTTTAGGATGGAAGATTTGTTAGGGATCCCTCCTTTCAGGCTGCTTTGGAAGTTCAGTATCTTGTAGCTTTTCCTTAGAAAATTCTTCTATCTCCAGTTGAGCTTCACAGGCCTTTGCAAAATGCATAAAAAAGAAAGTAGAGAGATCAGAAAACATTGTTTTCCTGGTCCTGTAAAAATTCGGGTTTTAAATTTTGCTGAGTTACACTGCTTTTAAAGGAGAATTGCTGTCACCCTTTTTCCAACTGCCATTTGGACAAATTTTATCAGTGTGCCATAATGACAGCTGAACACAAATGGTTTGTCTGAAGATCTCTCTAGCCTGCCTTCAGAAGGATTAGCAAAGCCCTCCTAAAGGGACATGAGCAGAGGCAATGGACAAGAATTATCTCCTTCCCCTGTATTCACATGCTGCCTGAACATATCCACTCAGATACCTTGTCTGCTAGGTGAAGAATACCAGAGTGAGAAGAGCTGTGTTTCCTCCCATCAGTATTTCAGACCGAGAAGATTGCCCCAGGAGGAATGTTTGTGCTAGTCATATAGTTTGAGTGGTACAGTAACACTGAGGACAGTAGTAAAACCACTAATAATATTTGATGCAAGTGACCAGTGCACTGTACAGTTTGCTACACCTTCTGCAGTTATATTTTTAAAAACATTATGTAAGAAAACATCATTTAAGAGAATGTTATTTAAAAGTACAGCCCACAGAATTATCAGATGCTAAAAATATTGTCAATGAAACTTCAATGCAGTTCTTTGAACACGGTCTTATTTCCTTCCTGCTCACCTCTGTGTTCCCAGGTTTCCAGCAATTCATTCTTTTTCACAGTATATTTACTAACCTGGAAGTATATCAAGGATGGAAACAAGAAAGCTAGTGTTGAGGAACGACACTGTTATTTCAGTTACTACAGAACTGAAAGTAGAGGAAATTACAGGACATTTTATTCTCATCTGCAGTATTTCTCATGATTTCTAAAGAGGAGCATATTCACATTGCTACTCAAGAAGAAGCAAAGTACATCTGATTTTTTTTTCATCAGTACCTGAAGGGGAGAATGGAAGTGTCTACATAAGAAAGAGAAACCACACTTTGGCCACTCTGAGATGCAGGAGACACAGGTTCCAGTTTCCACTCTAGAGAGGATTTAATTACTTGCTACTAAAAAGTCATATAGGTCAGCATCTTGTAAGTGAAGGTATGCTGTAAGGAGAAATTTTGAATCCAAGTAGCACCTGAGTGCTGTTATTGAGACTACTAAAGAATTTTTTAAAAAAGGGATTTTGCTAATATTTGGAATGTTTTTCATATCCTGCATTTCTGGGCAATACCAGTTAAAACACAATGGGAGTGATTTTAATTGCCTGGATTGAAAATAGCAACTTAAAAGTGCACAAACTAGCCACTGCATTGCTTGGCTGCAACGCGTACCCGTAACCCCAAGGCTTGTGTGCCACTAATACACCACCGGTCTCATAGCACTTCAGTTTAAGATGCAGAAAAGGGGTGAGGTTTTCATAAAAGCCTCTGTGAGGAACAGAAATGTTGCCTCTGAGAAATTAAAGCAGTAAGTTGTTATGCAGATATGCCATTCTTTTTTCTCAGTAGATGTACCCTGGTTAAACAGAAGTTTTGGTATATTCTGCATCATCATTCTTGTCACGATCCTTTCTGACCCCATAAATACTCAACTCCTCTTGTGCTCTTGCTTAAGGAAGAACAGACAAGGTGTGGCATTCAAACCTTCCTGCACAGTCACGCAGAACCCCAAACTGTTTCTAAAGCAAGGAGCTGAGCCCCGTGAAAGCGTACATACGTGTGCCAGCCGTCCCTGGCGAGATATCGGCTGCGGGGGCCTCTGTGTGGGGAGGCAGTCCGGTTCCAGCCGGTTCCAGCTGGCTCCAACAGGCCCACCTCAGGAGACAACCGGGCCTGTCAGCCAGCTGGGTGGTGCCTCTGTGAAAACATAGTTAAGAAAGGGCAAAAATGCCGGAAGAGCAGAGGGCTGAGGGGAAAAAAAAGTGAGACTCAGCAGTGTGAGCACCAGGGAGAGAGGAGCAGGAGGGCGAGGAGGTGCTCCCGGCTCGGGAGCAGGGGTTGCCCTGCGGCCGGGGGACAAGGCCGCGGTGGAGCAGGTATCGCCCCGCAGCCCGCGGGGGGGACCGCGGTGAAGCAGGTAGCCGCACCGGAGCCCGTGGGAAGGACCCGCGCGGGAGCAGTTCCCGAAGGACCGCGGCCCGTGGGAGGGATGCCACGCAGGAGCAGGGGAAGGAGCGGCAGAGAGGAGCGGTTAGGAGCTGACCATAACCCCCATTCCTCATCCCCCTGCGCCATGCGGGGTGGGGGTGTTCGAGGAGCCGGGAGTGAAGCTGAGCCTGGGAAAGGGGAGGCTCTTGGTTTAATTTTTGCGTTGGTTTCTCCCTACCCAAATCTATTTTAATTGGCAATGCATTAAATGAATTTTCCCCAAGTCAACTCTATTTTGCCCATGACGGTAACCGTTCATCAGTCTCCCTGTCTCTATCTCCATCAACGAGCTTTTTCATCCTCTGTTCTCCTCCCGTCCCGCCGAGGAGGGGGAGTGAGTGAGCAGTGGGGTGGGACTGTGGCCCTTAGCCAAGGTTAGCCCACCACAACTGTGAACACAGCTCATTGTTTCTGACCCTTGTTGCTTTTGTCTTCCCTGCAGACTTGTTCTTCTCATTCCTCATAACAAAAGTATCCATTTGACCACTCCCATTAAGAATTCCAGCCTTCACCCAATAAGAGCATTTTTTCCCAAGACTGCAACACAGCCTTTCAATATTACTGATGCAAATAGTACAGATGATAGAAAGAACACCTGTATTGCTAGTGACACCAGCACCTAACTAGCATTGCATCTTTCCCTTTCTTTTCTAGCAATCCTAGAATGTAACAAAATGTTTTATCTCCAGAGTCACTCTTAGGGAGAAGATAAAACCGTTGGTGTTCATGAATACTCCCTAACCATAAATCTATAAATCTGCATGGCATAACAACTAAATCTAAAATCATTATTTAGGTTTGCATTCATTCATTAATTCTTGTTTCTTCTAAACTCTAGCTTGATGAGTATGCTGGTTATTTATGCCCATAGTCATTAGTATTCTTTCTTCTGCAGTGTTAGATGCAGGTAACTGAATTATAATGTAACACATACAATGTATTTATACCCACATATTCCTTGCTTAAAATAAGTTTTGCCAGCTGATTCCTGTGCCTCTGCAGCAACCTCAGGTGTAGTGCTCAAATCTTAGTACTGGAGTTACTTTAACTTCTGTAATATAAGCACATATCAGAAATTACTTACTGTGATTTTTTAAAATAATGCAGATATTTGTCCCAGAAGAGAGATTTCTGCCAAGAAGCCCACCGCAGTGTACCTAAACATGGCATTAATGTAGATATGCAGAACAGCAATCTGCATGCCTTTACACAGTCCTGCAGAAAGGGCTAAAAAGCATTAAAATGGTTCAAAACAGAAACTACTCATTGCTGTTGCTTTGATTTGTTGTCTTTACAAATTGGTGGGCTAATTGTTTGAATCTCTTCCCATAGTAATACACATATTTGAAAATAAAGTTATTTTCAGAATCCATATTTGAATAGCAGCGTAATAAGACAAGACCCAGACCCATTTAATAAGTGTATAGTCATTAAAAGGAAAGGACGAATTGCATAACAGGTCTTCATGTGGTCTTTTCACAGTATGATCATAAAAGAATTGAGAAACCCCAAATATAAAAGAATTTAAGAGCATGGAAATTTGCCTCTCAGAACTAGCATATATCACCTATGTCTCCCATGTTTCTCATCATTTTTCAGACCCCAAATCTTTCTTCTGTGTATCAAGACCTGCAGTCCCATGCACGTTTTCCTGTCCACCCAAACTTCCTAAAACTATTAGCGGCATGACAAAGGTCACAGTTCCCAGACTGTGAACCCATGATATCTCGTTGAAGTTGGGTGGACTTAGTAGATAAATGCATTAAATCATTTTGAGATGTCAATGACCAAACCCCAAAATGGCTAAATGAGGTCTTCATCAGATTGAGCTTGCCTACTTCAAGCTGGTATTAATAGGACACTTACAGGGGGCCAACTCTAACAATAGATTCTACAAATATATCAGGTGGTTATAAAGTGCTCAATATGTCACACTCTCCTCAGTACTCTTTGGAGGACTTTATGATGTGAACATATGAAACCAGAAAAGTAACAGAGAACACCCTGCTCCCATGTTTCATTGCAACTCGTAGGACAATGTACCTATCCCCACCTCACACAAATCCATAGTGTACTACTCTAAATTTGGTGAGCATTATAAGACTAAATGATTCAAGAGTTTTGAGCAAGTCTAAGCTGATTAAAATTCCGCAGTCTTCTATTGCACAGTGAACATTTTAGTTACTCCAACTTACATGATCAGGAGTGCTATATTTGCAACCTTTTACTTTCCTGAAGGTTACACTTCACTCTGCACATTATGAATGAATTGGAGTCATAGATGTATTCTATGGGTCTATCCAGCTTTTCTTGTCCAGAAATGTAAATTCATATGAAGATATAGATATATGCCAAAATTACAGAAGACAGTGGAGGAAAATGAAATGTCAGATTTTGATATATATTATTTGATAGTAGCCACCAGTTGCTGCCATTAATTTAACAAGTGATTTTTCTTAGCAACTCTCTGACATAAAGGGGAAAACTATGTGTTAGTTTTTTGTGATATGAGCTGCTGCAAACAGGAGGAGGATTTTTATTTACCTTACTCTCTACAAGTGGGGTTAATTCCTCTGGCTGTCATAATTTGCTTGAGCTGCTCATTAGAATTCAGTCCAAATATATCTGATGAGAAAGCCATTTTAACGTACACCTGTAGAATAAATCATAGTACTTTATTGTTACCTTAGTAATATTTCTTCCTTATCTTTTTTCTTTTGTTAATTATTACTTTTTAACTTAGCATCTGAATTAGTAAGATTTGAATCTCTCAAAAACAAAGATAATTTTTCATACTAGAATCTAAAATTTTAAAACCTATAATACATTAGCATTTGTTGAAACTTCCAAAACTATAGCACTTTTATTTCTACAGAAAGTGTCGATTATATGCTGGTGTTTGTATAAGAGCCCTATGATGTGATTTTTCCCACTGATTCGAAGAAGAAGAAGAAAGTATCTTTGGATTGTCAAGCTCATGGAAATCCCCATGTACAGATACATGTTTTAACCTGAAGCCAGGACAATGTTTCAGAATTTTTTTGTAATTTGGAGAATATTTGGCCGCTGCAATCCCATTCTGAGAGTCAATGTGCATTGGAAAACAACATAACAGAAACAGCTCCCTGACCTAAAGGAAATTCTTGATTGTTTCTGATTCTGAATAAGGAAAAAGCATAAATGGAAGTGAATAAAGGCAAAGCAATTTGTGAAATCTGAAATTATGTTCTTTATGCATCATATCTATCCATTTGGAGGGACTCCTTTTGTCTAGTTTTATGACTTGTGTCTGTAACAGCTGACAAGATCAAAACCTTTAATTGATTTTTTTTTCTAAACACAACTTCCATAAAGCTAGCAAATACTATCCCGTTTTATAGGGAAATCAGTAAAAACAGATACATTAAATGACATGACTATGCAATATAGGGCACCATAGCTGAACCAAATGTGGAATGTTTTCACTCCTGAGTCCACTGTCTTACTCTTTTGTAATGATTTTCTCTTGCCTGTTTTCCTGTACAGACTATTATGCCACAGTTATCTATTACCACATATGTTAAGACACACCTGTGATTCTGAGAGTTCAGTTTATTAATGGTGCCCACTTATGGGTGGGAGAAGTATGCTGCAGTCACCTTATCCATTTGCTATGTCTGACTCTGCTCATATTTTATACAAATTACAAGTGATGTAGGAGGGCTGGAGGAACATATGGTTAATTATTTTTTCCAGACACCCTTTATCTTTTCTCATAGAGTCATTCTTCACCTACAGAGGGAGCGTAAGGACTCTTATCACTGTGCTTTGTCATATGTGGCAATAATCACTTTTGCATTTTCTTTTTTACTTATTATGTTTATTTTGTTTGTGGATTCTTTAACATTCTGCATGAATTCCACTTCAATGTATTTGAATTATGGAACCTGCATTTCTATGGCTGGAAGAAATTCAGAGGCAACATCATCTTTCGATATCCCCAGCACAACAGCATTGAATCTGCCTCTTTGCAACAGATGTGATTCATTAGACTTATCTAATGCATGGCACAACCTCCCCAAATGGCATAGACATGACTAAGACATGTAACGTGGGATTAGGAACGAGTAGACAGAAATTCTTCGAACAGGAATTGCGTGAACTTCTCATAGTGTGGGATGAAAACTGCTGTTGAATTCTTCTTTGCTGATACTCCTTGTGTAATTTCTCTTGCATATTTGCTACTTTTTTCACTGATAAAAAATTATATGCATTAGTTCTACACACTGTTTTAACAGTGCTATCAGTCCATTAAATGTAGCATGTACCCATGAGGAAAAGGCACAAATTTCAACCAAAAGAGTGGAGCCTTGTGTTCAGCCCTCCCAGACAACCTCATTAATATTGTGGAGATGTTCTCTTTGGAGAATCTATGCCATCCCCTTTCTTTCTTGGTCCAACTATTTTTACATTTTCACATTGGAATGCAATCAACAAAAAATGCAGACATTTCCTATTTTACTTAGAACACATATAAGTTGGTTGGAAATTTTTTATTAGTATCATTTTCTGATAGAAAAGGCAGATAAAAAAATTAAAATTACTTTCTATCTGCTTAAGCCAAATTAGATTATTGTGAAATATTTTGTGTCATTTGTCTTCAAGAAAAAATGTTATTCAGTTTCCCCATCAGTTTATTGCCTTTTTAAAGTATTATATTTGGGTTTCTGTCTTCCTGGAGCAGTCAGGATACCTAGAAGAAAACTTATCACAAAATTCAGTGTTGTTTTTCCTGTAATGTGCTTGGATAAGTAAGGGGAATACAATCATTCAGGATGGGTCGTGGGATATATGGTCAGGCAGCCATCAAGGTCCAAAGTTTTGGGGTAGTATTACAAAAACATAATTTTGCATTGTTTTTAACTGAAAATGAAACTAAGTGAAGTCAGCTAATTAAAGCAAAGGGAATTTTGCTTCATTTCCTATTTGGAAATGTCAAAACATGCAATTTTGACTTTTTCTAAATCTCCATCCATTCTGGATCAATTAATTTAGAATTTTTATTTCATTTAAAGAAAAAGTCAACTCTCATGATTTTATTCAAAATCTTGAATCATTAATAAATTATTCAGGATGAAAAATTCTCCTTCTTTTTTGCACTGTTGTGTATCAATCTCTTAAAATTACATAGTGAATCCTACAGACATTTCCCTAATATCCCTCGCAATATAATATAAAGGTACTGTCAACAGTGTTTCATTTCTTACATTGAATGAGGCAGAGGTCCTCTGCGATCAAAAGTTCAATTATTATAAAATGGGGCAAATGATAGTTTTACAGTTCATCTTAATTCAGGCAATTCTGACCTTTGGATTAAGAAAAAATACAGAGCTACTCCAGCTGAGTTTTGGTGTCTGTACCTCATTCACCATGAAATTTAATGAGATAGGGTGCACTGATAATCATTTTGCTTCATTAAAGTTGCCTCTCGAGTCTAGCTGTTGCCAAGTTCTTCTAGTCTTTGCTGAATTCTGGCAAAGCTTGGAAGTGCTTGGCAGTTTCCTGAGGCAACTTTGAAATTGCAGAATGACTGCAAACTAGCGATGAAGGAAATATCTGTGCATCATAATATTGATGCCATGTGACACTTTTCAGAGATTTATGATACCTATTATACTGCTTAGCTCTTCTTTGCAATATCAGAAACATTCGTTTAACAATTTCTGGTCTTAAAAGTTTGACACAAAAGCAAATTTAAAAAGTCTTCTTTTGTGGGTTGTTGTTCTTTAATTGAGATAGTTCACCTTCCCAGGAGGTTATTCCAAAGTGATGGAGTCTACTAATCTACCTCACAAAATCCTTTCTCTTGCAGCTACTGGACTCTTTGAGGGTTTGTTCGTTTAAGTCTTTGGAGGTGAATGTAATGGGTGAGACTTTTTGCCAGAGAATATCCAGAAAACAAACAAACAAACAAACAAAAATCCACCACTCACATAACATAAATTTATGAGACTCTTAGGTTACTTCTCAATGTCAAAAAAAGAACTGTTTGGGAATTATTCAATATGTTGACTTAAGTGTGATACTTTCTAATAGGATTCCTACAGCCTGGCTAGTTCCACCTTATCTTCACTCCCATCCCTCTCTCTCTCTTGTTCAGGCTTCTCATTTCACTCCCAGACCTAGTATTCCTTCTGCCAACTACTCATCTTCTACTTAGATGCCAACTACTTAGCTTCTATTTACCTGGTGGCTGCCAGGCATCACCCTTGAGCAGCCATTACCTAATTCCATTCTCTCCAGTCCTAGCCTTCTCTGAATTTCATGTATCCTGGTCCAGCTAACATAATTTTGTCTTTGTCCATTGCCAACAGCCTTTATTTCCCAACAACCTATGTGTATAAATCTGCCTCCCTACTGTTCACACATCTGGCTTTTCTGCTTTCTGTAATTAAATCAGGTTTCCCCATTTGTTGGGCCCAGAAGAACAAATGCTGGAAGAATGGGAAAGAAATGTTCCTTGCTTTCATATGGTGCAGACTCTGCACTGCTGACTGTCTAAGCTCATCTGGGCCTAAGGTTTTAATAATAAAATATGAATTGAAACTTCGGTTACCATAAGTACAGGAAAAGTCATATTGTTGACATAAAGGATGCATCTGCTATACAGATTTCAAGTCCCAAGCCTTTGTGGATGATAATTTTGCAAACAAAAGGTTTATTAATTTGATTCAGCATAGGCAAAATGATGAATATGAGGTCAAATATCTGTTTTGACTTGCCTGTTTTAGAAAAGCTTAGCTTTTGTCAGGCATGCATTGTGGAATGTATTCATCCAAAATTTTGCCTAAGTAATGGCAAGCTATCTTTGAATGATATTCATTCTCAGCAATAGCTGGTGCTGGAAGGTTCTGTATACTAAACTTGATGCCTTCCTTTCGTTATAAAATGCTTAAGTAGTTTCTTTCTTTTTTTTCCTAAGATGGCTTCACAATGGAATTGAAATCAACATTGAAAGAGATTATTGCTGTAGTTTAATAGAAGGAAGTTTGATCATCAACAACTCCAGTGAAATGAAGGATTCTGTACGGTATCAATGTTTAACCACCAATATGTTTGGCAGTATATTCAGAGAGGCTGTTCTTCAGTCTGCATGTGAGTAACAATTTTTTTAACATGGATAAATTAGATCTTTACATTGCTTAATAAGTTTCTAAATTGTAATTTGAATACATTACACAAAGGTTACACTGTCCACTGACTTGGTTGAGTTAGGATCTCAGGATTAGATATAAAATGCTTGGTGAGAAAGAGTGGTTTTCTGTGAACTTTTGACTTTGAAAATAGAACCAACTAATAGGGAAAGTAACTCTAGTACCTGATCCCAATTGCTGTCCTTTAATGATGTACTAGAATGCTCCCCAATGCTATATTTCACTCATTCCTAATTTCCTGAAACATGTATCACTTTGCCAAAGTACCTGAGCAGGAGACAAAGAACTGCAAACTTAGGCACAGAGTTGGATAAACTCCATCTATACTGCCGGATAGTCTGTATCTATAACTATGTGTGTGTGAGCATTAGGGTAAGGCCGCTGGGCCGAGGCGTGAGGGACAAGTGAGCGGCTGTGTGGGCTTAGCTGTCAGCCAGGGTCAGTGCACCAGAAGAATGTAAAAGTTTCATGAAGTAACTTATGCACTATGTACACATACATTAGTAGATGGGCTTGATCTCTTCCTCCCATGATTCCTGTTGCTACAAATTTACATAACCGAAAGGAAGGATTTAAAAATTAAACTTCAATATTTATTTCTCAGCACTGGCTACTTTAGGCATCTCAGCACAAGTTGAAGAGTAAGCACATCTCCTAAGTGACTTGAAACTGATAGGAAACTGAAAAAAATAGATTCCAAATTGACAAATTCTACCTGCCTTTCCGTACAGCAACTTCATGTTTTTGTGCAGGGTTCCAAAACCTGTCATTGGAATAGTGTGCTGCAAGTTTGATTATAACAGAGGATGTATTTTGTTCTTACCTTTGCCACACATACAATCTCTGTATTTCATTAGGTCACAAAACAAAATTGCTTTTCTCCATCTGTGGATTATTCAACCTTTCACAAACCTGCCATCTCCATGGTTATGCTAAGATTTCTCATCCTTTTTCCTCCTTTATTCCTGACATATAGGTATGTATGAAAGATAGGTAGAAAAGAATAAACTAAATAACAGAAGAAGTGGGGCTTAGTAGAACAGTTAATTTTATTAACATGTTGTCTGTGAATTGCCATACTTTCAAATGTTTGCTTTAAGATTAAAAAAAAAGTGCATTCTTACTTTTTAAATATAAATCTTCAAATTTTGAAAAGACTACATACCACTCAGTCTCTGTAATAAAACTGTCTTGTATCCTTTAAAACACATGTGTGTTTGTGTGTACAAATGTCCCATTTTTTCTTGGTTATCCATTCATTTTAGCTCTTCTAATCATCAACTTAAGTCTCCTGCCTGTTTGTGGGTTGTGTCCTGCTTTCCTCTCCATTGGGGTGATGTATAGTTCTAGCAAGAGAAAGGTCAAATTGTGATCAGGAGAAGCATAATAACTTCACATATCAATGTACATTTCTTCTTTCTTGACAAACGATCACCATTCCTCCTGAAAATTCCCTGCATCAGATGGTCCCCTTTGACCTTTTGGTCAATAAATAATGCATTCTCTCTGAAGTAATTGAACTACCTTATTTGGCTGCAAAATCCCTTATACCAGAAAGCATGATACATAGGACAGTGAAAAATTACATTGTGGAAAGACTCCAGTTTTACTATAGCTTTTGGATGAAGACAGATTCCTTCACATTATAACCTTTCTTTCTGACTACCCAATAACTTGATGTAAACCAAACTAAAATACCCAGCATTTCATAGACTAAATGAGACTGTTTCTTTTTAAGGATAATTTGGAGAAGTGTCTAGAACAAAAAGGATTTTAAATCTGAACATCCTTTTTGGAGGGCTGTTTTATCACTGTAAAGTGACTTGGTCTTGGAACTGTACATTCATAATTTATTGTGTTAAACAATAGCAATTTGTTAGCTGTCTTACTGCCCCCCCCCCC
>JANHGO010000041.1:24060199-24087580 GCA_024606505.1 Aquila spilogaster
CAAAGCAGGCTCCCTAGACCAGGTTGCACAGGTAGGCATCCAGGTGGGTCTTGAATATCTCCAGACAAGGAGACTCCGCAACCTCTCTGGGCAGCCTGTTCCAGTGCTCCATCACCCTTATGGTTAAGAAGTTCCCACGCACATTTGTGTGGAACTTCCTATGCAGCAGTTTGTGGCCGTTTACCCTCATCCTGTCACCACACACCACTGAGAAGAGTCTGTCCTCATCCCTTTGCCTTGCATACCTTAGATATTTCTGGACATACATTTGTAGTAATGAGATCTGAATCTTTGGGAAATAAAGATAATTTCAGTTTCTGTAATCTAACTTTATAAAACCTATAATACATCAACATTTGTTCAAACTTCTGAAACTATAGCACCTCTGTTTCTGCAGGAAGCATTAATTACGAACTGGTGTTTTTTCCAGAGACAAATGGTGTGATTTTCCCACTGATCCTAAGGAGAAACTGTCTATGAATTTTCAATCTCATGGAAAATGTAATCTCATGTACAAATATATGTTTTAGATTTTTTTTTTTGTGTGTGTGATTTTCAGACTGCCTGGGAACTGTGGTCCCTTTCTGAGAGCATACCTTGGTTAACAGAAATGGTTTACAGAAATATCTCTGTGACCCATTTGACTTTCCTGATCGATTCTGATTCCAAATAACCAAATAGCATAACTGGAAGAGAATAAAGGCAAAGCGATTTGTGAAATTTCAAATTATATCCTAATGCATGGTACATATCCTTGTAGAAGGACACATTTTGTCTTATGTTATGGACTTGTGTCTATGACAGAAGACAAGGTGTTATTTGACTTTTTTTTCTAAACACAACTTCTATAAATCTGGAGAATATCATCCCTTTTTATAGGGAAATCATTAAGAAGCTGTTAAAAATGACATGTCTACGTATTATAGGACACTGTGGCTGAGCCAAATCTGAAATATTTTCACTCTCAAGTCCACTCTCTTACTCCTTTGCAACCATTACCTACTACCAGTTTTTCTATACAGAATATTATGCCACAGCTATCTACTTTACACATCTGTTAAGCTGCATGTCCGAGTCTCAGAGCTCAGTTTATTAATGGCGCACACTTACAGGTGGGAACATCCATTTGCTGTGTCTGACTTTGCTCATATTTTATACAAATTAAAAGTGATGCAGAAGGCTTGGGGGAGCATATGGTTAATTATTTTTTTCCAGACACTTGTTATATTTTCTCATAGAGTCGCTCTTCACCTACAGAGGGAGCATAAGGACTCTTATCACTGTATTTTGTCATATGCGGCAATCATCAGTTCTATGCTTCATTTTTTATCTAATACATTTATTTCAATTGTGGATTCTTTAGCATTCTGGAAGAATTCCCTTTATACTTTCTTGAATCAGAGAAGTTACACTTCTACAGATGGAAGAAACTTAGAGGTTGTGAGACCTTTAGATGTCCCCAGCACAACAGCACTGACTCTGCCTTTTTGCAACAGATGGGATTCATTAAACTGATTTGATGCGTGGTACAACCTCCCCAGATAGCACAGACACGGCTAAAATAAGTAACAAAGGATTAGGAAAAAGTGGCCAGAAATTCTTTAAAGTGGAATTGTATGAACTCTTCATAATGTGGTTTAAAAGCTATTGTTACTGTCCTCCATGTTGATGCTTCTTTTGTAACTTCTATTGCATTTTGACTACTTTGTTCACAGATTAAAATATTAAGAATTAGTTGTACACACTGTTCCACACACTGCTAAAGAGCTATCAACCTCTCAAATTTAGCATGTATCCATGGGAAAGTCACACATTCCCATAGAAAGAGTGGAACCCTTTGTTCAGCCTTCCCAGAAAACCTCATTAATTTTATGGAGATAGTCTGTTCAGAGAATCGATGCCATCTCCTTTCTTTGGTCCAACCAATCTTGTTTGTTTTTTTTTTTCCGCAGAGGAATTCAATCAACAAAAAGAGACTACAATTCCTATTTTACTCAGGATATATATAAGCCTGCTGGAAATTTTTTATCAATGACAGTTTTTTTTTCTGATAGAAAAGGCAGCTGAAAAAATAATAATTTCAAAACTGTTTTTTATCTGCTTAAGCCAAATTAGAATATTGTGAAATCTTTTGTGTCCTTTGTCTTAAAGAAAAAATGGAATTGATTTTCTCTATCATCTTATTGCCTTTAATGTATTACATTTAGGTTTCAGCCATGATGAGTGAAAGAAAACATGTAACAATTCAGTGTTGCTTTTCCTCTAACGTGTCTGGACATATAAGGAGAATACAATTATTCACATGGACTCTGGCATATATGTGCAGGCAGTCACCCAGTTCTAAAGTTTGGGGTATATTAAATTCAAAATATAATTTTAAATTGAATTTAACTGAGTAATGAAACTAAATGAAGTCACCCAAGTAAAGGCAAACTGAGTTTTGCTTCAGTTCCCATCTGGAAGTGCCAAAACATGCCACATTGACTTTTTCCTTATCTCAATCTCCATCCGTTCTGGATCAATTCATTTTGCATTTTATTTCTTCCAAAAAAAAAAAATAAATAAAAATAAAAAATCAATTTCATTCTGATTTCATTCTGAACCTTAAATCATTGATAAATTATTCAAGATGGAAAATTCTTTTTTTGCACTTCTCTTTAAAAATTAAGTAACGAACCCTACAGATACTTCCTTAATTTCCCTTTACAGTTACAGACACTTTCAATAGTGTTTCCTTTCTTACAGTGAATGAGACAGAAATCCCCTATGATGGGAAGTTCAATCCTAATTAAAGGGGCAAGTGGAAGTTTTACAGCTGATCGTAATTCCGGCAATTCTGATGTTTGGATTAGGTCAGAAGTACTCTAGCTGAGTTTTTTTCTATCTGTATCTGAGTTAACAAGGTAGGGTGAACTAAAAATCATTATGCATCATTGAAGTTACCTCTGGAGCCTGGATGTTGCCAAATTCTTCCGGTTTTTGCTGAACTCCGGCTAAATCTGGAAGTACTTTGTAGTTTCATAAGGCAACTTTGAAGTTGTAGAAAGACTACAAATTAGTGATGAAGGAAATATTTGTGCATTTTAATATCAAAACCATGTGACACTTCATAGATAACTGTGAAGCCTGTTAATCTCTCATTTTCAATATCAGAAATATTCTTTAAACAATGTCATAGTCCTAATAATTTGACACAAAAGTGTATTTCATATGTCCTATGTGAAACATTATTCTTTAACCGAGATATTGCATCCTTTCTAGAGATTATTTCAGGGTGCTGTAGTTTACTAATCTACCTCAAAAATCCTTTTTTTGGCAGGTACTGGACTCTGAGGGTTTGCTATTTTAGTCCTCGGATATGCATGAGAAGAATGAGACTATTTTTTGCCAAAGAACATCCAGGAAAAACAAACAAAATATACCACTCAACAGAAAGATGATGAGGCTCTTATATTTCTTCTGAATCTCAAAAAAGAAGTGTTCATTTCGGAATTATTCAATGCACTGGCTCAAGTGTGATACTTTCCAATATGTTTCCTAGAGCCTGGCTTGTTCTAACTTCACTGTGATTCCTCTCTCTCTCATTCAGTCTTCTCATTTCACTCCCAAACACCTACCAACCTCTGTATTCCTTCTGCCAACTCATGTGATCTTAACTTCCACTTACCTGGTAGGTGCCAGGCATCACCCTTAAAGAGCTTCCCATTTCTCCAGTCTTAGTCTCTGAATTTCATGTACCCTGACCCAAAAAATATAGTTTGGCTTCTTTGCATTGCCAACATCCTTTATTCCCCAACAATCTATGTATAAAAATCTGTCTTCCTTGTCTTCGTGTCTTCTGCTTTTTACATTTACATCAGGTTTCTCCATTTCTTGGGCCCAGAAGAAGTGTTGAAGAAATGGAAAAGAAATGTTCTGTGCTCTTAATCAGTGCAGACTCAGCACTGCTAACTCTCTAAGATCATCTGGGTCTAAGGCTTTAGTGATAAAATACGAATTGAAACTTTGATTATCATAAGCATAGGACAATTTATATTGTTGATATAAAAAATGCATCTTCTATTGAGATTTCAAGTCCTGGGCCTTTTTGGACAATAGTTATGCAGATAGAAGTTTTATGAATTTCATTCAGTGTAGTCAAAATGATTGGTTTTTTTTTTCGCAGAGGTTGAAGATCTGTTATGACTTCCAGTGTTTGGAAAAGCTTAGTTTTGGTGTGAGATAATGTCTCCATTCAGAGCTTTGCCAAAGTAATGAGCTACTGAACAGGCTAGGCTGCCTTTGAATAGCTGTTGTCTTCAGTCACAGCTAGTGCTATTAGCTAGATGCCTCCCTTTGGCCATAAAATACTTAAGCAGTTTCCTCCTTTTCTTTTTCTCCTAAGGCAGCTTTGAAACATAAGTTAAATCAGCCCTGAAAATGACTATTGCTTCCTTTAATAGAAGGAAGTGCAATTATCAACAACCTCATTGGAATGAAGGATTCTGGTCACTCTGCGTTCAACTACTAACAGGTTTGGCAGTATATTAAACAGAGAAGCTGTTTTTTAGTTTGCATGTGAGTGATCATTTTTTTGACACAGTTGCATCAGATCTTTACACTGCTTGATAACTGTAATCTGAGTATCTCAGAATCGTAGAATGGCTTGGGTTTAGAGGGACCTTAAAGATCATCCAGTTTTAACCGCCTACGCCTTTGCTCTATTGTTGATGGGACATCCACAGCTTCTCTGGGTGACCTCTTCTGTGCCTCACCATCCTCTGAATAAAAAAATTTCCCCTAGCATCTAACCTAAATTTCCCCTCTTTTAGTTTAAAACCATTCCCCCTTGACCTATCACTATCAGACCACGTAAAAAGACCATCTTTGTCCTAATTATAGGCTTCTTTTAAGTACCAGAAGGCCACAATGATGTCTCTTTGGACCCTACCCTTCTCCAAGCTGAACAAACCCAGCTCCCTCAGCCTTTCTGCACGGGAGAGGTGCTCCAGCCCTCTGATCATCTTCATGGCCTTCCACCCGCTCCAAGAGCTCTATATCTTTCTTGTGGTATGGGCCCCAGCCTGGGATGCAGTGCTCCAGATGGGGCCTCACAAGGGCAGAGTAGAGGGGCCTCCCCATGATTCTTCTTGATGCAAATATGTATAACTGAGAGGGAGGATTTAAAAATCAAATTTTAATAGTCATGTCTCAACACTGGCTGCTTTAGGCATCTGTAAGTGATTTTAAAAGGAGTCATGTCTCCTAAATGACTCAAAACTGATGGACAATTAAAAAAAATAGATTCCCACGTGACAAAGTCTTCCTGTGCATTGAGTTTACGTGGCAAGGTTTGGATAGCAGGGGGTGGCCTCTGTGGAAAGAGGCAAGTGGCTGCTCCCATGCTGGTCAGAGGCAGCTCCAGCTGGCTACAAAATGGACCCACTGCGGCCAGAGCTGACAGTCAGTGATTCTGGTGGTGCCTCCAGGATAAAATATTTTAGAAAGGGAACAGCAGCAGGGGGAGAGGAGTGAGAGCTACATGAGAGAAGCAGCCCT
Organism: Aquila spilogaster; assembly: GCA_024606505.1. Taxonomy (NCBI): domain Eukaryota; kingdom Metazoa; phylum Chordata; class Aves; order Accipitriformes; family Accipitridae; genus Aquila; species Aquila spilogaster. The sequence continues at coordinate 24,065,738 of JANHGO010000041.1, forward strand.
GCAGGTGCCAGTGCCAGTGCCAGTGCCAGTGCCAGAGGAGGGCAGGAGGTGCTCCAGGCATGGGGCAGCAGTTCCCTGAGGCCCAGGAGAGGCCCACGGTGGATCAGCCTGTCACCCTGCAGCCCATGGGCACCACACAGAGTGGATCTCCATGTGCAGCCATAGAGGAGCCCACAGTGCAGCAGTGGATGTGGCCTGGAATAGGTACAGCCCATGGATACCCCCTCAGGAGCAGGCTCCTGCTAGGCTCCGAAGCACCTGTATGGAATAGCATGCTGCAAGTCTGATTGTAACTGAGTATTTTTGCTTAACTTTGCCACATATACAATCTCTAATCCATTAGGGCAATAAACAAAATTCCTTTTCTCCATCTGTGGATTATTTAACATTTCACAGTCATGCCACCTCTGTAGTTATTCTAGGATTTCTCATACTTCTTCCTCCCCTGTTTGTGACATATGGATATGAATACCACATCTTTCAAGACAGGTAGAATGGAATAAAGCAAGTGACTTTTATAAAAATCTGGGCTTAGTAGAACAGTTTAATTTATTTAGATGCCTGTGAACTGCCAGTCTGTCAAATGTTTGCCTTAAGATTAAGCTCCTTTTTATTTTCTAAACATAATTCTTCAAATTTTGTAAGGAATGCGTGCAATCTAGCCTCTATGACAAAATGTATGCACATGTGTTTGTGTGCAAATGTGGCCCTTTTTTTTCCTCACTTACCCATTCATTTAGTTTTTCTAATCATCACCTTAAGGCTCCTGCCTGTTTGTGGGTTGAGTCCTGCTTCCATCTCTCTTAAGGTGACATGTAGTTCCAGCAAAAGAAAGGTCGAACTGTGATCAGGAGGTGCATAATTACCTCACATATCAATGTACAATTCTTCTTTCCTAACAAATGATCATCATTCGTCCTGAAAATTCCCTGTATCACATGGTCCCCTTTGACCTTTTGGTCAATAAATAATGCATTTTCACTAAAGTAATTGAACTACCTTATTTGGCTGTAAAACCCTTATCCCAGAAAGTGTGATACATGGGACAGTGAAAAATTACATCGTTGAAAGACCAGTTTTGCTACAGCTTTTAGATGAAGACAGATTGCCTCTTATTATAAGCTTTTATTTTTCTTACTAACCAGAACCTTGACCAGAATGTAGCCAAAACAAACAGCATTTCATAGACTAAATATATTGCTTCTTTTTAAGGATACTTGAGGAAAATATCTGGAATAGAAATTATTTTAAACAAAAACACACATTTGGGGCTTTTTTGTCACTGCAAAACAACTTGGTCTGGGAACTGCACACTCATAATTTATTGTTGAAATTGATGGCAATTTGTTAGCCATTCCTTTTACCTCTGCCTTCTGAAGATGGGAACTTAACATTACACCTAACATAAAACATCACAAAAAAAATGATAAAACAAATATATATATATTCGAAGATACAACTTCCTGTTGTTCTTCAGAGCTAGATTTGACAAGAGACTACAGGAGCCTGTGGAGTCTGCAGAACCATAAGCATGATAAAGCAAAATATTCCACACTTCAAAATCAATGGTAAGATGAATCAGAGGGATAACCAATACTGCATGGCTTCTGCCTGCTTTCCAAGGATTTGTTCCTACAAATAAGTGGCTTTTTCCATTTTTTTGAAGTAGAACAGGATTGACCACAATAAATAAACTGCAAAAATAGAGATTTTGTCTTCTAGTACTTTGAGTTTTTGCAGCATTTTTATTCTGTAAAATGAAACCTAAATTTAGAATTCTTATGGCTGTGGTTCAGTGTTTTCTAAAAACTCTTGACTGAATAAGCAGTAGTTACTTTCAGCCTTAACTGCAAGTTAATAAAGTGTTTTGACTGGAAATAATACATTATACTTCTTACAGCATGGTACTGAGTAGCTCAGGAACACATAAATCAAACTGAAACTGTGACTGTGATGCAATCACACAGTATTGTTTCATGACAGACTGTTGTGTTGTAACTGAACATTCCCTTGTGAAAAAAATACCATTTCTTTTCTTTGCTTTCCAGGCTTTTTTATTCCTTTCTTTTATTTTATTTTTCTAACAGAAACCCTACCTGAAAGTGCTAAAGCTCAAAGCTACCAGGAAATTGTCCTGAAACTGAAAACCTCCAGGAAATTGAGTGGACATACTGCATGCAACATCCAAGGTATTATGTCTTGGTTAAGTTTCATGGGATTTAGTGTTGACAATTTTTATTATACCCAGCCACAGATACATTTCTCTGAACACAGAATTCTGACCAGCCTGGAGGACAAGAATAACATCAGGCATACCAGAAGGAGTTCTCCTACTAAGCAAGAGGTCAGTTGCTCTCCCCAGTATGCTTACTGTTGCAAAGTACCTGGTAAAGAAAATCATTACAGTGGTCCTCCACGTGATGCCTACAGAGGAAACATCTATAAATATCTTAGTGATATACTCTTTAGAAGCACTACTGAAAGGGAGATCTTTTCGTCTTCCATCAAGCTATTTCAGGGCAGAATGTTTCATACAACAGAACTCCCAGGGCTCCAAGTCAGAATGCTGACTGTTCAGGGTGGAAATAAGGTTTTATAAAACACTTCAAAACTTACATTCTAAATTCTGAAAGTAGCCACTCATGTAGTGAAGTTTTGCTCTACTGTACAGTCTTTCAGTTGAGCCCTGCCAAACTTGTGTAGAGATGCAAGGACATATCAGAAGTACAGCTCATATACTTGCCTGTTCTCTTATTGAGGATCAATGCAGTATTTCTTCAAAAAAGCTACAGGTCAGACATGGTCAGTTCCTCATGCCTGTCCGGCTTTTACTAGTTTATGGGCCATAATACTTTCCAGATGGATTGCATTTCACTACTTCTTTACAGTTGGTCATAAAATCTTTAGCTTTATACTGCATGCCTCTGCTTTTGCAATCTGATACTTTTTTTGCCCTCTTTACTGTACCTATGGGTGCAAAACTCCTCGCACAGAACAAAGCAGATCCTCCTTCTCTGAATGCAGTAGAAAGATTTAGATACATACAGAGATAACCTTAGCCAGACATGATGAAAATGGCCTTTTTTCTGTATTTGGTAGAAGGGCAAGGAGAAGAGTTTTACTGGTGTCTGCTAGTTCTCAGAAGCACCCTTCTGAGAAGACATTTTTCACATTGAGTGAAGTCTGATCTTCAGAACAAATGAAAGGGAGAAGGAAAATTTTATGTTACAGAGATTTGCACCCACCCGCTGGGTGGAGGAGTAGCCCGCAGAGGGGTCTCCTAGTTGGAGAAACATGGTGTGACTATCATCTTGTGACATCAAATTGAACATTATTGTCTTTGTTTAAAATATTGTTAATGTATTTAGTTAAAAAGGAAGCTGCTCTGAGTTGTTTGGAAACTGAAGGAAAATAAAAAGTCTTTTGTGCTTTTCACATTCCCCTCTAAAATTTATTAGTTTGGCTTATATCCACATGAAATACGTACAGCAAATGAGAGAGTTTAAAATGAAGAAGAAGGAACTCACAGCTTTTCTCATACCTTTTTTCTTATTCACCTGAAGAACACTGGCAAAATATTTCTAAAGGGGACAGAAAGTAGAATGAAAACATTTCTTAACTTTTCTGAAATGTGGAAGTATGAAAAAGTAAAGAAAGCAAAAGATGCACTTTCATATTTAATTCTTTATTTTCCTGATTTTTAATACAACAGAAGGATAAAGCTTTGCAAGGGGAAGTAAAACACTCCTGAGAAAATACAAGTTAACATGGGAACTTGAATTTTTTTATTTTTCTTTACCTCTACAAGCTGGATCAAAATAGTATTTAAAAGGGGATTATAAAAAGGAGGAGAAGCAACTTTTTATTTGGGTAGATAGTGATGGGAAAATGGGAATGGTTTTAAGCTAAAGGAGGGAAGATTTAGATTGGATGTCAAGGGGGAGTTCTTCAGAGAGTGGTGAGGTGCTGGAACAGGCTGCTCAGACAAGCTGTAAATGCTCCGTCCCTGGAAATGTTCAAGACCAGGTTGGATGGGGCCCTGGGCAACCTGGTCTAGTAACAGAATTGGGGACTGGTGGCCCTGCCTGTGGCAAGGGGGTTGCAACCTGATGATCCTTGGGGTCCCTTCAAACCCAAGCCATTCTATGATTCTAAAATATCTGTGTCAAAATAAAGAAGATATTTTTTTTCTTTCTCTTGAATTTATGAACACTGAAAAAACTTAGATGTGATTGTTACTGGTGAATTCTGAATCAAGGCAACTAATCTGCTGTGAAGTATTTCTTCAGTCAATCTAATTGGATTTTTTTTTGTCCAGGAATTGCAAAACAGCCCCTTTCTTTGACTTATGTACAAAGCAACCTCCAGCCCTCTCCTTTGTCTACTGATTGGATGTTTGGGATTTGGTCTCACAGACTCCGTAAAAGACATTTTGCTGGTGAAGCTGGAGAGTTCCTTCGGCTGTCCCTGTGCATGTCTGACAGCAGTTACCTGCCGGCTGAGCTGCTTGATGGACAGCTCCCTAACCACATCCCAGGTAAAAATGAGTCAGAGTTGTTAATGTTATTTAATCTAGTTAAACAACCCAGGATAATTCATTCCCAAAATAATTCAGAAAGCAGTCCCTGGAGGAGCATTATTCTCAAAGGGGGTTTGCTTAGGCTGAGGGAGGTGATGAGTTTTAGCAGGGAACTATGGCAGCAAATTTACAACCACTACACATGGGCAGGGAAAAAGACATGGGATCCTGGCTTCATGCACTAATGATGCATTATTGCACAGTAATGAGAGACTTGATAAAAAAGAGAATGGCACCATGAAGTTAATTCTTTAATAAAAAGTTATGTTCTTTTTTCAAGTTGCAAAGACAGGTAAGAAGGGCCCTGGAGCTCCAAGCTTATGCATCTTTCTTTTTTTTTTTAATAAACCTTTCCTCAGAAGTTATTTGAACTCAGGAATGATAAGAAAACAGATGATTATGTTTGTTTAAATGTTTACAGTCTGACAAGAACAAATCCTGTCTGAGAAATGCAAATCCTTATTTCCTCACTGCATAGATATTTGAGCAGAAGAATCTTGTGCTGGAAAAAATGTGCCAACACCTACTCACAGCAGCTGCTGTTTATACAGTACGATATGCTCATATCATCAAGACCTTTGCTCTCAGCAATATACACCTCTTTTTGAGAACTATCAGTATCTACATGAAATGAGATGTTAAAAGAAATTATACCTACAGTTCATGTGTTGCTGATTCATCACTACATCTTCACTGAGCAAGATTGCTAATTAATACCTAAAAAGTAAATATCATCCACCAGGAATACTTCTACTGACTTCAAGAGAAGTATAGGTTGGTTTGCATGTGATCTGAATCCAATTCAGAGTAAATAGCAATGTCTACCAATGTCCCCAAAGCAGGGGCAGCTGCCACTTCTCACATTACGATATTAGAACAGAAAGCTGCTGCTTAAATGATAATGATATTAAATGTTTAGCACCTTCTTGATATGATTGCTCCTATTTTTACCATTGTCTCCTTTATTATTCAGTTAGATCCTGTTCCAAAAATTGTAGCAGTAAGCCATGAAACATGTTGCCCATGACAAAAATTTGAAGTGATTCAAGTTCAACTTGAGTCACTATGTAGCAGCTTCACAGAGTTGCTTTTTCCCAAGGAGAACAAGACAGGATTTAGTGGAAACAGAAATGGCCAATCACTGAGAAAAGAGACCTATGCAGGCCTAAGTACATATACATGTATCCATTCATATGTGACTATATTTAATGAAAGACTTTCCTAAACACTGTAGATGTGGATCAGCACAGGATCACGTGCCCATTTATCAATGCCAACAGCTGCTCTGGGTCTGTTCTGCCTTAGGTATGTATAGAAATACAGATGCATCTATTTAGACTGGTGAAGACATGGGTATAATATACTGCAGTCATAATGGACTATCATTCCTTGAAGGTATTCTACAAATTACCATGGAAAAGGCTGTGGATGGCAGAAGTGTGGGGAGAGAGAAGTGCATCTCAAGAGGGACTCAGGGATGACAGTAGCCAGATCCTCAGCTATGGCAAATTGCCGTGGCTTCACTGACTTCCATACCTCTCCAGCCTTTCTGTGTTCATATCCTCAGTCTTGTTAAACAGGAAAGTAGGGTAATAATATGTCTACCTAAGAAGAGAAGGCAAGAAATAGAGTAAACAGTGATTTTCTCTTTCTCCTCTTTTTTCCCCCTATCTTTGGGACTGGAGTGAGAAATTGGCTGCATTAGAGATAAAGATAATGAAGGAGAAGTCACACTGCATTTTAATTTAGAATCTTAGCCTGATTACTTGCCAGAAGAATAAACTGTTGAATTTAGGTAGTATTTAGTTATACCTTCTTTTTAAAGAATCAAACAGCTTGACACATTTCCAGCAAAATCTGGTGAAGCTTTCAACAAGAAGAGTCTCCTGTTGTATACCTCTCTATACACATTTCATAACTATTCTGATTTTTGGTGGAAACGAGTAGAAGTATTTAAAGAAATTCAACCTCTCCCTACATGGAATACTTTGTAAATACTGATCAGGATAAAGAACTTTTGGAACAGTCAAATTAACTTTCACAGATTTAGCTAGAGTTTAAAAAAAGTAGTTTATTAACACTCTTCACACTTTACAGTGTGAAGAAGACAAAGCAAATATTCTCTGAAAACCCAGTTCAAAAATACTCTGAAAGGAGAGAAAACAACCAATTGAACAAACCAAGAAATGCAGCAGTTACACAATGGAGTGCTGTGATCTTTAATGTTTATAGGGGGTTCAAAGCAACAGTCCAGCTCAGCTGGACAGGATTCAGCTGCATTCTGTCCTACCTGCACAATAAGGAGACCTCTCACCTTTGCGTGTTTATGTTTGCAAGCACAGATGGGCTCCTCAGGGTGAAAAATATTCTTCCATCTCCTAATAGCCAACAGAGCCCTTTCTTCAGGCTGCCAAGAGAGCCTTCCCCTTGCTGCCCTCTCCCTCACCCTGAGATCTGTAGCGCTTGCTACCTTCATAGCTATATTTGAACAAAATGAAGGTTTGATTGCCGTAATGCAATGAGACAAAAATCAAGTTGGTAACATTATGTAAGGTAACAAGAGAGCTGTAATACCTGCCAGTGTACAAAGAAGGAAAGAATGTATTTCAGATTAAACTATTCCCTTTCTTTGGTGTGGGATATGGCATTGTTCACTTTGCTGTGTTTTTTGTTTTTTTTTTTTTTTGTTTTTTGTTTTTTTTTTTTCTAAAGGGAAAGCTATCAGCCTCTTTACTACAGTGACTGCAACGGAATTTGTCAGTGAGGGCAGAATGGAGGTTATGTTAAGTGCTCTACAAATGAAGCTCTTCTCTGAGCAGCAGCTGTAAGCAAACAAGGAAGTCAGTGAGTGTGGGAAGAGTGTTCATGGGGAGAGCAAAGGAGGAAGCAGGCAGGCTGGGGAGTGCAGACTGAGACAGTACATATCACTCCTACAGAACTTTTAAGTCAGTGCATGGGTGTCTTTACAAACTGAAAGCTGAAGATCCAAAATAAGGAAACATAAGAGCAAATGAAAACTTTGTTGAGCAGTTATTCTTTGTGATTGTGCAAATCCTGGCTGCATGTATACAATTATTGTATAGATTCTTATATAGTTTTTTATGTATTTATATATAATTACTGTATAGTGTAAATGTAATTCTTATATTTACAAGAAGTGTGCTTTTGATCTGAATTACAAAGCTGAAGTCAGTGCACCCACAGTGTGCATAACTAGTGTACAGGAAAAGCAGACCACAAGTTAGTCAACTCCTGGCCTACCAGACTTAGCTTCCTATTTCAAATAAGGAAAGTTAAGATGGCCAGGAGAAACTCTAAGCTTCTGCTAAATTTACCTGCACACCTGTGATTCTTCTATTAAAGGAATGAAGCTATTGTGCTTAAGCCAGGAAGTGCAGTCTGTGGTCTAAATTGGTCCCCCTTCATTCTCAACCACCACAGCATGGCTCTGGGAAGTACAACAGTTTCATTGGTTTATTCTGTGTAGCTTTAGAGCGTGTTTGGGAAAAGTGGCAGTAAAAATATCCTTGAGAATGAATATTTTTTTTTAATGAAATATTTAGCTGATAGTCAGAGGGCCTCTAGTTGAAAGGAAGTGCCTCCTCCCCCTTGGACTCCCTCCAGCTCACAAATATCCATCTGCTAATTGACATTAATCCACAGAAGAGAAAGACTTCATAGAACATGGAAAATACTGCAGCGATACATCAATCCATTTCTGTGTTTTAAGCCAAAAAAAATGTATTGCTTTAACCTGGAAAATTAGGCAACTGAACAAGTAGCTTTAAAAACTAAAACCAGTAGTGGGAGAATTAAGAAAAAGAAAGAAAGTGGGGGCGGGAAGTCAACTTAAGTAACATGACTATTAAGTAGTAAAAAAAAACTTTTTGCTCAGCAAATGTACACATTGTAAAATAATCAAAATCAGTCTTCCCTCAACAATAGGAGCTGGTAAAAGAATGACAACGATAATATGTTTTCCATGCCTTCTCATTCTGCAATGAATGCCTTTTTTCCTATGTTAGAGTGGGTCCTTGCGCATGAACACAAGGTGCTCTTTGAACCAAATCCCTCAGGCTTTCAGTTATAAAAAAAAAAAATCCTGATAAAAGTAAAATATAAAAAAGCCCTTTAGGGACCTTTAAGTCAGAATGAAAACTGTAGCTTGCCCTGCCTCAGATTTTTCCACACATTTCTTTTTGTACAAGGCTGAGCTTCATCAATAAAACTAAACGATAATAACACGTTAGTCAAGATAGTTCTGTGCAAAACCTCTCCCATTATCACACTAAACTTCACTCCCACAGAACTAAAAGATTAAAAATAAACCAATTACCCAGAATTTAGCATCCTAAGTAACTGGTTCCAGCCACCTGGTTCACAGCTGCTATGGAAACTACTCAATTAATCAAAGAACTTGTGTTGTGGGTTTTATTTATTTATTTATTATTTTCTCCTGATTATTTAAAGGAAAAAGAGAAAGGAATAAAACCCACACACGCTCAGTAGGAACAACCTTACCTTCTGAAATATTCCAGACTGATTTTAATCTGTCCAAAATGTTAACATGTGAATATTACTATTGCAGAGAATTTGGAGCTCGTAGTAAAATGGTGAGAAACGTTTTATTCTTTTCTCTGGCCTCTTAGCTCTATAAATGTACGAACATCTGGTACAAAAGTATACCTTTTGTGTAGTATTTGGTAAAAATCACACTGAAGGAATGACAGCTTCAGCCGTCTCTCCTGTTCTCTTTTTACATCATGTTGGTGAAGATGAATGAGTGCTTCATAGCTCACAAACATCCCAGCATACGTGTGAGGAGTTCTGCACGTGCAAATCGTAGCTTTGTTGACGTGTGGTTGTGCTGTATGCGTGGGGAGGAGGGAAGTGGTTGTGTAGTAACATGTTTGTCTGTGATTTGTAAACAAATTTGCAACAGACTGAGATTAAAATGGAATCTTAATATAGCTTAACGTTTTCAAGAGAGATTAAGGAATTTTGGTAGTAAATCCCTCACAGGGTCTTTGAAAAGACAAATCTGAATTGCTTTTAATTTTACAAATTTAATGACTTAATCACTACAAGTGCTCTATAAAACTTTACCCCTTCTTTCGATGAACCTGGAAAAAGTAAGACTGTAAACAGAGAAAAAAATAATTCTTGAAATTAAATAGAAACTGGGTAACTGGTGTAGTTCTAATTTAGATCTCAAACATGAATCATGATCAAGTAGAAAAGTTTCTGGCTGTGTCTGTGTCTTGCAGTCATATGGACCAGGTCCAACATTTGAAAATTATTTAATCTGTGATCTAAAAATAAATTTGTAATCAGTAATTTTAATGTTGACAGGCAAAACAAAATTTGGGAGGAAGGCCTGTATCAGTTATTAATAGAGCCCTGCAGACACAAACTTAGTAAGCTGTGCTTGTTCAAACAAATTGCTCTTTAATAAAGCCTCAAAATTGCATGTCCAAGGCCAAGAAATGAAAGATACATCTACAGAACATTCAGAGAATCGCAGAATCATGGAATCCTTAGAGTTGGAAGGGACCTTTAAAGGCCTTCTGGTCTGACTCCCCTGCAATGAACAGGGACGCCTACAGCTCCATCAGGTGCTCTGGCCCTGTCCAGCCTGACCTTGAGTGTCTCCAGGGACGGGGCATCCACCACCTCTCTCGACAACCTGTTCCAGTGCCTCACCACCCTCACTGTAAAAGCTTGTTTCCTTATATCCAACCTAAATCTACCCTTTTTTAGTTTGAATCCATTTCCCCTTGTCATATCACCAGAGACCCTGCTAAGAAGTCTGTCCCTTTCTTTCTTGTAGCTCCCCTTTAGATACTGAAAGGAATTCCCTTTAGATACTGAAAGAAGGGGAGGATAGAAGCATAATCCTTACGCAGATTAATTTCACCCAAATCTAACTGTCCGAAAATGTAGAAGGTCTCTGCTGCAGAAGGGAGAGAGATATAACTCCAGGGTACAGTTCAGGTATCTCTGTTAAAATCTCCTCCTGGAACTTAATGAATCAACTCCTGAAAGTACTTATTTTATATCGTTGGTTGCAGAGATGAATGTACATTTTTTACACCATGATTGGATGGGGTGAGAATGTGATTCAGGTGACATCAGGGTATGAAAGGAACTGATAGGACATCATCACTTTCTTCCAAACTTTTTCTTCTTTTTCCTGTATATATATATATACATATATATTTATATATATCCTGAAAAATATGAGGGATCACAGTGAACTTACAATTGAGTAAAGGTTCTCCTGTGAAACTAGGGCCAAATAGGCTAATGTGATCCATGGCTGCATAAGACACAAGGTAATCATAGAATGGTTTGGATTGGAAGGAACATTTAACATCTAGTGCTAACCTCTGGAATAGTACACAGAAGGATCTCTGCTTCTGTGTAAGACACAGGTAAGACAGACGTTGGAACATTGCATGTGGGTCTGATCTCTATCGTTTTCAAAAGCGTGCTGAAGAATAAGAGAGGAAATGGAGAGTACCAATACCTTATTTTGAAGACTGAAAGAAATGTCTTCTACCAAAAGACTCAGAGCTCAGTTTAACTTGGAAAAAAAGATGGAGCAGAAACTTGGGAACCATGTAGTATGTTTTTATGCAGAAAATACTTTACAGTAAAGGACTAGGTGATGCACTAATCCCTTTTGTTTTTTATCTCTGTTGAATATAGCTATTCAGGGCAGCTCTGTCTTATGGTAGAATTGGTGTAATGTACCAAATAAGATAATAATGTGAGACTGTATTGATCTTATCCATCAGAGGGAATTTTGGGGGCAAAAAACATGTCTCTGGTTTAGAAAGAGTAGTTGGTAATATGGGTTAATGTGCCTTGACATCAAGGTTGATGCCTTTGGATTTCATGAGAATTGAAACAAAAGGATACAAAGGGAAAAACAAATAGTCCATATCATACCAATACATTCATTTCAGTTTTGTGGAGCTATTTGATCTAACTGTGTAGCCAATAAATGTTAAGATGAAAAGAGTGCAGGAACATGCACAGAACAGTAGTGCATTTTCAAATATTTATGTTTTCTTTTCAAGTTTTTCTTTTCTCTTTCAAGCTATCAGTTGGCATGAGTCTGCATTGAAGAGAGAATTTCATGCCAGCAAAAAATGTTCAGATCTTTCAAACTTGAAACTTAATGTGTTTACCTTTTGGATTATTTTTGTAATTTCCATAGCTGACATTCCACTGGGACTGATATGTGTTCTGCCTGGAAGTGGGTAATGGTCCCACAAGGATATGCTTTGCTTTCTTCAAATAAATATAGGCATACATTAGCTGGAAAAGCATCCTGAGAGAAATTTACTTTTCAGATTGGCAACACTACATTACAACCAGGCATTGTTATACCTTATTTGTATTACAGTAGAGAGTAGCATGTATGAGGATGCCAATATTTTAGGCAGTAGAAAAATGAAGTCTCTCCTACAGGTGGTCTGTCATGAGGACTTTCATAAAACTCCAAGTATGGGAAAGGAGTTAACAGATCGGGGAAGTGAAGTAGCTTGCTGAAGGTCGTGTAACAGATCAGAAGCAGAGCTGCTAGGGAAGTCCAAGACTGTTGATTCCCTTTGGCCCAGTCTATTGAACCACTCCACAGAAAAATGTCTTATTTTCCCCTGGGGAATAAATAATCTTTCCAGACTAACAGCTGGTATAAATCAGTCTAACCCCACTGAAGTCAACAGAGATGCATTTTTTTATGCCACCTACAAGTATAACTTGCTATAGGGTTTGTCATCATAATTCTTGAACTGAAGTTAAGGAAGATGAATTTTTGTAAGAATATAATAAGCATAATGAAATATTATGATAAAAATAATAATATCTCTGAGAGATCATAGAGCAAATGGGATGTCTGAATTTTAAAAGCTGTGACTGGTGAGATAAGCTCAAAGGAGTTTCCCCAATCCTCTAAAGACCACTGTTAACATTTTAGTATCCAAATGATTTATCTCTCTGTGATTGCTCATCCTTTTTCTGAATATTGCATAATCAACCCTGCCAGATGCCACTCATCCCATGGGGACCTCAGACATGGAAGAATGGTTTTCTTTGTTTCAGGAGATGTTTGATGCCGTCAGAGCAAGTATCATTTTTCCTTAATTGTTCCACAGTCCCCTTGTGCCAAGCTACCAGCTCTCTGCTGTATCATCAACTTAAATTATACACCTCCAACACTTTGCTTTATTATTGCTATTCTCTATGGACTTCTAAGGATCAAAGTATAAACTACAGGGCTGTAGGCCAACAACCTGAGAGCCTCCAGTTGGCAAGCCTTCAGCAGGCAATGCAGCTGACCACTGTCATGCTGCTGGGAAGTCTCCTGAAACTCTTTCCTTGTCAGTTCTGGTCCAGCCAAAGATCTGTAACGTAGTGTTTTTTATCTGAGTGGTGTTTTTTTGGTGTTTTTTTTTTGTTTTGTTTTGGTTTGGTTTGGTTTGGTTTGGTTTGGTTTGGTTTTTTTTTTGCATTTTCTTGCATAGCCATTGTTTTTTTACTCTGATTTCAAAAGAGAAAAATATGTAAGAAACAGTTTTTATTATTATTTTTAATTTTCTCACTAATCCATCTTGATCAGTTTCACTCCGCACACATAGAGAATATCAAAGTTCAAGAAGAAATTGTGGCGTTTCACAACTTAAAATATACACAGCACATCATTTCCAGTCACTGATCCAAAACACAGTGCTACAAAAAAACCAGAACAACCTACTGGATGTGCTTGAGTGAGGAATTCTTGGGACAGTATGATATGCAAACAGCTCTTCTATATTCTGTGCTTCTATGGAATCAGTCCTTGCAAACCAATGAACTGAAATCTCCAAAAGTAGGTTATTTACTCTTGTGCTCATCCTAGCATGGTACTGCTGGCCTTCTGGTATTTCCCCTTTAAGATTAATCCACTGTTTTATTGATTTCTCATTTCAGACTGTGCCATATTAGGGCATGAAGGGCATGCAAATTGTCTAGTCTTTGCAGTGCTGTAGTACAGTGAGAACTGGCACAGCACAATAAACAAAAGGAGCTGAAAATGTCGCAATAAAGCACAGAAATGATACCCAGGATGCTTGTCCGACATGCAGGAACCTAAAAGGAAAATTCACTGGCAATTCTGTTCCCAATCTAACTTTCAGGAGGTAAAAACTTATGGTCTTCCGCCAACTCTGGCTAATTTGTAGTATCAGGCCCTCAGAGAAGATGACAGCTGCAGACGGTGTGGAAGGAAAGCCACCTTGCAACACATTTTGTCAAGTTGCAGTCTCTGGCATTGGCCCAGGGCCGGTATTGCTGGAGACATGATGAAGTGTGAAAAGTCCTGGCAGGCATTTTAGACAAATAAAAGATGGGAGGCAAGGGAAAATTGGGACCAAAAGAGATTAATATTTGTGAGGTTTATAGCAGAGAGGGAAAGCAATAGGAAGTAAGAAAACCCCCACAGGGAATTCAGTGTGACAGCAGCAGATTAAAAACAGGATGAATTTGAAGAGCAAGCTTATTTTTTCCAGCTGGACCTTCACCTGAGAGCAGAGATCAGGTTGTGAGCAGCAGTCAAAGAAAAGTAAATAGGTAATAATGAGAGAATTTGCAGCTCCAAAATGTGAAAAAGCTCAGTGAGGTTGTGTTTGTGTAATGGAGGGGCAAGGGATGAAAGAGCACAGAATGAGAGCTGGGAATGGTAAAGGCAGTATGTGAAACTCTATAAACTGTGTATGTGCCATGTGGGATAACTGTGGTCTTTTTCTCACTATTTGTGCCCTAGTTGCACATGGGGGTGGAAATTGCTGGGCACTGACTGCTGAGATCTGGGTTCCTTAGAAAGAAAGTTATGAGGGTCAGGAGAGCGCCCCAAAAGGACCCTTGATCAGATGGAGCAGGGTTGGTCCTGAGGATACATAAGGTGGCAGAAAACAGCAAAAGGCTGACCAGAGCCACTGCGTACCCCTCCGGTCAGCCCTAGCAATCTCTGTGTCACTTGTGAGTTGGAAATGCTCTGGGTGTTGGTGGGAATAACGCAAACTGCATTGTTCGAGGGAAAGACGAAACCAGTTGGAAGAAAGAAAAAAAGTAAAGCCTGTAAGTAAGGCCTTTAAAGTGAATGTGTTGTGCAGATTAAGAAATTTATTAAAAAAAAAATTCTCTTGGTTCCTGGCATATGGAAACATCTTAGATTGTATTCCTGTGAAAATTCTACCAATTTTTTCCTGATCAATTTATTACATTGGAAGTTTAAGTTTTGGGTGAATTTTGGTGCTCCTGAGCCACCCACAATTTAAAGAGGAAATGTGGTACTGCTTTGGGTAGTACCTTGCCATAACCTGGTTTTGAAATTAAGGAAATTTGTTTTCATGATATGCTTCCTAGGAAAAGTTTATCCATTTCCTAACTATGCAAGGCATCACTGATAGACCACAGGGTAGCAGTTCCTAGCTGATGACACAGAAGCATTGCTGGTGGAGCATGTCTCTCCAGTGAGGTATAGATATTATCACCGCAGAGGTCATCTCCACAACCCAAGAAATGAAACCCTACTGCTATCTTGGAGGACCAGTCAGATAGCGCCAGGACTTGGCTCCAACAAAGGGGAAGACAGTACCAAGATAATTACATGGCAAAAAGTCAGTAAGAGTCATCTGGGTCGTCATCCCAGTCTCAGACCTGATGTCCTGAAATCGGCATTTTTAATAAGAGGCACAGGCAGCCTTTTTTTATTTATTGGGAGAAAAGTTGGAGGGAGAAAAGTGCACGGTTGTTCTCCCCAGTCTTAGTGCTGAATTTAGGTATGGTGAATTCCCACACTCTGTTCCATCTTAGAAATGTTAATTCCCATTTACTTTTTTCTCATAAGTCATCATCATTTTTGTCTTTTATCTCTGTTACTTTTCAGTCTCTGAGCTGTACTGATTTCATCAAGTTTTCTCATGCATCCATTCTCTTTCAACCTTGTCTTTCTGTGACTGGCAGAGAGATGTCGTCTCCAACCAAGTGTGCAGAACAGAGAAGACAGGCTGTTTGTATAGGGAAGGAAATATTATTCCCTCTGTTTTGGGAAAGACATTTTTGTTTCTTCTCAGCAGACTCTTTAGAGAGTCTGAAATTCTAAGCTTGGCTGAAACAATCTGATTTACCCAGAAAAACAGGACTGTTTAGAAAGACTTACAGTATTCTCCTGACCTTGGAAAAGCTCACTAATACCTGCCTTGAAGTACAGGAAATCTTTGCATTAGGACTTCCCCACAACTTTTGCTGCAGCTGTAGTTTCTTACTGTGGCTTTGAGTGGATAGTGGGATGCATTTTTCTGCAAAGATGGAAGATTTATCTTTCATCATGCCCTCAGGTATCCTGAATGGCTGTAAAGGCTCTTTCAGTGCACTCGGTATTTTAATTGCCGTGTTTTGCAGTTCCTTTCAGTCTCAAGTGCCAATAGCATGAGAAAAACCCTTTATTTTGAGGATGTTGTTGAAGCAGTGTAAAGATAAGAACTCTTCCTTCTGCCAGGAAAGCTTGCTGAAGTGCTAAATATCTTGGGAATCAAAAAGTGCAACCATACCTTTTTTTCAACCTTCAGTGAGAAAATAAATGCTAAAACAAGAAAGGTAGATTTAGGAACTAGGTTGAGTGGGTGGAGGAAAGATATCTTCTGGAAAGAAAAAGCTGGAATCCTTTGATCGTCCGTGCTCATTTCTTGTCTAAGTTGAATATTAGGAAAAAAATCTTCTCAGAAAGAATGGTGAGGCATTGGAATTTGCTGCCAAGGAGGTAATGGAGTCACCGTGCCTGGAGGTGTTTCAGAAATGTGCAGATGTGGCACTGAGGGACATGATTAATGAGCATGGTGGGGATGGGTTGATGGTTGGACTAGATTATGTTAGTGATCCTTTCCAACCTGAATGATTCTATGATTCTATAATAATACTTTTAAGATTATATTACTTGATGAGAGCACCTTGTTCTCTCCGTCATCTGAAGAGGATCATGGATCACATGAGTTTCCCTCAGACAGCTTGGATTATGGTGTATATAGATGTCTGAGGAAAGAGACATCAGCTTTTGTGACCATCCTTCATGATCTTGTCTTGATTCTCCCAGAGCAAATAATTTAAGAAAATCACAGTAGAAAAGAGAGGGAAGAAATTAATTTCCTAAGAGTAGTGAAGAAGAGGGAGACCAAAGGAACATGAAAAACTGGACTACTTAAAACAGGATGTAATCGCAATACGACATCAGGATATGCCTTTGTTGTTACCCTGTTTAATATATACCTGACACTTCATAAAACCTCTACCATGGAAATATTTATGTATACTGCTTATGTTCACAAAGACTTACCCCTTGTGTCTATGTACAATTCACCTGAAGTTAGAGTGCCTTGTGGATATAGCTCTCTCTGCATGGATCTGCTAGCAGGAAAAGGTCCTACATTTCTCCTGTTTATGCCACAGGCAATGCAGTGGAGCCGGTAAAGAGTCACAGCTAGAAAAATCAGCAAAAATCAGTAGTCCGATGAAAAAGAAAGATGGGCAGTGACTAGAGGTCATTGGTTGAGGGTTTGAGATTTAGTGTCACGCTTATATCACAAATACACTTCATGGTTTCCTTGGTAAATCCTTTCAGCATCTTGTGTCTCAGTTTTCCTAACTGATTAGAAAAAGTAGTTACCATTGTTAAGAATGTCATGACAGTAAAGATATTGGAAGTGCAAGAGGTTCCTACTGTGATGAAGATCAGCTGTAGACCTAATTATAAGTCCATGCAGACTGTGCCATTGACTGTAAATGCAGTTGTAAACTTCAGAAAAGGAAATCTTTGTGAGTTCTGGTGTTTCAGTTTCATTTACATGTTATGCATATCCACAATTCTACAAGTTTCCTGACAGCTTAGGCTTAGGTTTCTGTAGTTAGAGTACTCTACAGAGTAACAAAGAAAACACCCAGCAAATGGTGTGAAGATCATAGAGAATCATTAGGTAAAAAAACAGGACTTAAAGACCTCTACCAGGTCCTAATAAAAGGAGATGGATCGAGCAGTGAGATCTCAAGACAGAATTAAAGGAACAGTTCCCACATGACAGGAGAAATAAATGAAGAACATCAACTTTTTGGCACCATGAGTACTTCCTTAAGTGCTGACGGGTGGAGCCATCTCAGAAGTGAGTAAGAGCACTCCTCCACTTACTTCTTTTTCACATAGGATCTTCTCAGACAACATGAGAATGCATTGCCTACTTCTGTATTTGAGCACACTAACTGTATTCCAATCTGTTTACTGTCATGGTACCAACATAACAAGAATGGGGATTTGACCTCAGAGGATTTCTTGTGTTCCAGTGATGGGATCACTGTTTGTCACCTAAGATGGTCTTTGGGGTACCTATGGAATGCCTCTAAAAATGTTATGAAGAGTACATCAATCAGGTACTCAAATAATTTGAGTATTGCCTTGTTGTTGTTACTGACTTGTTTCCCTATTGCAGAGATTTCCCTTTTCGATCTATGGATCCAGTGCTTCCATGTATGAAAGGAAAGAAGTAAATGTGTTCATTTTCTTTGGACTTATGTTGAACACACGCATAGGCACACTGAAATAAGAAAATAGAGTAGATTGTCACATTGTCTTTTCTGTACTTTTCTCTGCTTTAATGGCCTGTCAAGACTAAGTAACACTGAACTAGAAATGAGTACTATAGGCATCTGAACATCCATTTGAGTATGAGAGATGGCTTTATAGGATGGGCATTTTTCTTCCTGGCTCCTTTTTTGTTTCTTTTCCACAGACTCTCCTGGTGATACTAACTTTAGTAGCACACAAGGGTGTTGTGCAGATTAATTAAGTGCTAAGTATTATTAAGCGGACTGCAAACCTAATAAAGTTTGAACTGAACTTTTGAACCTCTGCTCTTCATGTGGGTTCTAAATTAGCTAAACGAGCTTACAGAGTATTGCAGTATCCAGATGAAACAACCAGGGTGAATTTAGGTATGTAAATGTAATTACTTGCCTTGGAATTTGGCCAAAATACCGTAGATGGAGTACTAGCCATGCTCTTACAAAATCAGCTGCAGTTTTTTAACCACTACAGTAGTGTACTTCTTACATGAAAAAGAATTTGAAGGATTTTTAATTTAGAGATGATTGGATTAAAGATGATTGAAGGAATACTTTCCAGGTTTTTGAAAATCCATCTTAAAATATAATCCTAAAATATTCAGTAAAAGCCACATGTTGTGTTGGTTTTTTTTTTTTTCCAAAATGATGTGATTAACCATAAAACTTAGGAAGAAAGAAAAGTTTCAGTTGATTTCTTCTAATCGAGAAAGAAAAGTCTATTCAAAATGTATTTTCCATTAAATAAAAGTCAACAGCAGTTTGACAGAAAATCTATCAAAATATAAATTTCGCTAACAAGGAATGCCATGTCAAAGAGTGTCATTCAGTTTGTAAGTGATTGTTTCATCCATTGGTAGTGCCTTTGTCCCTTGAGCACAAAAGAAGGTAGGGGTGCATTCACCTCATTTCATATTATCTATCAAAGTCATCTAAATCTCAGCCTGAAGAATGAATGCCCTCTGTATTCTAGAGAGGGAGATGGACATCACCAGGGTGACACAGTTTGATTAACATATGAGTTGAGAATGGGATGAATCTCCTTCTTTCTCCTTCCTTCTCTCCACTAACTTTAGAGATGATCATACTGGAATAAGTGCCAGACTTTCAGGTGACTAAAGTTAGGCAAAATGAGTGCCTTTAAAGGACCATAATGCTAATTTCAGCATCTCACCTGAGTGTCTTCAGTTAGGATAAATGAATCTGCTCCTTAGTGTGGATGACAAAGAAAGATGCTAGCACAAGCAAAATTCCAGTACTTGAAGGATTATGAACTCCAGTGATATAAAACATGATAGTTGTTTGTACTTGAACATGTCTTGGACATAAACATTTTGCTATGGTTTAGTCTACTCTGAGTGCCATAAAATCTGAAGATAATTCCCAAATTAGTGAACCTTTTTCTAACTCTCTTCATCTCTGGGAGCTGTTAATGTTATCATCTTTTTAGACAACATATCTTCATGTGAAGTTTTACCTATATGTCTGCCTATGCAGTTTATTTATTATTATTATTATTACTGTGAGAGTCAAAGAGACATGGCCTACCTCCTTTCAGCAGTCTGTGGGGACAGAACAAGGAAGGGGAAATGGCCATAAGCACAGGAAGTTTCGCACCAATATGCAAAGGAACTTATTCACAGTGAGGATGATGGAGCACTGGAACAGGCTGCCCAGGGAGGTTGTGGAATCTCCTTCTCTGGAGATATTCAAGACTCACCAGGATGCCTGCCTGTGCAGACTGCTGTAGGGAGCCTGCTTTGTGGGGGGGTTGGACTTGATGATCTCTAGAGGTCCCTTCCAACCCCTGTGATTCTGTGATTATTATTAAACGTTTGCTATATTGAGTTTCAGATCTTATTTTATTGACTTACATGAAATCTAAACCATAACAATGGCATATCCAAGCTACCAGAAGGTTATTATCATCTGGACAGAAAAAACAGGAGCCGTGCATACAGAATATGAAATCATCTATAGTATGGTGGATTTAAGAACCTGAGCTTTTTACTAAGGTTTATACTTATGCAAGGCTGCTGACATCTTTGTACGCTATTGTAAAACCAGATCCAAACATTCATTCTCCTATGTATAGGCAGAAAGGTCTTTGCTCAGAAAAGCAAACAAGCAATGACCATCATTAGAATTTATTAGCACCTACTTTGAACTTAGTACGCCCTTTTGAGTTTCACAAGCTATATGGCATTCATCGCAAGGGCCTTTTTCCAAAACATGCAATGAAAATGATATTCCTAACAAATTTCAAAAGCTCTTCTTTTTTCATGCAAGAATCTTTGTCCGAAGTCTTCCTTTTAAAGAACATTAAAGCCTGGATCATCCCCATGAAATGCTATTATATAACAGCATGTAGTTTGAAAGTGTACTCCACTGTTTGTAAAAAGAAAATGGTTTCCACTGATGCAAAAAAGTTGTAAGCTTTGGTTATTCAATGAACTCAATGCAAGTAGCCCAATCCATACTTTTTAATAATTCTCCTGCTTTCCAAAGAAACAGAAGCAATTTATGCTATTTCTTTTTATTTCTATCTTGCTCACTATATGGTCCCCAGAAGTCTTTGTAATTACAATAATGCAGGGAATCGTAGTATCATTTTGTAAATGAAGGAATGAAACACAGCTGAGATAGGTAAGCCAAAGAAAAATGGTAGGTTTTTTGTTTGTTTTAGTTTGTTTGTTTCTTTGTTTGTTTGTTTGTTTTAACTGAAATGAAAATTAAAATCCAATTAGTTTTCAGTATTCTGGGCTACTGTGCAATCTATTTTTTATTTGTTTTGAAATCTCTATGATAAGGAAAAGGTTCATTAGCTTTCATTAGCATTTCTCTGTGCATCTCAAGAACAGAGTAAGACTCAACTCAAGCACTTTTAGATGTAATTTACATTCAGAATGTGGAAGACTGCTGCATTTCTAGTCTTGGAAGAAACTATGATAAACCAAAAAGGAAAGGGAGTGTGGTGAGCATGGATCTTTCTGTTCAAAAGCTCCCTTGAGTCTTCAGAACTTTTGACAACAAGTGAGAAAATTAGTGACATTTTGACTGGGAGTTAGGTAAAACCTACCTAGCAGGCAGACTTGTCTTCTGGGAATAGTCAGCTTTCCTCTTAATTTGTGATGATTCACGTATATGAGCTCTCCTTAACAAGCTGAAGATATGCCTCAGCTAAGAAATGATTTTAAGCTTTGGTCTTTGCATGTCTTTTCAACATTACTACATCGAGCAGCCTTCAATTGCCACTGCCTCTGAGTTGGCAAACCACTTTCTATTCCTTTGTATGAACACACAAGCTGCCAAGCCAACTCAGTCCAGTAGTCCATTTTTCTAGCATCCTGTTCCTGACAATAGCCAGGATGCTTAGAGAGACAAAAAAATGTATATATATAAAATTATGTTGCATAAATCTTCTTGGGTTTTGGCATTCATTCATAGAATGATAGAATCATAGAATGGTCTGGGTTGAAAAGGTCCTCAAAGATCACCTAGTTTCAACCCCCTGCCGTGGGCAGGGTCACCAGCCACTAGACCAGGCTGCCCAGAGCCACATCCAGCCTTGCCTTGAGTGCCTCCAGGGATGGGGCATCCACAACCTCTCT
>JANHGO010000041.1:24087680-24112298 GCA_024606505.1 Aquila spilogaster
TCACTAAACTTGCACTTACTGATAAGCTCTGAGATTAGTCCTAATCTCTGTGAATCCTTGTGTAGTACTAACATGATCGAGCTCAACATTAGACCTAACTTACAAGTTCAAGACAAAATTGACAAAACCTATTCACATGTGAGAAGATACAACCTTCCATAGGATTTAGGACCCATTTCTAGGTTTGAGGAAAGACTACAGGAGTCTGTGGAGGCTGTAGAACTATTAAGCATTTTCAGAGCAAAATATTCCACACTTTAAGATCAATGGTAAGATGAATCAGGGAGATAGCCGATACTGTAAAGTTTCTGTCTGCTTTCAAAGAATTTGTTCCTAGAAATAAGTGACCTTTTCCATTTATTTGAAGAACAGGATCAAGACCACAATAAATAAACTGCAAAAGCTGAGCTGTTGTCTTCTAGTATTTTGAGTTATTTTAGTATTCTTCTGTAAAAAATTTTAAATCCTAGACTTTATCATGGCTGCATTTCAGTGTTTTCTAAAGAGATCCTTGACCAAATAAGCACTAGTTGGTTTTTAACCTTACCTATGAGTTAATAAAGTGTTTTACCTGGAAATAATACATTATATTTCCTACAGCATGGTACTGAGTAGTTCAGGAACACGTAAATCATACTGAAACAGACTGTGATGCAATCACACAGTATTGTTTCATGGTAGACTGTTGTGTTATAACTGAGCATTCCCTTGTGAAAAAGTACCATTTTTCTTTGCTTTCTAGGCTTTTTATTCCTTCCCTTTATTTTTTTTTCGTAACAGAAACTGTACCTGAAAGTGCTAAAGCTTAAAGCTATCAGGAAATTGCCCTGAAACTGAAAACCTCCAGGAAATTGAATGGACATACTGCACGCAACATCCAAGGTATTATGTTTTGGTTCTGTTTCTTGGGATTTAGTGATGATGAATTTTATTACACCCAGCCACAGATAATTCCTCTGAACAGAGCTTTGACCAGCCTTGAGGACAATAATAACATTAGACATATCAGGAGGAGCTCGCATACTAGGCAAGAGGTCAGTTGCTCTCCTCAGTATGCCTATTGTTGAAAAATACCTTTTAAAGAAAATCATTACAATGGTCTTCTATGTGATGCCTATAGAGGAAACATCTATAAATATCTTAGCAATATACTGTTAAGAAGTGGTACTGGAAGGGAGATATTTTGTCTTCCATCCAGCTATTTCAGGGCAAAATCTTTTCTCCAACAAGGCTCCCAGTGCTCAGATCAATAAGACTGTTCAGGATGAAAATAAGATTTTCTAAAACACTTCAAAACATGTATTCTAGATTCTGAGAGTAGCCACTGATGTAGTGAAGTTTTGCTCTACTGCACAATCCTTCAGCTGAGCCCCTGCCAAACTTCTGTAGAGATACAAAGACTTATAACAAGACTATAGTTCAAGTATTTGCCTTTTCTTTTACTGAGGATCAGTTCAGTATTTCTGCAAAAAAACTTAGAGGTCAGACATGGTCAGGTCCTCATGGCTGTCCAGCTTTTACTAGTTTCTGGGTCATAATCCTTTCCAGATGGATTACATTTCACCAGTTCTTTACAGTTGGTCATAAAAACTTTGGCTTTATACTACATGCTTCTGCTTTTGCAATCTGCTACTTTGTTTGTCCTCGTTACTGCACCTGTAAGTGCAAAACTCCTCTTATAGCAATCACCAGATCTTCCTTCTCTGAAGGTAGTAGAAAGATTTACATACAGATAACCTTAGTTAGTCATGATGAAAATGACATTTTATCTGTCTCTGAAACAAGGGCAAGAAGAAAAGTTCACAGGTGTCCTTATGCTAGCTCTCAGGAGTGCCCTTCTGAGAAGATGTTATCCCCGCTGAGTGAAGTCTGGTCTTTGGAGAAGGCAAAAGGAAAATACTATGTTAGGGCATCAAGCAACAGTCATGCTTACCATATGATATTAATATATTTGTAAGGAGTCCTGAAAACACTAAGAAGAAGGATCACAGTGACAGTCTACCTATGAATGATGGAACAGGCCTGGGACATTTTCAAGGAATCAGAAATATTGTCAGCAGAACATAGAGTAAGAAAATATTCCTTGTGATATTTTCCTGGTGTTTGAAAAGGCACTTCAATTGCAGATAAAGAGGATATTCTCC
This sequence comes from Aquila spilogaster, assembly GCA_024606505.1. NCBI lineage: Eukaryota > Metazoa > Chordata > Aves > Accipitriformes > Accipitridae > Aquila > Aquila spilogaster. Next base: position 24,089,825 of record JANHGO010000041.1, read on the forward strand.
TGTTAAACCTTAGGCGCTTGTGTGCCTGTGTTAAAAGGCCAGTCTTTTTTAGCCCCAGAGGCTGAGTTCATGACAGGAGGCCTGTGAGCTCTGGCTCTGAGGGGTCTGCTCTCATCCACTGGATGATGGGGAAGTCCACAGAGTGGCCTTCAAGCTGGGGTGGCAAATGTGGTATGGCTATCAACCCCTGCCATCAGATTGAACATTTTTGTCTTTGTTGAAAATATATAAAAATATTTTATTAAAAAGGAAGCTGCTCTGAACTGTTTGGAAACTGAAGAGGGGGGCAAGGGGGAAGTATTATGCTTTATCACATCCTCTGTTTTAATTTATTCCTTTGGTTTATATTCACATGAAATATGTGTGGGAAATGAAAGGGTTTAAAATAGAGAAGCACCAACCCAATTTTTTTTCTCACAGAGTTTTTTTCTTATTTCACCTGAAAAACATTGGCAAAAGATTTATAAAGTGGAAAGAAAGTTCAGTAAACACATTTCTTAAGTCTTCTGAAATGTGGAATTAGGAAAAAGTAAACAAAGAAAAAGCAGCACACTCACATTTAATAATTTCTTTTCCTGATTTTTAGGACAGCAAAAGGATAAAACTGTAGAAGGAGGAGGAAAAAGCCTCTGAAAACATACAGGCTCACAGGGGAAGCTGAATTTATTTTTGTTTGGCTTTACTTCTATAAGGTGGAGTAAAATGGCATTTGGGTCAAATGAAAGAATTTTTTTTTAATATGTGAGTGCTCGGAAAAGTTACGTTGGTAAATGCTGAATCAGGGCAAATAATCTGCTGTGAAATATTTCTTCAGTCAATTAATCTGATTTTTTGTCCATGAATTGCAGAACAACACCTTCCTTTGAGTTATGGACCTTAACTGAGAGGTATGAAGCAACCTCCAAGCTTCTCCTTCGGCTACTGCACCACATATTTTTTTTCTTCTCTGTTTTGCTTGGAGTTCAGTCAGACAGACTCTAGATATGACAGTGTTGATTGAACCAATGACAATCTCTGGCCACTCCTGTGCATGTCTCACAATAGTTACCACCCCAGACACCTGCTGACCGAGCTGCTTATAGGACAGCTCCCTAACCTGTCCTAGGCTAAACTGGACCAGAGTTGTTAAGGTTATTTAATCTAGTTAAGCAAACCAGGCTAATTCATTCCCAGAATAGTTTAGAAAGCAATCCCAGAAGGAGCTCTGCTTGCAAAGGTCGTTTCCTCAGGCTGAGGGGAGGTGATAAGCTTTAGCGGGGAGCTACAGCAGCAAATTTTCTACCACCCCAGATGGGCAGGGAAAAAGATGTGGGATCCTGGCCTTATGCATTAATGATGCATTATCCCACAGTAATGAGGGCGTCAGGAAAAGAAGAATGGCACCATGAAGCCAATTCCCTGTCTTTAATAAAATGGGTTTTTTTGAAGTTGCAAGGATGGCTAAGCAGGGCCCTGGGGTTTCAGGCCCATACATCATTCTTTTTTTCTTTTTTAAAATGAAGCAGACCTTTTCTCAAAAGTTATTTGCACCCAAGAATGATGACAAAACAGATGATTATGTTTGTTTAAATGTTGACAGTCTGACAAGAACAAAGCCTGTTTGAAAAATGCAAGTCCTTTTTTTCCTCACCACATGAACATTTTAAGCAAAAGAATCTGGCACTGGAAAGAATGTGCCAAGACCCACTCACAGAAGATATTATTTATATAGTACAATATGCTCATATCATCAAGACCTTGCTCTCTGAAATATACACCTCAGCTTGAAAACTGTCAGTATCTACAAGAAATGAGATGTTAAAAAAAAAAAAAAACACCAGTGATACCTACTGTTCAAGCATTACTGCTTCATTAATATGTCTTCACTGAGCAGAATTGCTAATTTATACCTATAAAATAATTAGCATCTGCTAGATGTACTTTTGCTGTCATCAAGCTATAGGAGAAGTTAAGTTGGTTCACAAGTGCTCTGAATCCAATTCAAAGTAAATGGCAATGTCTACTGATGCCTCCAAAGAATAGGCAGCTGCCACTGCTCACATTATTTTATTAGGACAGGAAGCTGCTGCTTAAATAATAATAATAACATTAAATCTACAACATTTTCTTGGTATGATTACCATTGTCTTTTCTATTACTCTGTTAGATCGTGTTCCAAAGTTGTAACAGTAAACCGTAATACATATTGCACCTGATGAAAATTTGAAGTGATTCAAGTTCATTTTGAATCCCAAAATACAGTAGCTTGACAGAGTTGCTTTTCCGAAAGGAGAACAAGAAAAGATTTAGTAAGAACAGAAATGGCCCATCACTGAGAAAAGGTACTTATACTGACCTAAGTACGTATACCTATATCCATCCATATGTATCTATTTTTAATGAAAGTTTTTCCTAAGCACCCAGGAATACATGCCTATTTGTCAATGCCAACAGCTGTTCTGGTGCCATCCTTTCTTAGGTGTATATAGACATATACATGCATATATTTATTCATTTATTTATTATAACAACATAGAAATGGATATAATAAACTGCAATCATGGGGGACTGTCATTCTTTGAAGAGATTCCAAAAATTACCTTGGAAAAGGCTGCAGATGGCAGGAATGGAGTGGGACAGGAGTACATGACAAGATGGATAAAAGGGTGACTCAGGAGCCAGAGCCTCAGCTGTGGCAAATTACTGTGGCTTCGTTGAATTCTGTACCCCTACAGCCTTGCTACAGTCATATCCTTAGTCTCAGTAAGTAAGCAAGGCAAAACAGTAATACAGCTCCCTGAGAATGGGGGCTGAGAAGGGAAGAAATGTAATAAATTACAATTTATCCCCCCCCCCCCCCCGCCCTGCCCCAGCTTGAGGACTATAGTGAGGAATAAGACAGTTTCATGGAGATGAGGGAGATGTCACATTACATTTCTATTTAGAATCTTAACTCAGGTAGTAGTAGGAATAAGTTTTTTAATCTGGGTAGTGTTTAGTGGTACTGTCTTTTTTGAGAATCACACAACTTGACACCTGTCCAGCCCAAACCTAAATCTGAAGTTTTCAACAAAGAGAGTCCTCTTGAATGCACTCCTCTACATACATTTCATGATTTTGTTCCTTGAAGGTAGAAGTATTTAAAGAATTTCAACCTCCCACTACATGGAATACTTTGTAAATACTGATCAGGTTAAAAAATTGTTGCAACAGACAGCTTAAATTAATTTTCACAGATTTCACTAGAGTTCAAAAAACCCATTCCATTAACACCCTTCACACTTTACAATGTGAATGAGACAGAGTAAATATTCTCTGAAGATACAGTTCAAAAATACTCCAAGAGAAGAGAATGCCGACTGATGGAACAAACCAAGAAATGCAGCAGTTGCACAGGGGAGCGCTGTGATCTTTGTGTTTCCAGAGGGTTCAAAACAACAGAACCAGCTCAGCTGGATAGGATTCAGCCTCATTCTGTGCTACCTGCATAATAAGGAGACCTCTCACCTTCACATGTTTATGTTTGGAAGCACAGATGGGTTCTTCAGGGTAAAAAAACCTTCATGTCCTAATAACCACCAAAGCTTGCTTGCCTTTTTTTTTTTTTTTTAGCACAGCCAAGCAAGCCTTCCCCATCTAGCCCTCTCCCTCACCCTGGAATCTATAGCACTTGCTACTTTGAGAGCTGTATTTGAACAAAATTAAGGTTTTATCACTATAAGGCAATGAAACAAAACCAAGCTGGTAACATTATGTAAGATAACAAGAGCATTTTAATACCTGCCAGTGAACAAAGGCGGAAAGAAAACATTTCAGCTTTAACTATTCCTGTTCTTTGGTGTAGGATATGGCATTGTTCACTTTAGCGTGGCTTTTTTAAAGGAAAAGCTCTCAATCTGCTTACTACAGTGACTGGAACAGAATTGGTCAGTGAGGGAAGGATGGGGGTTACAATTAAGCGCTCTGCAAATGAAGGTGTTCACTGAGCAGCAGGTGTAAGCAAACAGGGAAGTTCATGGGTGTGGGAAGAGTGCTGACAGAGAGACCGACAAAGGAGGAAGGAGGCAGTATTGGAAGTGTGGACTGAGACGGTACACGTTGCTCCTTCAGACCTTTTTAAATCAGTGCATAAGTGTCTCTGTACATTGAAATGCAAAGATTCAAAATAATTAATCACAAGTGCAAATGAAAATTTTGTTGAACAGTTATTCATTATGCATATGCAAATGCTGGCTGTATGTACATAATTCTTGTAGAATTGGATACCTAGTTACAAAAATATCCTGCATTTCATCAATGTAGTGACAGTGGAAGTAGAGTCATATGGTAATGTCTAGTACTTGTCTAATGTGTGCTGACCCCTACTCCTTAGGTTTAATTAAAAGCTCTGTTTAAAAAACACTTAAAAACATTTATACATTTTATCCAATACTTGAAATACACAATGAAGGTATTGCATTTCCACAAAAGCTCCCATCTAGACTAGAGCCAGAATCAGGATCCTTTTTTGTTTTATTGTTTTCTAACCTCTCTGGTGCACAGAGACACAACATCAAGTAGATGACAGAAAATTCTCTCACAGCTTTATCTCCAGCCAAGTGCTCAAGGCATTCAACTGGGTCAAGGTGCATTTCCACTCCCTTCAGTGTCTGAAATATGCAAAGAAACCTTTTCTGCCCTGCTAAGGCAATACTTTGTCACCTCTGGCATCACAGTGAGGCTCTAGGGCTTCAGGAGGGCCAGGGCTTGGGGTGGAGCACTGGCATACAGTCATCCATATCACGTCACTCTTGTTATACTCCATGACACAGCTTAGGTGTGTAAGAACAAGCACTCTCACAGAAAAAACTTGGCATAGTTTGTGGGGGATAGTCCCGGCATAAGCCAGGAACTTTTCCCCATAGTTGGTCAAGATGAGATAAACCTTTTGTTGCAGAAAAGAAAGTTTAGCTGTATACAGACACGTTGGGTTGTACGTTTTATCCTTGGGACCAGCAATCATTCCCTGATAGGCTCTGTCTGTGTTCGTAGGTAGTGAGGCCCAACAGAGAAAGATCTGTAGAGTGAAGTGCTTGGTGCTGAGGACCTGGTGTGAACAGTGTACATGTTTGTGGTTTTTTTTTTTTCCCTTGAACTGACCGCCTTTTAGAGGTGAGAATGCAATAGGTGTGCTTCTGGAGCACATTTGGTTTAGCCTGACCCAAAAGGCACCTCGGGACTGCTCTGTGTCATGAAACAAAGCTCAGTAAATGAAGACTACTGAGAGATTCACTCTAGAAGTGTGCTCTGGATCTGAATTAGAAAGCTAATGTAAATGCACCCACAGCCTGCACAACTAGTGTACAAGGGAAGCAGACCCCAGGTGAAGTCTGATCATTTCCTGGTTACCTGACTTAGCTTTCTAATTCAGGTAAGTGAAGCCAAGATGGCCAGGAGCAGTTCTAAGCCTTTGCTAACCTTACCTGTACACCTGTGACTCCTCTATTACAGGAAAGAAATAAATATGCCTAAGTTGGGAATTATGGTAGGTGGTCTGAATTTGGCTCCTTCATCCTTGGCCAGCATAGCACGGCTCTGGAAAACACGTATGTTTCAGTGGTTTATGTAGCTTTAGAGCGTGCTGGGGAAAACGAGCAGTAAAAATATCCCTGAGAAGGGATTTTTTTCTAATAAAATATTTAGCTGATAGTAGATGTAAAGTCAGTGGGCCTTTAGTTGAAAGGAAGTGCCTCCTCCCCCTTGGACTCTCCCCAGCTCACAAATCTCCATCTGCTAATTGGCCTTAATCCACAGAAAAGAAAGACTTCATAGAACATGGAAAATACTGAAATGATACATCGATCCATTTTCATGTTTTAAGCCAAAAAATGTATTGCTTTAACCTGGAAAACTAGGTAATTGAACAAGTAGCTTTAAAAACTAAAACCAGAAGTTAGTGGGAGAATTTTTAAAAAAAAGGGGTTGGGAAGACAAGTTAAGAAACATGACTACTAAGTAGTAAAAAAAATTTTTGCTCAGCAAATGTACACATTGTAAAATAATCAAAATCAGTCCTCCCTCAACAATAGGAGCTGGTAAAAGAATGACAAAGTTAATATGTTTTCCATGCCTTCTCATTCTGCAATTAATACCTTTTTTTCTATGTTAGAGAGGGTCCTTCTCCATGAACACAAGCTGCTCTTTGAACCAAATCCCTCAGGTTTTTAGTTATAAAAAACTCCTGATAAAAATAAAATATAAAAAAGCCCTTTAGGGACTTTTAAGTCAGAACGAAAATTGTAGCTTGCCCTGCCTCAGATTTTTCCACTCATTTTAATTTCGTATAAGACCGAAGTTTCATCAATAAAACTAAATGATAATAACACATTAGTCAAGACACTTCTGCACAAACCCTCTCCCATTAACACACTAAACTTCACTCCCACAAAATTAAAAGATTAAAAATAAACTAATTACCCAGAATTTAGCATCCTAAGTAACCGGTTCCTGCCACCTGGCTCACAGCTGCTATGGAAACTACTCAATTAATCAAAATAAGGGGGTTTCTTTCTGATTATTTAAAGGAAAAAGAGAAAGGAATGAAAACCCCCACACACTCAGCAGGAATAACCTTCCCTTCTGAAATATTCCAGAGAGATTTTAATCAGTCCAAAATGTTAACATATGAATACTACTATTGCAGAGAAGTTGGAGCTTATAATAAGATCGTGAAAAACTTTTAGTCTCTTCTCTGGCCTCCTAGCACCATAAATGTATGAACATCTGGTACAAAATTTTACCCTTCGTGTAGTATTTGGTGAAAATCACAGTGAAAGAATGACAGCTTCAGCTGTTTCTTGCTCAGTTTCCATCACATTGGTGAGGATGAACAAGTACTTCATAGCTAACAAACATCCCAGCCTATGTGTGAAAAGTTCTGCACAGACAAATCATAAGTTTGTTGACACATGGTCACACTATGTGTGGGGAGGAGGAAAGTGTATGTGTAGAAACATGTCTGGCATTCACCTGTGACTTGTAAACACATTTGCAGGAGACTAGGATTAAAATGCTAATTCAATACAGCCCAACATTTTCAAGAGAGATTAAGGAACTTAGGTAGTGAACCCCTCATAGGGCCCTTGAAAAGCCAAATCTGAATTGCCTTTAATTATAGTACTTCAATGACTTATTATTACAAGTGATCTGTCAAGCCTTACCCCTGGTTTCAATAACCTGGAAAGAGTAAGACTATAATGTAGAAAAAAAGAAAACATGAAATAAAATACGAACTGGGTAACTGGTGCGGTCCAAATTTAGATCTCAACAATAAATCATTATTAAGCGGAAATGTTTCTGTGTCCTGCAGTCACATGGACTAGGTCCAACTTTTTGAAAATAATTTAACCTGTGATCTAAGAATAAATATGGTATCAGTACTTTTAACCTTGACAGGTAGAACATAATTTGGGAAAATGGCCTATATCAGTTAACAAGATAGCCCTACAGACATCTACTTGGTAAGCTGAGCTTGTTAAAATAAACTGTTCTTTAATGCAGCCAGGTACAAAACTGCATATCCAGGGCTAAGAAATGAAAGATACGTCTACAGAACTTACAGGGAAGAGGCAGGTGGAAGCACAAGCCTGACACAGATTAATTTCACCAAAATTTAACTGTCTGAAAATGTAGTAGCTCTCTGTAAAAACAAGGGACAGAGATTTATCTTCAGGGGACAGTTCACGTATCTCTGTTACAAACCCATCCCAGAACAGAGAGTGAATCATCTTCTGAAAATGCTTGTTTTACACTCTTGGCAACAGAGATGAATCTAAACTTTTTAGACTATCTGTCTTTAGGTGGGGTGAGAATACGATTAGGGTGGTTTCAGAGCCAAGAGAAAGACCTGCCTTACACTGCTGCGGCTGTGTCCTTCCAGTTTTCTCCTTTTTTTTTTCAGTATCTTCTTCTGAACATTTCTTTCTCATTCTTGTAAAAAAAGATCCTGAAAAGCTTGAAGGAGCACAGTGAACAATTAAATACAGGTTATCATACAAAACTAGGGCCAAAAAGACTAGTGTGATTCATAGCTTCATAAGTCACAAGCCAACGAATAGGAATGGTACATCGAAGGCTTTCTTTGCTTCTGTATAAAGCACTGGTGGGACAGGCATGGGAATACTGAATGCGGGTCTAATTCTTACCATTTTCAAAAGCATGCTGAAAAATCTGAGATGATACAGAGAGTAACAATATCCTGATTCAAAGACTGGAGGAAATATCTTCTAGCAAAACACTCAGAGATCAATCTAACTTAGTAAAAAGATAGATTGAGCAGAAACTTAGTGTGTAGCATGTTTTCATGGAGAAGACACCATATACTATAGGACTAGGTGATGCAATAGTTCCTTTTGTTCTTTAGCTCTGCTGAATACCAATATGCAGTGCAGTCCTGTCGGGGTAGAATTGGTGTAATATACAAAATAAGATAATAATGTATGACTATGTTAATCTTGAGCAAAATGGTATTATGTGTGCCTTATACATCGGTGTGATGTTCTGGGAACAAAGAACACCATGCTTCTGGTTTGGAAATCGTAATCAGTAACGTGGGTTAATTTGACTGGATATCAAGGCTGATTCCTTTGGATATCATAAAAATTGAAACAAAGGGATCCAAATAGAAAAACAAATAGTCCATATCACATTGATGTATTCATTTCAGTTTCAGTGAGCTATTTGATCTAACTATGTAGCCAATAAATGTTAAAATGAAAAGTGCTCAGGAACATGCACAGAACAGTAGCAGCTTTTCAAATATTTATGTTTTCATCTTAGGGTTTTTTTTTTTCTCTTTTAAACTATCAAACGGCATGAGTCTGCATTAAAGAGAGACTTTCATGCCAGCAAAAATGTTCAGATCTTTCAAACTAGAAACTTAAATGCGTTTACCTTTTGGATTATTTTTGTAATTTTCATAACTGGCATTCCACTGGGACTGGTATGTGTGCTGGCTGGAGGTGGGTAATGGTCCCACAAGGATATGCTTTGCTTTCTTCAAATAAATATAGCCATACATTAGCTGGAAAAGCATCCTGGGAGAAATTTACTTCTCAGATTGCCAACATTGCATTGCAACCAGGCATTGTTATTGCTTATTTGTATTACAGTAGGGTGTAGGGTGGGTGAGGCTGCCATTATTGTATGCAGTAGAAGATTACATAGCAAAATAAAGCCTCTCCTACAGGTAGTCTTTCATAAAACTCTAAGTATGGGAAAGGAATTAACAGCTCAGGGAAGTGAAGTAACTTGCTGAAGGTCACACAACAGATCAGAATCAGAGCTGCTGAGGAAGTCCGGGACTGCTGATTCCCTTTGGCCCAGGCTGTTGAACCAGTCCAGGGAAAGATGTCTTCCTATCCCCATTGGGTATAAATAATCTGTCTAGACTAACAGCTGGCATAAATCAGCTGAACCCCACTGAAGTCAACAGAGAGGCATTTAATTATAGCACCTATAAGTATAATTTGCTATAGCATTTGTCATCAGAATTCTTGAACTGAGCTTAAGGAAAATGGAATTTAAAAAGAACACAATAATCATAATGAAATACCAGTATAATTATAGTAAAAAAAAAAAAAAAATCTGAGAAAGAATAGAACAAATGGGAGATCTGATTTAAAATAAGCTGTGACTGATGAGAGGAGCTCAAAGGGGGTCCCCAGAGCCTCCAGGGGCCTTTGTTAACATTCTACTGCCCAACTGATTCTTCTCCAAGTGATTGCTCATCCCTTTTCTGAATACTGCTAAATCAACCCTTCCAGATGCCACTCACCCCGCGGGAATCTCAAACACTGCAGAATGGCTTTCTTTGTTTCAGAAGATGTTTGATACCATCCCAGAGCAAGTATCTTTTTTCTTTAATTGTTCCAGAGTCTCCTTGTGTTGAGCTACCAGCTCTCTGCTATATCATCAGCTTGAATTATACACCTCTGACACTTTGCTTTATTATCACTATTCTCTGTGGATTTCTAATGACCAAAGTATAAACTACACGGCTGTAGGCCAACAGTCCGAAAGCCTCCAGTAGGCAAGTCTTCAGCAGGCTGTGCAACTCACCTTCTTCATGCTGGTGGGAAGTTCCATGAGAGCTTTTTATGCAGGAAACTCTTTCCTGCTCAGTTTTGGACCAGTCAAAGCTCTGAAACATAGCAGGTTCTAGCTGAGTGGTTTTTTGCCTTCCCTTGCATATTCCCTGATTTCTAACCTTAATTTAAAAAAGAAAAATTGTTTAAGTAACAGAGAAAGATTTCTCGGTTTTTTCCTTTTCTCACTAATCCAGCTTGATCAATTGCACTCTACGTACACGGATACTATCAAAAGTCAAGAAGAAATTGAGGTACTTCCCCACTCAAACTATACATAGCACATCATTTCTAGCCATTGATCCAAAAAATAGAGCTACAAAACCCAGAGCCTATTGGATGTGTTTAAATGAGGAATTCCTAGGATATACAAACACCTATTCTATCTCCCTGCTCATATGGTACCAGTCCTTGCAAACCAATGAACCAAACCCTCCAGGAGTCCCCAGGTTATTTACTCTTTTGCTCATTGTAGCATGAAACTGCTGGTCTTCTAGTATTTTGCCTCTGAGATTAGCCCACTGTTTAATTGATTTCACAGGCCAGGCTAACATGGCATGAGGTGATGCCTGCAAATTGACTAGGCTTTGCATCATGATAGTACAGTAAGAGTTGGCACAGCACAATAAACAAAAGGAGAGGAAAATGTCAGGGTAAAGCACGGACATGATGCCCAGGCTGCTTATCCCCCATGCAAGGAGCTAAAAGGAAAATTCCCTGGCAATTCTGTTCCCAGTCTAACTTTCGGGAGGTAAAAACTTATGGTCTCCTGCCAGCTCTGGCTAATTTGTAGTATCAGGCCCTGAGAGAAGATGACAGCTGCAGACGGTGTGGAAGGAAAGCCACCTTGCAACACATTTTGTCAAGTTGCAGTCTCTGGCATTGGCCCAGGGCCGGTATTGCTGGAGACATGATGAAGTGTGAAAAGTCCTGGCAGGCATTTTAGACAAATAAAAGATGGGAGGCAAGGGAAAATCAGGACCAAAAGAGATTAATATTTGTGAGGTTTATAGCAGAAGAGGGAAAGCAATAGGAAGTAAGAAAACCTCCACAGGGAATTTAGTGTGACAGCAGCAGATTAAAAACAGGATGGACCTGAAGAGGAAGCTTATTTTTTCCAGCTGGACCTTCACCTGAGAGCAGAGATCAGGTTGTGAGCAGCAGTCAGAGAAAAGTAAATAGGCAATAATGAGAGAATTTGCAGCCCCAAAATGTGAAAAAGCTCAGTAAAGCTGTGTGTGTGTGCAGTGGGGGGACCAAGGGGTGGAAGAGTGCAGGGTTTTCTAAACTGGGAATGGTAACGGCAGTATGGCACCATGAAATGGTATATTTACTGTAGGGGATAACTCTGCAGTCTTCATCTCACGTCTGTGGGTTGATGGCATCCTAGCTGCACGTGGAGATGGGAATTGCTGGACACTCCTTCCCTTGAGTTCTGGTTCCCTTGGAAAGAAAGGCCTGAGGGTAGGGAGGAAGCTCCACAAGGAGCCTGATCTGGAGGAGCAGGGATGATTGTAAAGGCTCGCTAGGTGGTAGAACACAGGTGGAGTTGCTGCCTGACCCCACTGGTTGGACCTGCTGGGTAGTGGGTTCTGTCCAATCTGCTGGAAATCTCTTGTGTCCTGTTTGACCTGGGAATACTCTGGGGGTTTGGTGGAAGTAAGGCAAACCGCATCATCCGGGGGAAAGACAAAACCGTTTGGAAGAAATTTTAAAAAAACTGAAGTAAAACCTTCGAGAAGAGCCCATAGGCTAAATATAATGCACAAATTGCAAATTTCACATCAAAACCCAGAAGATGTTCTTGTTTCTTGGCATATGGTAAACTCCTGGACTGTATTCCTGTGAAAATTTTAACAATTTTTGTCTGGCCAGTTTATTTTATCTAAGGTTGAAGCTTTGGGTGAACTTTGTTGCTCATGGGCCACCAGCAGTTTTAAGAGGAAATGTGGTGCTATTTTAGGCAGTAACTTGCCATGGCTAGATTTTGTCCAGTGAAATCAAGGACTTTTTTTGGGTTTTTTCATTATATTTTTCCCAGGAAAAGCGTATCCAATTCCTAATTATCCAATGCATCACTGATAGACCACAGAGTAGCAGTTCTTAGCTGATGAGACGTAAGTTACTCGTAAAGCACAATTCTCTCTAGTGAGATACAGATATATTGCAGCAGAGAAGACCTACAGAAACCAGGCAACTAAACTCTGCTCATATCATGGAGGACCAGGTAGGGAGTACCAGGACTTGGCTCCAACAAATGAGAAGACGGTACAAAGATAATTACATGGCAAATTCAAAAAGAGTTGGCTGGGTAGTCATCCCAGTTGCAAAGCTGGTGTCCTGAAATCAACAGCATAAATAACAAAGAGGCACAGACAGCCCTTTGATAGGAGGAAAGGGTGAGAGCTGTAGGCATCCATGGTGTATGGTAGTACTTCTGACTCATCCTGCTGACTTCAAGTTTAGTGAATCCCCACCCTCCGTTCCCTCTTAGGAATCTTCATTCCAATTTCCTTCCTCTCACGAGTCATCTCTATTTGTGTCTTCTATTCCTGTTACTTTTCAGTCCCTGGGTAGTACTGGTTTAATCAAATTTTCTCATGTACGTAGTTTGTCTCAGCTTTGTCTATCTGCTGCTGACAGAGAGGTGTGGTCTCCAACCAAGCGTGAAGGATAGAGAAGACAGACTTTTTAGTTGGGAAAGGAAATTCTTGTCCCTCTGTCTTCAGAATATAATTTTTCTCTTCTTTCTTCTCCAACAGACTTTGCAAGGAGTCTAAGCTATTAAGCTTGGCTAGAACAACATGATTCCACCCAGAAAAATGGGGGCATTTCAGGACCACTGTGTGGAAAGACTTATCTCTTCTCCTGACCTCAGATAAACTCAGTGATACCTGCCTCAAAGTGCAGGGAAGTTTTGCTTTAGGACTTTCCCTAAGCTTATGCTGCAGTTGTAGTTTCTTGCTATGGGTTTGAGTGAATAGTGGGATGCATTTTTACACAGAGGTGGAAGATTTACCTTGCCTTCAGGTATCCTGAATGGCTATAAAGTCTCCTTCAGTGCCCTTTTCCTGGTATTTTAATTGCAGTGTTTTGCAATTCATTTCAGTTTCACGTGCCACTGGCATGAAAAAGCCCTTTATTGCTAGGATGTTGTTGAAGCAGTATAAAGATGAGAACTCTTCACTTCTGCCAGGAAAGCTTGCTGAAGAGCTGACTGTCTTCAGGATAAAAAGGTGTAACCCTGCCTTTCTTTCAGCCTTCAATAAAGAAATTAATGCTAAAGCGAGAAAGGTAGGTTTACAAACTAGATTAAGTGGCTGGAAGAAAGACTGGAGCAATGTATTCTGATGACAACATACATCTTTAGGAAGGAAAAGGCTTGACTACCATGTTTGTCCTTGCTTTTCATTGTCTGAGTTAACATAATACTTTGTAGATGGTATTATTTGACAAGAGCACCTCTTTCTCTCTCGGGTCTCAAGAGGATCATGGATCACATGAGTTTCCCTCAGACAGCTTGACTTATGATGTATATAGATGTTTGAGAAAACAGCTTTTGTGACCATCCTCTCAAGTTCTTGACTCAATTGTCCCAGAGCAAATCATTTAAGAAAAGGAAGAAAATAATTTCCCAAGAGCAGTGAAGAAGAGGGAGAGTAAAGGGGCAGGCAAAACTGAACCACTAAAACCAAGATGTAATCACAATACCATGTCAGGATATGGCTTTGCTGTTATCCTATTTAATACATACCTGACACTTCATAAAACCTCTACCATGGAAATATTTGTGTCTACTGCTTATGTTCAGCAAAGGTCTGTCCCTCGTGTCTGTGTAGGATCCACCTGAGGTCAGAGAGTGCCTCAAGCATATATTTCTGCCTGCATGGATCTTCTAGCAGTATTACGCCCTGGCTTTCTCCTGTTGTGCCATGGGTGATACACTGGTGTTGTAACAGTCATGCCTACAAGAATCAGTCAAAATCAAGTGTCCAGTGGAGAAGAAAGATGTGCAGTAACTAGAGATCTCATTGGGGACTTGGGACTTAGTTTCACACCCCTCACAATCATCCTGTATATTTTCCTTGGCAAATAATTTTTTTTTTTTCTGTGCCAGTTCACCCTAAGTGAGAAGGCAGTACTTTCCTTTATTATTAATGCTGTGACAATAAAATTAATGAAAGTGTGAGAGGTTCCTACTGTGATAGGGACCATATGTAAACTTAATTGTAAGTCCATACAGACTGTGGTCTGTGTCTGTCATTGACTGTAATTACAGTCATAAGCTTCAGAAGAAAAGGAAATCTTTGTGTCTTCCGCTCTTTCAGTCTCATTTATATATTATGCATACCCACAGTTCCACAAGTCCCCTAACAGCTTAGATTTAGGCTTCTGTGGTTTTCTTTTACTGAATTCCCTGCAGCATAGAAAGGGTTTGTCCCTACAAATGACACAAAGAACACGGTAGAAACTTAGGTGGAAGACAGGACTTAAGGACTTGTACTAGTCCTAATAAATGGAGCTGGATCAAACAGTAGGATCTCAAGAAACAATTCAGAGACGAATTCCCACAGGACAGGAGACACAGAGAGCAACAACTTTTAGGCACCATGAATACTTCTCTAAACAATAAAGAGATTAGGTAGAAGGGTAGAGCAATCTCAGAAGTGCCTGAGTCCTCCTCCATCTGCTTCTTTTTCACATGGCAGCTTCTCAGATAGCCTGCAAATGCGTTGCCTGCTTCTGCATTTGGACATGCCTACAATAGTACACCAGTCTGTTTACTGCCATGGTGCTGATGTAGTAAGCATGGGAATTTGAGCACAGAGGATTTCTCATGTTTCAGAAGATGGGACTCAGTGGTTTGTTACTAAAGATGTTTGGTCTTTGGTTGTCCTGCAGGATGCCCTGCATCATACCACTCATCAGTGGTATGGTAAGTACATCAATCAGGTACTCGCATTATCGGAGTGTTACCTTATTGCTGTTACTGACTTTTTTCCCATTGCAGATATTCCCCTATTCTGTGTATGGATCCAATGCTTCCATATATGAAAAGGAAAATGAAAATGTTCTGGCATTTCTGGCATCCATTCTGGATTTCTTTGGATATGTGCATAGGCACACTGAAATAATAAAATGAGGTAGACTGTCACATTGCCTTTTGTGTGCTTTTCTTTGATTTAATGGCTTTTCAAGACTAAATACCATTGAACTAAAAATTAGTACTATAGGCACCTGAACACCCATTTGAGTATGAGAGATGGCATTATAGGATGGACATTTTTCTTCCTGGTTCTCTTTTTGTTCCTTTTTCACAGACTCTCCTGGTAATACTAACTTAAGTAGCTCACAAGGGTGTTGTGCAGATTAATTAAGTGCTAAGTATTATTAAGTGGACCGCAAACCTAATAAAGTTTGAGTTGAACTTTTGAACCTATGCTGTTCATGTGGGTTCTAAATTAGCTAAATGAGCTTACAGAATATTGCAGTATCTAGATGAAACAACCAGGGTGAATTTAGGTATGTAAATGTAATTACTTGCATTGGAATTTGGCCAAAACACCATAGACAGAGTACTAGCCATGCTCTCACAAAAGCAACTGCAGTTTTTTAACTACTACAGTAGTATACTTCTTACTTCAGCAGGATTTTTAAATTAAAGTTGATTGGATTAAAGATGATTGAAGGAATATTTTTCAGGGTTTTGAAAATTCATCTCAAAATAAAACCATAAATACTCTGAATAGAAGCCATGTGATTTTTTCAGAAATATTTCGATCAATCATAAAAATGGGGAAGAAAGTGAGGTTTTGGTTGAGTCTTTTTTAATCCAGAAAGAAAAATCACGTCAAGCTATATTTTTTATTAAAAAAAAAGGTAAAGGGCAGTTGGACAACAGAAGTTAATCTATCAGAAATAAATTTCATTGAAGAGACAATGCCATGTCCAAGAGGGTGATTCAGTTTGTGACTCGTCCATTGGCAGTGCCTTTGTCCCTTGACTACAAAAGAAGTTAGGGGGTCATTCATCTCATTCATATTAGCTGTCAAAGTTATCTAAGTCTCAGCCTGAATAATAAATTTCATCCGTATTCAATAGAAAGACATCACCAGGAGTGACTCAGTTTATCTGTTTTAGATACTTGTCTAGAATGGGATGAATCTCCCTCTAGAGATGTGTGCCTCCATCAACTTTAGAGATGACCATGTTGGACCAAGTGTCAAGCTTTCAGATGACTAAAGGCAGGTGAAATGAGCTTCTCCTTAAAATGCCCATACTGTTAATTTAAGCATCTCACTTGGGTGTGCTCAGATAAATGAATCTGCTCCTTAGTGCAGACGGCAGGGAAAGGTGCGAGCATGAGCGAAATGCATTCTAGTACTTGAAGGAGCATGAACTTCAGGGATGTAAAACATGGTAGTTACTAGGACTTGAGCACACCTTGGACAGAAGCATTTTTACAATGGAGAACAAAGTCAAAGTCTACTGTGGGACTTAGGAGATCCAAGTATAATTCCCAGATCTGTGGATTTTTTTTTTTAAATTCCCCTCATCTCTATGTGCTGGAAGGTTATCATTGGTTTAGATTATATATCTTCATAGGAAGGCTTAACCTTTATGTCTACCTATACAGGTTTTTTTAAAAACATTTACAATGTTGGGTTTCAGATCTCATTTTATTGACTTTTATAATCTGAACCATAGCAACGGCATAGTCAAGCCACCAGAAGGTTATTACTTTCTGGGTGGAGAAGCCAGGAGCTGCACACGTAATTTATGAGATCATCTATAGTATGATGCACATAAGAACCTGAGCATTTTAATAAGGTTTATACATATGAAAGACTGGTGAGGACTTTACACACAGTTATTGTAAAACCTGATCTAAACATTCCTTCTCCTGTGTATAAGTAGACAGATATTTGCTCAGAAAAGCAAACAAGCAATGACCATTATTAGCATTTATTACCAGCTACTTTGAACTTAGCACACTTTTAAGTATGAGTTTGACTAGCTATTTGGCATTCATCTCAAGGGCCTTTTTCCAAAACATGCAATAAAAATGAAATGCGTAATAACCTTCAAAAAGTCTTTTTCTTGTGCACATACCTTCATCCAAAATCTTCATATTAAAGAAAATTAAAGCCTGGATCATCCCCATGAAATGCTATTATGTAACAGCATAGAGTTTGAAAATGTACAGAGCACAGATAACCACTGTTTTTTTAAAAAAAAGATTCCCACTGATGCCAAAATTTTGTAAGCATTGATTATTAAGTGAATTCAAGGTAAGTAGCCCCATCCACACTTTTTAATAATTATCTCACTTTCCTATGAAATAGAAGCAATTTATGGGTTTTTTTATTTCTTTTTGTCGATATTGCTCACTGAATGTCCTCAGAAGACACTGCAAATACAGAATTTTACAGTAATCCAGGAAACCATTGTGTCATTCTATAAATGAAGAAATGGAACACAGCTGAATTAAAAGTAAGCTAACATCAAAAAGGAAGTTTTTGTAACTGAGGTGAAAATTGTTATCCAATTTTCAGTATTCTGGGGTACTGTTCAGTCTACTATTCTGAGGTTTGAAATCACTTTGTTAAGGAAAAGGATTTATTAACTATTTCTCTTTCTCTTTTTGGGTTTCTTTGTGGGAACTCAAAATCCTTGATCCTAACCAGATTCAAATCAAGCACTTTCAGATGCAATTTATATTTTGAATTTGGAAGTCTTAGAAGAAACTATGGTAAAGCCAAAAGGGGGAAAGGACATGTGGTAAGCAAGAACCTTTTTATTCAAAAAACTCTCGAGTATTCATAAGTTTTAATAACAAGTGAGGCAATTAGTGACTTTTGAGTGGGGAGATTGGTAAAACTAACCTAGCAGGCAGACTTGTTTTCTGGGAATGTTCACTTTCCTCCAAATACGTGCTGATTCATACATGTAAGCTCTTCCTAACAAGCTGAAGATAAACCTCTGCTAAAAATGAGCTAAGGCTTTGGTTTTTGCATGTCTTTCAAATGTAACTCCATGGAGCAGCCTTCAATGGCCAGTGCCTCTGAGCTGGCAGACCACTTTCTGTTGCTGTGCCTTAACATAGAAACTGCCAAACCAGTTCAGTCCAATAGAAAGTCTTTCTAGTATACTCTTCCTGACAGTAGCCAGTGTTAGATGCTTAGAGAAGCAGAATAAGAAACAAGGTCAATGTTGCATAAATTTTCCTAGCTTTTGGCATTAATTATTTTAAGGACTTCCTGAACTAAGAAGTTTCATGTGGTCCATTCTGTTAAATAAGAACTATTCTCCATCACAATGAGGAATCCTGTTTTGAATCCATTGGCTTTTCTGAACTGTGTTAATGACTTTCACCGTTTGATACTTCTAGCACAAAAAATGTGTTTCCATTTGTTCACCTTTTTTAGCCTGCTGCCTGATTATCTGATGTAGTGACTGCTGTTTCTTCATTCTTCATTATGTTCTAGCACTATATCATATGCCACAGATGTTGTCTCTTATCCAGAGATTTATACATTGTTTATAGAAGTAATTTCCAGAGTCCTCTAATCCCACAAAACCCAGGAAACCTAGAGCTGTTCAAAATTTAATTTTCAATTCTGCTGAAAATGTTAGTTGTGATTCAAGAAAAGCAAAGTGATGTCTCCGTAGTTTTTGACTGGGAAGGCTGTTGTCATATTCACCTCTCCTTTTAGGAAGAAAGCAAAATTTACCTGAATCTGCTAAAACCAGCAAAGGAAGTAAAGCAGAGCTGCTGCAAAGGCAGCGCGGCTCCCCAAGTGCCCCAGCCCTGCAGCCCAGCTGGAGGGAAATTTATCAAATTTCACCTTCTGCCAGAAACTCAGTTTCTGCTGGAAATGGAAACTGACAAGAGCTTTTCAGCTGGTGGTTGGCAGCTGACAGCTTCTTCTGAAACAGGTTTTCCCTTTCCCCTGGAAATACCTTCACAAGGTATTTCTCACTTGTGAATTTTCCTCACAATATGGAACTTTTTCCTTTTCCTTTTCCTTTTCCTTTTCCTTTCCCTTTCCCTTCTTTTTTTCCCCTCAATGACTTGCTATCTTTCTTGTGTCCCAGCTGTAAGCTCAGGTAAAGCCTGAATGGAGACACCTAAGTGCAGAATTTCTATCAATTTTATTTTAGGCCATCACTTGTCAAGCTCAGTTTTAAAGTGCCAAGTGATGGGGATTTATTTAATGACATTTCTTTTCCCAGAGTGTCTTTGGTGATTTTCTTTCAAGCTCACTTTCATCCTTCCCTGCTAATTAAGACCTTTTGAGAGGAATATAAAAATTAAACTTCCACTGATACCTCATTCTTTGTGAACCTCTCTGCCAAGGCTCACTGCCTTTACATAAAATGTGATTCTCCTCTGAAATTGAGTGTACAAATTAATATATGAGATTCATTTTTATTTCCTTTCTTGCTCTACTTCTAGATGCCTAGCTACCTTCAAACAGTACCAGTCTGTCAGAATAGACTCAATGACAAATTCTTGGACTTGAGTAACTTTATAAATTCTCCCCATAAAAATTCACAACTCTCATTATACCACCTAATTACCCAAGTCTTGCTGTGTATTTTCTTATCATGATCTAATGTCTTACATAACTTAGTGTGCTAATTTTTCTGGTTGATATTTATCTCAAAGATTGCAGAATTTGGAGACTGCATCTCTCATTTATTGTTAGGAGAAAAAAGAGGGAGGAAAAAAAGGCCGAAAAGCACAGTTAGTCTTAGGTACACCTATGCAAAGCCACTGAGCCTGGTTCTCAGTCAATCCCAATCTTTCTTCCGTTAGATTAAGTGGATTTGGCGCAGAGGTGAAGGCTGCACTAGGTGAGTTAAATCATTGAAGAGATGCCATAGCTGCTGTTCTAGTGTGAGTTAAGGAGAGGTCAAATCTAGGTGCGGGTGTAAGGAAGAGCACAAAAGGATTATATCCCATGCAGTACTTGCCTCCAGGCATTCAGCAGACTTTCTTGTTCTTCCCAAGGAGGATGGTGAAGCAAGGAGCTTTTATGTCAGACAAGAGCACAGGTAGGGGTTGCACATGTTTTTTCCCTTTTTACAATCCTAGAATAACATCAAGGGACCTGCAATAGATATTCAAAGAGGGTTTATAATATTCAAATTAAAACCTAAGCAACACCCTTGTAAAAAGGGTTATGGCCTTTTAAGCTGAAGGGTTGAAGGGGGCAATCATCTATTTGCTGGCTTCTGAAGTCAGTGGAAAAGTCTCAGTGTCCTTGCAGAGGGTAAGAGGTCACCGTATTCACACAGTTCCGTTTGCTAAAGACTTTTGTTCTCTAATGTGTCGGTATTGCAAACAAAATCTCAGGAATACAGTTTAATTTCTAGATCAAAGAAGTATGCAAAAGTTTACATTCAAATCCTAAGAGTTTTAGGTGTACAATATGTTAATATTTTGCTGAATTTTTCAGGACATTTTCACTGGCAATAAGTTCTTCCAGTGTTATTTTCTTAATGATAACAGGTGTTGCTCATATACTGCCTACTCGGCGAATGCTCTTCTCTTGAGATCTCCAGTTGGCCCATGCACTTATCAGTCGGCATTTTCAATAGGAAATTATAACTTGGGGCCAAATTAACTTGCCTCCAGGAGCTGTGCTGTTATTGAATTATTAGATGTAATAGCACCATTAATGAGAGCCCTTGCTGAATGCTGTGTTGTGTGAGGTTTATGTTATGGTTTGATTTGAAAAGTAACCAAATGCTTGTGATAAGGTTGCAAGCTATACAGCATCACATGGGAAAACATTCTTGTTTGGATCTAAGTGTGTTTTTGATTATATGAATTCTGAGTTCTGGACCACTTTCCTCACCATCTGCAGCCAATCTGCATAGCCTGGGAAATTCAATCAGACATCTTGCCCATCTGTAAAACCAGAACTGCTCCATTACTGTTTCACCCTAATTAATGGGGTTTATTTCATTTGCTTCTTTGTTTACTGCTAGCCCTGCTCTCTAAATCCCATTAGGAAGAGTACAGACTAGTTTCAGCACCTGATTAAAATGCTTCTAGAAGTATTATCTAAATTATCTAAAAAAAATATAATTTACTTGATAAATTAAATATGTCAAATTGGGTGGACATAGCAGATATGGGAATGTGTATGTTTTGTAGTTCCAGCCTTAAATAAGTAACTGTTTCCAAAATCTCTTTTTAACTTACTGCAAATGAGTATTGCATGTAGTTCTAGAAAATTAGATAATGTTGCTCAAAACAGGTACATTAAAATCAGTATTAAAGAAGAACAGGGCAGGGGATAGTAGAAGGCTAGAGAGCCACTGTCAGATTTGAAAGGATAAAAAAAGCATATTAAGAATTGGGGGTCATGCTGCTGATTTGTATCAACTAAATATAAAAGACAAAGCTATTCAATCTGTTTGTCTGAGGTAATCCACATTTTCTAGGCTCCACATTTTTATTAAGAATAGCAAAGATGTAGAGGGAGGAAGAGTGAGAAGGTGGACTTGGGACATTTCTATTACCACATCCCAAAACTATTTTGAGACACCTGAGATTGCTCAGAAGCACCATTTGTTTTCTGAACTGCTGCACAAACAGAATCAAAACCCAGCTGCTGCTAGGCTAATAAAAACTATGTTAATCAAATAACAGAAAATGTTAAAAGAAAACCCCAAAACACGTGCTTTGTCCTTTGGTTTGAATTGCAGCTATAAACTGGCTGCCAGTTACAAACAATTTCCATTTCTAACGAAAGCTCAGTTACCCCTCTTCATTGTTCCATGCTTAGACCGAAAAAAATCCTGGTTGAGATCTTTTGTAGGACTACTAAATCGATAGATTTGTAAAACTAGAGGAAAATCCCTTCGGCTATTTTAGAATCATAAAATCCCACACACACACATGCACACACCTTTCTATCCCTTGATGATCTTGAAAGCTTGTAGTTGAGGGGATACATTCTCTGGAGAGAGGAGGTCAGGTGTGGGCAGCTGAATTTTAAGAAGTGTTTTATGCAGGGATTTCATTATACCCGCATAAAGCCAGAGAAAATCCTTTCCTAGGTCAGGCATCTGACCTAGGGTTACAGGATGTGATTATTTTTGTGCTCTTCCAGATAAAGGCACTGCTTAAGTACCCGCAGCTTTGGAAAGGGCCCTTGGGGACCAGCAGCAGGCAAAACCTGCCCGTGACACAAGAGCAGCACCTTCTTTCTGTGACTGTGTGCTCCACCTTAGCCAGACACAGAAAATGGGGATTTTATGTATGAGAGGCTGCAGCACATTTCCCAGCACACATGCACCTACTCTTGCTTTACAGGCTCGTTTCTTAACTAAGCCCCATATTGTGGCTTCTG
>JANHGO010000041.1:24112398-24130644 GCA_024606505.1 Aquila spilogaster
GGAAAAGAGGGAAAGAGAGAGGAGAGGGAAAAGAGGGAATTGAGGGGAAAATCCTTCCCTTCCCTTCCCTTCCCTTCCCTTCCCTTCCCTTCCCTTCCTCTCATTCCTCTCCTTCCTTAAATCTTTCTGTTTTTCCTGTCTTACAGCTGTAGCTCTGGTAAGGCCTAAATAGAGATGCCTTAGCACAGAATTTCTATCAGTTGTATTTCAGGCCATCATTTGTCAAGTTCAATTTTGAAGTGCCAAGTGATGGGGATTTATTTAATTACATTTCTTTTTCCAAAATATCTTCGGTGATTTTCTTTCAAGCTCACTTTCATCCTTCTGTGCTAATTAAGACCTTTAGAGAGGAATATAAAAATTAAACTTCCACTGATACTTCATTCTCTGTGAACCTCTCTACCAAGGCTCACTGCCTTTACATAATATGTGAATCTTCTCTGAAATTGAGTGTACAAAGTTATATGTGAGATTCATTTTTATTTTACTTCTTCCTCTACTTCTATATGTCTAGCTACCTTGAAACCATACCAGTCTATTAGAATAAACTTAACAAAAAATTCTCAGACTTAAGCAACTTTGTAAATTCTTCCTGCAAAAAGACTCTCATTGTGCTGGCTAATTACCTAAGTCTTCTTACACATTTTCTTATAACGATCTAATGTCTTACTAAACTTGGTGTGCTAATTCTTCTTGTTTATTTTTGTCTCAAATATTGCAGAATGCCACCGGGCTTGGTTCTCAGTCAACCACAGTCTTTATTCTATTAAGTTCTACCACAGATTTAACAGATGTGGAGCAGAGGTGAAGGCTGCGTTAGTGAGGTGAGTTAAATTCAGTGAAGCATCTGTTGTCCTTGTCTGAGTTAAGGCAAATTCAGATCCGGCTGAAGGTGTAAAGAAGAGCACAAAAGGATTATATCAAGACATTCAGAAGACTCTTCTTCTTCCTGAAGAGGACAGTGCAGCAAAGAGCTTTCATTTCAGACAAGAGCATAGGTAGAGACTGCACATGTTTTTTACAGTATGGGAATAACATCAAAGGGCCAGTAACAGATGCTCAAAGAGGGTTTGTTATAATCAAATTAAAACCTAAGCAATATCCTGGTAAAACGGGTTATCACCTTGCAAACTGAATATGATTGAAGGGAGCAATCATCTATTTGTTGGTCTCAGAAGTCAGTAGAAGGGTCTCAGTGTCCTTGCAGAGCATCAGAACACAGTTTCTTCTGCAAAATACTTTTGTTCTAAAATGTCCAGGTATTGCAAGCAAAGATTCAGGAATAGAGTCTCATTTTTAGATTAAAGCAGTTGGCAAAATTTAGATAAAGTTCTTAGGAGTTTTGGGTATACAATATATTAATATTCTGCTGAATTCTTAAGTATTTTTTCACCTGCAGTAAGTACTTCCAAGTATTGTTGTCTTACTGTTAACAGGTGTTGCTCACATATTGCCTACTCAATGAATGCTCTTCTCTCGGTGTTTCCAGTGGGACCATGCACTTATCAGTCGGCACAGGAAATTATAACTTGGGGCCAAATTAACTTGCCTCTAGGAGCTGTGCTTTTACTGAATTATTTGATATAATAGCACCATTAATGAGAGGCCTTGCTGAATACTGTGTTATGAGAGGTTTATGTTATGGTTTGATTTGAAAACTTACCAAATGCTTGTGATGAAGTTGCAAGCTATGGAGCATCACATGGGAAAACATTCTTGTTTGGATCTAAGAATGTTTTTGATTATATGAATTCTGAGTTCTGGACCATTTTCTGCACCATCTGCAGCCAATCTGCATAGCCTGGGAAATTCAATCAGACATCTTGCCCATCTGTAAAACCAGAACTACTGCGTTACTGTTTCACCCTAATTAATGTGGTTTATTTCATTTGCTGTTTTGTTTGCTGCAAGCCCTGCTCTCTAAATCCCATTAGGACGAGTACAGAATAGATTCAGCGCCTGATTTAAAATGCTTCTAGAAGTATTGTCTAAATTATCTAAAAAAATTATTTGAGTTGGTAAATTAAATACGTCAAATTGTGCGGAAATGGAAGATATGAGAACTGATATGACTTGTAGTTCAGCCTTAACTAAGTGACTGTTTCTAAAGTCTCTTTTTAACTTACTACAAATCGGTAATGCATGCAGTTCTAGGAAATGAGGTACTGTTGCTCAAAAGAGGTACAATGCAATCAGTGTTAAAGGTAAAAACAGGGCAGGGGTGGTAGAAGGCTGGAGAACTGCTGCCTGGATTTAAAGGATAAAAACATGCACAGAATATTAAGATCTGGGGGTTGTGCTGCTGATTTATATCAACTAAATGTGAAAGACAAAACTCTTCAATCTGTTTGTCTGAGATAATCCGTATTTTCTAGGCTGTGTGCTTTTATTAAGAAGAGCAAAGGTGCAGAGCAAGGAAGAGTGTGAAGATGGATTTGAGAAATTTCCATTATCACATCCCAAAACTGCTTGGAGAGACCAGAGGCTGCTCAGAAGCACCAGTTCTTTTCTACACAAACAGAATCGAAACTCAGCTGCTGCCAGACTAATAAAATCTGTTAATCAAATAACAGCAAATATTAAAAGAAAACCCCCAAACATATGCTTTGTCCTTTGGTTTGAATTGCAGCTATAAGCTGGTTGCCAGCTACAAAGGATTTCCATTTATAACCGAAGCTCAGTTTCATTGTTCCATGTTCAGACTGAACAGAAGCCCAGATGAGATCTTTAGTAGAACTACTGAATCAACACGTTTGTAAAACTCAAGGAAAATCCCATCAGCTATTTCAGGGTGACAAAACCCACTTCTCCCCACCGCTCACACACCTCCCTGGCCCTCGATGATTTTGGAAGCCTGTGGTTGATGGGATACAGTCTCAGGAGGTGGAGGCAGCTGTTTTTTAAGAAGCGTTTCATGCAGGGATTTTATTATACCCACATAAAGCTGGACACTGTCCTTTCCTAGGACAGGCATCTGAGCGAGGCCTACAGGATGTGTGTTTTTCTGCCAGATACAGGCATCCATCCCAAAGCTTTGGGAAGGGCCTTGGGGACCAGCAGCGGGCACAGCCTGGCTGTGACACAAACACAGTGCCTTATCACTCCGACAGACGCAGAAAATGGGCTTTCAGTATGAGAGGCCACAGCTCATTCCCTGGCATGTGCCCACTCTTACTTGTTTCTTGATTAAGCCCCATATTGTCGTTTCTGTTGAGCAAAGCCTTTAAAGCAAGAGATGAATGGATCTGATACAGATTTTCATTGAGTCCAAAAAATATATATACTTTTTTAATGAGCTCTTTTTTGTACTCTCAGCTCCTTAGGGCAGTTATTCTCCCTTATGAATGTCTGGAAATTGCTGAGCACTTTATGGTCACTACCATCAACAACCGATGAATAAAAATGATGGTGATTATATCACAGGAACCAGAACTCCGAAAAGCTTTAATCACAACAGTGTAACAGATTAATTAGAATGTCCAAAAAACCAGAAGCAATGCATCTGATTTTGAGTTGCTTGGGTGGGCATTTTTTACGAGGGTACAGAGAATTTTAATAATGTGGAAAATCAATTATAAGAATAAAAATCATAAATGCATACTAATGTTAATGCCAACTCTGATATAATGTCTTGTGTCAGTAGATCTCAAAGCACTTTTGAAAGGAAGTATTCATTAGCATCATAATGGAAATCAAATTAGTTTTGCTAATTTGCAATACTGCACAGAGTTGTATGTTCATGGTAGAGAAGCAGACAGAAAGCTGCGTGCAGGTGAGTCAGGAATTCATCTGCTTTACTGGGGTGGATAAAGTGAATAACGGGAGATGAAATGTTTTGCAAGCCTAACAAAGAAGGAATAGATGGAAAAAGAAAATGCTCAGGTTTGGTCTGGGTATGGTAAACTGCAGTGAATAAAAAAGAAGCAGTTGAGCTTTGCCCGGTTTTAAATTGCCTATAGCATGCTTCTAAAAGTTATGAGTTTGTATGCGATTAAGCAACTGAGTTCACACATGTGCAATGGAATAGTCTGCCCTGTATTCAGTAGTTTAATCATCTGGGGCCTGTGGAATCCTGGTAAACCCATTTGCAAGACATCACGGAAGCAGCATTACAGAAAAACCCTGAGAATGGCAGTCCAGAGGGGCTGCTTATTTTCTGTTTCCTGAAATGTACTTACGTTCTTTTTTTTTCAGTTTGACCTAAGATTTCCTATGTTTACCCAGAGAGCAATGGTGTATGTCTACAGAACATACAACGCAGAAACTTCCTCTGAAACACCTTAATCATAGAAACAAACTCTGTCTCAGCTATGCCTCAGATAAGTGCCTTGGGTATATTCTGTACACATATTTTCCAAACGAGTAATATTGAGCAGGAAAATGCTATGTCACATGATCTGGGGACAGCTTTTCATTTGGGAACCGATCTCGCCTGCTATTCTTTTCATTTTTCAAAGGTTTTTTTTATTTAAATCTCAGCCTGGTTTCATCATTTTACATTTCATTTGGAAACTCAGAAAGCTGAAGTGAAGTTTTGTTGCAACAATATATTCCAGTAATTAAAGAATAACATCCTGTCTCTTACAATTTCCTTTTACAGAGTATTACGAAATTTTTTTCTTTTTCTTTTTTATTTTTTATTTAACCCCAATCTGGAATAAAATTGCATAGGAAATTTGTGTAACATACCATGAAGATGAAGTTCCAGTTTATTAGCTCTCAGGTATAGGCACTGAAATGAAAAATTTGGAATGAATGTATTTAGACAACTAAGCTTCATTTTCTGATCCCTAATTGCACACACACTGAGGGATTTAATTTAAACATTAATTCCTTCACTGCCTTTGGTTGTGTGACCCATTGCTTGACCCATATTTTTATCCAGCAGATCTTTACTTAGGACATTTTTTGAGCTGTTCATCTGAGCTCTCAGCAACACACTTTCTGCTTGGCATTGTTCATGGTTCCAAGGTTTAAAAACATCTCCATCCTAAACTGTTTTCTTTGTAACACCTGCTGTAAAGAAGACATGGAGCATCTCTTTCCAAGTTACTTTGCTTGAAGACATTGGCAGCTGTAACTCGTAATCTCCTCATATAACCTGGAGAAATTACTGAAAGCGTTTTAGGGACACATAAAGACTGTAACCTTAAGAGTGCATTTTAAATTAATTTCATAGGTAATATTTATGGATCCTACCTTGTACTGACAGAGTATCCTTTCCCTCAGCAGCTGTGTGTTTTACTCTCTTGTGCCATATGCTACTATTTTCACCCATAGAAATTGTGATTAAATTGCTGTCCAAAAAGAATGATGTCCTTTTGTGTAGGTTTTTGACCACTCTCCATCTGGAGGTCTCAGGGAAACCTTCAGCATTTCCATCTGGTACAGTATTGCATCTCCTTCCACACACAGATGGGAGAAAGAAAATAGTATCTACTGATCAAACTCATGTGAAAACTTAGGAAATGAGCAGTTCATAAGCATTCAGATAGCAAGGAGCACTTCAAGAAAGATTAGGGAAATTCTTCAAACATTTTTACCAATCTATCCTCCAGATGCTCACTCCAATCTATCAGCATCCTCTGTTACCTTAAGCCAAATCCCTTTCATCAAAATTCTGCCTTGGTTAGCTCTGAGGAAAGCAAAGACAATAAATGGAGTCAAGGCATCGAGTCAAACACCGATGTAATTTTCCATATTGTTTAACTTGAACTTTTTGAAATACTTGAACTTTTTGCCTATGCACTCCACCTCTGTCCCAAATCATGCTTGGACAGACCAGGGATCATACCCAATAGGCGCTTTGCCTAAGACCATCCTGCTCTGAATAGAAATAAATTTATCTGGATGAACATCAGCTATGTATGCCACTTGACCTCGGGGCCAGAGGCCAGGCCCTAGCTCTATCTGTTTTTCTTCTCTAGATGCAGCCAGGAAGAGCACATGTGTAAGTGAAGGTGTTAATTTGCAATGTAATAAGGTTTTATGGACACCCTTTCGGGCTTTCTATGCCTTAACTCCTTATTCTGTGGAAAGGAAGGTTTGCTGTGATTCTAAAGGTCACTGGGAGGTGATCTGCAGTGGTGAATTTGCTAAGTGCTGCAGATAGCCCAAGGTAAATTCTTTGGCTTATTCCTGTCTTTATTTAAAACCTCCTGGAGGTTTTAAAGAATCAAGAATTGGTTTCTCCCAGGACTTCTGGGAGCCTGCAGTGACATGGGTATTTTCTACTCGAAGCGGGTTTACGCTCGTATTGGAACAGGCTGCCCAGAGGGGTGGTGGGATCACCGTCCCTGGAGGTGTTCAAGAAATGTGGAGATGTGGCACTGAGGAACATAGTTTAGTGGGCATGGTGGGATGGGTTGATGGTTGGACTAAATGATGTTAGTGGTTTTCCAACCTTAAAGATTCTATGATTCTATCTTCCCAGGCCAGAGGTCCTGCTGTGTGCGGGCTAATGTCAGATATCTCCTTTTTTACACTCTCTCATTTCTGTTCTCCTTAAACATGGTTAGGTTACGCAGCCCTAGCTGAATGGGTCAGTGGATGTGGCCAATTTGTGGAGGTTTTACAGTCAATACCACTGGACTGAAATCACATACTTAAACACATTGACTTTCTTTGCAAGGAACTGGATCCGCAGCAGTGCTAGGTTCCCCCTAAAAAGAAGCATTCATACACTGAGAAGTCAGTGGGAGGTGAAAGACTTCAGCATCTCTAAGACCGGGCTCAGTATGGTGCGGAAAAAGCACGGTTTCCTACTAGTATGTATCTAATTGTACTGAATTGTAGTACTATTTCTACAGTAAGATAAGTTAATGAACCTCAGCTGATTATGCCCTAGTTTACTTAATAGTTCACATTATTATTTAAATGTGAAGCAGTAAGTATGCCTGCCTGTAATTGTTTTTACAATTTCTCTTTTTTATTATAGTGCATCTGTAGTGTGGGGTTTAATTATGTTTTACTTCATACTCTATATGTTAATGAAGAAAATGCTCTCTTTTTTTTTTTTTTTTGCATTACAGTAACATCATTAGGGAAAGATCAGCAGAAGGATGGGTGAGGTCTGGGGGTGGGAGATGGGCACGACACAAACAACAATCCCAGAGTGACCCCAACCAACCTATGTGGGCTGCATTTCCCAAAGCAGGAGGCCAGAGATCAGTGCATGGAGCAGCCCTCTGCCTTTTTTGTGCCTCTCCTGTGGAGGAGAACTGAGCAGCATAGCATGAAGTAGTGATACAGCTGTGAGATGGCTATAGTTTTAGAAGTCAATGGGTTGTTTTTCAGCCCCAGTGAGTGCCCAGAAGTCCTGTTCTCTTCAAGGGAGTCAAAGCTGTAGAAAATCAGGCCAGTGCCTTCTTCTCCTAAATAAAGATTTTGTTTTCTGGCTGTTATAAACCTCAATTCCAGCATACTCTAAAAAAAAAAAAAAGATAGCAATCGTCTGGCAAAATATTGCTGCTTCGAATTGTCACAGTCATTTCTGCCCCACAAATCACATCCTCTTGGAAAATCTTTGGGAAGAGCAAGGACTGAATGCCATCAAAGCATGGGCCTCTGCCACTAACTCTGAGCGACAGGCTTATCACAAACCCCTCTGTTGGATCATTTCTGGCTCCTGAGCTCTCAGGTAACAGCTCTCCATATGTATTCCAGCCTGTTGTCTTTGTGCCATTGCTGTGCCATCTCTGACTGGTTTTAGCCAGTGGGCAAGTTTCTGAAGTTAATGATTTTTTACCCATTAGTGGAAGCAGAAGTGTAGCCGAGGTCCATACTCAAAATCCCATAACTGGCCTAAGGCAGAAGGAGTGCCTGCCAGCAGGAGGAGAGGAAGCCATATAGAGCAGATGGAGGAGGGTCCGTGTGGGACCTCATCTAAAGAATATCCCAGGCTCTGTCAGTAGATTTTTCTTTAGGGATCCAGGTGAACAAATTCCAGAAATGCTACACGATTTGGCTGAAGGAGCCTCATAAAATTGTCCCATATATGTAAATGTGGGCAAAAAATATTCTGCATTAATTTTATTGTATTTTGTAGTTAATAACTGCGTGTCACATAATTACTTCCTGTGTTGTAATGTACATGCACAAGTGGGGAAAATAAAAAGAGAGAAAATATTCAGCCTTAATTAGTGCTCCTTAAATACTAGGTGCTTACATATACAACCACATTGGCAAACTGGCATATATGATGATTACTACCATTATCTAACAGTATATTTCTCCTCCTGGAGGGAAATCTACCTGACGAATCTAAAGTGCAATAAATAAGCCACAAAACACACTGAGCTGAATGGAAATCAGTTGTTTCACAGCCTTCAGATCATGGGAGAGTTGGATGGGACCCTGGGCAAGCTGAGGTAGTGCCTGATTTAGTGGTTAGCAAGCCAGTCCACAGCAGGGGATTGGAACGAGATGATCTTTGAGGTCCCTTCCAACCCAAGCTGTGTATAATTCTAGGGGTGTTCATTTCTATGATTCTATGAGAGCTGACGAATTTAGACTTTTTCACTCCCTGATGCATGGATTGCATTCCTTATTTTTTTAAAGGACATATACCAAACCAGAAGCCGATAGGACACTGGTTGTTTTGCCTTTCTTCTGACCTCACCAAATGCCTACTTGATCATTAGTGAAATTTATTGTAATTCATTTTGCCATTTTATGTCTTCTAGTTCAAAGCTAATGGTTTATCCCATCAAAAGGATTATAGTACCAAAGTCTATTACACTTTATCACTGTGGTTCTTGCATTCAAAGTGTGGGCTATGCCTGGAACTGCCAGCTCTGGCTCCGCTGCCTCAGTGACTGGTGTTTGCTGCACCAAATCTATCTGATAACAGAAAGGGTGTTTCAGAGGGCCCCAACATCTATTGTCAAAAGTCCGTCTTCAGTTGTGACTGGATTTCATAAAGCCTGACATAAGGGCTTAGAGTGCCTTACTGTCCGTACTGTGTCAGAGCAGACATTGGGCATTCGTCTCTATTTTTATCAGAGAGCAGTAAATTCAAACCCAGCAGTAATTGCTACCAGCCCAACCTGCTGCACTGAATTGATTGTTTTCAGTTAAGAGATTTTTTTCTTTGTGAGAGGAAAATGAGAGCTATAATCAAAGGTTTATGGTGAAGGAGAGGTGGAAGGGAGAGAAGTGGTCCTGTGGATCATGATTACAAGGCATTACCATCCAGCAGAAGCAGATTGGTGAGCTACAGTGGAAGCAAAAGAGAGAATTCTGCTTTGTACAGTCACAGCAGAAAACAAAGCTGCTTGTTAAGATGCATGAAACTGGCTTCTGATTTTGGGTTGCCTCCGTTTTTGACTTCTGCAACTAGAATGATCACAGGAATGCAGGTCTTTTAAGGCTGGTTTTGTGGCTTTGCAGGAAATGTCTGGGCGTTCCATGAAAATGGAGCTCTCTGAAGAGAGACAGGGAGAGTGAGTTGCTTGTTGGGAAAGTCAACACATTCTTAGAAGCTAAAGTCTTCTAATGAAATATAGGGAAAAAGCAAATACCTTTCCACACCTATTTTTATTGCAGCACAGTTATGTAGTCTGGAAATAATGGAAGCACTCAGAAAAAGGTGCCCCTTGATTGTTACTTCAGGGTTTTAAAGTGACAAGCAGTAAAGGGTGAAGAGTGACTCTTTGATCTTAAAAAGCTTGAAAAGAGGGAGCTTTACTCTGTTCAAATAATTTCAGGTAATTGTAAGTAATCCGAATTGAGTCTTAGGGCTGCAGGGCTTTGCATAAGTGATTCACATTTGAAAAGGCTGTGAATAAACACAAATTCAGGCTTCAGGAGCCTCTTTAGAGTATTAGATGCTTTCAGCAAACTTCGGTTAACCCTCTCAGGCTGAGGCAGGAGATATCACGCCTGCTGTGAAAAAGGCGTCAGCCTACAGGGGAAATGATGACAAGAAGGAAGGGTGAAGGAAAATGCTGTGGTTATGCTGTGCATTAGTGCTGGCCAGTTCAAGTGCTGCCCTTTCTTTCACACTCAAGGGAATGAGCAAGTCAAGGAATGTTATTAAATGAACAGGAAGCTTGAACTCAAGAGCTTTGAAGGGTCTTGCCCTACTGATCTTTGTAGGACTGCAAATGTGGACATAAAATACCTCACCAAAGGTGTACTTC
Source organism: Aquila spilogaster (assembly GCA_024606505.1). NCBI lineage: Eukaryota > Metazoa > Chordata > Aves > Accipitriformes > Accipitridae > Aquila > Aquila spilogaster. The sequence goes on from JANHGO010000041.1 coordinate 24,122,541, forward strand.
ATGCTAGTGTTCAGCATGGAATGGACTGTGCACACAGCCTGAAGCTCTGCAGCACTGAGTTCGGACACAGATCCAGCATTCAAACATCTGATCACTGCTGAGCACGCAGCCTTTGGCTCTGAGGAGGCTTCAGGAAGCAGAATCAGTCAGCTCTCCAGGGCCGAACTGTGCCTCAGTCATAAATCTGTCAGCTCTGGAAGGCAGACACCTGTGCTTCATCAGCATAATCACTTCTGGACCCTCTTATGGAAATGGCTTGACCTGTTATAAAGAGGCATTTATCAACACTTAATGCTTCTGTTAGGCTGGACATACAATAAAAAACACAAGTCCAGAAACACTGAACCTCATTGCTGGTGCTGGAAGACTTTGTTATCCATCTGCCCATGTGATCTCCAGCTCCACATAAGGCACCTAGGGTCAGAATTACAATGTTCTGTGAGAGTCAGTGTCTGTCTGAAAGGTATAACAATGAATAAGAACACAGACTGGATTATAGAATAAGACATAGGCTAGTACTCAGACACCTAGCAAAAGGGATGTCTAAGAAGGTCTTTGTTAGAAATCTACAAAAACATGAGAGGTATGAAAAAGATAAGTGGTGTGTGATCATTTTCTTTTTTTATATAAGATCTAGAGAGCACCAAAGGGAAACCTGCAGACAAAACCATCAAAGGGAATTGGCTTTTAACACAACGTGCAGGTACACTTTGGAACTCCTTATCACAAGATGTCATGAGTGCTGCCCTAAATGGGATTAGTTAACTAAAGGCAAAGGAAACCAAAGGCACCACCTCTGTTTTTGAAAACTCTTCTGTTGACAATTAGAGGAGATTGGAAATCAGTTCCTTGGTGACATATTGCTGTGTCCATCCTATTTTTAAACTGTTGTCTCAACACACATTTCTGGCTATCGTTTTAAACAACACTGGAATGGAATAGCCTTTTCTCTCAGTAGACCACTTCTAACATAACCCCAGGAAGAAGCAACCCTCTTAGTGGTTTCTGATGCTGTGTTTGAGATTTTGTCGGACTGTGGGGTGGTGTTATCTTCAGCAGTGGATATGGCCTCCTCCAGCTGACATATCGCAGTTTGACCAAGCATCTAGATCTGGGATGTTGGGTGCTGGAGTGGGAAAAGGGTGATGGTGCTGAGATGTAAACATGAAAAGCTATGTCCAGCCAGTACTGGGCTCCTCTGGGGTACAGCATGCAGTCTCAGCTGTACATCATCTTGTATGTAAGGTTTTCATCTTTGTTAGTACCTTCTTAAGAGCTGCACAAAGTTCTAATTTTATTCAAAACCATTATTTTAGAGCATCTTATCTGTCTGTCTACTTACCTATTTATTCATCTATTTATCTTGCAAAGGTTTTAGTCTTCCCATGTTTTTTAAAGATGACAAACACTTTCAAATCAGATGGAGCACACATCAGGGACTCCCAGTACAGCAACTACTCTAATTCGGTTCTTCACTTGAAGGTAATTAAAATAACTGCTGTCTGTGAAGTTGAATCTAGTCGTAGGGTTTTCAAGAAAGGCAAACTTGCTTTAGTGCCCTGGGGAAGAGATTTCCAACTTTTTCTACTGAATCCAGGAAGAAAAAAATATTGTTTTTCTTCATGTTGAAACTGTGCCCCTAAAAACAACTTTGCATATATCAATATAGTGAGGAATAGATTTTATACTGATTTTGATCCTTATCCACAGAAAGATTTTCAAGGTTCAGACTTTAAAATAAACAGATCAGATCTAATCTGATCTACCCTTAGAGTAAAAGGTTTGGGGAAAAGGAGGATTTGAGGGCTTATTTAGACTTTAGAAATCACTGCTGCGTGACTTTGGCTTGGAAGTGATGTTCAGAGAAAGGTGGATTAATAGGGATTAACTGCCAGCTTGGCTAAAGTTGGAGAACGTGGAGAGAAAGGCTGGGACTAGAATTCATCTGTGTCTGCTCTGCTGCTTTGATGCAATTGAAAGCTAAAGGGTTTGATTTGAATCGCCGCTTATATACCAGACCCAAAGAAGCAATGAAGTGCTATAAATGAAGCCAAGCATTTAGAGCATACTCAAAGTCAATTACACCATCTGAACTGATGGGCAGTAATTTACTAAAACAATGTTAATCTCAAAACTGGCCATACTCTAATGTTTCTCCTGGTTTGCTGCCCTTAAATCAAATCTAGATAGATAAGAAGGACATTAAAGGCTAACTGAACAATATTTCTGTGTGGCTGCAATTTCTGTAGTTACTATGGTACAAATCAAAAGGGAAGACAGGGAGAGAAGGCAATGCCTATGACAGGAAAGGGAGTTTTCTACTTGGCAGCCTTTCTCATGAATTATATATACTGGAAAATATTTAGAGAACATCTGACTTGTAATAAGGAATGGAATTAAAAGGAGTTCGCAAAATATCTGGGTGGAAATCTGAGCAAGTAAGAAAACAGTAATGCCAAAGACATTGCTAGAAGAGGAACGCTTTGGAAACTGGGTTTCAGTGATAGTATTTCTCCTCAATGCATGAGTCACTCTGTGCACTGTCTCTTTGAATTGAACATGAAAGGAGCATGGAGAAGGTGCATTGAAGAGAGATGTTTTTGTATCACTGAACCATAGAGATCACACATATGTCTTTCTTACTGAAGAAGACAAAGTAGCAGAGTGGAGACAGACTCAGCATGTGTACAATCCAGCTCACCTGTTTGCGTATCTCTAAAAATGCTATAATTATACACTAAGCTAATTATCAGTCCACAAGTTGATATTCCCAGTATCCTTCAGTGCAGCAAAGAAAAAGACACATCTGTTTTCTTAAAGTGATTTTTCAAGCTTCGTTTGAGAAGAGGCCAGTTTTCATGTGTTCTCAAGGGCATTCTCATTACTGTTATAATTCTGCCTGTAATATAAAGAAACAGGAAATTTCCTTAGGATTCAAATGGTGATTATAAGGCAGCTTCCACTCACATTTTACTGAGCATCAAGCTTTATTTATTTATTTTCCTTGCAAAAGAATCAATGACTGTCATATAGCCATCAAATAAACGCAGCCCTTGTTAAAGGATTGAGAGTATGAAAAGCGCCTATGGCATGGAGTTACTGCTTTCCCTCTGAAATCTAGTCTGGGAGTTATTAAATCTCAGTGGGGCAGTTTTATTATTTTAACACACCTTAGAACTCTAGAAGGTCTTAATATTTCAGAGTGTTAATGCAGCGAGGGCAAGCCTATGTAATACAATATGTAAAACATATAAAGTTGTACTTCTTATGAGTTCCATTCTCAGAAGAAAAAGGGCATTTTCTCTAATCAAAATCCAACTAAATCAGCTATGCTAGGTCTACTTTAATTCACTAAATTTGGTGGAAATGTCTTTATTTGCTGTTTCAGGTAGGCACGTGCTGTCTGTCTATGTGTCATGCAGCATCTTTAAGAAAGGTATTATTGTATCTCAGGTAAAACAGACTGAAAACAGTTTCATAGTTTGTTGGGTAGAGGTACACAGGCACTAAAGGGATTATGTTGGATTCTGGTACTTGCACTGGTTTATATTAAAGTATTTACACAAATAGTGGCCTTTCTTCACCTTGGGCACATGCCACGCCATGATCACTTTACTCGTCTTAATGCCGCAAATTGCCTCTAAATCCCTGTGGAAATCTAGGCTGTAGAGCTGATAGACTCTTGTCTCTAAGTCAGCTCTCTTAAAATTCTCAAATCTTCCAGCCTTGCCAGCTGAAGCATATTGCGAGGCTTCTGTTAGGCTGTGATTTTCCATTCTTGGCGTTTTGTGTCAGCATGTCAGAACTTCTCACATATCAGAAGTTGATTTTGTGGTGACTGAAGCTGTTGCACTTTTAAAATACTTCTGGGTCTATAACAGGGATCTCTGTGGATGCACCATTCTGGTCATAGAACGCTGATGTTTGTTATAAAGTTCTAAAGCCTAATTTATGAAAAATATAGTGATGAGATTTGTGTATCCTACCAATGTATATAAATGCCTGAAAGGAAAGCACAGAGAGGACAGAAACAGGCAACCAAGCTCTTGTCAGTGGTGCCCAGTACCAGGACAAAAGGTAAAGAGCATGGCCCTGGGCACCCTGCTCTGGGTGACCCTGCTGGAGCAGCAATTGGACCAGATGAACCCAGGGGTTCCTACCATCCCCATTCATTTCATTCTGTGATTCCATGATTCTGAGAATCAAGCAAAACATGGATGGAAGGGTTCAGGAGGGCGTTAAAATATTTAAAAAATCACTCCTCTATTTCTCCTACTCCCAGCGTTTCATGGTTTAAAGTTTATTTGACATTTGTGTTTCTGTTGTGTTCTAATGATGTTTATGTCTGTCCATCCAAGGGAAGAATTTATTTTCCATATAGATATCTTTTTATCACTTTTTAAAATTGGTTAAAAAGGATCAAACTTCTCTTAAGACATATAGAGCTCTTCTCCCCTTTAAAAACCTGTTACCTACTCACATGCTAAGAATTTTGTGCCTTCCTGTGTGTAATATATGTTCTTGTCAAATAAACTCAGTTAACAAAGAATAAGCTGTCATTTTAAAAAGCCCATTCTCATTTCTGCCTATTCCTTCTCATTTCTGCCTATTCCTTCACACTAATCTGTTCCTCTCTCTTTATTCACTCATCAGAACAATTTATTTGGTGTGGATACAAGAACAGCTAGGTTCAAGGGTTAGGGCAGTTGTAGAAAAGAATTGCGGTGAAGTTATGATCCAAGAGATGACCCAATTCTAGTTTATTCAAGGAGAAATTTTCTAGTTCTCTTTTAGTGAAGCATTTTATGCAGAAAAGAAGCACAATAAAACCTAATACTTAAAAGATAAAGCCAAAGAAATTTAAACTGAGAACAATACGCGATTTCAAGAGTAAATTATATTAGAAGGCAAATCGGTTTAAGATGAATACCAGTGACTTTTAGTGTTTTCATATGAACTATACATCTGAGCTCCAATAAGAGTCAATGAAGATCATGGGTTTGACTCAATTGTCTTGGAAAAGTCTAGAGCTATTTGGAATGCTCTTGCCTGGCTTGTAGTTGTCATTACAGAAGGTTAGTGGATATTCCATAGACCCTGTGTCACACCAGGCAGACTTACTGAGAAGTTCTGGGTAATCTGGGGCTCCTCAAAGGACAGTGCAGCCTTCTCAGCAAGGGAAAGGATATACAAAAAGAAAGCGTTTAAATAAATCCCCAAACGCAAGCAAAGAGTAATGTAGCTTTGAGAGCGGTTCAGCTGAACAAATACAGGTGTCCACTTTGAGAAACAAATACATAGGGGGTTGACTTTTTCAGAAAGAGTTTAATGAAGGCAGTTGTTACAAAAAAAAACCTGGACAATATTTCACAGTGTTGGTTAGTCAAGATTCAGTTTAAATTGCACTACTGATTCTTCCTTGCTTGAAAACATCGTAGTCTATGAATTATAGAAATTCCATTATTAGAAATTAAAGAATGGAAATCCATGGAATATGATACGATATGTAGTAAATAGGAAAGCTATATATGCTACTTAGTGACAAATGAACTTTAATAGTTTTACTTTAACAGAATGGAGAACTTCAAAAGAGAAACTTTCATATTTTGCAATAAGTATTTTCTTTCACTTTAATTAACTCTGATTTCACTAATATAGATTTTGGCAGTTTTTAAAGTTGCTGATGTCTCTTGTATATGCAGTATGGAAATTCATCCTCCTGCGGCTTTTTGTATCTAAGTAGCTCAATAAACACATACAAGTATGTAGATACAATTTCCTGTTTCATGCAAGCACATATATTAAGATCTTCCTTTTTCTTTTCCTACTCTTTTCCTTTTTTTTTTTCTTTTTTTTTTCCCCCAAAATTCCAGTACTGCATGCATATTAATGACTTAGTGGAAAGTGGAAATTTCTAATCAGCTTCCACACATGTTCTGTGTCAATGGAGCACTGGCAGGTCCTTTACAGGTGAAATATGAAGAACACTGCATATGGAAAAGCCATTTCAAACCTCTAAAAAGCAGCCACATTAAAACAGGTTTTCTTTGAGATTACACGAAGACATGACTGAAAGTCATACTTCACTGTCCAAGTTTCATGTCTATCTTCTGCTGAGCGATCGGAAGTATTTCAGAATTGCAAAAATTCTGCTGTAAGAAAACATGGTTTCTGCATCCCCCAAAGAAAAACAGCTGCTTACACTCATATATTTGAAATCCATTTGACAGCTGTCTGAGAACAGATTATTTCATTTTTAATGGCTAAATTTATAAGCTTTTAGTAATGAGCTTTAAGAATGGAAATATAAGTGTGATATTAACTTCAGGCATCAATACAGACCATATATAAAAGTTAAAGACCAGATGGTGGCCCATTCAAAAGGCCAGTTTTACATAGAACATAAAGGTTCAATGTTTTATTAGCATAAGACACTTGACTTTGCAGAATCAGAACCCATAAATTTTTATTTGAAGGAAATATGACCCCAAATTTTTTGTATATTACGTGTGTTTTTACTCCATTGTCCAGGGTGAGATGCAACTAAGGGCGAGGAACACAGCCCTGATCTGCAGTGCTTAAAGGCTACCAAGAAGACAAGGACATGTGCTCACAAATGGAGAACATCACCAAGAGGAACTGAAATGATGTTTATCGTTATGATCATGATACAACAAGCTTTACTGTCAACACACTGTCATAACAGCTGAAAAATGTTGTGGTCCCTGCAGCAGAATACGCTCTTTCGGAGAATGTTACAATGGGACAAGGAAATGGATTTGTAGATGTTTAAACTGAGCTTCTCACAAGCAGTATGTGCTTCAGGGGGCAAAGGACACTGTGGCTCTGTTAAATACAATGGTCACATCTCAGCCATTTTCCCAGACTTTAGATCTGAATGAAGGCTAAAAAGCAGGATAGAAGCGACAGTTCAAGGCAATGGAATTGAAGATGGGGAGATGACAACATGATGCTTCAGCTAAGGGAGACATGTTTTGGTGCTCTAAGGAAATGGTACATACCATACTCATTGCAGTCTGGATGGAAACACGCTGGCAAGGAGGCCTGTCCCCTGTGAGTAAGGCTGTGTTAGCTCCGATGTGAAAGAAAAAACTATGGCAGGAGGCAGAAAAATAGGTTACGCTGACTATAGTGAGATCCACTTGGTGTTCGAGATGAAAGAGAGATTTGTTTTCCTTTCTCCTGTTTCATTCTTTTATAACATTTCTAATAAATCTAATGAACAATATTAAGATTTTTCTAGATCCATGCATTACATTTGAAAATATATACATGAAAAATTTAGTGACTGATTAGAAAAACGAATGTTTGAACTCAAATATTTAGACTTGGATACTTAGACTTCTAAGCCTGAAGTAGTCGATGCAAGGAAGAGTGAGCTTTTCCTCTCAAAATAAGTGTTTGACCTTGACGCAACCTCCAGATGTCCTCTTTCTTGTAATCAAAGGGAGTTCAGGGTGGCCGGCTAATAGAGATTCAGTTTGTCAACACCGCATTCATGTGAGATGCAGTAATTCCAAAGTGCTCTTACTAATTTTTATAGACCTCTTGCGCTGTGTTTCCTTGAATTTTAATCTCGATTCAGGAGGATTCCTTGCCCTCTTTTTTTTTTCAATCTTCCCCTAAAAGTCAATACTGCTTTCAGATGAGAAATCTCATTTTCAAAGCTTCATTCTGGAAGAAAAAAGTTTTGCTGTTAACTCATCTGTGGGAAGACTTGAGTCAAAAAGTCAAACAAGAGCTCTGCTAAACAGAAAGGGCTTTGAGGAAGGATATGTCTGTAACTATCTATCTGCTATCTACCTGCACCTGCTGTTATCTGCACTGATCATTAGTGGTCCAAAATCATTACTGAGTTGTGTTTGCCGGTCTCCTTACAAGGAAGGTAAAAATGGCTTATTCTGTCCTCCTGAGGAACACTTCAAGCTCACAAGTTGTCAGTGCACCCAGAGGTGGTGTTTCCTTCTGCTCTCTGTCCCCAGCTGTACTCTCATGTTTGCCATGTACCAGAGCTGAAACTGAAATGGGAGTCACTTGTCAAGGGAAGGGACGGGAAGGGAAGGGAAGGGAAGGGAAGGGACGG
>JANHGO010000041.1:24130744-24156506 GCA_024606505.1 Aquila spilogaster
GAGCAGCAAGAGCTTTCAGGGCTGGCACCTTCCTTGTGGGAGAAGGAGCCAGACGTTTGCCATTTAGGAAAGAGGCTCTGGGGGGGGGAAGGAGCATTCAAATAAACCTGCAAATGCAAGCAAAGGATAACATAGTCTTGAAAGTGATGCAGCTGATCAAATATAGGTGTCCACTTTAAGAAGACACAAATCATACTCAAGGGGTCTACTGTTAGTGATGACTAGATCTCTTATGACTGTATTCCTCCCTCATGCAGATATGCACCAGTGGAGACCTAAAATTAAGTGCCTTAATATAGACTTGAACACTACCTTGACTGTCAGAAGAGATTGCTAAATAATCCATAGTATGACTGCTTTAAAACAAGCTGGGATGTTACTTCTTCAGAAAAGTATAATCAAAATACTGATAGAAGGCCTGTTACAGAAACAACTGGACAAAATTCCATGGCATGGGTTATTCACTGTTCAGATTAAATTACACTATTGATTTTTTCTGGCCTTAAAATTTTATAAACTATGAATTATATAAATTACATTATTAGCTATTTTAAGAATGAAAAACTATGAAATGTGGTATGATACAAAGTTATTAAGAAAGCTATAAAAGTTATTTAATGATAAATGAACTATAAGAGGTTTACTTGAAGAGAATGGAAAACTTTAAAAAAGAAAGTTTTATTTTTTGAAAGAAATATTCTCTTCCACTATAATTAATTCTGATTGCATCAATACATATTTTGGCAGTTTTATAAATTACAGCTGACTCTTTTACATGCAATATCGAAATATTTCCTCTTGAGGCTTTGTGGTTTTGTATGTAAATAGCTCTTTAAACACACATAAGTATGTAGGCATTTCAGATTCATTTTCCACACAAGTATATGTATTTAAAAGATTTTTCTTTCCATTTCTTTTTCTTTGCGAAATACCAGTACTTCACAGGTATTGACAACTTAGTGGAAATTTCTGATCAACTTCCACACATGTTCTATGCCAGTGGAGCTTTGGCAGGTCCTTTACAGGTCAAATATGAAGAGCATTGCATATGGAAAAGATGTTTTAAATCTCTAGAAAGCAGTCAAATTGAAACAGGTTTACTTGGGGTTACATGAAGCCATGGCTGCAAGTCATGCTTCACTGTCCAAGTTTCAAGTCTCTGTCTTCTCCTGTTGAGCCATCAGAAATATTTTAGAAGGTTTGCAAAAATCCTGTAATAATAAAACACAGGTTTTGCATCCTCAGAAGTAATGACTGTTTACATTCAGGTTTTTGAAAGACATTTGACAACCGTCTGAGATCAGATTATTTCATTTTTAAAGGTCAAATTTATAAGCTTGTCATAATGATATTTAGGAATGGAAATGTAAGTTTTTATTTGAAGGAAATGGGACTCAGAATTTTGTGTTTATTATGTTTTTCCACCCCATTGTCCGGCGTAAGATGCAGCTGAGGACAAAGAACACAGTCCCTATCCCCAGTGCTTAAAGTCTACGGGTAAGACAAGGGCAGGTGCCCATAAATGGTGAACAGCACCAAGAAGTATTGAAACAATACTTATCGTCGTGATCAGGACACAGTTAAGTTGTTCAGGAAAAACATTGTGGCATAACAGCTGATATTTTGTGGGCACCACAGCAAAGTAAGGTCTTACAGAGAGATTTACAGAAGAAGAATGAAGTGAGTTTATAGATGTTTAAGGTGAGCTTCTCCCAAGCAATTGCAGTTTCAGAGGACAAAGGACACTATGGTTCCTTTGAAGTGTGGTGGCCACAATTCTCTCCCAAACTTTCAATTCTGAATGAGTGCTAAAAAGCAGGAGAGGGACAAAGACTACGTGGGGCACTGGGAGTGAAGATGGGCAAATGACAGCATGATGCCTTAGCTAAGGGAATCATGTGCTGGTGCTCTGGAGAAATGATAAATTAGCAAATAATCATTGCAGCAGCTTTCTGGATGGAAATGTGTAGGCAAAGTGACCTGAACCCTGTAAGAAAGGCTGCTGTGTTAGCTCTGATGGGAAAGCAAAACTGTGGCAAGAGTCAAAGAATCAGATTACACTGACTATAGCGTTATCCCCGATGGTGTTGGAGGTGGAGGAAACTTGATTTCTTTTCTCTTGTTTCATTCTGTTCTAACTTTTACATTAAACCTAGTCATAAATATTAATGTTGGGCTAGTTTTGTACTATATTGAGAATATGTTAAATATTTAGTGACTGATTACAAAAATGAGTGCTTGGACTTGAATATTTAGACTTGGATGCTTAGACTTCTAAACTTGAGGTAGTCGATACTATGAAGAGTGAGCTTTTCCTCTCAAGACAAGTGTTTGACCTTGACACAGCCTCTAGACAGCCTCTTTCTCCCTGGTGACAGAAGAGAGTTCAGGGTGGCTGGCTGATAGACATCCCGTTTGTCAACACTAAACTCAAGTGAGTTGCAATAATTCCAAAGTTCTCTTACTTGGTTTCTTTTACACCTCTTGTGCTGTGTTAGAGTTTTCATCTTGATTCAGGATAATTCCTTGCTCTCTTGTTTTTTTAACTCCTCCTAAATACCAATACTGCTGACACATGAGAAGTCTTATTTTCCAAGCTTCATTCTGGGGAAGAAAAAAAATTTTGCTGATAACTCATCTGTGGGAAGTCATGAGTCAAAAAGTCAAACGAGCTCTGCTAAACTGAAAGGCCTTGAGGAAGGATACTATCTGTCTGCGATCTACTTTCTACCTGCTTTTATCCTCACTGCTTAGTGGCCCATTATCATTACTGAGTTGTGTTTTGCCCATTTCCTTATATAGAAGGAAAAAAAAAAACGAATTCTGTCCTACTGACAAGAAATTGTAAATAGGAGAGATGTGATCTATAACTTGATGAATATTTCAAACTCACACGACTTGTCAGTGCACCCCGAGGTGGTGATTCCTTCTGCTGTTTGTCCCCAGCTGTGCACTTCTGCTGTTTCCCATGTACTAGAGCTGAAACTGAAGTGTGAGTCAGCTGGTTCAGCTGATCTATAGAAAACTAACCTACCACACACGCAAACAAATGAACAAAAAAGATTTCCATGAAATCTCCTTGTTTATCTAAATCCTCAAGGTGTTTATTTGATCTCACATGGGCAAGGAGACATAATGCACTGTTGATGGTGTGGAGTGAGGACAAAGGGGAGGAGAGGGCAACTGTCTTTCTTGGCAATGACCTGAAGTACCACTGGATTAGGTGCAGTGTAAAATACTACAGATATCCTCTGGCTGAATCAAATCTCAATCACAATTCTTCAGAGTTCTATATCCTCTCTGTTAGACTATCCCTGTGATTTATTTTCATGAGAATTTTGGCTGGAGATTAAGGGGTCTTTCAGTGATGGGAGTACTTCCTGAAGACAAGACAGTATTGTTTGATTTCCCTGCACCATGATGACCTCTTCCTGAGTTTGCCTGTCTCCATGCTCCTGTCGCCACAACATGATGCTTTGCTGCCTTGTGGAACTGTCATAAAGACATGTAACAACTGGTGTTCAGACATTGTTAGGTATGGGACTTCATAGGTGTTGGACACCCACATTTAACCTTCAGTGTGACTTATTTGGCAGCGTCAAGGATCAGATTCAAATTTTAGGGCCTCACTTGTAAATCCCTAGCCCAAGACCTTACCTAATCTCAGGTTGTTGTAATACATTCCCTGGTACTCAGACAAAAAAAAAACCTGAGAGAATGGCTATTGAACAATGCCTGTAACCAAGGGAAACAATGCATTCCTAAAAGGTACATAAGAACAATAATGATAGTTAATGCTTAAAGTAAAACTATAACCATAATAACTCTAATATCTTTTCCTCTGGAGAAGCAACAGCTAAGCCCTGGGTTACTTTCCCTTCCCCTATCATTTTCAGCTGCACTTGGAGGTTGTTAAACCTTTCCAGGTAGCAAGGCCAGATCTCAGGACAGCTCATCATTTGGTGAGGGCCCAGCTGCCTCCTCTTTCCTGGCTGCATACTGTTCCCTGCCATTTTAGGCTGTCTTTTTTGCTGCAAGCTCTGTCTTGCACCATTCCTTGCCTTGCCTTGATAGCTGCTCTGGCTCCCTCTATAAGATCTGAGAGTATTTTTCACTATTTTGCATCTTAAAAAAAGAAAATTGTGAATTAAAACAGTCTCTCATGTCATAGATTCCAAGTATTTTCTTTTATCTTCTGTCTTCTCAGGAAGGACTCTCAGATAAAGTCTCCTCTTCATCTTAGGATCACATGTAATTTCTATCCAAGTGCTGGAGGTTGTTGCCCTCATCCCTGGGTCACTACTCAACCCATGCATGTCTGGACAGAGTTATCTGACCTGGGGTTTTATACATAGTTACTACTGTACCATTTTCTCCAATTCGGAACTCCCTTCTTAACAGAAAAGAATCTTACCCACATTGACCCAAGCAATCCAAGATGTTTAGGCCTGTCTATCACTCCTTTTTTATTTCTCTCTCTATAGCTTCACCAGAGGCTGACAGAGTGCCTTTCAGTATTTGGACTCCCTTCCTTTTCTTGGGATAGAGGGATGGTACAAAGGTGTCCCTTTTACCTTCTGGCCTTGCCTACCTGGCTACACATTTGACAACCATCATTATTGCCATACCTCACAGCCTTCCTTCTCTTCTCCATCTGCTTCTGTCTCCAGCTGGTGTCCTACTCCCATGTATGACACAGTACATTTTGACCAAGGGGACTTGTGGGCAGGCAGTCAGCACATTTTGCATACCTCAAAAATGAGACATAAAAATAATTGTCTTTCTGTAAGTAAGGAATTGAAGGCAGTGCCAAGGTTTCTTGATTCTCATTCAAACGCTTTAACCATCAGTCTGTCCTTTTTGCTCTGAAATCATTCATGGTACATACACGATAAATGTTTGTTAAACAAAATCTAGCTCATCACCTGGGTCATACATTGTCTAGCTTGTAGATAATAATTGTCAAAAATGACAGAGGCAGATGGGGAAAATGCAGGTACAGTAGGTATTTATTTGTGTAACTTTCAGTGGATAATGAAATTAAATAATTTTGAATATGTAATTTTGCTAATCACCAAATATATTTACATAATCCCTTTTTCTCACAGTGATTATAGGATTTGTGTGGCAAGACTTACTTTGAAGCAGCATATTATTTATCTCCCCATTTGTATTCCATTTTTCAGCATAGATGGGTTTTATTTCTGATTTTCTCTTGCATATACAATCACTTCTTTTCCTAAGCAGCACTGTTCAAAGCTGAGAGGTACTCTGGGGATTTAGCTTTACTGTATGTACTAGAATTTTAAGCTTTATGCAAAATTATTTGCTATCAGTGCTGAATATCCCTGCACACCACTAAAATAAATTGGCAGTTTCTAAGAGCTTCTGCAGTCTGGAGGATCTGACAGAGTAAAGAAAAACAGTATAAATGGTTGTGTTTTGTTCTCCTTCACTCCTGTGTTTGTAGTGTCAACACATTGTCTTTGAGCTCTTGAAGAGACTTGGGCAAATAATTTTTAATCTTTCACTCCATAAATTTTGCCTAATGTTTGTGTTTGCAGGTAGGCTGCAAAGCTCAGGTGTCTTCAATAAAGTTTTTAAATACTCTGTAAAAGGGTGCCTCCTGCCTTCAATAAGACTAATCCCAAGTTTGAAATTAAGCATGAGTTTAAAGCACCAAACCTTTCATGTGGTAGATCACCTGGTCTCCTCCATAGTATGCAGAAGCCCCTTATAGTGACCCTAACTAAATAAAGGCATAGCAACATAGTAATGAGCATGCTGTGTTTTGTCTCTGCAAAGATCCTGGGAATGACATGGTGAGTATTGCATATTTCAAACCAAGGGTCAAGAAAGAAGCTTTAAAAGTATCTGCCCACTGGGAAAGTTTTTCTGGCTTTCTGCTAGCCAACGCCTTTGAGGCATAGAAATTTGTCTTTCTTCACAATCTTAATCTTTAGCATTGTAACTAGAAGCTGGAGCTAGCTATCTAAGTGTCTGGTGAGTCTTTCCCTGATTGCTGGCCTCAATGTCATTATGCAGCAAGGATTTTCACTGTTGCACCTCAGTGCTGTTGCAGTGATAGCACAGCTGTTGCCCCACAACATGCCATTAATGGGGCTCTTGTGTGAGCCACAGCTCCTTAAACACTTCCTACCTGATGAATTTACCCAGGAGTCATAGGAATATATATTTTACTTAGAAGAAAAAGCACTTTTTGTTGTAGTATATTTTTTTAATTTTGGTTTTTTTCTAACTGCTTCTATAACTGTGTTGGAAGAGGAACTAACCATGGGTCTCTCTCTTTGCGTGTCTGGGCCCTTTCTTGCTCAAGTGTTAGATTTATACTAACGACTTTCAATGAGATGGAAATCAACCATCTCTAGGCAACCGATTTTACCTAAACTCTGATTCTGTTTTCATTTACATAGGTGTGTTCACATCATGGGAATAATTCCAGTTTACCCCATGGTAACTTTAATCAGACTCTTATCTTTTACTATTTCATAATGTCCATTTCGCAAAGCTATTTCAACAATTAGTGCAAATGAGGAAGTCCTGAACTAGGAGTTTTTCTTGTCTGTCTATCTTGAACTTTATTTACCATTTATTTTTATTTTTTCCAAGTTAAAAGCAATGCTAAACTTCCAAGGACGTAAGTCTCCTTATGTGTTTAGAAGCCTGAAAAGCACATGTAAGGAACTAGAGATCTCACAATTTAAGAATTCAACTTAATATATGGATAGTTTTAACTGTTTTTCAACCTACGTATAGGACGAATCTCAGTCTGAAGTCTCCTCCATCAGACATGCTCCTGCTGTTACACTCTTTTCTATTATGATTAATAACGTCTGAAACCTGAAACCAAGTCAGCTGCACTATAATAAACTTGGTATCAATTTTACAGGTCACAAATAACCATGTAATACAATAACCCTCTATATGTTCCAGACCAACGTGGGACCACATGCTTGTGGGGAGTAATGACTGGGTAATTTCATGAAGAATGAAGACCATATTCAGGGAAAAGACTTTGAAAGCTGAAAGCATTTTCTGCAGGAGAGCAGGAGGTAGAATGAGAAAAGGAAAGCATGTTTTGAAGAGATGGTGTCATGGTTTAACTCCAGCCAGCAAGTAAGCACCATGCACCCTCTTGCTCACCCCTCCCCTGCCAGTGGTATGGGGAGGAGAATCAGAAAAAAAAAGTAAAACTCGTGGGCTGAGATAAGAACAGTTTAATAATTGAAATAAAATATTCCGATAATAATAATAGTAATAAACATAATAATAATGAAAAGGAAGATAACAAAAAGAGAGAGAAATAAAACCCCCAAAAGACAACTAATGCACAATGCAATTGCTCACCACCCACTGATGATGCCCAGCCAGGGCCCAAGCAGTGATCTGGGCCTCCTGGACAACTCCCCCCAGTTTATATACTGAGTGTGACGTCCTATGGTATGGAATATTCCTTTGGTTAGTTCGGGTCAGCTGTCCTGGCCATGCTCCCTCCCAGCTTCTTGTGCACCTGGCAGAGCATGGGAAAGTGAAAAATCCTTGACTTAGAATAAGCACTACTTAGCAACAACCGAAAACATCAGTGTGTTATCAACGTTATTCCCATACTAAATCCAAAACACAGCAGTGTACCAGATACTAGTAAGAAAATTAACTCTATCCTAGCCAAAACCAGGACAGATGGTTGCTTTTAATGTTATGAACTATCTTCAGTCTTTAAAAAGGCTCCATGCATTTTGGAATGTGTCCAAATGATGAATAATTCATCCTGAAGAGAAAGAACATGAACAGTTAAACAACATGACATCAGACTAGAAATGGTCAGTCAGAAAATCAGCGAGGCAAGATTAAACAAAAAGTTTGCTTTGAAGACGAGATTTGGGATCAGATATAAGGTGGTCTAGCTCAATTACAGTCAATACTACAGTCAAAAAGAGATTGCGCTAAGAATCAGGACCATCATGTAAAAGCCTATGAAAATACTTCGAAGAAGGAAAGGATTATGTGTTCCATATATAGCTTGCAAAATGATGTGGTTAAGTGAGATTCTCAGCTTTCTTTTTATTTAAAAAAAATTAAATTTCTTCAGTCACAGGTGTACAGAAAAGCTTGAAAATGTGAACCAAGTGAACCCTACGCACTCGGAAATCAGAAGACAAATAGTGCCCTTTTTCTCATTTAAACTTAATTTTATGGCTGCAAAGCCAGCTGCACAGCTTTTTTTCTGTCTGCCTTTCAACTGTTCTGCACTGTGAGCTAACAAAACTTTGCATGAGAAAGATATTCTTTTTTACTTCTTAGTAATGAATTGTACCTGAAGGAGCCTCATGACCACAATACACATCTGTAGGTATTCACAGATCCTTTCCTGTGTCCACTTTGTACTTGCAGCACCTAAATCCCATCAGGACATATGTTTTTGACACTGCTAAAATGCACAATTATATAACATCTGAGAAGATCAGTCGCTAAATCCCAAAGTGTATTCTCAGACATATCCTTGCCTGTCATACTTGTATGACCTAACCAGGCAGATTTTTAGATATATGCAGTAGTTCACCTCTGTCACCAGAAAAAAAAACCCAAAAACCAAACCCTTAGTGAGGAGAGATGTAGGGATTTTCTCTTTGCTAGTTTAGGCAGCTTCTCTCTAAGCATTTTGTTGTGTTTGTAGAAAGTATTCTAAGGCGCCTGTACCCATCCATGTCAGAATGTTTGTGAACACCTAATTTCAGCCCAAACAACAAGGCAAGATTTAGATGATGTTAAACTGAGTCTGAAGACTTTTTTGTAGACTAGTTCCAACATGATCATTTTGGGCTCCCCAAATGTAAAGATATTACAAATTTTAAATTATTATTATATAAGCTTCCTGTTTAGCAACACCATCTTTTTTATTCCATCATGATCTTAATTGGAACAAATCCTATCTATTTCAAACAAAATTAGCTTTTGAGTACAGAGAGAGAACAGACTATTTTTTCTTGAGGATTCAGGTCTAGGGCTCTTCAGGCCATATGGAAAATGAAGAAGCAAAAGTAGTATATTGCAGATGTTGCAGTTCAGCCTCCAACACATGGGCAGAAGTAATATGCTAAGAACAGAGAGGCTGCATATTGGAAAAAAGAGATTACGCTTCTATTTTTATCCTTGATTGTAGCACCTAAAGGTCCTAGTTTAGGTTCAGAGTCCTCTTCTGACAAGTTTTGTGTGTTAACCTTGTAAGAGACTGCCCAAGTTGTGAAGGTGTGTGTAGAAGCTCCATGTCTGCAGATGAACTGGGTTTTGGATGTGGCTTTAGTATATATATCATGTGAGACAGCTCCAGGTATCTGGAGGCATACTGTTGCTCTGTTAGGTGCAAGACCGGAGAAAGGAGCTCAAGGATAACCCTGTTGTTACCCACTGGGTATTCTGACACAGCTCAAGAGGTGACAGCTGGTAGATGAGAACAGAATTTTTTGATTCTGGAAACAAGGCACTTAATTTGCATGGAGAGTACCCCTGAGCAGCAACACTCTTCTGTTGGCCAAAGAAATTTACAGAAGACTTGAGTTTGGAAGGGACCTCTGTAAGTCACCTGGTCTAACCTCCTGCTCAAAACAGTCTTATTAAATCAGTTTGCTCATGGTCTTGTCCAGGATGCATTTTTAATACCTCCAAGGATGGAGATTTCTATGCTGAGCAACCTGGTACAATGTTTGACCACCTTTGTGGTGAAAAAAGGTTTTTTCCTAATAGCTAAACAATTTCCCATGTTCCGACTTGCATATGTGTTGTCCCTTGTCCTATCACTGTGCAACTCCAAGAAGAGTTTGGCTCCACCTTTTCAATACCCTTCCATTTGATAGTTGAAGTTGGCAATACCATCTGCCCTTAACCTTCTCTTTTAAGTCTGGGAAAAACCCGTTCTTTCAGCCTTTCCTAATATGTTGTGTGCACCAGTGACCCTGACCACATTGGAGGCCTCCGCTGAATTTGCTCCTTTATGTCAATGTCTGTTTTGCACACAAGAATCATTTCTCCTGACCTGCTGACCAATATGCTGCTGGCTGCTTTTGCTGCAAAGGCTTAGAGCTGAGTCATGTTCATCTTGCTGTCTGCCTGGCCAGTCCAGAAAGCAGCTTTACAGAACAGGATCTTGCTGTCCCCGAGGACTCCCAGTTCCCATTCTGCAAAGCTGCTGTCTGGATAGCTGAGTCCCAGCCTCTATCTTTGCATGGAGTTATTCAGTCTCATGGGCAGGACTTTGCTTTTGTCGTCATAAGAAAGGAGAGTATGACTCAAACGCCAGTGTTAGCATCTGCCTTTTTCTTTGCCAAAAGAAGTGCTTTGGAACATGTACACATAACACTAGGTACAACATGGTGTATATGGCAAGGTAGTCCTTGCACAGGGAGCTTCAGTAAAGCAAACGCTTCTTGCAAAGTAGTCTTGACTATCTACAGCCTGTGCTAGGTCACCACACATCCGATTCAGCTAGGGCTATATAAGGATTAGCAGCACAGTGGCAGGTGCCGTTGAGTCTGAAACCCTAGGTGGCTTGCTGTAATATTATAATATATAATTTATATAAATAATATTATATATCACTATATATATTAATATGTTATATATACTATATATTACATATGATGTTCTATTATATATAATGTTCTGTTATACATAATGTTCTATTTTATATATGTTATAAGTTATATCTATAACTGCATATATATATATATATATATGCAGTCAACATGTGGGTTGCTGTAATGTTATAAAAAAATGCTCCAATCAAAAGATGTGCATGAACCTCTACAGATGGAATACTGGATCAGAACACTACCATGACAGAATTTTGTTTGAGGGTTTGTGTTAGACTAAGCTACAGAAAGAAGTTCATAAACCTTCCCCTTCTCCATTATAATGCCTCTTATCTGACACTGCAACCTATCATTTTACAATCTTTACTGTGGCTAGTAATATTAACAACATAATTGTCTCAGTCTGAAATGAAAATAATTTGAAGAGATGTTACTTCAGATTAAATGTTTACTTTTGAAAATATTTTTAAATCTACAAAATGCAATGTAAATTTAGGAACACAAGACTTTTTATTTAAAACCTTAAATTAAAGCAGACTCTTCCTTTTTTTTTTTTTTTTTAAGAATTTATGTTTGTTTTCATTCACTTCAGCTGAACTGTTTGGTAAATTAAACTTAATCCTGACATATTTCCTTTTTTCCTATTCCAGTTTTCAGCCACTAGAAAGCACAGCTAAAATATCTCATTTAGTTGTAGAAAAAACCTCTACAATCCATATAATATAATCCATACCTTTCCCTCTATCCTTGTTGACCAAAACACTGCTGAAGAAAGTAAGGAATAGGAGATCCTACTGAGGTCATTGCAGTAACAAACGAAGGACAAGTGTGTTTTTTGCACCATGCGTGCAGAGAAATTCAGACTGGCTCTTCATGTTCTGAAATCCAACACACTAGGAAGCATGCTGCTAAGCTATCAAACATACTTTGAAAAGAGTATTTTCTTGGTTCATATTGTTGCTTGGCTTTGACAACATGATTATACCACTTCTGAAGATGCGCTTCTAAGCAAGAAGCTTTGCTGTGGGAACATATTCACACACATGGGTTGCTGACAGCTTGAGGATCTCTGGATCACACTCCATAGCTCAGTGTAAAGGGAACCACCAAGCCTTCAAGATAAGCAAAGAAACTCATCCAGCCTTTTCCATCCCAAATATCTCTAACTTCAATTCCAAGGCTTAACATCAAAAATTTAACGCCCAATGCAAGCATTTTATACTGTTAGAAGCTGGGGGGGATTCACCTGACTAAATGGGACTTTTGCATGCAGTCATCTACATCTGAGGTAGTTTTACGGCGAGTCCACTTTATGGTCAAAAGAGAGAAATGAGCATTTCTAGGTACAGTTGAACTTATCCTAGTATAAACAACTAGAACAGGTTAGAGAAACCCATCCTTGGAGTGTCTTCTTTTCTTCCATAAAGTTAAGAGAAACTCTGGATGTCAGGAACAGACACTTACACTGAAGATGTCTAAATGGCCTGACTTCTGCCTGTGCAAATGCTGACCTCCTGAGCTGATGAATCTCAGTCAATTACTCTAATATTTAGGCAATATTTCCGAAACTTCCCTCAGCTTGTTGTTCAGTGTCATATGATTATACATTTTTGTTTATAATTAACTCTTCATAAAGAACCAGTAGAACAGTGCCTGCTTACTGAAGATGAGTTTCCACAGTGCCCTAGTTGCCACATGAGTTATTCTCCTTTTTGCACAGAGAGGCTCTTTAAAAAAGATGATGAAAACCTGATTTATGCTATGCATTCATAAAAATGGGCTGAGATGACTGTAACTGGCCTCCCTTCTTCCTTCATTAATCATCAACAGATTGTCCAGAATATGCAGCTGCTCAGGTGCTGATCTGGATTCCTTCCAACCAGCATAGCATGTTCAATAATATTCTTCCACACCGTGGCTCGTTGCTCTATCAATTGCTAGTACCTTCTTCAGTTGTCTTTTGAATGCAGCTCAAATACTCTTTTGCTGCGATCTACTAGCATTTTCTGTGTTGAGCACTTGTAGAGTTATATCTTCGGTTTATGTTTCAAAAGGTTCTTGTAACGAAGCCTCTGCTGCAAAAGTTTGGATGCTTGCCTGTTTGTAAACCACACTGAAAACATCACTTATTTATAGAATGACACTTTCTTTTGGCTGTTCTGCTTGAACTGAGGGCTGGTTCATTTGTACACCTCCTTCCTACTATGAAGTTTGAATTTCTCTACGGATACAGTAAAGCTTATATATAGTCTCAAATATAGGACACTTAATTAAATAAATATGTCAGAAGGTCTAATCAATATAACTGAGCATTTAGGAAGGCTAAGGGCCTTCAAGATACACGTGGGAATGTGATTCAAGGGAGTCCGGATTCTACTGCTGGTTTCCTGATTTGCTGCTTTCACGTGTGGTGTAGGTGAAGTCTAACTTCAGTATAGCCAGTGTCAATTCACCAGCTGAGATTCACACCTCTGAAAATATCCACAGAAACCCTGTGGGTTAAATTCTTTGATGGGTCAGAGGTCACTTTTTGATACACAGAAGATAGAAAACAACCATTCCTCTGGATTCAGTAGAAATTTGAAGTCAATATACTCAAAGAAGTGATATCCCCACTGCTGTCCATGTCCCATTTCCACAAATGTTTCCTCCCTTCCAGCAAGATGTGAGACACCATTTATACTTAAGATAAAACCAAGCAAAAACTACAGTCTTGTGCTTCTGCAACATTATGCCTAGCATCTCATCCAGGGAACTAAGACAGAGAAGAGTACTGTGTGACTAAGCTATTCACTAGCATTTAAAGACACTCAAAATGGGGTTTGAGAGCTTTTAACTAAAAAAAAAAAAAGTAACCATCAGATGCCTGTATCAGCGTGATGGGCTGAGGAAAATACCTTCCTTGCTGCTGCAAGTTGGCAGCTCTACATGCATGCAGAATTCAAGGAAATTTCTCTGAATGAATTCCAAAGCAACTCAGAGCAGGATTCAGCTCACCCAGCTGTAGTTTTGTTAAAAGAGGCTCTACTGCTGCTGAATATTTTAAAAAGGGGTAAAAAAAGCTCCCTGGAGCTTTTGAACCACTGATCTCAGATGGAGTGTCAGATATGTGACTCCTCAAGGCTGATTCTTCTAAGACTACTATGCTGATGGGTCTTAGATATCTTAGCCCAGCACTGCTTGAAAACATAGTGGTTGCAATCTTCCCTGAGGAAGTGGCAGCATGTAATTACACGTGTCTGGCAGTAGAGAAGGAATTGAAAGAGCAACTTTGGGACAGAAGTAGCACTTTTCCCTCCTGTTGACCTGCACTTCAGTACACACAAGGGGACAGGCGTCACTGGAAAAATGTAGGAGCCCAGATGCAACTGCTCTTCTGCCCTGTTGTTTTATACAGGGTGGGCAGCCAAAGCAGAAAAATAAAGAGGTGTTTAGCAGTAATTTCTTCCTCTATATGTCCCAGGAAGCAGCTTTTTGAGTGGTCTTTGTATGTGTAAAATCCAAAAGTTTTCACTGACTGATCTCAAAACACTTCAGCACCAGTTGCATGTCCCATTTTCCACTTGGAAAGACTGAGACATGAAGCAGTGATGAACATGCATGAATTTGGTGGCGGAGGCACTCTTAGCACACAGGGCTGTGAAGGTCCATACAATTTCTCCAGTATAGGAACGTAAACTGTTCTGTTAGCTGGGACCTGACTCAATGCCATGTGAAATCAGCACTACATGCTTCCATTGGCTTCAGTGGTAGCAGATTATGTCCTTAATGGGTACGTGAATTACAAGAGAGTGAAATGCACAGGCTTTGAGGAGTGGTTTTATTGTATTCTTTTCCAAAGACATTTATTTTATCAGAAGAGTGAAGAATTGGTGGGCTGGGTATTTTAAATATAGCTTTTAACTTGTCATCGATATGCTTTAAAAGAGCTGTGAGTTGAAATTTTTATTCCTCTCTCCTCTAACCTCTTTTTTCTTTTTTTTCCTTACAAAGAAAGCTGTAAAGTATACTTGAGTAGAGGTAGTTTGAGGTTTTTTTTCTATATATATTCTTGGTGTATATGGTTTTGACCATTATTTTTGATTACCTGTTCTGGCATGACCGAGATTTCCTGTAATATTTCTAATATTTCTTTTTCCTCCCTGGGGAAATTTTACATCTGCTTTTAACATTTGTCCTTTATTTTTATTTTGTGAAAACTGAGGCAAGGAATTAATTTCATATAGTTGCCATATCTATTTCTTTGGTTAATAATATCTTACATTTACAATATCCTCGCCTATAATCTCCTTGGATGACCTTCCTGCCCTAACACATTTCTATTGCTTCTCTTTTCTCCTCTTGTGCTACTTTGCTTTTAGACTTTTTGCTGAATTCCCCTCTCTTTTCTCTACACTTCCTCATCTCTCCCTTCCATAATCCACATTTTATCCCTCACATTTGGTCCCTTCCAAATCTTGATTACTTCATACAGAGCATTCTTCATTCACATTAGCATCCCTTTTCCTTTACCGTATATTTACTGGGTAGGTAGCATGCACATAACAGAGCTTTGCCTGAGGCAAACACGAATTTTAGTTTGAACGCCTTCCAATTTCCCTCACTCGCCCCTTCCCTTCGTGATTCTATTTCTTTCACTTTTACCCAACACTTTCAATTCTAACAAAGCTTGTTCCACTGAAATTGAACACCCCTATTTTTTTCTCCTGTATAGGCTTGTTTTCTCCCTCATTAGAAACATAATTAGATTATTCCTCTATTTCCCTTGCTTCATGCATTTGCATGCTGTCTAGAGCAACTAAACAAAAGGAATGAAAGTTTCTTTTTGCTTTTATTCTCTACATTACATATAAAAAAATTTCCTTACAGTTTTGCTTTTTGTTCTCTCAAGTGTCTCTTTTCTCACTGATGCACATTTTTAACTCGCTTTGTCTGCTCTCTCCATGTGCCTTGTGTCTGTTCACCACTTCCATTTAGTTGTTCTCTTTGACAGTTTTGCCACTGACTACAACACAACCTGTGTTTGAACTCATATGCCTTTCCTCCTGTGTCCATTACCTTGACCTGTTAACAGTGAGAGCCAAAGGTTGTAAGCGTGTGCCCTGTTGCTTGCAGTAAACTTGTTGGGCTCACAACAAGCACAAAAAATCTCTTCTCTGCTCAGATGAACCCTTGATCACTTCTACATGTCCCTCTCCATTCCACTCCTCACAATAAATGTAGATAAACTCTGACCCATGATTGTGCTAGAGGATGTCTTTGGTCTATTGTGTCCGTAGGCCATTTAAAATGGGCTTGGGTTGTGTATTCCTAAATTTAAGGATGGCCAGCTAGAGACATCTTTGACAAATTAAAAGTAGACTGGTTATAGCAGAAATTCTCAAGTAGGTGTCTCACCATGGCTCTGCCCTGTACCCCGCCAATCCTAAAAGACGTATCTGGCTGGGTATACTCTGCCTTCGGAGATTTCTGCAGGTTGCCTTTACGCTGCCTTCAAAGAACATTCTTAGAGGACATAGTATAGAGGATAAACAACTGTACGAGGATGGGTGCCAGCACACTCTACTTCAGTGCTTCTATACCAGAGAGGAGCAGAAAAAGGACTGAGCCTTGTGCTCACGGGCAACACAGCTGAGCCAGCAAGTGGCAGGGAACAGTTCCCCATTCAAGAGCCTTAGCAGTCTATAGGGCAGGTTATTATGCTGCCAGAAGAAGTCTGGTCATTCAGAGTTTGTCTGGACAGGGAAGATAGGGGTAAATTTTGAACTGAAACTGAATTAGACCACCTGGCATTAATTGCACATTAAGAGTACCTATGAGGGCACCCTCATGCAGGCTGCCTGGGCACTATATATTCATGGTCAACAATGTGATATGGGAACTTCCATATCTAGACAGACTGTCCTAACTTCACCTCTGGGCTACAGGTTGCCTGGGACTTCTCTTGCATTACTGCAGGCTATTTATCAGCCTTCCTACCATGCTGACCCAAATAAGAAAAAAGTCCTTTGTATCCCTAGTTTCTAGGAGGCTAAAACATTTGCCTGGCCTGCTCGTTCAGATGCCAGCCCCCAGCCAATGCTCCACCCTGCCCAGACAAAGGCATTTATCCATGGTGGGGCTCTTCCTGGACTGAAAGAAACTTATTGCCTCAGGCTTGTAAATATTGTATAGCACTACGATAAATTGGCTCTCAAAGTCACCAGTTTGGCTCTCCCAGCACTCAACAAGTCAACACCCTGTACATATGTAATTCTCTCCCTAGATATTTTCATTTACAAAATATTACATCTTGTCTTGCTTGCAAATCACAGATTTATTCTCACATAGGTATCTAATCCTCAGTCTCCCAAAACTTAATCCTGTAGTCCACCTCTTCCCCAAAAATACTCTGTCAGGAAACAAAAGAGAACATAAAACAAAATGTAAAGACAGCCAGGAACCTGTACCTTTTAAAACTCCAAATTAGTCCCATCTGTGGTATGGCTGAACACAGAAATTTAATATAAAACACATACATAGTACCCATACTTATCATACTTGAAAGATATTGGGTTTTAACAGAAACTGTTATTTCTATTTGATTTAAAAACATATAGATCTCAAAATTAAAACAAAAAGATACCTAATTATTACAGTTAATTAGTAATACAGATAAATCATTAATAACAATAGAGTAGGTATGTTGAAGTCTTATTCAAATCTTCTGAAGCATTTAATCTTTCTGAGGTCTAATTTAAAAGGAAGGGAGCATCATAGTCTAGCAGGGTAAAAGCCTTCTTTTTTAGTTTTGATACCTTAATCAACAGTCTGGGCTTGAGTCTGTTTTCAAGCCCATATTCACCAGATGTAGCTCTACTGAAATAAACTGAGTTAAATGGTGTCATGCCAGAATGATATCAGCTTCTCACTGAGACTCTGCACTTCTTCAAGTCAGAGTAAAACTCAAGAAAAACTAATGTAGCCAAAGGATTTATTCTAATTTTATGCAAGCATTTGTAAGGAAAGAATCTGTCTGATTAATCAGTCAAAATCATACAGTTCATCCCTTACCATTTGTTTTAAAGAATCAAGATTTTTCTGACATGAAGGAAGCTTGATTTGTGCTTCCTTGCAGGAAGAAGTCAAGATATTTTACAATTAATTTCCATAGATCAACAAATCATACAAGACTGGTTTTTTGGCTACAGACATTATTCAATTTTTCATGAGGTCTAAGAGTGGAAATGAGAGAGGAAAATGTATGGGACTCTCACATTTCTTTGCTCAAACTTAATGAAAAAAACAGATGGGAATTGCTAGCCTTTTAGCTAGAAGGAATAATATTTCTGAGTGCTGTGACTCAGTCTTTGCAGAAAGAGACATTTGCTAGGTTTTGTTCATTATCTGTTGTCAGGAGATTATTATTCTGCTACTAGGGAGTGAAGGGATAGGGTACTTTGTTTATGGGTTAGTGGATGTAAGGATCATTTAGCTTTCGCTCACTGAAAGAAAAATCTGTTGTAGCGAGTATATGCTGTTTTGCACATTTGAGGATCAGATATTCAATTTAGCTCAGGGACAGAATTTCATCACAGTATTAGAAAGACATTTTCAGAAAAGTTTAGCGCTCATTCAGGAACCTAAATACAAGACATTCTCAGAAAAGTGAAGAACATGGCATTGTCAGGGCAAGGGCAGGGACATTGTCCCATTTCTCTCTTTATGTGCCAAGAAGCAAAGAGAGTGCTTTAGGTGTAATAATACATTCTCAATTTTATTTCTTCAAAACTGCCCCCTTGATGTGAAAGTATATGATGATCCTATGCATATACGTGTATATGCGTAGCTTTGTATAGATTCCTGCAAGGTGGAACTGTCTTATGTTTCCAACATTGGCATCTTTGATGAACTGAGAGCAGCTAAGATCTTTTCTGATAAACCACTTTTAATCCAGGAAAGCTGCTAAAGAGAATGGGAAATAAATGAAAGAGGACATAATTGTCTGGAGGGTTGCTTCCCTGCTGAGTGCAGGCAGACTCCTACGTGCTCTTTCCAGCAAACACACAACATTTACATCAGAGGTTAGTGCCACCTGGAATTATAAAGCAAAACTAAACAAAAAAAAACAGTTGAAAAGGACACAGAGGGAGGAAAAAATCTATTTTTATACCAAAGGAAACTAGACAAAAGTAATTAAAAATGAGCAGAAAGAGAGACAGAGAGCTAGACTGTGACATCATTATTTATGTTGGTAGAGCAGCTTATTCAACAAATGTTCTTTTCTTTTTGATTCAGAGCAATCTTCTTTTTATTTTAATTTCACTGTTGCAGCACAGAGGATTCACAAGGCCCTTATACTGTGAATAATAAAAGACAACTGTTATTTTCTGAGGAGTCCCTTATGATACAGGTATTCTTCCCACCATGCTGCTGTACCGCTAGGATAGCGAGCCAGAGCCTGCCTCGGGGGATGACTCTCCATCACCAAGTCTGAAAAACCCCTTCCCCCCCAACTTTGGGGAGAGGCACCCTGCTACTCCTTGGCCTCCTGACCACAGTATGGGAACAGTAGGTGTGTTTAAGATCATGAGTCCTGGAGTATTAAGATGCCACTGTGATCAACATGAATTCACTCTTATTACGAGATAGATAAATTGCTGGGTGTAAGTAACAAGTTATTGTATTTGATAAATCAAACAATAATAAGCTATAATCAGCTTTGGTTTTGCTTTTCCATCTACATGCTCTCCTTATAGTAGGTGATCCAATCAAACTAAGTTTCAGGACATTATACATAGCTCCCATGGACAGAATTGGGTCTCTAACAAACCCCACTTTTTCCCAGAGGGGATTCTGATCTGGCGTGAACCACCTCAAATTTTCCTTATTCATGGAATCACTTTGGTTGGAAGAAACCTTTAGAGGTCAGCTAGTCCAACAAGCCCCGAGCTGGTCTAACTTCAAACTTAGAATAGGTTGCTCAGGGTCTTCCCCTTGAAAATCACCAAATGGAGATCCCACAGCCTCTTTGGACAACCTGTTTCAATGCTTGACAAGTTTAATTGTGAATTGTATTTTCTTTATCCCTAGCTGGTATTTCCCTTGCTACAGCTTTTGACTCCTGTCTCTTCTTCTTTCACTGGGCATCTCTGGGAAGACTCTGGCTACCTTATAACTCCTCCATGAGGTAGTTGAAGACAGCAGTTAGGTATCTATCCAGATTTTTTTTTTCACACCGATCAAATCCTGATCCCTCAGTCTCTTCCTGGGTGTCTCATGCTCTACCCACAAGATTTATCCTCCACTGGGCTTGCTGCAATTTATCATTTTTTTTTCTGTAACACCAGGGGACTAAAAAATGGGCACAGTACTCTGAACATGACTTCAGAAGTGCTAAAGAGATGAGAATAATCACTCCCCTTGACATGCTGGCTACGACCATGCTAATGAAGCCCAGGGTGCTGTTAGGCTTTTTTGCTGCAAGGACACACTGCTGACTCCAATCACATTTGTGTTGAGTGTAAATTCTTCAACCCCATGTTCTTGATTACTGATTTAATTAGGAAAATGGCTCACCTCTTAATTCCTGTCATCTAAACTAGTAATTGTCTGACACAGCTTTCTTCAAAAAAAAAAAAGAAAACAAAAGGATATCATATCCAGCTGAGTGAATGTTGCTTGTCTTCATGCTTTGCATGTTATGAACCAATACATTCTATGTACAAGTTCATGAGCATGCCTCTTCCTGGCAGACCAATCCACATACCAGTTTACATAATTTCTGAGTGTACATGAGTTTATGTACATAGTTTTTCATAAAATATTATTTACACAAACACTTAACTAAGAACAAGAGCTGTGATTCATTAACTAATTAATTCCTCATGGAGATTCAACGGGATGAAAGATAAACAGCACCAAGATAACATTAGTCCTGTTTTATATAATCCCTAAATGTGGCTTTTTGGGACTGGGAACTCCATGGCAACAGTCCAAAGAGATGCCATCTACCTGCAGGACACTACATGCAGAGAGAAAGGGAATACAGTATTGTGGGGGATGTAAAAGCCTGTGGTATCTGTATCTTACAGGCATAACCACTGGCAAGTTTTTTAACATAGGGCACTCTTAAGGAGGATGGGAGGGAAGACATAAAAGACATATGATAACAGTTCCTGAGGTATGATAGCACTGGAGGAACAGAATGAGGGAAGCAAAAATTGCTTGTTTATAGGCAGTGAAGGTTAACAAAATGGAGACAGATGTTTAAATATGAAACAGGGAATGATGTGTTGTGAAGGCTTTGCAATGAAGCTTTGATTTGACATGGCAGAGAAGAGGCAGCTGGGAGAGGGGTTTAGTAAGAGATGTGTTCATGGCCAAAGTAGAAATTGCTTCTGTGGCAAGTTCAAGATGGAGAGATCAAGGCAAGATAATATCTCTTACGGTTGGATGAAAGTCTGTATCAAAAATTGATGGATAAAAGCTTGGATTTGAGCGTATGTTAGCTACCTGCAGATGTTGTGGAGCTGGGAACTGAACAACTGAAGGGTTAGACAGAGAGCAGCTATCTGCATGTGGTGCCAGAGCTGGCTCCTCCAGGTTAAGCCGCAGACCATCATGTAGACCCCCCCAGCCCACTCAAGAGCAGGAGAGGTTGCTCTGGATGGTACTCTACTGAGCAACATTGCTATACCCAGAGGCCAAGTTTGCACCAGGCTACACCATTTATGGAATGATTTTCACTTAATGCTGAGGAGAATCAAACCCATGAGGCATTTCAAGATGAAAGCACACAATATGGGCAGTATTAAAAAAAAAAAGACAATTTAAACTGATCATTTTCTTTAAGAAACTAGAGGCAGAACAAAGCTGTACCATGTTTTTGCATTAAAAAGGAAGAAGAAGGAAAGAAAAAAAAGCACTTCACCCTCCAAAAGAAGAACTGAAAGAGATTTCCTTTGAGAATTTTGATTCTCTGGAATCAACAGTCAGGGGAGGGAGTTGAACCAAAAGCAAATAGTTCAGCTACTGGAAGGAGTAAAGAGTTCTGATAAAGTGGTTACAACAAATAAAGGAACTTGAGAGAGCAGTCATTTTAAAAGTCATAAAAGAAAAGAAAAGGAGAAATCGTAAGATTTAATAACCCCTTAAATGAATGGCATAAAGCCTCCTTGGAATGCAAAAGACCTGAATGACCCTATTATGAACAGGCAAAAATAGGAATTTACGTGAACCAACAGAAACTGGATGGAGTTCTATTACAAGAAATACACCAAGAAACCAGAGGTTGTTAAATTAAAATTGGGGTGGAAAAATCACTTACTGCACAGTTTTTCAAATAAAACACAAAATCTAAAGCAGACAGCAATTTTAGTGGGGAAAATATTTATTTTATGTTATAGGATATGCCAGAGAACCCGAAATATGCAAGGTCAGAAAGTAGTAACTGGAATGATATGTACTAAAAGCAGTACTTCTGGAACAAATCCCTTGAGAAATGACTCGTATGGATTTTGTCCAGCTGCTGCAAAAAGCTTATGAAATGGTTGTTTCAGAAACATTGCTATGCAGATGGTGGTGGTTTAGACCCATTCTGCACTTTTCCTTCTGTCCTGATTTAGTCAAAACTCTCACTAAAATTGATCAGTGAATGGATTACTTGAAGAATAACCTACTTACTTTAGTCCATGGTTGAGCAGTTTTTTCTTGCTTTCTTTCTTCTCACTTGTATGTGGCTTACAGGATAATGATATTCCCAGATGAGTTTTAAATTGGATTTCTCAACTGGAGACACTAACTGCTCATTCACTAAAACAGTGCTAGAATGGAAGATTTTTTGTGTCTGTGGCAACTGAAGCTGATCAAAATGACTAAGGTCAGAGAGTTCCTTGGGTTTGCCGATATTTTGAGGGCTCCATGCAGTATGGCACTAAAACTGCCCTACTAGTGTGATGGATTCGCAATCTGAGGCATCACGCCGATTGGCAATCTAAGGATCATTGTGTAATATAGAGTCTGATAGCTAGGCTGGATCAACCAATTCTGAGCAGTGCTACCAGTAGGCATTTCAGGAACAGAAAATTTAACAGTAAGAGGGATTTGGAGTGAGAGTAGGTGGAAATAAATCTACTCATAATAATTTCAACTGAAAAATAAAGAGGGAGGGAAATTAAAATGCTTAATCATTTCATTTTGACATTTTTAAGTATCAAATATTTAGTGAACTATTTTATCATGGAAACATGAGAATGTGACTTTCAACATTTCTTAGAGAAAATCTGTCAATTCTTTGGTATCAAAACAGTATTTTCTGGCTTAAAAGCTGAAATGCTTTTTAAAATGTAAAGAAAATGGAAATAAAAGGATTGATATTAAATCACAGAAGTAATTTTATTTTTAAGCAAAATAAAATTCATACTGAATATCTTTTATTTGAAAAAAACTGAAAAAATTCCTCACAACTACCTGAACTAGGGATTTTTGTTTTCTTTGCATTTTCTTCCCTATTGCTATACTGACCTCAAAATTAATTTTTTACTATGAGGTAGAACAGAAAAAAAAGTTAAATGTCAGAGGTAAAATTCTGTCAGCATGTGAGGTTCACCAATCCACTTAGTGGAGAGATCCATCACATCTGCAAACTCTAGATGTTATTGAAGTAAAATATATGAAATGTGTGAAGAAAGTTACTGTCTTCTAGAGAGGGTGTACCACATTACAGACAGGAAAAGTGAGACACAGAGTAGCCGAAAGTCAACCAGCCAGTCAGTCAGGAGCACAACTTAGTTCTTTGGCCAGCAGTTTTGTTCACTAGGTCATAGAGTCCAGAGTAGAAAAACAGACTTATTTTTTCTTTTCCACTGGCTGTGAGGTTCTTTGCATATTTACACAACGGTAATGGCATTTGTTGATCTGCTGGGAAGGAAAACAATTGCCACATGCCTTCCCAAAACATCTCCAATTATCAGAGGCGTTTTGGAGGTAAAAAAATGCCCGGAGAAATAGATATTTTTTCTCTTTCTTCAGAAACAATTCATCCAAAATAATGTCATGAAGGATGATTGTAGGGCTTGTCTTTTCCTCAGATTGCCTTTGGGTTCTGCCTCCATGGAAAGGTACTTCATTTAGCTTTGAATGCAGTGCACAGGGCTCTAAAGAAGCAAATACATCCTGAGCCTTGGCAAAGCTAACTGGCACAAAGGAAGCACATATTAATGTACCTGGTTTTCTCAGTGGCCCTGAGCCATCCTGGGTGGGAGCTCGAATGGTCCAGGAGAGTGTGTTTAACTGTCTGGGCAGGAGTGCTTCCTCCTCACAAGTCTGCACAAGCCTTGACTTGGCACTGAGGGAAGTCTATAAAATGATGAGAGTCAAGGAGCAGGCCAGAAGGGAATCATTATTTACTGTCTCTTCCAATACAAGAACTAAGGGGGGTTAAATGGAACTAACAGGTGGCAGGTCTGGAAAATCAGAATAATGTGGTATGTCACATAAGTTGTGAAACTCAGAATATCGTGCATGATAAAAATGTGTATGAGTTCAAAATGAATGGACCGAATACATGGAAGAAAATCCCCAGAAAAAAAAAAAACAACAAACCAAAAAAACCCCAAAACAAAACAAGAAGCAAGCAAGCAAACAAACATAACAAAACTGAAAAGACAGAAAAGAGGCTGCTATGAGGTGAAGATTTCTGCAGGTTTGTAAACACTGTGGAAATATCTCATATTCTTCTGTGTTGTCCACTAGTAGAGACAGGTATGGAGCTAATCATCTCTGTCCTGATTTACAGATGTTCTTACAGCTTTATGGTCTTTGCTGATGGAAAGAATCAGACACTGACAACAAAATAGCTCATAAGAGTAGACATGATAAAGAAATAAATACCATCCAAGGCAAATTCAAAATGAATATAAGAAATATTTTTCTCACAAGCACAGACTATGGAGTCATTGTCAAAATAAGCTATTGAGACAGAATTTCACAAGTTTCAAAAATAGTTTGGAGATATACTGGGATAACAAGAATAACCAGAACAAAAAACTCTGTTAAATCTCATTATTCCATGTTTGAAACAACTAAAAGCCATTAGAGTGTGATGGAAATGTGGGCCAGATTATCCCATCTTGTACAGTGCAGGTTATTTAAAGCTTCCTCTGAATTTTCTGGTATTGGCCAGCTCTGGTTAGAAACTGGGAATGGGACTGGCTGGTTCAGTATAGTGATTTCTCTGATCTTATAGGCATGTTTGTGACACAGTGCACACCTGAAGAAATTGAATGGAAAGGAACTGAAACAAAAAGGAGCAGAAAGGGTGAGCTGAGCTCTAAACAATGTGTAAATATATGAAAAAAACCAATAGTGTTTGATGGAGTTTTCAATTATATCTGTAGTCTACGTAAGACTTACCTTACCAGTTAAACAAGGCACTGAGAACTTAAAACTTTTATTCCAGTATTTTTTCAGGTAAAGAAGGTCACTTAAAATGACCCTTCTTACAGAAAAGGATCATTATTTTTGATCACTCAACATTTTTGGCAAAAGTGTCATCAAAAAATTCTTGGCTCTCTTTGGTTGCTTCAGTGATTGTTTTTCCCAGAGATCCCCAACACTTCATCAGGTCTTATAAATGAACATACCTAACCTTTGCAGTGCCTGCCTGCTCATCTAAGCTGTTAACAGAAACATTATCACAGCATTTTCAGATTTTGAAGAGAAGCTCCTCATCCATCAGTCCTCCTAGTATCAAAAGAAACTTCCAGTGGCTAAACTAGATAGCTTCCCAAATGACTGGCAATATGGGAAGCATCTTTGTGCCAAAGTTACTGGAGAAGGGGAACCTCAATCCATCCCATTCCTACCAGTTTGATGCCAGCGCCAGAAAAAGATGCCCAGAGCCTGGAGAGGGATCACAGGTCAGCAGGAGAGCACCTGAAGACCAGCACAAAGACATTCCAGACACTTCAACCAGTAAGTCAGCTTCATCGGGGGCCCAACTTAAATACCTCTATGCAAACGCACCTGGCGTGGGGAATAAACAAGAGGAGTTAGAGATGTGCGCACGCTTACGGGGCTATGATATTATTGCCATCACGGAGATGTGGTGGGATGGCTCCTATGACTGGAGTGTTGGAATGGAAGGATACAGGCTCTTTAGGAAGGACAGTCAG
>JANHGO010000041.1:24156606-24193707 GCA_024606505.1 Aquila spilogaster
GGAAGGGAAGGGAAGGGAAGGGAAGGGAAGGGAAGGGAAGGGAAGGGAAGGGAAGGGAAGGGAAGGGAAGGGAAGGTCTATCTCTCTTGACAACACCACTGGATTGGGTGTGGTGTGAAATGCTTGTGGTAATTTTAACACAATGTGCAGCTCTGCACCACCATACTGCTCTCTCATTCGCCTTGAAAGAATAGGCGGATAAAGTAAAATGAAAAAAAGCTCATGGCTGGAGATAAGTACAAGGAGGTCACTCACCAATTACCATCATGGGCAAAACTGACTTAGCATAAGAAGATTAATTTAATTTACAGACTGGAACAGTGAGAACTAAAAGCTAACTACAAGCATCTTCCCCCTACCCACCTTCTTCTACCTTCTCCCCCACAGCACCCAGGTTTATGGGCAATGGGGGCTGCTCTCAGCTCATAATGCTTCGTCTCTGCTGCTCCTCCTTGGTCACTCTCTGCTCCACACCTGAGGCACTGCTCCACCACAGCCCCCCTGCCCCACTGCGGTCTCCTGTCCATGCACTGCAGCTCCAGCCCGGGGATGCTCCTGCAGGGGTACCTGTGGGCTGTACCTCCTCCAGGCCTCATCCACTGCTGTTATAAAGATGTGTAAAGTTAAGGACTGTTTGGTGTTCAAACATTGTGGAGTATGAGACCCCTCAGGTTTTGAATGTCCATATTTAGCTTTCAGTGTGAGTTATTTGGCAATGTCAAGGATCGGATTCAAGTTTAAGGGCCTCTCTCACAGATCCCCAGCCCAATACCTTACTTGGTCTCCTGAGTTATTGTAATACATTCCCTGGCACTCAATCAAGCAAAAACAAAACAAAGAGAATGGCAAATGAACAATGCCTGTAATCAATGGAGACAATGCATTCCTAATAGGTGAGTGAGCAGAGTAATGATAACTGATGCTTAAAGTAAAACTGTGGCCATAAAAACTTTATAATCTTTTCCTCTAGAGAAGCAACAGCCAAGCCCTGGATTGCTTCCCCTTTCTGCATTCCCTTCAGCCAGACTTGATGGTTGTTAAGCCATTCTGCATAACAAGCCTTTCTGGGTAACAAGTTGGTGAGGTGCCAGCTACCTGCTCTCCCTTGGCTGCATACTATTCTCCTCCCTTGGCCTTCAAGTTCTGCCTTGAGCCATTCCTTGCCTTGCTTTGGTAGCTGCTCTGGTTCCTTTCATGTACGATGCAATAAATTTTAACAAGGGGACCTCTGGGCAGGCAATTAGTTCATTTAGCTTACCCCAGAAATGAAGCACAAAAGTAATTGACTTTCTGTGAGTAACCAATTGACAGCACTGTTAACGTTTCTCCATTCTCGTCCATACACTTTAACCATCAGTCTGTCCTTTCTGCTCTGAAGTCATTTACAGTAGTACATGATAAATGTTTGCTAAACAAAATCTAGCTCATTATCTGGGTTGTATAGTGTATAGCTTATAGATAATAATTATCAAAAAATGACAAAGAAGCAGATGGGGAAAATGCAGGTACAGTAGGTATTTATTTGTGTAAGTTTCAGTAGATAATAAAATTAAATAATTATGAATATGTAATTTTGCTAATCACTAATGTATTTACATAATCCCATTTTCTCACAGTGATTATAGGATTTGTGTGGCAAGACTTACTTTGAAACAGCATATTATTTATCTCCCCATTTGGTATTCCATTTTTCAGCATAGACGGTTTTTACTTCTGATTTCCTCTTGCATATACAATCACTTCTTCTCCTAAGCAGCGCTGTTCAAAGCTGAGAAGCACTCTTGGGATTTAGCCTCACTGTGTGTACTGAGTTTTAAGCTTTATGCAAAATTATTTGCTATCTGTGCTGAATATCCCTGCACACCCCTGAAATAAATCGGCATTTTCTAAGAGCTTCTACAGTCTGGAGGATCTGACAGAGTAAAGAAATACTGTATAAATGGTTATGTTTTGTTCTCCTTCACCCCTCTGTTTGTAGTGTCAACACATTGTCTTTGAGCTCTTGAAGAGAGATGGGCAAATAATTTTTTAACCATTCTCTCCATAAATTTTGCCTAATGTTTGTGTTTGCGGGAATGCTGCAAAGCTCGGATCTCTTCAATAAAGGATTTAAATACTCTGTAAAAGGGTACCTCCTGCCTTCAGTAAAAGTAATCCCAAGCTTGAATTTAATCACATGCTTGAAGCACCAAACCTTTCCTATGTCAAATTACTCATTCCTCTCCATCGTATGTAGAAGTGCTTTTGGGTGACCCTCACAAAAGAAGGCAGAACAGCTCAGTAATGGGCTCACTGCATTTTGTCTCTGCACAGATTACAGTGATGACATGGCCGGTTTTGCATATTTCAAAGCAAGCATCAGGAAGGTAGTTTAAAGGTATCTGCCCACTGGAGAAGTTCTGGCTTCCTGCTAGCCTGTGCCTTAGAGGCATAAAAAGTTGTCCCTTTTCAGAACTATAGTCTTTAGTATTGTAACCAAAGTTAAGAATATCTCTGTTAGTGTATGGTGAGTCCTCTCCTGATAGTCAACCACCATAGGTGTAGCTCCACTGCTACACCTCCATCGTTGGGAGCAGTGATAACACAACTGCTGCCCTGCAATAAGGCACTTATGAGGCTCTTGTGTAGGCCACAGCTCCTTACGCATTTTCTCACTGATTTATCCAGGACTATTAGGTGCATATAAGAAATTTCCTTTTACTTATAAGAAAGAGTTTCTTGGTGTTTCTTGTTGTAGCAAATTTTAAATAAATATATATATATATACTGTTTCTATAACTGTGTTGAAAGTGGAACTAATCATTGCATCCTCTCTTTGTGTGTCCTGGCCTTTTCCTGCTGGAGTTACACTAATGACTTTCAGTGAGATGAAAATCAATAATCTTGCCAAAAAATTCCACCTAAATTCAAATTCTATTTTCTTTAACATAGATCTGTTCATGTCGTGGGAATAATTCCAGTTTACTGCCTGGTAACTTTAATCAGAATCTATCCCTTAGAATTTCATAAATCTCCATTCCACGAAGTTATTTCAGCAATTATAATAAGTGTTGAAGAAGTCCTGAACTGGGATTTTTGCTTTTCTATCTTGAGCCTTATTTGCCTTTTTATTTTTATTATTTCCCTGATAAAAGCAATGCTAAGCTTCCAAGGGCATAATGCTCCTTATATGTTTAGCAGCCCTAAAAGTAAATGCAAGGAGCTATAAATCTCACAAGTAAGGATCTTGGCTTAAAATATGGATAGTTCTAACTGTTTTTCAACCCACATACACGACAAATCTCAGTCTGCTCCATCAGACATGCTCCTGCTGTTACACTCTTTTCTATTATGATTAATAACATCTGAAATCTGAAACCAAGTCAGCTGCACTGTAATAAACTTGGTATCAATTTTACAGGTCACAAATAACCATGTAATACAATAACCCTCTATATGTTCCAGACCAGTGTGGGACCACATGCTTGTGGTGAGGAGCAATGACTGGGTAATTTCATGAGGAATGAAGACCATATTCAGGGAAAAGAATCTGAAAGCTGAAAGTGTTTTATATAGGAGAGCAGAAGGCAGAGTCAGAAAAGGAAAGCATGTTTACAAGAGATGGTTACCTTTAATGGTATGAACTATCTGTGGGCATTAAAAGGTGTCTGTGCATTTTGGAGTGTGTCCAAACGATCAATAACTCATCCCAAACAGGATGAACATGAACAACTAAAGAACATGATGTAAGATCAGAAACGGTCAGTCGGAAAATCAGCAGGGCAAGACTAAAAAAACCGCTTTCAAGGTGAGATTTGGAATCACATATTAGTTGGTATAGCTCAATTGTAGTGCACTGTAGTCAAAAACTACAGGAGATTATTTACTGTGTGGATCAGGACCATCATGTAAAAGCTTGTGAAAAGGAAACGATTATGTGTTCCATATCCAGCTTGCAAAATGATGTGGTTAAGTGAGGTTCTCAACTTTCTTTTTATATAAGAAAATAAGATTTCTTTGGTCACAGGTGTACAGACAATGTGAAGAGAGTGAACTGTATAGGATGAGAAATCAGACAGCAAGTTAAGCCCTCTTTATCTTTTAAAATTAATCTCATGATTACAATGCCAAACGCGTGGCTTTTTGATGTCTGCTTTCCAATTGTTCTCCACCGTGGTCTAATGAGTCTTTACAGGAAAAGTTTCTCCTTTATTCCTCTTAGTAATGAATTATACCTGAGGAAGCTTAGTGACTGCAATTCACATCCATTGGAGTACACAGATCCTTTCCTTCCACTTTGCACTTGTAGCATCTAAATTCCATCAAGTCGTATGTTTATGATGCTGGTAAAATGCACAATTATACAACATCTGGGAATAACAGTCAGTAAGTCCCAAAGTGATTCTCACACGTATATATTTTCCTGTCATATAGGTATGGTCCGATCAGGCAGATTTTTAGTCATAAGCATTAATTCACTTTTGCCATTAGAAAATATAATAACAAACAATAATCATAAAATAAACAAACAAAACTACACACCACAGTGAAGAGACATGTAAGGATTTGCTAGTTTAGGCATATTCTTTCTAAGCATTTGTGTTTGTAGAACGTATTCAATTGTGCTCATTGTATACCTATCTGTATCAGAAGGTTTGTGAATGCCTAACTTCATCCCAGGCAGCAAGGCAACTAAGATTTAGTTGATCTTAAACTGAGTCTGAAGCCTTTTCCTAGTCCCAGTAAAATAACTTGGGGCCCCTCAAATTTAAAGATAAGCCAGATGTAAAAAATATATAGTAGGCTTTCTGATTAGGAACAGCATTATTTTTTTTTTCCCACTGAGATCTTAATTGTAAGAAATTCCACTCATTTCAGATAAAATCAACTTCTGAGTTCAGAATGAGAACAGATTGTTATTTCTTAAAGATTCAGGTCTAGGGAACTTCAGGTCATATGGAAAGCAAAGAAGCAAAATTTGTGTGATCAAATGTTCATATTTCAGCGCATGGGCAGAAGTGTGCCAATGCAGGCAAGAACAGAGAATCTGGGTATTAGAAAAATGATATTATACTATTACTATTAGCCCTTAACTGAAGCACCTAGAAGTCCCAGTTCAGGTTCTGAGTCCTCTTCTGACAAGTTTTTTATCTACATCTAAGTTGTGAAGGTGTGTATGGAAGCTCTGAGTCATCAGGTGACCTGAGTTTTGAATACATTTTCAGAATATTCATTAGGTGAAAAAAACCCAGAGTCTCTGGGGACGAATTATGGCTCTGGTGAAGGTGGACAAGGAACTGTAGACACCATTCTTTTCTTACCTACTGGGTCTTCTGACACAAGTCAAGAAGTGGCAGCTGGTGAAACAAAAAAGAATTCTGTGATTCTGCAAACAAGGCCCTTGATTTGCATCCAAGAGAAATCACAGAAGACTTGAGGTTAGAAGAGACCTTTGTAGGTCACTTGGTCTGACCACCTGCTCGAAGTAGAGTCCCATTAAATAAGACTCTCAGGGTCTTCTCCAGGATGTATGTTGAATATTTCCAAGGATGGAGATTTCCAGTAGTATGTCAGCCATTACAATGTTTAATCACCTTTGTGTTGAAAAAGTATTTGTTTCCTAATATCTAAACAGAATTTTCCATGTTCCAGCTTATGTGTTGGAGCTCTTATGTGTTGGAACTGGTCTGTCCTTTCACCGTGTAACTCTTCTCAGAGTTTGGCTCCACCAATGAGACTATATGAAGGCAGCCATATTGATTTTTTCATTCTTTATTGTGGCTAGTAATAACAACAACATAATTGTGTGAATCTGGAATGAAAATGATTTCAAAAGATGTTGTTTTATGTAAAATGTTTTACTTTTGAAAATAATTAGGTTTTACTTTTTAAAAATAATCTACAAAATGCAATGTACATTTAGCAACTTTTTTTTTTTTTTTTTTTTTGTATAAACCCTAAAATTAAAGCAGAATCTTCCTTGTCTCCTGAAAGATGCTTAGAGTGTATGTCTGGTTTTATTTGTTTGTTCAGCTGAACTATTTGGTAAGTTAAATATAGTCCATGACATTTTCTATTCTTCTACTCTGGTTTCAAGCCACTAAATAGTGCAGTTTAAATATCTCAGTTGTAGGAAAAAAAAATGAAAGAAAAGAAAATGATGGACTGGAGATCATATTAAGGACACTGCAGTAACTAAAGAATACCTAACATATATTTTGCATCATGTGTGCAAAAAAGTTCAAACTGTCTTTTCATGCCCTGAAATCCAACACACTGGGAAGCGTGCTGCTGAGCTATCAAACATTCTTTGAAAATGGTATTTCCCTATTCATATCATTCCTTAGCTCTGACAGCATGATTATACCACTTCTGAAGATGAGCTGCTAAGCAACATGCATTGCTGTGTGAACATATTCACACACACAGGTTGCTGATAGCTTGAGGATCTCCGGATCACACGTCATAGCTTAGTGTGAATTGAACCATCAAGGTTTCAAGATAAGCAAAGAATCTCAGATGGCCTTTTCCATCCAAAATATCTCTAACTTCAACTCCAAAGCTTAACATCGAAAATTCAATATCCAGTGCTAAAAGAAGGGGGGGATATCCACCTAACAATGTGGCATTTGCATGTCATCATCTACATTTAAGATAGTTTTACTGTAAGCCTGCTTTATGGAAAAAAAGAGTGAAATGCTCATTATTAGTAATGGTTGCACTCCTTGTGTAACCATCTAAAATAGGTCAGAGGAACCCAGCCTTGGAGTGTGTTCATCTGTGAATATAAAGAAAAATGAATATCAAGAATGGGTATTTACCCTGTAAAGGTCTAAATGCTTTGACTTCTGCCCATGCAAACGCTGACCTCCAAAGCTGATAAATGAGCTCAATCAGTTGCTCTGACATTTAGGTAATTATTTCTAAAACTTTCCTCAGCTTGTTCAGCGTCTCATATCTTTTTGTTTACACCAATGCGCCTGCTTACAGAAGATGAGTTTCCA
Source organism: Aquila spilogaster (assembly GCA_024606505.1). Classification (NCBI taxonomy): domain Eukaryota; kingdom Metazoa; phylum Chordata; class Aves; order Accipitriformes; family Accipitridae; genus Aquila; species Aquila spilogaster. The sequence goes on from JANHGO010000041.1 coordinate 24,163,590, forward strand.
CAGTGCACTTGTTGCCCCTTGAAAGTTATTCCATGTTTTGCACTAGGCTCTTTACAAAAGATGATGAAAACCTGATTTATGCTACGCATTCATAACTCTGGGCTGAGAAGACTGTGACTGACTGCCCTTCTTCCTTCATTAACCAGCAACAGATTGCCTAGAATATGCAGCTGCTTGGGTGCTTATCTGGATTCTTCCCAAGCATCATAACATGTTCAGTAACACCATGGCCCTTTGTCCTGTCAATTGCTTCTACCTTCTTCAGCTGTCTTTTGAATGCAGCTCAGATTCTCACTCTTTTTTTGACATGCTCTAACATTTTATGTGTTGAGCACCTGTAGTGTTTTATCTATCTTCTATTTATGTCCCAGAGTTTCAAAAGGTTCTTGAACTGAAGCCTCCACTACAAAATCTTGGATGTTTGTATGCTTGTAAAGCTCTCCAAAGCCTTCACTTGTTTATTGAGTAACCCTTTTTGGTTGTTTCTCTTGAACTAAGGACTGGTTCGTTTGTACTGTTCCTTCCTGCGGAGAAGTCATAATTTCTCTAGTGATACAGTGGAGCTTAAATGCATCTTAAGTGTTAAATAAATAAATATACCAGAAGGTTTAATTAATATACTTGAGCACTTGGGAAGACTAAAGGCTTTCGAGGTGCAGGTGGGAATGTGATTCAAGGGTCTGGATTCTGCTTCTGGTTTGCTGTTTTGCTGCTTAATCTTTCACATCTGGTGTAAGTAATTAACTTTAGTATAGTCAGCATCAGTTCAGCAGCTGAGATTCACACCTCTGAAAATATCCACAGAAACCCTATGCGTTAAAACCTTAGGTGGCTAAGGGATCACTGTTTGATACACAGAAGATGGAAGACAACAATTCCTCTGTAGTCAGTAGAAATCTGAAGCCAATATATTCAAAAATTCAAGTAATTACGCCCTGCTGCTATCCATGTCCTCCTTCTCCAAATGTTTTTTCCATTCCAGCAAAATGTGAGACATCATTGATATTTAAGGCAAAAAAAAATCAAAACCTATGGTCTTGCGCTTCTTTGAGATTACACCTGGCATCTTATTTGGAGAACTAAGAGGAGCAGTGTGTGAGTAACCTATCCACCAGCATCTAAGAACTTTCTGAGTGGGTTTTAAGAAATTTTAATTAAAAGAAAAAAGAAAAAGGAAAAAGGAATCAAGCCATCAGATGCCTGTATCAGTGTTAGCTGCTCTACATGCATGCGTAAATCAAGGGAATTTCTTTGAAATCATTCCAAAGTAGCTCAGAGCACGATTCACCTCACCCACCTGTACTTTTGTTAGAAGATCCTCTACTACTGATGAACATTTGAGAAAATGAAAAACAAAAGCTATAGCTTTTGAACCACTGACCCCAGGGGGAATCTCAGATGTGTTACTCCTCAAGACTGATTTCTCTAAGTCTATTATGATGATGGGACTTAGTCTTAGCTCAGTCCTGCTTGAAAATACAGAGGTTATGGTCTTCCCCGAGGAAATAGCAACATGTAATTACACTCATCTGGCAGTACAGAAGAAATTAATGTATGACTTTGGGATAGAAGTAACATTTTTCCTTCTTTCAAACTTCACATTGAATACCACACACAAGGGGACATGACTTTGGACACTAGAATAGTGTAGATGTCTAGATAAAACTACTGTCCTGCTCTGTTGTTTTACACAGATAGGCAGCCATAGCAGTGGAATAAAAGGGTGCTTATCAGTCATTTCTTCCTGTATACATCCTGAGAAACAGGTTTTGAGAGACTCCTTTATATATAAAATCCAAAACTTTTCACTGACCAATCTCACTTCAACTCCAGTTGCACACCACGTTTTCCACCTGGAAGACACACAGTATTGATGAACATGCATGAATTTGTGGTAGAGGCACTCTCAGAACACAGGATTGTGAAGGTCCATACCATTTCTTTGCTGAAGGCATGTAAGTTGCTCTACTAGCTGGGACCTGACCCAATGTCGAGTGAAATCAACACTAAATCCTTCCATAGGCTTCTGAGGCAGCAGATTAGGACCTTGATGGGTATGTGAATTACAAGAGAGTGAGACATACAGACTTTGAGGAGTGGCGTTATTGTGTTCTTTTCCAAAGACATTTATTTCATCAGAAGAGTGAAGAATTGGTGGGCTGGGTATTTTAAATATAGCTTTTAGCTCGTCATTGATACGCTTTAAAGAGAGCTGTGAGATGAAATTTTTATTCTTCCCTTCTCTAACCTCTTTATTCTTCTTTTTTTTTTTTTCTTAGAAACGAAGTTGTAAAGTATACTTAAGTAGAGGTAGTTTGAGGTTTTTTTTTTCCATATATATATTCTTGGTGTATATGGTTTTGACCATTATTTTTGATTACCTGCTCTGGCATGACCGAGATTTCCTGTAATATTTCTAATATTTCTTTTTCCTCCCTGGGGAAATTTTATGTCTGCTTTTAACATTTGTCCTTTATTTTTATTTTGTGAAAACTGATGCAGGGAATTAATTTCATACTGTAGCCGTATCTATTTCTTTGGTTAATGACACCTTACATTTACAATATCCTAGTCAATAATCTCTTTGGGTGACCTTCCTGCCCTAACACTTTTCCATTGCTTCTCTTTTGTCCTCTTGTACTACTTGGCTTGTAGTCTTTTTGCTGAATTAATCTCTCTTTTCTCTGCACTTTCTCATTTCTCCCTACCATAATCTATGTTTTATCCCTCACATTTGGTCCCTTTCTAAGCTTGATTACTTCATACAAACATTTTTCATTCACACTGGCATCCCTTCTCCTAATGATATATTTACTGGGTAGGTAGTATACACACATGCAACATTCCCTTAGGCAAACATGTATTTTATTTTGAATATCTTTCAATTTCCTTCACTCACCCCTTCCCTTCATCATTCCGCTTCTTTCAGTGTTACCCAACACTTTCAATTCTAACAAAGCTTACCCTGCTGAAATTGAACACCCATATTTTTTCTCATGTATAGGCTTGTTTTTCTCCTTTGTTAGAAATGTAATTAGCTTATTCCTCTGATCCTCTGCTTCATGTATTTGCATGCTGTTTTGAGAAACTATTTAAAAGGGCATTAATGAAAGTTTATTTTTGCTTCTATTCTTCTACTTTATATATATACTCCCTTACATTTCTGCTTTTTATTCTCTCAAAGGTCCTTCTCTTTTCTCACAAATGCACATTTTTCATTCACTTTGTCTGCTCACTCCTTTTGTGTCCTCCACTTCCTTTTAGTTGTTCTCTTTGAGAGCTTTGCCACTGACTGCAATAGAACCTGTGTTTGAACTCATATGCCTGTCCTCCTGTGTCCATCTTCTTGCCCTGCTGACAGTGAGAGCCACAGGATACAAGCGTGTGCCCTGTTACTTGTTCACAAGAAGCCTACTCTTCACTGAGATGAACTCTTCATCATTTCTACATGACCCTTTCAGTTCCACTACTCACAATGGATCTTCATTGCATTACTTCTCTTGCATTATTGCAAGCTGCTTATCAGCCTTTCTACCACCCTGACTAAAATAAGAACATTCCTTTGTATTCATAGTTCCTAGGAGTGCTAAAACTTACACCTGGCCTGCTTAGTTCAGATGCCAGCACCCAGGTGGTGCTCCATTGTACCCAAAGTCATTTATTGACCATACAGTTTTCCCTGGATAAAAAGAAATTTGTTGTATCAGACATGTAAACATTACATACCACTACAATAAATTGACTCTCAAAGTCAGCACTTCAGCTCTCCCGGCACTCAACAAGTCAGCACCCCATATGCATGTAATTCTCTCCATGGATATTGTCTTTTATAAAATATTACATCTTGTCTTGCTTTCAAATCACAGATTTATTCTCACACAGGTACCTAATCCTCAGTCTCCCAAAACTTAATCCTGTAGTCTACCTCTTCCCCAAAAATACTCTGCCAGGAAACAAAAGAAAACATAAAACAAAATGTAAAGACAGCCAAGAACCCGTACCTTTTAAAACCCCAAATCAGTCCCATCTGTGGTATGGTTGAACACAGCAGTTTAATATAAAATGCATACATAGTACCTATACTTACCACTGGGTTTTAGCAGAAGCCCTTATATTTCTTTGAGGATTTAATAACATTTAGATCTCAAAACTAATACCATGTAGATACTTAATTATTGCAGTTAATCTGTAAAAAAGATAAATTATTCGTAGGAATAGAGTAAGTACGTTGAAATCTTTTCCAATCTTCTGAAGCATTTAATCTTTCTGAGATTTAAGTGAAAAGGAAGTGAACATCACTGCCTAGATGGAGTAAAAGCTTTTTTTTAGTTATGATACCTTAATCAGCAGTCTGGGCTTGAGTCTGGTTTCAAGTCCATATTCACCAGATGTAGTTATACAGAAATAAGCTGAGTTAAATGGTGTCATGCCAGAAGGATATCAGCTTCTCACTGAGACTCTGTGCTTCTTCTTGTCAGAGTAAAACTCAAGAAAAGCCAGTGAAGCCAAAGGATTTATTCTAATTTTATGCAAGCATTTCTAAGGAAAGGATCTGTCTGATTAATCAGTCAAAATCATACAGTTCATCCCTTACCATTTGTTTTAAAGAATTAAGATTTTTCTGACATGAAGGAAGGTTGATTTGTGTTCCCTTGCAGGAAGAAGTCAAGATATTTTACAATTAATTTCCATAGATCAACAAATCATACAAAACTGTTTTTCTGGCTACAGACATTTTTCAATTTTTCATGAGGTCTGAGAGTGGAAGTGAGAGAGGAAAATGTATGGGGCTCTCACATTTCTTTGCTGAAACTTAATGAAAAAAAGCAGATGGGAATTGCTCGCCTTTTTGCTAGAAGGAATAATATTTCTGAGGGCTGTGACTCAGACTTTGCAGAAAGAGACATTTTGTAGGCTTCGTTCATTATCTGGTGCCAGGAGATTATTATTTTGCTACTAGGGACTGAAGGGATACGGTCCTTTGTTTATGGGTGGAAGGATGTAAGGATCATTTAACTTCTGCTCAATAAAAGAGAAATCTGTTATGTGAGTGTATGCTGTTCTGCATGCCTGAGGGTCAGATATTTGAATTATCTCAGGGACAGAATTTCATGCAGAGTATTAGAAAGAAATTTTCTGAGGAGTTTAGCTCCCATTCAGGAACCTGAGTACAGGACTTTTTTGGAGAAGCTCAGAACTTTGCTTTGTCAGGGCATGGACGGAGAAGTTTCCCCATAAACAGAAAGTAAAGGTGAAGTTATTTTAGAATGTTCTAACTTCAGTTTCTCTCCTTGTGCACAGAGAAGGAAAGAGAGTGATTTAAGTCTTATACATTCTCAATTTTGTTTCTTCAAAACCACCTCCTAGATCTAATTCTATGCATGCACATGCACATGTGTATCTCTGTATGGATTCCAGTAAGGTGCAAGTGTCTGTTTACAGCACTGGCATCTTTAGATGACCTGAGATTAGCTGAGATGTTTTCAGACAAGCCACTTTTAATCTAAGAGAGATACTACATAGAATAGAGTATAAATGAAAGAGGACATGACACGATTGTCTGGAGGGCTGCCTTCCTGCTGAGTGCAGACAGATTCCTGTCTGCTCTTTCCAGCAAAACACAGGGGTTAGTGTTACCTGGGATTATAAAATAGAAGTTTTAAAAAAGAAAAAGTGGAAAAGGTTAAGAAAAGAATACAAAGAAAGAAACTAAAGTAATTAAAAATGAGCTGAAAGAGACAGAGCTGGTCTATGACATCATTATTTAAGCTGGTAGAGCAGCTTATTCAACAAATGTTCTTTTTCTATTTGATGCAGAGCAATCTTCTTTTTAGTGTAATTTTTACCTCTGTAGCACAGAGGAGGTCTCTTTATGGGCCAGAATTTGCAAGACTCTTATACTGTGAGTAATAAAAGATGGCTGTTCTCTTCAAAAAAGTCCCTTGTGATCCAGGTATTCTTCCCACTGTGCTGCTGCACAGCCAGCACAGCAAGCCAGAGCCTGCCCTTGGGGGAATATCTCCATTACCAAATCCCAAACACTCCTTCCATCAACAGCTTAGCAGAACAGCACCCAGCTACCCAGCTACCCCTTGGCCTTCCTAAGATGTGGCCTGTGAGAGTGCTTAGGATTGCTTGTCCTGGAGTGTTGGGGTTCAGCCATTTCCCAAATTGATCTTCAACAGTTGCCAAATGCAGGTCTCACAGCCACTCTGGACAACCTATTGCAGTGCATAACAAGTTGTATTGTGAATTTAATTTATATAATATTTTATAATTATTTATCTATATAAAATATATTATTTTATACCTATGTGGTATTTTCTTTGGCATGGCTTTTTATCCCTGCCTCTTTTCATTGCTCAGGTCTGGAAAGACACACAAGTCCTTTTTGAGACAGTTCAAGAGAGCAGTTAGGTCACTACCCATCTTCTCTTCCTCAGGCTGAACAAACTCAGATACCTCAGCTGCCTCCTGCATATCTCATGCTCCAGCCATGAGAGTGGTCCTCCATTGGAGTTGCTCCAATTTCTGTAATTCTGGGGAGTTAAAAAATGGGCATAGCATTTCAAATGTGATTTCACAAGTGGTAGAGTTGCGAATAATCACTCCCTTAACCTGCTGGCTATGTTCATGCTAATGAAGCCCTGATGCTGTTAGGGGCCTTTGCAACAAGGGCACACTTAATGGCACACCGCTGACTCCTCCAATCACATTTCTGTTGAGTATAAGTTCTTCAACCCCAGATTCTTGATTACTGATTTAATTAGGAAGATGGCTCACCTCTTAATTCCTGTCATCTAAACTGTTAAATGTCTGACACATCTTTCTTTAAAAAAAAATAAAATAAATGGATGCTGTATCCAGCAGAGTGGACGTTGCTAGTATTGATGCTCTGAATGTAATGAGCAAATGTGTTCTCAGGATGAGCTCATGAGTGCTCCTCTTGCTGGCACAGTAATCCACATAACAATTTACATCATTACTGAGTATACACAAGTTTATTTACAAAGTTTTTCATAAATGTTATTTACATAAACACTTAAATGAGAATAAAAGCTGAGATTCACTAATTAATTGTGAGGATTCAACAAGATGAAAGATAAACAACACTGAGATGACATTAGGTTTGCTTTAGGTAATTCCTAAACATGGCTTTTTGTGACTTGAAAGTCCATGACAACATTCCAAAGATGTACCATCTACCTGTAAGACACAACATGTAAGGGAAAGTGGAATACAGTGATGTGTGTGTGTTGTAGAAGTCTGTGGCATCTGTATCCTAAAGGCACAATCATTGCCAAGTTTTGTAATGAGAGACTCTTGAGAAAGATGAGAAGAAAGACAAAAACAAAAACAAAAATAAAAACAAAAGATACCCAAGAGCAGTTCCTGAGGTGTTACAGCACCAGAGGGGCAGAATGAGGGAACAAAAACTTTGCTTGTTTATAGACTGTGAAGGCTGGTAGTGGAGGTTATCAAAATGGAGGTAGATGTTTAAATGTGGAACGGGGAATAATGGGTTGTGATGGCTTTCCAAAGTAGCTTTTGACATAGCAGAGAAGAGGCAGTTAGAAAAGGAAGTTTGTAAGAGCTGTGTCATAGACAAAGCCTCCTCCAGTCTCAGCCCCAGGCCATCACATAGACACATAGAATCATACAGGTTGGAAAGAACACTAAGATCATTTAGGCCAACCTTCAACCCATGCCTGTGACAGCTCTAGGTCAGCTCACTCAGTACTTCATCTACCCTTTTCTTGAACACCTCCAGGGACAATGACTCCACCACCTCCCTGGGCAGCCTGTGTCAATGCCTCACCACTCTTTCTGAGAAGAAATTCTTCCTAGTACCCAACCTGAACCTCCCCTGGCACATGAACCCCCCAAGAGCAGGAGATATCACTCTGGATGGTAATCTACTGAGCAATACCGCTATCCAGAGGCCAAGTTTGTACTAGCCTCCACCATTTGCAGAATGATTCTCACTTAATGCTGGGGACAATCCAACCCCACGAGGTGTTTCAAAATGGCAGCATGCAATAGAGGGAATAAAAAAAAGTTGAAGTAATATTTTTAAAAAGAAACTGCGAACATATTGCATGACTTTGCATTAAAAAAGAAGAAAAACAAAGCATTTCATCTTCTGAAAGGAAAAAACAAAGACTTCCTTTGAGAATTTTGATTCTCTGGAATCAAGAACTGGGGAGGAAGCTGAACTATGAATAGTTTAGCTACTGAAAAAGTAGAGAATTCTGATAAAGTAGTTACAATAAAGAAAGGAACTTGAGAGAGCAGTCATTTTAAGTCAGAAAAGAAAAATAAAATGAGAAATCATAAGGTTTAATAACCTCTTAAATGAATAGCATACAGCCTCCTTGAAATGCAAAAGACCTGAATAACCCTATTATGAACATGCAAAAATAGGAATTTACCTGAACCAACAGATTCTGGATGGAGTTCTGTTACAAGAAACACACCAAGAAACCAGAGGTTGTTATATTAAAACTGGGGTGGAAAAATCACTTACTGCACAGGTTTTTTTTTCAAATAAAACACAAAATCTAAAGCAGACAGCAATTTTAGCAGAGAAAATATTTATTTTATGTTATAGGATATGCCAGAGATCCTGAAATATGCAAGGTCAGAAAGTAGTAACTGGAACGATACATACTAAAAAGCAGTATTTCTGGAACAAATCCCTTGAGAAATGCCTTCTGTGGATTTTGTCCAGCTGTGGGAAAATGCTTATGAAGTGGTTGTTTTAGAAACATTGCTATGCAGATAGTGGCGTTTTATACCCATTCTGAACTTCTCCTTCTGTCCTGATTTAGTCAAAACACTCACTAGAATTGATCAGTGAATGGATTACTTGAAGAATAACCCACCTACTTTAGTCCTGGTTGAGCAATCTTCTCTTAGTTTTTCTCACTGCTACGCAGCTTACAGGATAATGATATTCCTAGATGAGTTTTAAATTGGATTTCTCAGCTGAATAAACTAACTGGTTATTCACTAAAACAGTGGTAGAATGTATGACTTTCAGGGTCTGTGGCAGCTGAAGCTGATACAAATGGGTAAGGTTTGAGAGTTCCTCAGGTTTCCTGCTGTTTTGCGTTCTCCATTCAGTGTAGCATTAGAACATCCCTACTACATGATAGATTCCCAGTGTGAGCCATTCCAAGTTCCAGGAGCGCTGTATGATATAGAGCCTGAGGGATGGGCTGCATCAAGACATTGTACTAATTGCCAGATAGCCCCAATCTCTTCAGTGTGCATGTGAGAAAAGGAATATTTAGCACTAAGTGTAGTTCGGAGTGAGGGTAGGTGGAAATGAATCTACTCATAATAATTTCAGCTGAAAAATAGAGAGGGAGGGAAATTATAATCCTGAATCACTTCATTTTGACATTTTTAAGTGTCTAATATTAAGTGAAATATTTTATCATGAACACATGGGACTGTTGCTTTCAACATTTCTTCGGGAAAATCTGTCAGTTCTTTGGTACCAAAACAATATTTTTTTTAGTTTAAAGACTGAAGTGTTTTTTTGAAATATAAAGAAAAGGATAAAAGGATTGATATATTGTACCATTTTACTTTTAAGCATAATAAAAATCATTTTGATTTTTTCTTCTCTTTCTAAAAATAATTCTTAGTTCTACATGAATCTGAGATTTTTTGTTTTATTTGCACTTTTTTTTTTCCTTATTATTGTACTGGCCTCAAAATTCAGCTTTTATTATGAGGTGGTACAGGAAATGTGAGTCTGGAGTCAAAGATCCGTTCACATGTAAAATTCAACAATCCACTGATATGCAGTTTCATAGAACAATAGAATCATGGAATGGTTTGCTTTGGAGAGGACCTCAGAGGTCATTGAGTTTCAACCCCCTGCCATAGGCAGAGACACCTCGCTCTAGACCAGGTTGCTCACAGCCCCATCCAGCCTGGCCTTGAATGCTTCTGCGGAGGGGGCAACCACAACCTCACCGGGCAACCTGTTCCAGTGTCTCACCACTCTCACAGTAAAAAATTTCTTCCTAATATTTAGTCTAAATCTACCCTCTTCCAGTTTAAAAGCATTTCCCCTTGTCCTCTTGCTACATGTCCTTATAAAAAGTCCCTCCCAGCTTTCCTGTAGACCTCCTTCAGGTACCGGAAGGCTGCTATCAGGTCTCCTCAGCGCCTTCTCTTCTTCAGGCTGAAGAGCCCCAGCTCTCTCAGCCTCTCCCCAAAGGGAAGGTGCTCCAGTCCTCTGATCATCTTTGTGGCCCTCCTCTAGACCTGCTCCAATAGTTCCATGTCCTTCTTGTACTGGGGGCTCCAGAAGTGGATACAGTACTCCAAGTGGGGTGTCACAAGAGCAGGGTAAAGGGGCAGAATCACCTCCCTCGACCTGCTGGTCATGATGCAAGCCAGGATACAGTTGGCCTTCTGGGCTGCAAGTGCACACTGATGGCTCACGCTGAGTCTTTCATCAACCAACAACCCCAAATCCTTCGCAGGGCTGCTCTCAAGCCATTCTCTGCCCAACCTATGTTTGTGGAGAGATTCGTCACATCTTCAAACTCTAAATGTTATTGAGGTAAAGTATAAGATTACAGACAGAGAAGGTGAGACACAAGATAGCACAAAGTTGGCTGTTCTGTCAGGAGCACAGCTCAGTTCTTCATCCAGCAGTTATGTTCACTCGGCATTAGAATCCTGAATAGGAGAAAACAAAAACAAAAACAAACAAACAAAACATACCACAAAGGCTTTTTTATTTCTTTCTTTTTCAATTGGCTGTACAACTCTTTGGATATTTGTAGAGTAACTCGCTGATCTGCTGAAAAGGAAGACAGTTGCCACGTACCTTCCTAAAACAACAAAACTTCTCCAATTATCAGAGGGCTTAGAGATGTTAAAATAATTCCCACATAAATCAATCCTTTTTCCTTTTTTTTAGAAACAATTATTCCAAGATTGTGTCATGACGGACAATTTAAGCATTTATCCTTTTCTCAGATGAATTGCCTTTGGTGTGTGCCTCCACAGAATGATACTTCATTTATCTCTGAATGCTGTGCGCAATGCTCTAAAGAAGGAAATATCTCCTTGTGCCAACACTAACTGGCACAAAGGACACACGTACTGGGTCTATCTGTGTTGCTCCTGGCTTTTGGGTGGCCCTGTCTCTGGCCAGAGCTTGGGTGGTCCAGGAGATTGTGTCTAACTATCAGGATAGGAATACTCCTTACATATAGGTCTGCACAAGTCTCAACTTGGCATTGAATGAGGTATGCCAGGAGTCAGTAAAATGATGAGAGACATGGAGCAGGCCAGAAAAAGTCATAATTTACCGTCTTTTCCAGTACAATAACTAAGTGGTTGCATTGTCAAAATAAGCATTTGAGACCAATAATTTCACAAGTCTCAATAAACACTTTGAGATACACATGGAAATTCTGTTAAATCTTGTTATTCTGGCTTGATAACAACAAAAAGCTATGACAGTATGATGCAGACTGATTTGGGCCACATTATCTGATCTTGTACAGTGTTGTTTTTTTAATGTTCCCTCTCAACCTTCTGGTATTGACCAGATCTGGTTATGATCTGGTTAAGGCTGATTCAATAAATGAGTTCTTTCTTTCTATAAGCAAGTTTATGGCATAGTACACACCTGAAGAAACTGAATGGAAAGGAATTCAAATGACGAGGAGCAGAAAAGATTATTTAAATATCAAGAAACAGGAACAATTGATGGAGTGCCTTTTTGTAGCCCATTAGGCACCAGCAGTGCCGGAAACAAGCTGAAGGACATAAGAGCAACACTAGTTTCCTGACAGTTACAAACTTAGAGACTTCCCTCCATAGCCTATGTAAGACTTACTATATCTGTGAAATGAAGCACTGAGAACTCAAAGCTTTTATTCTTGCATTTCTTCACTTGAAGAAGTTCACTTACGATGACCCTTTCCTATAAGAAAAAAATCATTGTTTTTTATCACTCAACATTTTTTTTTTTGCAGAAGCATCATCAATAAATTTGTGACTGTCTCTAGTTGCTTCAGTTGTTGCTGTTCTCAGAGATCCCCAGCATATAAATGAACATACCTACCCTTTACACTGCCTGCATGCTCAGGTAATGTGTTAACAGAAAGATTATCACAGTGTTTTCAGATTTTGAATAGCAGTTCCACATCCTGCAATCCATGTCAGAAGAGACTTCCAGTGGCAAAACCACGTGCCATCCCGAAGCACTGGCAACAGGGGAAACATCTCCATGCTGATCTTCTCTACAGACAGTCCTCCAGACTCTAATATTGATCTTCCGTGTTGATTACATCACACATGATGACAACTGACCATATCAGGTTGTATTAAAGGTCCATCTAACTCAGTCTCAGGTTACTCTAAGTGCCCAATATGGACACATAGAGAAGAATATAGAGTTCAGACCAGTGACAGTGTGTAGTAACACTGACATATTGTTTTATCTGGTTAGATGCACGTTCCCCTTTGTTAAAGAAATCTTATCTCCCTTTTTTATGAACAGAAGATTTCATGGGAAAAGAATAAAAAACTCTGAGTAAGCTTATCAGAAGAATTTGCCCAGGAAATGCCTGTTACTAAACATATGACCTACTCTTTTGTAAACATTATTCTTAGTGATTTTTTTTTCTCTTTATCTTATCTTTTCTGGTCTGTTTTGGAACTGACCCAGTTTTTAAATCCCTGTCAAAGAGTTGATGGTTTGTAAAGGACTCCATGCAGTATATTTTAAATCAATTCAGGCCTTCTGTAACTGATGAGGATAAATAGTGCTACATCAGTATCATCACACCATTGAAGTAGTTAACCATATAGATCTTTCTCATGTACTCTTTTTTTTTTTTTTCATGCAATAGCAATGAAATGAAAAGTCTGAGCTTTTTGTGGTGGTTGATGCTCTTTCATCTTGTATCCCTCATTAAAAGCTTGAGGCCTCAGCTCTACCACATCCTTCTGAGGAATAAATATATTCACATTCAGAAAAGCATTGAAACATATATTTATGTGTTCTTGGGGTCACAGAATCACAGAATTATAGAATCACAGAGTTGGAGGAGTTGGAAGGGACCTCTGGAGATCATCGAGTCCAACCCATGCTAATGCAGGTTCCCTACAGAAGGTTGCGCAGGTAAGAGTCCAGGGAGGTCTTGAATATCTCCAGAGAAGGAGTCTCCACAGCCTCTCTGGGCAGCCCATGCCAATGTTCTGTCACACTCATAATAAAGAAGTTCTTCGGCATGTTTGTATGAGACTTCTTTTGTTCAAGTTGGTACTCATTGCCCCTTGTTTGCACCCACTGCCCCTTGCCACTGGGCACTGCTGAAAAGAACCTGGCCCCATCCATTTGGCTTCTGCCCTGTAGATAGTTACAAGCATCAGTAAGATTACCTCTCAGTCTTCTCTTCTCTGGACTGAACAGTCCAAGGTCTCAGCATTTCCTCATAAGGGAGTTGCTCCAGGCCCCACATTATATAGTTAAAAGAGATGCTTCAATATTTGCACTTAATCAGGGACACTTAAACAAGGCACTTAAACAGGGGATGTTAAACAGGAATTTAATCTTAAATTTGTACTTAGCAAATTTGTCCAATTGGATGTGAATGGTGTTGCATGAACAACTTGCTATTGAAAACTCCCCTTACAAGTACTGCTCCCTCCTGTGGGCACCGCTGTGCATCAGTTCTGCAATGCTTATTTGTGTTGGTTGACGAAATTCATTTTGAGAGTCAAAGCTGACAATGACAGGCTTCTGAAGTGCCGAAAAATCCTATTTTGCTGTTTTTAAAGGAATGTTTTGATTTTCCATTACAAATGAAACATGAACTGAAGAGTATTCTGCCGCAGAAATTTTTGATAGATGTATTTTTATTTCAATGTGTTTCTGGAAGAGAAAAGCAGAATTTTGTAATCAGTAGAAAAAAAAAATCTCTTAATTTTTGAGAGATAAAGAGTCCCTCTTAATCTCTGTTAAAGATGTCAGAGCAGAACATGGAACAGAGGGGAAAGGTTATTTTCAAAAATGTTATTAATATTTGAGAAGGAATATATTTTCCCAACTATTTTTGGTTTTATGTTAGAGGAATTCCAATACCTTAAATTTAAACTTAATTTACTTTATCTGAGTGAGAGAAAGAATTTTTTTCATTTATTTCCTTAAAAGTTGTAATGGGTTACAAACACTTTCCATTTATACAAACTGTACAAAAATGATCAGAGTTAAAACTGTAACCTTTACTGACTGCCATAAAAACTGCATAAAAGCATCAACTTTATAATAAGAAAATCCTGATTGATATTGAATCAATATCAATATTTCCAACTATCTCTAAAGTGATAAAGAACACACAAAAGCCTCAGAGGGAACTGAAGTTGTGCTTGGCTGTACTGTTATTTTATAGACTCAGGAAAAGAAAATTATCTCCCTTGGATGCCTTTTAACCTAAAGGATACAGACAAAGAGGAACAGATGAAACCCAACACCAAAGAAGGAAGGAAACGGTGATAGCTGATTTTATATTTTATTAATGTGGTTATTAGGTATACGCATTGTAGCATTGCCTCAAATTACCTATCAAGTCCTGTCTGTGTTACAGTTTGTACAATCTGATCTTGATTAAAGGCAAGGTGCTGTACAAGAGTATGCAAAACTATGTCTTTTCACTACAATTGCTCAAATTTTTGTTCTAATAAATCCCTCTGAGCTTCCTCTTTTTTTTTCCCCATCTCATCCAAGTGGAACATGAATTTAAATATTTCCCATAAAATTCACGGCTAAGCGAGCTGGAGAAAAATATCAGTTATCACACACTATCTATATAAACATTCATTTCTGATAGCAATATTGGGAGGGCTAATAGTGATTATGTGATTCACATGACTCGGTGGGTGCAGCCTTTTCAAAAAGGTACAACACAAAAATAAAGAGCAGACAGCAAACCCTTACTTATCATTATGACTTTTCTTACAGTCACTTCTGAATTAAAAATGTGTTTGATGGTGGTTTTCATTTCATCTGAGGGTTGAGTTTGATTATTTTCAAACCCACCTCTGGCCTGAGTAAAGGAAAACGGGGTATTTATAAAAATATCCCCGTGGCAAGCTTCATATGGCATGGCTTTCAGTAACAAAAATCGTAGTGGAGAGGATGCAGCACAGGGGACACAAGAAGACTACAAGGACAAGAGGCACTGAGTGAGGCTGCTGGTTTTATAGAAACTAGAACAGACCTTGATAGATGGCTGAAGGAGCATGACTGTTGGACGCATCTAGGGAAAAGATTTCCTTCCAAGTTATTTAAAGATGAACCAGAATTAAAAAATTGGGCCAAATCCTCTACTGCACTGAGTTCAGTGAATTAAGGGCACATTTTACTTGCTGATCTGAGATGATATTCATGGCCATATGAGTTAAAACTATGAGGAGGCAATCTGAGTAGAGGCAAGACAGCCTCATATATTCATTAAAATATTAAAATAATCCGAAGGGCAAAAAAGGAACCTGCTCAGACGGTGCTTATGCCGAATATCCTGAGGCAATTCAGACTATATCTGCATGCATTAAAAAATGAGTCTTACCCCATCTGCAAGCAGACCGCCAGAACAAATTCAGGAACCTGCTCAAACTAATGCAAGTTAATGCTGGTCAGACACGTCTGGTGTTACAAGGATGTGGTGATACTGCAGTATAGTGCCCCAAGTGATTTATTTATTTATTTATTCCTTCCAGAATGGGTTATGGCTATAATTCTTCCACTTGGAGATGATCTCCCAGTGGCTTTTGAACACTGACTCTTGAAAGCTTCATAAAACAGGGCTATGAAAGACACTGATTAATAATCTCCGGTCTTGTTTCGTACTTGGCATTAATCTTCCCTAATTCTTATCTTAAACAGCTGACTTTGTTTTGACCATGACACATTGGAGGGAAATTAAATCCTATTATTTCATCTGTCTGAGGGCTTATAAAGCAGTGGAATTCATGACATGGCACATAGCATTTTACGTTCGGTTAAATACTGGAGCAAATTCCACCTCAATCTCATATGCTCGAATTTCATCATAGCTAGAGATTGGACTGAGCCAGAACCCTTTATCTCCAAAGATGGATCTTCTTGAGCGTTTGTTACTGAAGTGCGTGTAATTCAGGTTAGAGATCAGATCAGACTCAGTAATGGTGAAAATAGTCTCTACAACTATTTTATAGGCAAAAATCTGGACAACAATTTGTAAGATTTTGGCACAATAAAGTCTTTGCCTATGCTATCTCACACACACACACACACACAGACACACACACACACACACACACAGACACACACACAAAACCAACAATGAAGACTAAACTGGTGATACTGAAAAGGCAAAGAATTTACTTATACAGGATTTTTTTCATGTTTTCCTGGGAAGTTGTTAGAGCTTTTGCCTAAAGTTTCAAAACTTGGGGCATATGCATTATTTCACGAGTCTCTTTTTTATGCATGAAGTGTAAAAGGAAAAAGCATACAAAGTTAAAGAGGAGAAAAAGATCAAAATATTGTAATAATTCCATAGAGGAGATCTGTGTCTGTGAGTTACTTTAAAATTTTCATTTGTGTAACTATCTAGAACTGTGTTAATTTTGGCGACCCAATACTTCTGATCAGTAAATAGAAATCCTCAGTTTGTGAAAGCTGGACTGATGAATCTTTCCACATTTTGGAAATTAAGATATTTGCGGAAAAAAAAAAGTCAATTTTTCTTAAGTTCTCAAGAATGTGAGATATGTAGATTTCTCGAAAAGTAATACCTTCCATTTATTTCCATGGAAACTACAACAATACAAAGAGCAAAATGACACTACCTGATAGAGCAAATTCTCAGCTACCAAAGATTATTTTTCAGCATAGTCATCACCATTAGCTGTGCATTTATGCCAGCAGTGGACAAGAGTTTGCAAGCCATGCTTTTAAAAATCTGCACCAGTGGAGGTGACCCACTGTTTCACAGCTGCAATGATGGCATGTTGCTAGGATAATGTTGCCCTTGCAGTCCGTCTTTCATCATCCTGAACAGATGGAAGACAGAAGGCACCAAATCTGGACTATACAGTAGATGTGGTAGAACAGTCCAGCCAAGTCTGGCAACATACTCACAGAATCAGAGAATCACAGAATTGCAGGGGTAGAAAGGGACCTCTAGAGATCACCTAGTCCAACCCCCCTGCCAAAGCAGGCTCCCTAGACCAGCTTGCACTGATAAGCGTCCAGGCGGGTCTTGAATATCTCCAGAGAAGGAGACTCCACAACCTCTCTGGGCAGCCTGTTCCAGTGCTCCGTCACCCTTACTGCTAAGAAGTTCCCACGCACATTTGTGTGGAACTTCCTATGCTTCCATTTGTGACCATTTCCCCTAGTCCTATCACCACACACTGCTGAGAAGGGTCCAGCCTCATCGCTTTGCCTCCCTCACCTTAGATATTTGTAGACGTGGATCAGATCCCCTCTGAGTCTTTCTTTTTTCAAGGCTGAACAGACCCAGGTCTCTCATCCTTTCCTCATAAGAGAGATGTTCCAGGCCCTTTGTCATCTTTGTAGCCCTCCACATGCACTCTTTCAAGGAGATCCTGTCTTTTTTTGTACCAGGGAGCCCAGAACTGGACACAATAATCCAGGTGAGATCTCACCAGGGCAGAATAGAGTGGAAGTATCACCTCCCTCGACCTGCTGGCCATGCTCTTTTTAATGCATCCCAGGATACTCTATGGTCTTCAAACTGATATGGAGCCTAGTGTTATTGTATTGCAGGAGAAAGGTTGTCTTCTCCTCTTGCCCGACTCCGGAAGTTTGAGGCTTCAGCTTAATCAGCATAGTGCTGACACCACATCTCATAGCCAATAATGAAGTGATCCAGGAAATGATCACCTTCAGGCTCATACTGGTTCAATAAGTAAGTGTTGAAAAACTTGCATATGGTGTTCTTTCTGTTCCTGTGTGAGCATTCATGGGACCCACCTGGCAAAAACTTCACGATATGACATTGTCACCACTGTTTCCAACACACTGAAGCCAATATTCAGCTCCATGCTCAGTACCCTGGTCGTAATCCACTGACTTGTGCAGATCGAGATGCTTTTCCTTTCATGGTGTGATAGCTGTTCATGGCCCTCCAGAATATGGCTTGTCTTTCACATCGATGCCACCATTGCTGAAACACACTACGAACCACCTCACTGTGCTCAAATCCACTGTTTGGTCTCCATAGATGTTCAGGAAGTGTCAGTGAATGTCAGTGCGTGCCATTTTTTTCTGCATGGCGGAATTTAGTGACACATCTTTGCTTCATACGCACTTCTGTGCCAGATGCCATTTTGTCAGGCTGCCCCTCTGCTACCATCTGTCATATGGCAACAACATGTACCAGAATACTGGTGAGAAGATTCAATTTCTACTGTCATACCACCACCAACCGCATTTGATATTGTGGGCCCACATAACACAATAGGAGCCGTTACTTTCAGAGCAGCCCCTGTAGATAAAGCTAATCAGATAATTCCTGGAAGGGCATGTCAAGATTTTGTTCCGACATTCCATGGGCAGTTTTAAAATATTTGAAAATACAGATGAAAGACAGATAAGAATTGTCTGATATTTGGGAAACCTGCCTTCTAAGATGTTTCTGCTGTTATATATCCATGAGGAGTTAAAGATTGCTAATCAAATTCCTCAAATGTCTGCATGAATTCTCAAGCCTGTAGGCTTTTATATCAATAGAAAAAGAAAAAAATAGAAAGCTGTAATGATTGTGAACAAATAAATTTACACTGATAATTCCAAGCAATTTTTGTCATTGCATATGATAAATCACTGTTGAATATAGGCGTGGTCTGTTCTTCAGGACTTCAATTCTTTAGCACTAATTTGTATGTTTTGCTGAAAATATGCTAAAACTTGAAAATGTTATAGTCAGCTATAGCAATCTCAGGGCAGATTTTTATGTCTCGGGATATGTAAAGACAAGCTTATTCTGAGAAACTTATTGATTTTAGAATCATAGCATCTTAATTCTTCATTTACAACTTCATTTTCTTATGAAAATTATGACTGGAATATGGGCATTCCTCTTACTGTGCCAGTAGCGCTGATCTAAGATCCACACAGTCCAAGAGAGTTTTCATTTTCATGCTGCATTTAATACATTGCTTTCTTTTCAGGCACTCAAAGAATAGCACTTTGACTTTGAGCTTTATTATCCCTGTTACTGTATTTTCAGTTTTCTTGCTTTGTTTCAACAACTGCCATTTCCTACATCTGTCTGTGAGATATTTGTGGTGCAAACAATCAGTTTTTTGGGCTGTTTCTGGGTTTTTACAGAGAGAGGTATCTGCAGTTGCAGTTACTGAGACTTGAAGAGTTTGGATCTTCCTTTTTGGTGGAAAAAAAATACTTCTGTGCTACTTTCCCTTCTTGGCTATCTAAAGCTCTGTGCTCTACATGATTCTTGACAATTAGGTACATCCATCAGCAGGCGGAATCCAGATTCCCAATCTAAGTGGAGAAGTACATGTTGAAGTTGTTACAGAAGAATTTGTTGACTCAGTTCTCAGTTCTGCTCCAGGCAGTGTGGCTGAGTTTACATAAACCCCCCAATTCTGTACATTTTCCTTCTTCCTCCATAAAATGAGATTAGACATATTTTCTGTGAATGCTTTCTGTGATTTACTTACAGTTAGTGATGTCTGCTAGCATTTCTATTACTGTATACTAGAAAATTCATATGAGTGCATAAAGAGCATGAGAACAAACCAGAGTTTTTACTCATCCAGGCATCCTAGTCACTCTTCTACTTATTTTCTCAGTTGACTGAAGGGCACTATTATGTTGTACTTTGCAGAAAACATAACTGCATTATTATCACATTTTGAAGCCCTAGCCAGGGACTTAATGCCAGCACTTTTCATTTACAAAATAACAGCAGTTACAAGCTCAGTATAAGACAAGAGCTGAGAGAGGGAGAAATCTGATGAAATAATGAAGCGGTTTAATTGATTTAGCTGTCCATCCTGTCTGGTGCTTTGGTGTCCCATGGCACCATAAGAAATAGTCCGTGAAACTGACTTCACATTACGATATCTAAATTTAGGACACACTAAGGTGTCTCTGGTGAATGGAATGTCTGTGCTGCCTTTACAGAAAGGGATGAGTGGGTGCCCCAAATGGCCTCTAGCTGCCTCTTGTAGGTGATACATACCAACAGCATAAATGCACGCATGGGACATATCTCACCTTTTGCTGACACTGTGACTTGCTGAGATGAATGGAAACACACAGTGTGAAACAAGATACCCCGGAGACAAAAGTAGAGCCTGAAACATCCAGTGTTGGTTCTTGTTGTATTGCCGTAAATGGTATCTGTCCTAATTCACAATAGGTTTACGATCACTCAAAAATACTCTTCTCTTACGTGCAGCACAAAGTAACTGGAACCGATACCTTGTGTAGAATACACGACTCAGTTAGGAGCTGCCAAAGAGGATTTCTTCCAGACTTTCTGCAAAGCATCAAATACCTCAGACAGTTTGCTGCCAGGGCAGTGATTCCTCCACCTCTGGATTTGTTATGATAAAGTGAGTACGTCATGTTGTCCACTGTTCTAATATAACGGGCCTGTTAAATGTTGGAAGCTTTTCTAAGAAATAAAAATAAAGGAGAAAAAAAAACAAAATGTAAAGCAAACGAGGGCCTGCTTTATTAATGCTTTGTCTGCCATTTTCTATACTTTTAGGATAGACATTTTAAAGACAAGAAACAGTCTATTAATAAAGGAAGTTTTACATGCAACTGTATACCTTTTTGTATGGAAACTCTCTTGTTTTGGTAAATATATTTTTGATGTTGTATAGTTTAAATTATTATACAAAGTCTACATCTTTAATGATAAGTTTACACATCACATGCACACAGTAATTTTTAATGTGAAGTCATGGAATGCTGACCAAAGTGGGACCTGTTTTGCTGTGTGTTAGATGTCTTAGGAACTGTTTCATTGTCTGTGTTTAGGCAAGATTTAACTGAGAAAGTATGAGTAAAAAAGTGTTTTAATAGCTTGCTGGTACTCAGTCAGGAGGGTTAAGCCAATAGTAAGAATTGAAGTGATTTCTGTTGTGATTCGCCAAATTGTCCCTTGCTTTTCCAGAACTGAAGTAGCCATAGAATCTTTGATAAAGCAGCAAGATTATATTTTGAGATTGCTGATACTCAAAATGCCTGTGAATCATCAAGTAGGTGTCGTTTTTCTGCACTGGAATTCTAGTTACAGGTGGAATTCCGAGTGAGAAAATCTAGTGAAAGATGGGAAATAATCAGTTAAAGAACTTTAAATATCTTCCAGATTTAAGATGAATTTCCAATTCGACCGTGGTACCAAAGTCCTAGCCACAATACTTATATTTCAAAAAGATTTTCAGGCCAATGAAAGACTAATAAAGCTCTCAAGCAGCAAGATCAGGACCTATCTATCCCCATTCGGAAACTTCTTTCTCTGAAAAAAAATAAATAAAAAGGAAGACGGAGATTAAGTCTAACTTCAAGATCTTGTCCTTGTTTAGATTCCCCAAATAGCAGCAACATTGATGCTATGGTGATTCCGCATAAAGATTTGGGTAGGGAAGGAGTTGCAATAAAGAGATGAGAGAATCTTAAGGGTATGTATTTTGAATTTTGATCGTATTATTTCTCAATGTAATGAGAATCAGTCAAATCAGTCAAAAATCTGAAGCAAACACCTAGTAGCAATCTACCGTTGTAGTGCACTCTACAGCTGGAATAGGATCCTATAGATTCTTTTGTAAACACTGTCACTTCCTTCAAGAATAAAGAGCAGCCAGACCTTCTCAAAACTCAGCAAAATGTTTATGTCAAAAGCAATAGACGTAATTACTTTACATACTGTTTACAGTGCAAGTTGCAAGTTTTCTGAACCCAATGAAAGCTGAGTTACAGGATCTCTAAAATATATTCTTAAGCAGTTGGTTTTCATCAGGGTTCACAACAAACAAGAATTGTAAAGGGATGGATAATAAAAGACTTTGTAACCTTGAGAATCTGGAGGTTAACCATTCCAATTACTACAAAAGCATCTTGGGAGTTGTTGAATTAATAAAAGAGATATAGCTGAAGATAAGACTAAATAACAAGTACAAAGCAGAGATATTTTATAAAAGTCTTGTAAATGGTTATAAATGATCAAGTACTACACTTTAAACATGTATCTCAGTATGTTAGGTGAATTTGATGCTCAGAGGATAGCTTCAATTTACAGACCAGAAATCAGCATGTTCTGGCATAGTAAAATCTTCCATATTCTCTGACACATCATAGTGTTTTAAAAGGGAGGTGGAAGCTTGTTGTTTTCAGCTATAGACTGTCTAAACTGATACACACTCATATTGTGCTGCCATGCCCATGACTAATTGCATGTCCCATTTCTTGCACAAGGGAGCGTGAGACAGTTCCACATACAGTAAGATTTATTAGCAGGGTCCAGAGTAGATGACATACATTGACTCTAATGTTGATATTTATTACATCTGGAGAAAAATGAAGGATAGAGTTTGAAAATGAGAGTGAAAGGAGTGAGAATGGGAATGGGAATGAGAACAGAATTGGAAATGAGAATGGGAACAGCAAAAGCAAAGATGAAACCCTTTTCAGGCAGGAGGAGCAGTGAGGGATGTCCAGGATGAGTGTCTTCCTCTGGGGACTCTCGGCAGATGAGCAAGTGGCAACAACATATATGCAGCTGCTAATTATGAGAATGAGAACTTTCACTACACTTTTGCTATAGCATTATGTATTTTTAATTTGGAACTGTTAGCGCTTCCTATTCACCATTTCTGATTATGAAACTATTAGCACTGGTTGGGGGGGTAATTAGAAACAGATATTTCACGCTGATTGACTGTTAAGATTGTACACACAGCCCTGGATAATATTTGTCAAGTATCTAATTATGTTTTTCTGTGTTTTTGTGCTTTTCTTTTGTACATTCTAAAATCTGCAAAGCAAGAAGTGAATAGGGGCACTTCTTACACTAGTGGCAGTCACTTCCCATAAGAATGTGTTGTAACACCAGTGTTAGGCTTAGCAGGGCGGTAAGGCCAACAGCTCCCAAATTATAGCACAAGGGAAAACTACCACAGAAAATCTGGAAAACCACTGCTGTAGCACTTGAGGTGAAAGGGTACAGAACTGCAAATTACAGGCCCTGAGCACTACTGATGATAAGCCACAAGGGCATCTCTGCCAGCTGGTTTGAGTGCTGACTAACGAATCCAGTCTCGTTACCAGTCTATGTGATTCAAATAGCCAGCAAAAGAAACTCCTCCAGGCCCTGGTCCATAAAGGTGCGTAATTCAGATCTCAGTAACAGCCAGCTCTCAGCCATTGCCTGTTATCCTGCAGGAGGAGGTGGCAGCCCCAAGAGCTGGGATGTGATAGATGATTGCGTCAGCATGTTCATCCTATTGCAGTAAAAATGTCCTCTAGGTCAGCAAACCACTTTGCCTGAAGAGCAATAATTAGCAGCTCAGGGCAGTGATTTCTTCAGCTGTCCCAGTACAGTCCTCGTGAGCTGAGCTGTCTGTCTCTTCTGTTTGACAGATGTAGCACAGAAGGAAGAGGAAGAACTGAGCCATTTTCAGACTGCCTCCTGCAGGCATTTGTCTAATGGACCACTCCCTCTGGGGACAAAGATGCAGATTTGATACCTCTGTACTCAGCTCTCTCTACTGTTACACAGTTAGAAAGGAGCAAGAACTAATGAAATTTGGAAACAGTGAAGGATCCTATATTTATTAACGAGATCCATCCAGGGACCTCGTTAGCCCAGAATGGTCAGATGACATTAGCAGCTTTTTGAGTTTAATTGTTGCTATAGACACAGTGGTTAGATTTTTCTGGAAAAGTTGGACTGCAGAACAACTTTAACTGCTCCAATACTGCTTTGTTTTGTCAGCAGAGATCTTACGAAATGTATAAATAAACTTCCTGGAGAAATTCAGTTTGGGAATGCAATCCACACTGTCTGGTTTTTGGGAACTGTCTCCACTGAAACTACTTCTTCCTCAAGACAGACTTTACAGTCCTATATCTGTCCACATTTCTATACATACAAAGAGAATAAGGAATACCACTTAGACTGCATCCTCCTCCTGGAAGGTGCTTTTCTTAAGAGGGAAGAGCAGGGAGAGTTGTCCACACAGGAGTGTGTGGCACACTTAAGTCAGCTTTCATCTCTGTGGGAAATCCACTTCTTTACTGTTACTTCCAGGCTGCCAAATGGAAGTGAATGGCAAAAACTTGACACCGTGTTACAGGTCTAGGTGCAAAATACTTCCAGCAAACCGCAGCTATCTATTGTCTTGGAGGAAAAACAACCCTCCTATAGTCCTACCAAGCATGCCAATAGCCTCTATAAGATTCCGGTGGAGACTGTAGAAAATTTTCTCATTGTCACCTATAAAAAGGATGTTGGCTGCTTTAAATACAGCATTAGAATTTGCTCTGGTGGCAAAGACACTGTTTTAATAAGCATTACTATCTATTGTTAGATTTATCAAGTTATCTGACTACTTCTTAGAAACTGGCCAAGTTCTGACACTCACAAAAATGAAAGATGCACAGTAGGACTCAGGTGGTATTTGCAGTGCATTGAGAACAACATTTCTTGCAGCAAAAGCTGTTTTCAGGTTCCAGTTATTGAATTTTCTCAGTGTGTTTGTTCATAAATTCATCCTCAAATAAGCAGAGATGGGGAGACAGACTTCAGCACACACACAGAGAAAGCAAAAATCTCCGAAGTGTGCGTTCCTAGCAGTTTCAGATTCCCCCCAAAAGTCTGAGTCACTCATTGCATTTATTTTTGATAATATGTAAATAATTCATTTTACTTGGGCATTTGAAAAATATTTTTGTTCCACAGTGCCTTACAAGTTTGAGAGGAAAAAAAATAAAAGTCATTTGAAACAGAAAAACGGAAATATTTAATGTGAAAATGTGCAAACGGGAAATTTTGACAAAACAAAATTGATTTTGTCAAGAGGAGAAATTCATCAAAGCAAAAAACACAGATCCTCTCATCTGAAGTTTTCCAGTTTCGACAAGCAATATCTCTTAGTGGAATAGTAACAACACTTCTGCATTGTTGTTTTTTTTTCTTATGAATGCCAAGTTATAAATCAAAGGGAAGCTGAAACTTCCAAGAATCTAATTACTTTCTTTAAATTCTTGATCCACATATTGCCCTTTAGGAAAATTCCCTTTGTAACTTCCTGTGAAGTACGACTTAAATTAAAACCTGTGAATGAGTTTCTAAGCAGAGAAAATGGAACATTTAAGGATTACTTTACTTGTTTGGTTTGCAACAGTCTTTTGGCACATAACGTCACAAGGTTTTGTGGGGCAGATGGGTGAAATGAATGGATTTTTCTATATATTCAATTTCTTGGATGACTCTTCAGTTATAAGCCAGCTTCCATCGCTGTAGCTTTTAATGTCTCTTGGTTAAATGCAATTTATGGCACCAGAGCTCAAAAAGGCAAAGGACTGCTTGCAAACTGGGAGATTCAGCTACTATAGACTTTTGGGTAAGATTTGGAAAGTAACGCTTTTGGGACTGAGCATAATCTAGGAATTTCTATGACTAAGCTAGCAGTAATTACCAGCTTTTACCGAGCACATAATGGCTGCCATATTCACCTTACATTTACTGCATTGCACAGCACAAAAGCGTGTCTCTCTGTATAGTGTTTTGGGATAACCTAAACACAACCAATATTATATGAAATGTAACCCTCTTGCTCGCAGCTGCACCTTACCACAAAACCCACATTAGCTGACTTAAACCATGAGAACGAAAGCTGAGAAAAGTCTTACCTCATCCTGTCATGCTGAGATGTCTGGATTTAGGGTTTAAAAGATCTCAGCTGAACACTTCCTAGACATGGAATTATATATCTTGACGTATCCTGCTCAGAAATAGAAAGGACAGGAATAAAGCTGAAGAAGCTTATATCTGTGATACCAATAAATGTAAGTGATTCAGACATCATGAAATCAGAATCTTTCAGGTGCTATTGTTCCTGGCACTAGCATACATAGAAATCTTGAATGATTTGATGTACAGTACTAGAATGACAAAAAGTGAAGATTGCTACAACATCTGTTTATTGTTTGCTTCGCTGAACATTTGAAAGTGCCCAGGAGTCACTTCCCAAAAAGTCAGAGAAGACATCTGTGTACTTCATCACAAGATACAGGACTAGACACTCTGTATACTGCAGCAGTGGGGAAACTCCTGCATTACAATACAATAGGTCATCTCAGCTTTCTCTGCTGCTCTGATGCTAACATCAGAGAAAGGAAGAAAGGATTCAGGAATCTAAAGACCAAACTTTGGAAAATGGAGGCCACCCTGAACTGCCGTAATCACAGAATCAAAAAATCATTGAGTCATTAAGGCTGGAAAAGACCTAAGATCATCTAGTCCAACCACCAACCCATCCCCACCATGACCACTAACCCGTGCCCCTCAGTGTCACATCTCCATGGTTCTTGAACACCTCCAGGGACAGTGACTCCACCACCTCTCTGGGCAGTCTGTGCCAGCACCTCACACTCTTTCTGAGAAGAAATTTTTCCTAATATCCAACCTGAACCTCCCCTGGTGCAACTTGAGGCCATTCCCTCTCATCCTAGCACTGTGACCTAGGAGAAGAGGCCAATCTCCATTTCTCCACAACTTCCTTTCAGGCAGTTTTAGAGAGTGATAAGGTCTCCCCTGAGCCTCCTCTTCTCCAGACTGAACAATCCCAGTTCCCTCAGCCCTCAGAAGTACCAACTCAGCCCTATTCAGCCTGATTTCTCACCAACACAACAGCATCAGCCCTTTGACAGTCTTCCTATTTATAAGTTTATAGAAAATAATACAGTGATTAACAGAAGCAGTTCAGAATAGCTCTATAGGAAGGACAGAGAGTCCTTGTCAATTTAGTAGATATTCTCACAATTCAAAAAAATTGTACTTATTAATAAAGTACTTCTACAATTGGCTTAAGTAGTTCAGCAGAGTACTGCTGCTGCTTCAGCTACTTCAAAGAAAACTTGGAGAAAAGTTATATACCTGAGGGAACAGACAGCTTTTATTCACATTCTATTCTGAATTTCTTCATTGTCACGGTAGCCAATAAAAGGAATATACATCAATCAAAGAGAATGGGGAGCCTGAATAATTAAACCTCTTTGGAAGGAAAAACTACTCATCAGCAAGTTTACTATTTCACATTAAAAATTATCATATTTGAAGTCACACTAAAATGTGGCTTTATGCCAGTAATTGATCTTACTGACAAATTTAACCAGAAAATAGGCAGCAATTCATAACCATCATAAAGGATGGCAAATGCTTGGTAAATTCTTTGTGTGAATAAGCTGAGGTGTGTGTGATTCTGCCTTGCAGTCTGAGGAGGATGCCTTCTGCAGCTACTGAATTTTCACAAACCTGAAAGAATGAAAGATAATTCTGTTTTTAACACAGGGATTTTTCCAAGTTGAATGTTGAATGCATAAGTACTTTGCTCTACATTATGTGAAATACTGAGACTTATTTGCTCTCACAGAACGCTTGTCTAATACTTGTCTTAGCATTCTTCCCTCTTTGAAGTGCTCTGGGTGGCCCAGTGGTGTCCAAAAAGCCTCTTATGCCAGAATGCATTAGTTCAAGCACCTGGTTTGGATTCTGCTGGGGGGTATAATCCTTCAATCTGTAACGTAGTAGTACTTCAGGCATCCACTTGAGACTGATTGCTGGTCTTTTACAAAGGAATACTGATAGGAATGACTACTCTAAAGAGGGAATTCATAAACATTCATTAAATACTGTCCTGAGATGTGCTGTCTAGGAAAAATTTTGCTACCATCTTCCTGTTCACCTACATCCGATTCTGTTGCGTACTGTGAAACGTGAAACTCCACTGTGGCACAGTGAACAGGCGAACTAGGTTTTCTAAGCTAAGTAAAATGCAAGAGGATGCCTGGAAGAGAGATTAAAAATAATCTCAAGCACAGAGCTCATGCATGATGCATAATGAGGTTCACACAGCAATGACACAGATTTTCAGCATCCTCACAATGATGAAATCCTTCAGCCAGTTTAAGGTAAGGAACTTTGCTTCCAGGCCTCCTTTGTGTGAATCATTCTTCAGCATTTAGGGTCATCATTTTCTTGAAAAATAAAAATGATAAAGATGTCCTACGTTATCCCACTGCGAGTAGAACGTGCTCTTGCCAAGACATGATCACATATCTTCTGAGGGAGTTAACACCGCATGCGACAGCGCTAGCAATTGTGTTCAGTGTTCACGGCTTTTGGAGGCAAGGGAGTGAGGCAAGCTTTCCCATTGCGCACTATAGGGCATCTGACCCTATGGATGTCTAGGAAAGAAGTGTCATCATCACTCTAAGAAGCTCTGACGAAATTCTTCACATAATTATTTACAAATCCTTGGCCAACTCTTTAAACATGCGTAATTACAACTGAAAGATAATTACATAAAATTATCAGTTTTTGGCTTCTGAAATAACCCCAGTTCTTGATTAACTATTTCTTCTATTTACGCTTCCACTACACCGTGCAGTATCCTGAAATGAAAGAACGATGCCCTTGGAGGCTCAGCTATTGTTACACATGCTGTCTAAAGCATCAGAGAAATGCAAGCTTCTGTTGTTCTCCCCTCTGTATCTTTCTATTCTCAAGCATGCTTTCGTTATAGAGAGCACAATCCAAAAGCTTTTACAGTGATTGTGGAGCTGCAGTCCTCAGGCTTTGTTCAGAGACTGTTCCAAAATCATATGGTAGTATCATCTGGTTCGCTGCATCTAAACTATATTGCTAGTCTAACAATATTTTACCATTTTTAAACAGTATCTTTTGCACTCAGTAGAATTTTTGATGATACGGCCCTGCTAACTCTTCCTCCTGAGAAGGAGACAGGAATGAATGATAATTTTTTGTTGTTTTTACTTGACAGAAAAGAGATCAAACCCCAAATTTTCAAGTGTTTATTAAACAAAATACTAGATGGTATCTGGACAACATGAGATAGTTCTTATTTGTTATTAGCTTGTTTAGAATCATAAAATTAAAGCTCATTTTAGAGGACTTTTTACACAGTCTGATCATGATGCAATGAGGGAGAATTGCTTTAAACTAAAAGACGGGAGATTTAGGTTAGATATTAGGAGGTAATTTTTTACTCAGAGGGTTGTGAGGCACTGCTACAGACTGCCCAGAGAAGTTTTGGGTGCCCTCCACCTCTGGAGGTGCTCAAGGCCAGGCTGAGTGGAACTGTGGGCAGCCTGCTCATGGCAAAGGTGTTGGAACCCGTTGATCTTTAAAGTCTTTTCCAACCTAAGCCATTCTATGATTAATGGTCAGTTTGTTAATCAAGGAAAGGATATAAGTTTCCCAGTGGTATCGAGTTTGACATCAGGTAGCTCTCTAATGAAAAAAAAGCAAATCTCAGGTGCATGCTGTGTGAAGGTAGGGGGAAAAATTGCACGGAAAGACAGAAGACAAGTAGAAAGAGCTCAAATGGCAAATAAAATTAATTAATGTTTTAGGAATTGGCTTACTTTTTGTGAACCCTGGAGCTTACAGTGACTGAAGTCACTGGTCATTCATGTGGACCCATATACAAAAGGGAGGCTCAATATGACTTCAGAATTCCAGAAGGCAGAAGAAAATAATTCATGCATGGTGGAGGAGAAAGGGTAAAAGCATAATAAAATAAGTAGACAAGATAGGAGATAGGCTCTGTATTAAGTTCTTAATGAAGATGTATGACTGGTGAAGCAGTGTGAAATGTGTTGTTCCTGCAAAGGTGGCTTAGGGCCTCTGACATATCAGAAGCTACACCTGACTCCGGAGGCAAAAGGTACAAAAGATTAAGAGGAGAAAAGTGATGGGACACTGGTCTAAAGTGGTTAGAGAGAGACAGAGTCGTCAGGTCTTTGGCATCTGAGTGGACGGTATTTGTCTCAATTCCTTGA
>JANHGO010000041.1:24193807-24207677 GCA_024606505.1 Aquila spilogaster
GCACTGACGGGCTCGGCCTGGGCCAGCGGCGGGTCCGGCTGGAGCCGGGGAAGCTTCCAGCAGCTTCTCACGGAGCCGGCCCTGCGGCCACTCCCCTGCTGCCAAAACCCCACCGCACAAACCCAAAACACATGGCTTTCTCATTAAGTGACTGTTCACTTCCCTTGTATCTTCTCTAATGAAGAGAGGGCAGAGAGGACAGACAACAGGGGACGCAGGACAAACTATGGTGAAAAGAGGCATTGAGCTAGGCTACGGGTTTTATAGACCCCAGAAAAGACCTTGATAGGCGGCTGGAGGAACAAGACCCTGTGGGACTCACCCAGGGAAAAGGTGCCCTGCCAAGCTGTACAAAGATGAACCAGAATGAAAGTTTTGGGCCAAATCCTTTCTTCCACTGAGTTCAGTGGATTAAAGGCATGTTTTACTCGCTCATCTTCTGAGTTCATATTCATAGTCATATGTGAGTTCCAGTGATGGAAAATTCAAACTGAGGAGGTAATTTGAGAAGAGAGAAGAATGCCTCATAGTCACTAAAAAATAATAATAAAAAAAAAAAATCCAAAGAAAAAGGAAGAACCAGCTCATGCTTAGACGGTGCCTGGGAGAAATATCCTGAGGGAACTCAGACTGTACCTGTTCATTTTAAAAAATGGAAGTTGAGCCTAACCACGTTTGGAAGCAGACTTTCAGACCAAATTCAGAAGCCTGAAGTTAGACTTCCTTAGCATCACTCCTGTATCTGCATGTCCACTACTCACACTAATGCAAGATAACACTGTTTAAACATGTCTACCGTATATGGCATTGCAAGCATGTGTTATTCCACTATAGTGCCCCAAGTGACTTTTTTTATTTTCTTCTGGCCAAAGCATGTTATGGCTATTAATTCTGACACTTGGAGATCATCTTCCATTGGCTCTTGAAAACATCATGAAACAGGGCTATAAAAAGCACCGATTAATAATCCCCAGTCTTGTTTCATTCTTGGCATTAATCTTCCCTAATTCTTATCTTAAACAGCTGACTTTGTTTTAAACGTGGCACATTGGAGGGAAATTAAATCCTATTGTTTTATCTGTCTAAAGGCTAATGTAGCAGTGGAGTATATGACACAATACATAGCATTTACAATTGATTAAACACTGGAGAAAATTCCACCTCAACCCAATATCTAGAAATTCCATCATTTCTAGAGATCAAATTGAACCAATCTCTGAAGTTGTGTGTTTTAGGGGGTTTATAAATGAAATGTGTATAATTCGGGCTAGAGGTCAGATCAAACTCAGAAATTATGAAAATAGCTAATCTCAGCCATTACTTTGGGGCCAAAAATTGGGTCAGCAGGCTGTAAGATTTTGCCACAGTAAACTCTTTGTTTACTCTATGACACAACAAAAAAACAAAATAAGACCACTAAACTGACTATACTGAAACAGAAGAAGAATTTGTTTTTACAGGATTTTTTCTTGTTTTCCTGGGGAGTTGTTAGAACTTTGACTTGACGTTTGAAAACTTGCTGCTGATGCATCATTTCAGGATTCTCTTTTTGATGCACAACTGATTCATAAATTAAAAAAGGGACAAGGATACAAAGTTAAAGGGGAGACCAAAGCCACAATATTGTAATTCCATGCAGAGGTCTATATTTGGGAGTTATTTACATTTTTTTCATTCACAAAACTAGCTAGAACTGTGTTGCTTTTGGTGGCCCACAAGCTGAATACTTTGAATAAGTAAATAGCAATCCTCAGCTGGGGGAGGCTGGATTAATGCATCTTTCTAGATAGTGGAAAACACAATATTTGTAGGAAAAAAAAAAAGTCAATTTTTCTTAAGTTCTGTTCTCTATGAAGTGGATAGATAAAGCTACTTGGATCATTCCTGGAAAGTCATCTTCAGATTTGGTTCCTAAATTTCATGGATAATGTTAAAAAAAATTTGGAACACACTCATGAAAGAACTTTAAGAGTTATCTGATATTTGGGAAACCTGCCTTCTAGCATGCTTGAGCTGTTGCTTATCCATGGAGGAGTTAAAGACTTTTTCTAATCAAATTCCGTAGCTGTCTCCATTAATTTGTAATACTGAATGCTCTTATATCAATAGAAAAAGAAAATAATAGAAAGCTGTAATGATGGAAAACAAAGAGAAATTCACACTAAAAATTCCAAGCAATTTTTGTCACTGAGCAGTTATTCAGCACTTCAGTTCTTTAACACTGATTTGTATGATTGCTCAAAATATACTGAAACTTGAAAACATGTTATGGGCTAGCTACAGGAATTTCAGAACTCTTTGTCTTGTGATATGTAAAGACTAGCTTCTTTTGAGATTCCTACTGATTTTAGAATCACCAAGTCTTAATTCTTAATTCAGAACTGCATTTTCTGGTTGTAAAAATCATGACCAGAATGTGGTCTTAGAAATCGCTATTCTTATTGTGCCAGTGGGACTGATCTAAGATCGAGGGGCTCCAAAAGATTTTTCATTTACATGCTGCATTTAATACACTGTTCTCTTTGCCAGGCACTCAAAGAAATGCACTTTGACTTTGAACTTTATTAGCTCTATTACCATATTTTCTGAGTCAGTCTTCTTGCTTTGTTTCAGCAATTTCCATTCCTTTCATCTATCTGTGAGATTTGTGGTGCAAACAAATCAATTTTCTGGGCTGTTGCTCAAGTTTTTACAGGGAGAGGTATCTGCAGTTGTGGTTACTGAGAGCTGAGGAATTTGAAGGGGGACACATGAAGACAGTAATTTCTTCCCTTTTTGGTGGAAAAATTACTCTGCTGTGTTGTTTTCTTGGTTATCTGAGGCTCTGTACTCAACATGACTTTTGTCAATTAGGTGTCCATCAGCAGATGGACAAATACTGAATATAAATGGGGAAACAAGCCTTCCAGTTGCTATGGGAAAGAGACTTTGAATCAGTTCTCAACTCTGCTTTAGGCTCCATTGGTGAGTTTGCATAAAACCCTCAATTCTGTATGCTTTACTTTCCTCCTCCATAAAATGGGATTAGAAATATTTTCTGTGAATACTTTCCATGATTTACTTACAGTTAGCAATGTCCACTATCATTTCTCTTACTGTACACTTTGCTGGAAAATTCATGAGAGTGCATAAAAAGCATGAGAACAACCCAGGTTTTTTATTCATCCAGGCATCCTAGCCTCTGTTCTAGTCATTATGTTGACTGAAGGGCACTATTTTGTTGTACTTTGTAACAGCACAGAAAAGTAGAGAATATAATTGTATTATTTTCATACTTAGGAGACCTAGCCAGGGACTTAGTACCTACTGGTACTGTTCATTTACAAAATAAAGTGGTTATTACTCCACAGAATTTACAATCTCAGTATTAAACAAGAGCTGAGAGAGAAAGAATTTTGATGAAACAATAAAGCCATTTATTTGATTTTGCTGTCTACCCTTGTCAGGTGCTTTGGTGCCCCATAGCACCATAAGAAATAATCTGTGAAACCAACTTCAGTTTAAGATATCTAAATTTAGGCATCTGCATGAAGGTGTCACCAGTGAACTAAGTGTCCATGCTCCCATTATAGCCAGTGATGCGAGGCATACTGCAAATGGACTCCAGCTGCCTCTTGTAGATGGTAAGTATCCCTTAGGTACACACACAGGACACAGCTTACCTTTCACTGACACTGGAGCTTGCTGAGATTAATAGAAACACACTGGTGTGAAACAGATACCAAGGAGACAAAAGTCAAACCTAAAAGATCTGGGATTCTTTGCTGTATTGCTGTAAATGGTATCTTTACTAATTCACAATACATTTACGATCACTGGGAAATGCTCTTTTCTAATGTGCAACATGAAGTAAATGGAGCAATGATATCTTGTACAGAATACATGACTCACTTTGGAACTGCCAAAGAGGATTTCTTTCAGACTTTCTGGAAAGCATCAAGTGCCTCAGACAATTTGCTGCCAGGGGCAGTGATAACTATACCTCTGGATTTGTTAAGATAAAGGAAATATGTCATGCTGTTCACTGTTGTAATGTAGTGGGCCTGTTAAATGTTGCAAACTTTTCCCAGACACAAACAAACAAAAAAGCACAAAATGAAATGTAAAGTAAATGAGGGACTTCGTTCTGCCTGCCATTTTGTACACTTTTATATATTTCAAAGGACAAGATATGGCCAATTATTGAAGAAAGATCCCAATAAAAGGAATTTAAGAGACTGTCCTGGAGCTTCACCAAAGTGCCTCCCACTTTTTAAGCATCAAAGTGGCAACAGAAGAGTTGAGAATGGAGCTAGATTATGTTTTGAGATTGCTGGTATACAAAATGCCTGTGAATCATCAGATGAGTGTTATTTTTCTGCACTAGGATTCTGCTAGTTAGAGGTGGAAATGACTAGTGAAAAGATCTAGAGAAAGATGGGAAAGAATTAGTAAAGAACTTTAAATAGCTTCCAAATTCAAGATGAACTTCCAGTTCTGCTGTGGTAGCAAAACCCCATTCTTAAATTTCAAAAAGCTTTTTAGGCCAATGAGAAACTAATACAACTCTCAAGTAACAGGATCAGAACCTATCTATTGCCATTCCTAAGCTCTTCCTTCATCACCTGGAAAAAAACAAAAGGATGATGGAGATCAAGTCTAACTTCACAGATTTCCCAAATAGCAAGTTCAATCCTGTGGTGATCTGTGGTAGACACTGGGGTGGGAAAGGGGATTGCAATAAGACGGTTAGAGAAGCCAAAGGATCTGTATTTAGAATTTTGGTCATACCATGTCTCGATGTAATAGCTAATTAGTAAAAAATCTGAAGTAAATACCTAAGTAGTAGTCTACCATTGTAGTGCACACTACAGCAGGAACACGATTGTATAGATACATTTCTAATCATTATCACTTCATTCAAGAGTGAAATGGAGCCAAAGCTGCACAAAACTCAGGAAAATATTTGTGTTGAAAGCATCATTACTTCTTAATACTGCTTCCCATACTTCCTATTTAAAACAGTTGCAAGTTTTCTGAGCCCAATGAAACTTGAGTTACAGAAACAGGAAAATACATTCTTAAGTAGTTGGTTTTGATCAGAGTTCACATTGAACACGAAGTATAAAGAGTTGTATAATAAAAGACTTTGTAACCTTGAGAAGCTAGAGGTTAATCATTCCAATTATTTTTAAAAGCATCTTGGGAATTTGTTGAATTAACAAAAGAGATATAGCTGAAAGTATGGTAAAAATAGCAAGGACATAGCAGAGCTATTTTAATAAAAGTCTTGTAAAATGCAGCTTATAAATGATCAAGTACTGCACTTTAACCGTATATCTTAATACATTAGCTGAATTTCGTGCTCACAAGATGTCTTTGATTTACAGACTGGAAATCAGCATGGTCTGTGGCATAGTAAAATCTTCTATATTCTCCCTCTAACGCTGATAAATCATAGTAGTTTGTAAGTGAGGTGGGAGCTTGTGATTTTTCAGCCATAGACTCTAAGCTGATACACCCTGATATTGGGCTGACATGCCCCTGATTAATTGCACGGGTGTTTGTTACACAAGGGAGGATGAGACAGGTCCCCATGCATGAAGATGTATGAGCACAGCCCATAGCAGATGAGATGCATCAACTCCAATGCTGAAAGTTACATTTGGGGAAAATAAAGGAGAGAGAGCAAGAGCAAGAGAGAAGGGAACAGGAAAGGGAGTGGGAAAGGGAACAGGAAAGGGAACAGGAAAGGGGAAACTCTCCAGTGGCCACGCAGGAGGAACAGTGGTAGATGTCCAGGATGAGTGTCCTCCAGTGGGGCCTCTCTCCAGTGCAGCAAGAAACAACATCAAAGATGGTGATAGTGATGGTGACGATGACAATTTTCACCATGCTTTTCCCCTAGCATTATGTACTTTTAATCAGGAACCACTCAAGCTTCCTATTCCTTGTTTCTGCTTGTGAAGCTACTAGCACTGTTTGCAGTGTGCTAATTAGGCACAGATGTTGCACATTGATTGGCTGTTAAGAGTCTGCACCTGTAGTCCTGGATAGTATTTTTCAAGTATATAGCTGACTATTGTCTACTGTGCTGTTTTTCTTTTTTTTCTTT
The DNA here is from genome assembly GCA_024606505.1 of Aquila spilogaster. NCBI lineage: Eukaryota > Metazoa > Chordata > Aves > Accipitriformes > Accipitridae > Aquila > Aquila spilogaster. The sequence continues at coordinate 24,199,902 of JANHGO010000041.1, forward strand.
TGTATAAAGTAAAATCTGCAAAACAAGAAGTGAAGCGAGGTGTTTCGTATGCTAGTGACAGTTGCTTCCCATGAGAACCTGTCATAACACCAACATCAGGGTTTTGCAGGTACAAGGTTGTGAGGGCAATAGTACCTGAATTTTAGCACGGAAAAAACAAGGGAGAGGTGCCACAGAGACTGGAAAACCACTGTTATAGCACCTTAGGTAAAAGGGTACAAAGCCGCAAATTACAGGCCCTGAGCACTACTGATGCTAAGGCACAAAGGCATCTCTGCCACTGGGCTTCACTGCTGACCAAAGAATCCTATTTTTTCACCAGTTTGTGTAATTAAAATAGTCAGCAAAAGATATTCCTCCAGGTCCATAAAGGTGCTTATACCTCGCTTCAGATGTCAGCAATGGAGAGCTCTTAGTCATTGCTTATTATCCTGCAGGTGCAGGTGACAGCCCCAAGAGCGGAGATGTGATAGATGATCGTATGAGTGTGCTTAGTCTTCTTCAGTACAGACATAAACTTGTTCAGCAAGCAGCCTCTGCCTGAGGAGCAGTAAGCAGCAGCTCAGGGCAATGGTTTCTTCAGCTGTCCCACCACAGTCCTCGTGAGCTGAGCTGTCTGTCCCACACATACAGCACAAGAGAAGAAGTAGAAGAAAGGAGAACTGAGCCATTTTCAGACTGCCTACTGCAGGCATCTGTCCCTCCAGAGATGTAGCTGGAGATTTGATACTTCTGTACCAAGCTCTCTCTCTGCTGTTACATAGTTTAGAAAGAAGCAAGAACTACTGAAATCTGGGGACAGTGAAGGGCCATATGCTTAGACATCTAGGGACCTCGTTAGCCCAAAATGATCAGATGATATTTGCTGCTTTTAGAGGTTAAGTGTTGCTGTAGAATTTGTGGTTAGATTTTGTCTGGAAAAGCTGGAATACAGAACAACTTCAATTAATCTAATGCTGTTCTAATACTGTTTTGTCAGCAAACATCTTAAGAAATGTATAAATAAGCTTCCTGAAGAAATTAAGGTTGGGAATACTACCCACTCCATCTGGTTTTGGGGAACTGAACCTTGAAAGGCTGCCTCAGTTGAAGCAATTTCTTCCTAAAACCAGACTTTTTTCTTTGCATTCCTTTATCTGTCTTCATTTTTATGTGACATCTAAAGAGAATAAAGAATGCCACTTAGACTGTATCTATCTTCCTCCTGGAAGGTGTTTTGTTGAGAGATGAGGGTGGGGAGAGTTGTCCACACAGGAGCGTGTGACACACTTAAGTCAGCTTTCATCTCTGTGGGAAATTCAGTTCTTCAGTGTTACTTCCAGCCTGTGAAATGGGAGTGAATGGCAAAAACCTGGCACTGTGTTACGGGTCTAGGTGCAAAATACTTCAAGCACACTGCAGACATCTATTATCTTGGAGAGAAAACAACTCTTCTGTAGATCCATCGGGCACATCAATAGCCTTCATTATAAGATTCCGGTGGAGACTGTAGGAAATTGTCTAGCTCACTGTCACCCACAAAAAGAGGATGGATGCTTTAAATACAGCATTAGAATTTGATCTGGTGGCAAAGACACACTTTTAATAAGCATCATTATATATTAGTCTTACCAAGTAATCTGTCAGCATCTTAGAAACTGAGTTATGACACATAAAGAAATGAAAGCAGCACAGTAGGACCCAGATGGCATTTTTAGTGCATTAAGAATAACATTTCTTGCAGTACAAACTGTTTGTAAATTCCAGTTCTTGAGGTGTTCTCTGCATGTTTGTTCATACGAGTTCATTCCCAAATAAGCAGAGGTGGGAAGACAGATTTTTTTCAGCACACAAAAAGAAAGAAAATATCTCCAAAAGGGTGCAATCCTAGCAGCTTAACCCATCACTCCAGTCTGTGTCATTCATTGCATTTATTTTTTCTAATATCTAAACAATTCATTTTACTTGAGCTTTTGAAAAATATTTTTGCTCCCCAGTAAATTACATATTTGAGAGAAGAAGTAATTTGAAACAGAAAAATAAAAATATTACATGTGAAAGTGTCTAAACAGGAAATTTTGACAAAACAAAAGAGATTTTTGTCAAAAGGAGAAATTCATCAAAAACCAACCTCTCAACTGAAATTTTTCAGTTTTGACAAGCAATATGTCTTAGTGGAATAGTGTAAACCACTCTGCATTAGTTTTTCTTATGAATGCCAAGTTATGAGTCAAAGGGGAGTTGAAACATTCAAGAATCTAATTATTTTCTTTACATTTCCAATACAGATATAGCCCTTTAGAAAAATTCCCCTTGCAACTTGTTGTGAAGTAGGGCATCATTTAAAACCTGTGAATGAAGTGCTAAGCAGGGAAAACTGATCATTTAAGGATTGTTTTACTTTCTTGAGTTGGCAACAGTCTCCTGGCACGTAATGCCACAAGGTGACAGGGTGAAATACATGGATTTGTCTATGTATTCTATTGCTTGGACGACTCTTTAGGTATGAGCCAACATCTATCACTCTACCCTGTATTGTCCTTTAGTAAGTGCAATTTATGGCCCCAGAGCTCAAACAGGCAAAAGGACTTGAAAACTAGGAGACTCAGCTACTTTAGAACTCTGAATGTGCTTTAGAAATGAATGCATTCAGGACTGAGCATAATCCAGACATTTCTAGGGCTAAACTAACAGTAATTACCAGCTTTTACTGAGCTGTTATATTCACCTTCACATACAGCATTGCATTGCACAAAAGTGTGACACTCCGCAAAGTGTTTCGGGATAAATGGAACACAACCAGTATTATGCGAAATGAAACCCTCTTCCTTGCAGCTGTACCTGACCACAAAACCTCATCTATTAGCCCACTTTAACCATGAAAACTAAAGCTGAGAAAGCTCTTACCTCATCCTATCATGCTGAGATGGTTGGATTTAGGGTTTAAGATTTCAGCTGAACACTTCCTACACATGGAATTACATGAAAAATGATGTGTCTTGCTCAGAAATAAAAAGGGCAGGAATAAAGCTGGAAGGGCTTCATTCTGTGATACCAATAAATGTAAATGGTTCAGACATCATGCTTAGCAGGATCTTCCAGGTGTTATTGCTCCTGGCACTACTATGGGTAGAAATCTTAAATGACCTGATATATAGTACCAGACTGACAAAAACTGAAAGTAGTTACTTTCATTTAACAAGTTGTTACTTGTTTTTTGTTTGCTTCACTGAACATTTGAAAGTGCCCGGGACTCATTTCCCACTAACTCAAGCAGAGAAGACATCAATGTATTTCATCATGCAAGATATAAGACTTGGCAGTCTGTATACTCTGGGAGTGACAAAACTCCTGCGTTACAATATAGTAGATTGTCTCAAGTTTCTAAAATGCTCACAGCACATCACACACGCTGAAATATTTTGCTCAAAGAAAAGCTGGATCTGGAGTCCAGAGATCGGCCTCTGAAAATGGAGACCATCCTGAGCAGGAAGAATCAGCTCAGCCCTGCTCAGCCTGATTTTTCAGGAACACACACAACAGCAACAGCTTGTCTGTCACTCTGCCTACTTTAAAGTTTATGGGAAATAATGTAGTGATCAATGTAGCGATCAACACGGGCAGTTTAAAACAACTCTAGAAGGACAGAGAATTCCATGTCAATTTAGCAGATATTCCCCACAATTCAGTGAAATTATACTTATTAATAAAATACTTCTACAATTGGCTTAAGTAGTTCAACAGAATCCTGCTGCTGCTTCAGCTACTTCAAAGGAAATTTAGAGAAAAGTTATATACCTGAGGCAACAGACAGGGTTTTTTTCACATTCCATCCTGAATTTCTTCATTGTCACGGTAGCCAGTAAAAAGAATATGAATCAATCAAAGAGAATGGGGAGGCTAAATAATTAAACCTGTTTGGAAGGAAAAATTACTCATCAGCAAGTTTACTATTTCACATTAAAAATTAGCATTTGAAGTCACACTGAAATGTGACTGTATTCCAGTAATTGATCTTACTGACAAACTCACCAGAAAACAGGGAGCAATTCATAGCCCTCAAAAAGGATGGCAAATATTTGGTAAGTTCTTCATGTGAATAAGCAGAGATGGATGTGATGCTGCCTTGCAATCCAGGGAGACTGGTCTCTATAGCTACAAAATTTTCTCATACCTAGAAGAAAGAAACATTATTCTGTTTTTAACACAGAGGTTTTTCAAATCTTTGTGTTACATCAAGCATCAAGACTTATTCACTATTACAGAACACTTGACTAATGCTTGTCTTACAGTTCTGGCTTCTTTTTGAAGTGTTCTGGTTGGCCCACTGGTGTCCAAAAAGCCTCTTATGCCAGAATGCATTAGATAAGCACCTCTTTTGGATTCTTTTTGGAGGTATAATCCTTCAACCCACAATGTAGTAGTACTTCAAGCATCCACTTGAGACTGATTGTGGGTCATTTGCAATGAAATACTGGTAGGAATGACTACTCAGAAGAAAGCATTCATTCATGTACAGTAAATACTGTCCTGAAATGTGTCATCTGGGCACAATTTTGCTACCCACCTTCCTGTCCACCCACCTCCCATTCTATGATATACTGCAAAGCCTGCGAAAGTCTACTGTGGCACAGTGAATGGCCAAACAAGCTTTTCTAAACTAAATAAAATGAAGAAAGGTGCCTGGATCATGGGTTAAAAATAGTCTGATCTAAAGTTCAGTGTCATGCATGACCCATACTGAGATTCACACAGCAATGACAGAGATTTTCAAACTTCTGACAAGGCTGAAATCCTCCAGTCACTCTAAAATGAATAACTTTGCTTCAAGGGTTCACCTGTGGCCTCCTTCATGTGATTCATTCATCAGTATTTAGGGTTGTAATTTTTATTCAAAAATACAAATTAAAAAAGGGGTCATATGTTATGCCATTGGGATTAGAGCGTGCTCCTACCAGGTCATGATCAAATCGCTCCTGGGAGAATGAATACTGCATTCTGGGGCTCCAGCATCTGTGTGTTCTCTCTGTGGCCTGTGGTGACACACTAGTCAAGCAGACTTTCCTCAGACACATTGTGGACATCCACTCCTCTATGGATGCCTGGGAAAAGACTGTCATAGTGGCTTTCCAGCCCTAAGTAGAGTATCCACATAACTGTTTGTCCAACTGTTTAAACATGGGTAATTACAATAGAGAGACAATTACTAACACAAAATTATCCCTTTTGGCTTCTGAAATAATCCCAGTTCTGGGTAAACCATTTCCTACATTTTCACTTTTACTTTATTGTTGTGATATTCTGAAAGGAAAGATAAACATCCTTGGAGGCTCAGCTGTTGTTAAACACGCTGTCCGAGACTTCAGAGAAATGTGACCTTTTATTGGTCACCCCTCTGCATCATTCTCTTCTCAAACATGTTTTTGTAACTGAGAGCACAGTCTTGAAAGCTTTCAAAGTGATTTTGGAATTTTAGCCCTGAGGCATTGCTCAGTGCTCACAGACTGCTCCAGAATCAGATGCTAGTTTCATCTGGATCATTACATTTTGGCTATATTGCTAGTTTAATCATATTTTACCATTTCTAAACAGTGCCTTTTGTACTCATTAGATTTTTTTATGATGTGGCCCTGCCATCTCTTCATCCTGGGACTAGAGCTGGATGAATAACATTTTTTTTGTTGTTGTCCCTTGACAAAAACAGTATTCTGGATCAAACCCAAAATTTTCAATTGTTTAAAAAATGAAAGACTATTTGGAGTCTGAAGAATTTGAGATATTTCTAATTGTTATTAGCTTACATGGAATCAGTAAATGAATACTCATTTTACAGAAACAAAGTTGGATGAATTATGCCCTTTTTTGTCTTTTTTGTCACATCCTGAACAATTTAGTGATGTCAGAATGAATTCCCAAAGTTTTTGATGTTTGACTTCACTAATTTTGCCATCAAAATGTCATCTGCAAATTCTTCACAGCTGTACTTTCCATTAAAATGGAGTGGTGGTGGTATCAGGGTGGTGCTGGCGGGGAGAATTTCTTTTAAATGCTCAAAACTACAATACACTGGACAAGCTGAAACTGAGCATTCCGTAGACTCCCAGAGCCAAGACATCTTGTGGTTGTGTACACTGCAAATGGCTTTTAGTTATTTAATGTTGACCAGTGTTTTTCAGCAGCCTGGTTCTAAATTCATAAAAATCACCTGGGAACTTCTATTGCACATTGAAATGTTATTAGAAGCTAAATCAAAAACAATCAAGCCCCTTCTTTCCTGTTACTTGAAGGTATCTTTTCAAAACACACACAAATAAATTATACGGCTTTGTCATTATTACCATTGGTATTGCCTGACTTCTATAATAAATGAAAAGGATTGAAAATATTTTTTGAGTTGGCCATAGAGAAAACTTGAGAAAAATTATTCTAAATGCCCAAACAGATTTATTTTTAAAGTTATCTTAATATCAGTGAAAAACAAATCTATGAAAACCATGCTTCAGCCAATTTTCCCCCAGCCTAAATTCCACTTAAGTCTCTGAGCCTAGCATTTCCTATTGGCTGGCTGCCTCTGAAAGCCTAGAGCCAACAAGAGGTACCAAGGCTTAGGTGGAATTTAGGTTAAATCAAGGCCTCTGGGGCTAGGTATTGGTCATAAATCAGAGGAAAAATATCCTTCACTTGCTTTCTTCTGTTCATTTTACATGGTAACACCTCAGGACTGTTGTACTCCCCCAGCCATGCCTGGGGACTGAACGAAGGCTTTCAGTGCTCACTGCTGTCCCTTGCAGAACAAATTTCTATTCTCTGTTTTAAATGTAATCCCTTTTTTTTTTTTTTTTTTTTTTTTTTTTTTTTTGTTTTTTTTTTTTTTTTGTGTGTTATCCACTAGGTTTTCAAAACGTCTCTATTTCAGGAAAGGTAGACATTTGAGTGAGTTCCAAAACTTCCCTCTGACTTGTGAAATTAACCATCTTCCTATTCTGCCCAAGGGCATATGATGCTTCATATCCTGCAAATTGTGCAAATTCCTAAGTGAGCTGCAGGTGGTGGAAATTAGGTATCATTAACACAGGCTCTTGCACACTGACTAACCTCATCCTGCTGACTAGTGAGTGGGTGGAAGGGAGTCAGAGCTGGTGTTACTTGAGTGCTCAGAAGTTGTATCATCTGTGCTTTGCTTTATGCCGTCCCATGCCCTCCTGTTAGCTCACTTTTCTTGCTACCTATACTTCCACCAGTTCTAGGGTTGAGGAAAGTGTGTTGGCATCCCAATGGAAGGATACACAGCAGGAGAGTGGTGCAAGATGACCAGGTGTGGTGGTTGACCCTGGCTGGATGCCAGGTGCCCACCAAAGCTGCACTATCGCTCCCCTCCTCAGCTGGACAAGGGAGAGAAAATATAATGAAATGCTCATGGGTCGAGATAATGACAGGGAGATCACTCAGCAATTCCTGTTGCCGCGAAAAACAGACTTGACTTGGGGAAATTAACTAATTTTTTACCAAGCAAATCAGAGAAGGATGACAAATAAAACCAAATCTTAAAACACCTTTGCCCCATCCCTCCTTTCTTCTCAGGCTCAACTTCACTCCTGATTTTCTCTAGCTCCTTCCTCCCCAGTGGTGCAGGAGGACAGGGAATGGGGGTTGGGGTCAGTTCCTCACACGTTGTCTCTGCTGCTCCTTCCTGCTCAGGGGGAGGACTCATCACTCTTCCCCTGCTCCAGTGTGGGGTCCCTCCCACAGGAGACAGTCCTTCACGAACTTGCCAACGTGGGTCCTTCCTATGGGCTG
>JANHGO010000041.1:24233139-24259095 GCA_024606505.1 Aquila spilogaster
GAAGAGAAGAGAAGAGAAGAGAAGAGAAGAGAAGAGAAGAGAAGAGAAGAGAAGAGAAGAGAAGAGAAGAGAAGAGGGGAATATTTCACAAGGAGGCAAAGTACTTAAGGAGATAACAGCAGATACCATGTTGAGGATGTAACGAGAATGGATGAGTACTTTTCGCACAACTTCCCATTCACATTTCTGTCACTCTGAAAAGATCATATTTATGTTGTGCCACTTCTTGTTACTATCCTTGTCATGACTGTGAAACATGTGAGTGTAAATGCTGAGCTTGCAAAAATCACCCTCCTGTTCTCTCTTCTCAGCTTTTCTGTAGGTTGACTTGCTCTGGGCTGTTGGAATCTCCCCTTCCCTACAGACTGGTGTGGCTAATTGCCACTAGTGGGACAGGACACTATTACAGTAAGGGAATACTGACAAAGAGTCCAAAAATTGAGTCATGATTAGTTTTTTCAAACTTTTGACACAATTCCATTGGAATTCACATTCCAATGTATCTGTTTTATATCAAGGCTCGTACCAAATGCAGAAAGCAGTGTGCTGTGAATCTTTTTACCAGCCAGGGATAAATAACAAGGAAAATAGAAAAATTCTGGACAACTTCCTTTCTATTTTTGCTATCATTCTGAGGGGATGCTTCAGTACCCAAGAATCAAACGCAATAGTCTGAAAAAAGAAACACAGAGCTCTATTTCTTTCCCTTATATTTTGTCTTTTCAGGATAAAAATACAATGGGAGATACAGGCACTTGCTGATGCTCTGTTCTAATTTTTTTAAAAGGTAGCAATGAAGTGGACAGAGACAACAGAACTGAGACTAAATTCCTTGTCACAAGTGATTACTCCATAATTCACATTTCATTTACAAACCCAGCCTAAAAGTGATTTGAACTCCTGCAGAGACTTGAAACCCAACATTCACCCACCTATTTGATTACATTAAAACAGGTGTTCCATTTTCAGTAGAAAAATGTGAAGTCATTTTTGTTGGCTGCTGGGCTGCTGTCTACATCAGAACTGAATTGCTCCATGCTTGGGTGAAGTAAGGCTGCATTAGCTGCCTTTTCTCTGAGACTGACATGGGAGAGAGGACTCAGACCCATATGTTCTGAGACATAAATTCAACAGGCTGTGTAGATACACAGTGTAGTATATAGATGCTGAAGTATGGGAGATAACTTTAATAAAACTTGTCAGTTAGCTACCTGAACTGTTGAATGCTGATTATTGAATGGTCCCGGACAAACCTCTGAATATTGTAAAGTGCTACCAACGTAGCAGTCATAAAGAAACAGACTGGCTAAAACAGAGAAAAACGTACTGCCTAAACCTAAAATATTCAGGACAGCAGGCCACAGGAAGCTTACATTTCCTGCTAAAATCGAACAAGAGCATAGCTAGGAAGGAAAGAAGCAGTAGCCTACTTGCTGGGTATGTGGAGTGCTACTTTTATGTACTTTTCTGCAGAAAAAATCATCCAAAACTTATAAATGACATAAGGAAAAATAAAAGCACAGCACAAATCTATTGTTCTCCAAGATCATATTAGTTGTATTCCAGATCACAAAACACCAGGCTTTGATTCGCAGCCTCCCATGGGTGTCTGAGCTCATACAGGAGATACCACCACAGCCACATCCTGGTGTTTCCCATCTGTTTTCCATGTCCTAACACTCATCATTATGGCTGTTGTGAATCACAAGCTTGCAGGCAAATCTCTCTCCTCTTCCATGCTTAGGAAATTACCTGTAAGCTTTATTTACTGGAGGTGGATATTTGTACTATTAGTCATTCCTGTGTTGAATAATCACGTCTCAAATACTTTTGGTGGAGGCCCACATAATGGAGTGACACTGTGGCTCTCAGGATGTAGCACTTATCTAAGGATGTGTCTAGTTATCACTGACCACTTTGCTCAGTTTATGTGACTTTGGAGATTATTTGTGTACTGTTACTTGTCTACTGGGAACGTGACCAAATTCAGACTCCTGATTTTCCTCTGGCCACCAAACACACAAAACAGCAGTATCTTTCTCTTTCCTGATTGATGCTGAATTTCTCTGCATCCCTATGAACCTTCCAGGTGCTTTTCCAAAAATCTGTGCTGTATGTTTTTATCAGCAGTAAATAATACTGAATGGATTTCCAGTAGAAAAACAGAATAACACGGTGAGATTTTTTCTATGGCTCCATTCATCCTAAGAGCCTGCTTTAAGGATTGCTTCTTTGTTAAAGTGGTTTGATCTATCTACTTATGTACCTTCTAATGTCCAGGTAGTTAATGTGTTTATAGAGATCCCACAAAAATGAGAAACAAAAGCTACATTTTCATCATACATCAGTGATTATAAATAAATTACTTGCGATAGGCGTTAAAAAAAAGTGCATGAGAACAAGATGAACAAAAAGAGATCATGTTCAATAAAACTGGCATCTGTGGGCAATTCTGATCTGCAAAGCAGGACTTTGGACTCTAGCCCTTGAGAGTGCATTCAAGTTCATTAACTGAACACATGCCTAACTTTAGTGATATGTAAACACCCTTCTGACACTACATTTAAGTATATGCATATTTTCGTTTATTGGGAATGGATTTCTGAAGCAAGACCCAAGAAGATGACAAACTGCTACTATGATGGCTCTCAGCCTGGAAATCAAATGTTTATTTTAGTTCGGAGCATTTTGCAAGTGGTTACCAAATGGCTCTCTCTCTTTGACTGCAATCTGTATTTAATTCCTCAAAATTGTGACTAGAATCCCTTGCTACGTATTTCATTTATTTTTCATGGCAGCACTTTTGTGTTTAACTAAGCTGTTATGGACTCTTAGGTAAATATTTGCCTTGTGAGTTTTATAATCATTGGATTATTGACACGGTCCTGAGATGAGATATTTAGAGCCTTTTTTAAATATCTCTGGAAGTCTGATCATTTACAAATTCACGTTATTTTAAGAAAGGATGGGAAGTTTATCATAGAGTATTTATAATTACTTTCATTTTTGAAGTATACTTGTGTATACCAGAAATGCTAAGGATTCCTTACCTGGACTGCTGAGACCCTGAACTGGACACTGTAATAAGATCTTTGCTGATTTAATCACAGTCTCACTGCCTTGCTATGCCTTGGCTAGAAAACAAATTTTCCAGTGAAGAAGCAGATGCATAATTTCACAAAATGTCTCACACTTTAAGCTACTTCTCATTTCAAACTGCTTTCATCATTTTATAATGTCATAAACAAACTGAATGCTAATGACTTTGGTTTTAGTCGTTCCAAATCTCAGAAGAAAAAAAGGAGAAAACTGCTTTAGATGTCCATCTTAGATAAGGAATTCTATGTCAGAGTCATTGTGTTTTATTTCGTTCTGACATTGCATGTTGCACTAGTTTGATAAAATCCTTAATATCAGGATTTCAGCATTGTGAAAATATGAAATTGAGAGTAGTGAGCATATTGATGGGTCCTAAAACAGCTAAATAACTCATTTAATCATGACTTGAGATAACACTGTGTCAATGCTGTACCATCCCATTAGATCCTGAAGCTGAATCTCCAGAGATGAAAAAGTAATGCATATATTAATCTATTCTGATTTATTTTGTCCTCAGTGAAGTGACACTAAGTGCTTTTCAGAAACTCATTTAGCAACTTGAAAAAAGCAAATAAAAATATGTAAAAAATCTTAATTCTTAAATACAGTGAAGATATTTCTGGGGAAATGATAATCCTTCATTACATTTTTCATAACTGAGGAAAAGTAGCAACAATTCTAGAAACTGGCAAGGAATTTGATCAAAAGTCATCTACCTGTATACATCTGTGATTATTTCTCCCACCTTGGATCACCTCGTACCTAAAGTACACTTGTTCTCATCTGACACCTTCTCCATGTGGTCCTGCTCTGTGGGCAGAGCTGCGAGAGCGGTGTGACTGTACTCAGGGGGAATGGTTCCTCCATCTGTTGGGAATGGCAGGAAAGGTCATGGTGGCTTTTCCATCTCTCACAGATTATTTCAAAAGATTCTTTTACAGATTCTTTCACAGATACAGCCAGATCATGAGGAGCTTTGTGTATTGACATTTGATGCTGTTTTCTTCTGCTTCCAAAAGCAGAACTGTCTATACTATGCATTCTCTGTGACTTTCCATGCCCAGAGATTCACCACCTCTTGGCACGGATACTAGTGAATATGTTATCTGTTTTTATCCCCATCAATTTCCTTTGTTACGTAACTGAGTAAAAATCTTTTTATGTTGCCTTCCACAGCGTCTCATGCATCTGCTTTTTCAAATGTTCTCCAATTTTCCTATTAACTTTTTTTTCCTATGAACACAACAAGAATACAGGACTATGGGGGAGCTACAAAGGCAATGCCCTGCAGATCCTCACAATGTGATGCATCTGTTTTAGCATAATTAATTTGGTCAGCTGTTTGTTTCCTATTTAGGTAGGTGTAGCCATTGATGGAATAATGATGAAGCTAGATATATGAAATGAACTGAAGTGAGAAGTGTTATTTTTTCTATGTAAAATTGGCTTATAATGTAGTTAAGAAGACTGTTGATGGTGCTTTCTAGGCACAGAAAATATTTAATGTCGAAACACATACTATGATGTCATGTTTTGAACATTTGTATGCATTCTGTGCTCCTGTAAAGATTTGGGAAGCCTGTTACCATGCAAGTTATAGCTTCATTTTCCTTTCCTAACAGATGGGCTTACTTGGTGAACCCACAAATAGTCTCAAAGTCATGGAAAGAAGAAAGAAGAAAGATACACGAATGATGAAAAAATTAATACAAGTACATAACTGAAGAAGTGCCAGCAATTGACAACTGACACATAAATGTAACAGAATGCAGATATTTCCCCCAAGTTTTATATGTCTCATTACAGCATTATTGATTTTTACAAGTTTTACAAGTCCATTTTTATCTTCAAATTCCCTCCTATTTAATGTATTTGTTTAGTCTTAATGTTATTTTCAGGATGAACTAGATAGGAGTAGCCAACGATCTTGTATATATTTTCCACTGCTTCTTTTATTTTTTCTCATTGAAAAGATAATTTCTTCTTTGATTTACTCACTAAGCATCAAACCTCTGCCATTAGCCTCGAGTTAATAATTGATAGGAGTCAACAAATTGTGATTTGCTCCGCAAGAAAAAAAATCAAGCCTTCTCCTGAGAAAAACCATCTTCCTCATATTCATGCAAACAGATCACATTTATTACCAGTCCTTTTTGTGTACAGTAAATTCAGTTTCTTTGCAGAAAACAAAGAGAAGATCGGCTTGCATCTTGATCTTATTTCATTCCCAAAAGGTCATTTTCTGTGCTGTTTTTATGGACTGCTAAGAGTCTCTAGAAGGAGAAAAGGATAAAATTCATCCAGGCAAAATTTGAGCTCTGATATATCCTTTACTTTATTAACATTACACTGAAATGTAAATAAATAAAAACTGTAGAAACAACTGATCACTTACCACTTCGTTTGTGCTTCTTGCTTCACAGGATGCATTCCACTCCTTTGACACATGGAGTTAGACTCGTTCATTCAAATTTAGGTGCCTCCTCTGTAAATCGCTTCACCTGAGTTGGTCACCCTGGACTCCCTTTGCAATTCCAGAGAGATGGAGTCATTTCCAGGGCAATTCAATTCAGTCTAAGGCAGATGTCTACAACAGATCAGATGAATCATACTTAAGAGTATGTTTCTCTCTGTTGACAAAATAGGCAGCAGAGAAGACGGGTAGATATTTGCAATGCCAAGTTAGGCTGATGTGAGGCCAGAAATCTCTCCAAGATGTAGCTAATGTGCAACAGTGAAACTAACCTGAAGTTAGTCTAGGTCTTGTGGTTAATTCACTGGCTAAGTTAAAGATCCTAGGGTTCCTATCCTATGTTTAGGGGCAGGGTTCCAATATCAGCATGGGAAAAACACTTAATATCCATCTGAAGGCCTTGCTGATAGATGCTTCTATTATTTGTTTAATGAATTTAAATTGAAATCTTTTGGTCAAGATTTGCTTTTCACTTTATTTTTTTTTCTGAATTCATTTCTTGGTTGAGGTTTGTGTGTTCTATCATGCTACAAATATAGATAAATTAACATGTGTTGGCTTACAGGATTAAACTTGGTCTAAAATAAAGTCTAAAATCAAGCTTTTTAAGATATGTTCTGCACTTCATACAATAGTGACATAATCCGTAAAACTCATAGATACATGGGCTGTATTCTTGTTTCCCATAGTTTTATTTCAAAGGCTTCCATGGCACAAAAAGCTGAGTTACTGTTCCTGTACTCATTTGTATGCTGAAGTGCTGGGCAGCCATACTTCAAGATCTGTGTTCTTCTATTTATTGATTAGTTTAGAACTTTCTGTTGCTGGATATATATATACTCCCAGTTAAGAGGGCCTTAGTGAGTGCTCTGAGTTAATGAAGTTCTAATCTACGTTTTACACACAAACACGCACAAGAAAAGTAAAAAAAAAAAAAAAAAGAAAAAGTCAATCATTCCTGGTTTGGGTAACAGCAAAATTATTGTGTCGGTAGAGAGATTACTGGATTGAAAAATATTGCTGCTTTTTGTTTATACATGATAGAAAGAAAATGACTTCTTTACCCAGAAGTATGTGTATATACATTTTTTCTCTGTCTGTCAGGCTGGTAATCCCCTAGACATAGAGTCAGCAAGAAAATCATTTCAGTGATGTTCATTAATTTTCAGGAAGTTCTCTGAACTAAACTGATAACAACAGCATGTTATAGGTGGAATAAATTTTCCATAAAGTTATTCATGTATTATTCTGAGATTTGAAATGGAAACTTTTTTCCCACCTACTATCAGATTTCACATTATCATAAGGGTGTAGATGCCTTGTAATTATATTCTTCTACAAAGCAAATGAAATCTAAAGTTTCATAAGCATGTCTTGTCTCATGATTTTGAGTCCATTTCTGGATCTCAGTGTGAGCTAAAGAGGCCATCTAAGCTATCCAACAACCGCCATAGACTCTTTGCAGCCATATCTAAGAGAAGCACAGTTTTGAGCATGGAGGTAACAAGATTTATTAAATCAACTGATGTAACAGGAGAAAAAAAAAACAAAACAGACGACAGCATTTGAACAAACAAACAGTTTGTCAAGGCTCTGTGTGCCTCACAGTATTTCCATTGGTTTGTTTTTCCAACTACATTAGTTGGTCTGATAAAATTATTGCTTCCTCTTATGGACTTTGACTTGCTTTTTTTTAAATATCAGAGCTGTGACAGTCTGGGCTCTGCACCATAAAAGAGACTCTCTGGAACGGAGATGTTCATGTTGGTGAAACCACTGGCAGCTGGATGAACTGTGCTCCTCTGCATAGCAAACTGCACCCGTGCTTTCCATCCTTTGAGTACTCCAGCTCTCTCCTTTTCTCTTTAACACAGCAACAGCTTTTCTTACTATATGTGCCTGTTTTAAAGGGATGGGTGTGCATATGTATGCCGTATTTTCAGCTGGGAACTCGCATCTTTACTGGAAAGAGCTGAGCACACAGCAACCTTTGAAGCTGAAAAGCCCTATGACTTAGCTGGGGGTCTCTCTCAACATTTTGTTCAGCCTGTAAAAGAGAAGGATCCAAGGAGATCTGATAGCAGTCTTTCGGTATCTAACAGGGGGCTATAAGAAAGAAGGTGACAGACACTTCAGTGGATCTGTTGTGATAGGACAAGTGGAAATCGTTTCAGACTAAAAGAGAGGAGATTTGGATTACTTATAAATAAAAAAATTCTTTACAATAAGAGTGGTGAGGCACTGGAACAGGTTGCCCAGAGAGGTAATGGATGCTTGTCCCTGAAGACATTCAAGATCAGGCTGAACAGGGCTCTGAGCACCTGATGGAGCTGTAGGTGTCCCTGTTCATCCCTGTTCATTGCAGGGGAGTTGGGCTAGAGATGGCCTTTAATTGTCCTTTTCAACTCTAATGATTCTATGATTGTATGATTCTATGATATAGTGACTATGGACCATGTGAGCAATACACCTCTGACTCAAAGAGTTTCTACTATGTTTTTTAACTAGTGCTCCAACTATTCTCATAACAATAGCAAATGGAAAAAAAGATTATGAAAAAAAATATATATATAATAAAAAAATGCAGTGAGTCTTGTTCCCAGACACAGAAGTCTGCATTCAGTAAATCAATGAAGATTACGGTGGCCCTTTTCTGGACCCTCTCCAAAAGTTCCAAATCTTTCCTGTGTTGGTAAGCCCAGACCTGAATGCAGTACTCCAGCTGGGGCCTCGAGAATGCAGAGCAGAGAGGGACAATCACCTCCCTCACCTTGTTGGCCACCCTTCTTCTGATACAACTCAGGAAACTGTTGGCATCCGGGCTGCAAGTACACACTGCTGGCTCATGTTAAGTTTTTCATCAACCAGGACCCCTAAGTCCTTCTCAGCAGGTCTATTCTCAAGGAGTTCTTCTACCAGTCTGTATACATACCTGGAATTATCTCTATCCAAGCAAAATCTTGCACTTTGCTTTGTTGAACCTCACTAGGTTCACAAGGGCCCACTTTTCGAGTTTATCAAGGTCCATCTGGATGACATACCTTCCTTCTGCTGCATCAATGGCACTACTCAGCTTGGTGTCACCTGCAAACTTGCTGGGGGTGCACTCAATCCTATTATCTATGTCACTGATAAAGATGTTAAAGAGTACTGATCCCAAGATGGTCCCCTGGGGGACACCATCCATTACTGGCCACCACCTGGACACAGAGCCGTTGATCACAACCCTCTGGCTGTGACCTTCCAACCAATTCCTTATCCACCGAATAGTCCACCCTTCAAATACATCTCCCTCCAATTTAGAGATAAGGATGTGGTGGGGGAACATGTCTAAGGTCTTGCAGAAGTCCAGGTAGATGGTATCTGTTGCCTTCCCAGAAAATCCCTTTGTCATTAAGACAAAGGAAACAGAGGAGTAAACAGAGAAGTGGCAGCTGGTTTTCAAACTAAATGTACCCCAGGTGATCTCGCCATCACATCCTGGAAGAATGGGCACAATAATATGTCTGTGCTGTAACCTCATCTTTATGGAGCTCTAATCACACAGAACTTCTTTAATTACCACAGAAACCTTCTGTCTTTCTTTATGTCGCTTTGCTTCACAGTAGTGTCTTCACTAATTTGAGTAATAGAGAGTGTAGACATGGCTCTGAGCCCAAAACCAACATGCAAACATATGATCAATAGGAAGCTGCTCTTGTTGCTTCTGGCTTAATTAGCAGCATTGTTAGCCATTCATCAAACTGAATATTGGAGGGCCCTATCTAGTTCCACTTGCTGTATTAAACAAACAACTCCTTCCCCTACAAAGAAGGAAGGAAATAAAGAGGGAAAGAAGGAAGGAAAGAAGAGAGGGATCTTCTTTTGTTGAAATGGCATTGTGTGAATCATTGTCTTATTTTTGTTGTGTGATTATTGGGGAACAGTAAAAAAAAGACATTCTCACACAAGGCTTATTTTTCTTACAGTGCTTCTGTGGAAACTTACCTTTGTTAAAAATGTTCCGTCTGCATTCTGACCTTTGCACAGAGTAGAAGCTGTAGTTTATGCGTCCGGCTAAATTTAGGTCAAGGTCTTTTTCTCAAATGAGCTATCTTGAATTTCTAGCAAAGTGATAATATTTATTGGAGGATTTTTTTTGCAATTTCCTTCTTGTATGTAAAAAGAATGTTCATCCCGTGTCTCTCTCAGCTCTGTGATTTTACTTCCTCGTAAAAAATTTCAAGGGGCATAAAACTCCTAACTTTTGTTCCATACCCTCAGGACACTTTTAAAGAACTCGATGTACAATTTCTCATGTCTAGACATTACTTAGTTACGTCAAGTTTAATTCTTTGCAAAGTGTCAGTGAGATCTACCAGACTGATTGTCCTGGAAGAGAGAATCTTCCTCTTAACTCCAGAGCATTGCAAAAGGGAACATGATTTTCTCCACAATTTTTCAAGGCATGGTCTCAGTAGGAGCAGTTTAGGATATAGGGAAGGACTGCCACTCTGCCACCATGAGCTCAGGCAGACCTCTGTGTTACTGTGACTGCTTCTGCTTTGTTCTACCAAATTCTTGAGTGCACAAATAATACACTCACAATTATCCCTGTTCAACAGTGTAGATGTGACATTACTTTGTAGCACTTGTTAACATGAGAATACTGTAATAGTTCCTAGCGTTGATTCCTACTGCCTATTGATTGTGCAATGGATAGCAGAATACAGCAAGAAATAGTAATTAAAATGCAAAGCTTTTCTGTGCATAGAAGTCCAATGAGAAAACAGCCTAAAAACAAACTGTTTTCCAGCTTGGTGAAATTCCTTGGGCCATCCAGGCATCACAAATGGAATCCCAGCACCCTCTTGCTTCTCTGCTGCTCGGTTGAGCTCATCTGTTCTGGGTTGTCACACAGTTAAATTTTAGTGCAATAGGCACCTGGCATCTCTGATTAATCTTTGGCATAGAATGGGAGAAATTGGGTATGGACTTCAATGTTTAATGTGTCTGAGAAACCTAACTTCCCAGAGCTTGGCAGCAGAGAAAAGAGGCATTGTTTTACAATGTTTTTGAGTTAAATGTAAGTGTAGAACCACTTATTTAAATCTTAGTAAGACTTTTTTGTATCTGTTGGATGAAAGAAGCTAAAATGCTTTTTTGTGTGTCTAACGACATTACAAGAAGATAATTTTATTATTGATAAACTTTTTGAGGTTTTATGCTTCGCACTTTCAAACTATATTTAAATTTATCCCTCTGCTATTTGCAAGGTTTCTTCTGTCTCTTCTGTTTCTCATCTAATGGAATCAAAGTCCCTTGCCAGATTTCTGACTCACTGAAAAGCCTTTCACACATGCTGCCATGTAGTTGAGAACCTGCATTGTGTAACTTTGAGAAACTGCATTGTGTTAAGAATGCTTTGTTTATTAGATAGTCTTGTAGAAGTTTGGATCTAATCATCTGGATGACTTGTTGACACTGTAAATTTGTGATGAAATTTGAGGTTTACTGTAGCCAATTACTTTGCCATGCCAACAGTACAGGCTGTTTTTCTTTATCACGTTTCCCTAAAATTTGGGTATTTCTGTCCAACAAAATCAGGGGAGCTGAACTACGTATATTATTTTAAATGGAAATTAGCACTGTTACTGGTTTCACAGCATGACCAAGATATGATTCAGTCATACTAGTATTTTATATTGCTTAACTAATCGATTGTGCTTTCACTCTGGATTCTGGGCTGCAAATCTCCAGCCTAATTCTCTAGGAATTTTTGTAGGATTCAGTGCAAAGGAAAGGATTTAACTCTGAAGTTTCCCTCCAGTCTTTTGCCACTAGCTGTTTGAGTCTGGATGAATTACATATTCTTCAGTCTTAATAAATGTCTAACCATCTTTCAGACTACTTCTTTTAGTTCCCACCATAAAGCATGTTTCACTTGAATCAAGGAAGTGTTAGTGCTCACTAAACAACAGTGTATTGTTTGTATAGTATTGGCAAAAAATATTTCATTATGTTTTCATGGCTCTTTATTTGATGAACTTCAAATAATAACACATGAATTCAAGAAATATTTATTTTATTTATATATCTACACAGGAACTATTGTTTTAGATCTTTCTAACCTTGCGTACAGTGCATCACATTTCAGACTCTTCCTTTTCCTTTCTACCTTAAAACTGTAAGCAACAACATGTAAGCCAAAGAAAATGAAGTAAATAATTTTTCTCTGGAATGTAAACCCTTTTTTCAATGTATTTCACCCTCAAGACAACAAACACAAAGATTCTATTTTGATTCCATCTAGGGCAGATTAATGACCAGAAGCAATTTATCATTGACAAAATATCATTGACAAAATATCATTGCTCGTAGACCAAAAAAAAAGAGTATACTAATAAATGAAGGGGATTGAATTTAAATCTGTTAAAGGAAAAGTTTAAAGAGATCCTAATTTCAAAAAATGCTGTGTACCTCGTAGGTAAATGAGCAGTCTTCACAACTTTTTTTCACTGAGAGCTGAGGCAAAAGAAATATTACGGTGATCTCCTTTGGGTGTGATTTTAACTGGTGGGAACTGTGCTTCTTAAAGAAGTGTTTTAGAAAAAGATAACTTCTGGTTCTTCAGAGAATTAATGTCAACCTTCTATTTTGTTCTCTCCATTTGTTCATTTCCATCCACATGATACTGACTGAATACCATCTAGCTGCATCTCTCCTTCAGAAAATCTCGAATGTATCAAAAACAAGGTCTCTCACAAAAGTTTTATTTAGTGTTAGCAACTGTTGTTTCTCTTGGGAGAAAACTGTTCTTAAATATATTGTTTTGAAAATATGCATGTGTTTTTCTTGCTTTGTAACAGAGCTGTGCTCACAACTTTTGCACAGTAAATACAAAGCAACAAGTTGAAAGTATAGTCATTACCTAACATCCCTTATCATAAATGTACTCTAAAGATATGGAAGCTGAACTAAGTTATTTACCAGGATCTTCCTTTGTGACATACTTTTTAAGTATTTTTTCTTTTCTGTATATGAGATATGAAGATCCCTATGAACATTTCTATATGAATGAGTTTTACAGAAGTGTGCTGGGGTGTGTTCTGCTTTACTGTGCATCTGCATGTTATTATTTCATTGGATCTCTCCACCTGATGTAATGCAAGCTGCTAAAAAGCTTTGTGATATAGTTGCCAAGCATTTATAAGACTTCTCTGATTATATTTTTATAGGATAGGATTGATTGATACAGCAATCGTTGCAGAAAACTCTGCAAGTACACAGAGCTAAGTTCACTTCCCCTAAGTCAGATGACCAAAGGGAATAAATCCACTCCAGAATGCAGTGGGTTGCTTTTCTTTGTTGCCACTTCTGAGGGCCAAACAGTCGATTCCCTTCCACAGCCACTGCAATACTTGGGACTGATAGCAGTTCATCCTGAACGATACACTGGCTTTTTGCCTGACCTGTGCGGGTGGCGTTTGAAGGCCAGCAAAATGTTTTTGTGCCTGCCAACACTTTTCTTTCCTCCTTTTATCTTCTGCTATGCTGTGACTCACTCATCTTCTAGAATGTCATAATACCTTTTCTTCTGAAAATTCTTAGCATATATAACCATTCTGATTTCCTTCAACACCCAAGTTGGGAACCATACACTTAGGCCTGAGGAACATCATGGTTTGAGAGCAGAAATTAGAAGGAGTTGTCAACATCAAGATACAGTCAAAACAGGAATGACTTACTCTGTTTTCCAGTTCTGCAAAGGCTATTGCACCCATCTTTCATTCAGCGTTTTCATTACTTCAGACTGGGCATCTAGAGAATGTTGCTGGAGATCTCAAACTAGAGAAGACATCAAGAAAAGCTGTAGGTTTACCCAGACACAAAAATGGTTAAAGAGAATGTCTCACTATCAGGTGGTAGCAACAGAGGTCTACAGCCACTATAGGCCTCATCTGTGCATAAAAGGAAACTAGACTATATGAGGGGACATTTTACGTCTTACACTCCTTATTCTCCTCCCAGATTTCTTCTGAAATTCCTCATTTGACAGTTGTGAAAACAAGCATGTTGGCTTGTTGTCTGAACCTGTCTTCTCTACTCACACATCTGCTCTACTGCCTGCCTCCTTCATATTAGTCCTGATCTAATTGAGCTCAAATCTCCACTTAAGATGTCTCCATCTATCCAAGGTTTGTTTGCCAAGACATGCAAACTTGTCTCTGTCTAATCTAATGTATAGTAAACTCTTAAAAAGGTCTGAGAGAAAAAAAGAAATCCCTCTTTTCTCTAACTACATCTTCTGCCTCTTTGCTTTCATTACCTTTTAACCAAGGTCAAGAAGAGCTGGAGGAGTCCACAGTTGAGTGGACAGTTGAGTGAGTCTGAGACCATGCATTGCTAGCTATGTATGTGGGTCTGAGATTCAGCAATAATTAAGAGTTGTCTAGTATTCAGAGATGTTTAGAATTTTGGCAGCTGCCATTTTGGGTATTAATCACAAGCAGACTTTAGTAAGGGCTATGTGTCTAATTTGGGCAGCAATAGGAGGGTTCTTCAGATGCAGAAAATACACAGTTTTAAAAGCTATAGATTTTCACATGCTCATATGTAGATGAAGAGCAGATGCTGGTGTTGACTGAGGGATGAGGATAGGCAGCATAAAGCATGTATTGATAGTTAATCATTTAAAAAATCCAGATGGCTAATTTATGGTAGATGAATTCCTGCTTTAGAAGACAATTACATCACCTTATTTTAGGTATATATAATTAGATACCAAAATTAGAAAGTTGGTCTTTCTATGTAGCCATCGGGGAGAGAGTGATCTTCTAGAAGAGGAATCAAATTATATTTGTACTCTGAATTCTAGAGAAGTATGCTATTTTCTGCTAACTTTAGGGGGTATGTAGATAATTATTCCTCTATCTAAGGTGACAAGACTACATGAAATCACTATTCTCCCCAGTCGAAAAGACTTGCATATATTTGAGGACAGCCTCAGGACTGAGATCCAGAAGACCAAAAATGGATCGGCTTCCTCAGAGGTTGATCTGAACGTGCACGATTACAATATGCAATTCAGTAGAAAGCACTATTTGTTAATCTGAGATGCTGTAGACTTCAAAATTTTTGCTTGGTAAGCTCTACAGAGATTTCTAGAAGAGGAAATAGTTAACGAATATCAAAAAAGTGCATCAATTCATGGATACAATGCAAATAATTTTGCTTTTCTGTCAGGTGCACAGGCTAAATCTGCCTATAGGCAGTTTTAATTGACATGCATAGCATTCATGAAATAGATAAACCATACAAATGACCTTGCCAGCATGAAATGGGGCTATATTAACATAAAGATGCCCTTCATCCATCTTATACTCAAGGAAATACTGATGGAAAAAAGATTATGGGCCCATATAGCTATTCAACATCCTTCATGTATTATACTGGGGAAAATGTATGGTTGTTATAGCCCATGAAAAAAAATTGAAATCTTTAATTGTACTGTATAAGAGTAACAAAAGAGTACAGGATTGTGCTACATAAACCACAAATCTTCCAGAAGAATTTTCATTACATTACCAAGTCAGAGACTGAACTAGGTGTTATATACTGCCAGTGACAAACACTGCCACTTGATAAATCTTATGTCCAAGTTCCAATGACATTAAAAGAAGTAGGACTCAAGCTTGTGACCTCCAAGCACTCATTAAACTGAAGTGGGGTTGTGGTGTGGGGTTTATTAATTTATTTGTTTAATACATCTTCGGTTGTGTCAAATTCAAAACATGGCAAAAAGCGTAAGGTAAAAGATATCAGTGTTTGGAAGGGTTATTGAGGTCTCAGTACTTTCTTGACAAATTAAATGTATCATGATATATGAAGATGTGAACCAAATTTGAAATTTCTACTTCACATGACTGTACCCTTGAGGTGATGATACAGCATTTATGAAGTTGATCTGAAGATTTCACACAGTAAATACATTAATATTTTGAAGACAAACTTTTTTTCTGATTGTCCCAGTGTTTTTGCTTGAATAACTGTGATCTTTCTGCATAGTTTATAGTAACAAGAACAACAGCAACAACAGCCCTAGTATCCAATGCAACTAATGACATATCTTTCCAGGTTTGACCTTAGCTACAGCCACCTGGTCAGTCTTATTACTAAGATACATATTATAGTCATTCAGCTGACTCACACTCCAGAGCAAAGGCACACATCTGCAAAACTCAAGTTTATGGGCAGGCTATACTAGAAGAGTATAGGTCCAGCAGTGAATAATTGCTGTATGCCATAAAGAACGTACATACTTTTTAAGGATAGGAGTAACAAACTCAAAATAAATATCTTGGAATGAATGTAATTTACTATGTAGAAAACAACAACACATTGATATCATTTCTCACAGAAAAAATATCTATAACAAAACAAGTTAAGACGTATGGCTACATCTTAGGCACCAATTCTCAAACTTTTGTCTTCAAGCTACCATAACTCTACATGACTGAAGTCACAGTTCACCTTTTCATCTTGCCAAGGTGCAATCATCAGCATTCTCACAGTAAGTATAATTGTCTTTTTATAGTTATACATCTACAGCAATGGAAGACGACAGCTTGTGCTGGTTAAATGGAACCCTGCAGTGCTGTTTCCTGATAACACAGAAGATTATGTATGGCACCTGCACAACCTTGGGATTATAAAGGCCAGGATAAGAAAAGAAAAGGAAAGCCTTGGGGAAAAGGGGATAATCTATATTTAGTCAGTTTGTGACAAGAATAAGAGAAAGTCTGCTGGGAAACAGCAGAATAGGACCTCAGGCAAACTTACTCTCTCCAGCTAATTTTAAGCGGCACATCTCAGTGCGATGACCTTGGTATCAGAACAAGCCCAGAGGTGAAGTTTTTCCTTCAGGTGCTAATTAAGCTGTATGTAAACAACTTCACTGTGTGATAGCTCAGGTTAGCTTCCTCCCTGTTGTGTCTTCCTCAGACATCCAACACCACTGATAACCCCTATATTCTGTCTGCTCTATGTCTTATATATTGTTTCAGACCTAGTTTTCACTGCTGTCTTTGACCCTCTTTTAAGATTTCATCATTTCTTTTTCTTGTGACATCACTCACTCCGTCTTAAAAACTCTACAAGAGTCATAAGTATACATCTTTTCTTTCCGAGACACTGGTCTAGATCACTTCCTAACATCATCTTCTACATTTCTTCTTTCAACAGCTTCTAAAATTTCTTCCTCTGGCTTTTCATCTGCTGCATCAAATGTAAATTCTTCACATTCTCCTTCAGGACAGGTATAATCTGTTGCTGCATATACTTTTTTATTTCTTCTTCAGTAATGTTTTTCACAAACCCAGATATTGGCCTTTGTTTTAAAAGGAGTTTTATCACAGAGCAGTATTTAAGGATTTATGTCTATACATGAGCTCAGTCATCTTCATCCTTAAGAAAATTCTAATTACAACTTAATTTTGAATGTTTAAATAAGAAAATTTCATAAATTGTGATGAAAATGATCCAGTAATATATGCATGATTTCCACAGAATTGTAATGTTAATGTTATGCTCTCACCTTGTCTGATAACATACGAAAAGTTTTCTGCTTTTTGCTTGCTTTCTAAGCCCTTCATTGTCAAAACTCTCTTTCGTTGTGCAGCATCTTAACAAATAAAAGCACTCAGTCCACGATTTCTTGTTCTGAATCTGAAGGTGAGTGAATCCTACTCAGCTCTTACGAGACATTCTTGCAGGGAGTTTCTTCAGCCATGATTTGTAAATTATGAATCCTCAAATGTCTCCATCCTCCTTTTTCTGGTCTTTCCCATGAAGAATCTACCTTCTTTTTAGATCTGCCTTCTGAAACATCAAGTCCTGGACCTTTCACTTTTCATTTACATGGCTGATAGAGATGATGGATTTGGGAGAGTAATTACCTTGTGTTCACTGTACAGTCAGTTGAGCAAGATGAATGCGCTCAGATAACGACTCAGGTCTTAGGAGGAATGATGCATTCTCTGAAGATACCACACTCTTGCCATTTTCTACAACAAAATATTATGGCTTTCTTAGGTATCTGTGTGACTTACCTAAGCCTTTTCTGTTTCTAAAGTCATATAAAGAGTAAGTACAGGCTGTCTGACATTTTATTTATATGTTCTGTATGGGGTCTGATTCATTGCTGATTACTGAAATCATGATCTCCAAAAAAGTGTCATTCAGAATGGTTGCCATACTTTCCTACTATAGACAGAGAGTAAGTGAAATAACAGTAGAGCAGAAATGAGTGAAAATGACAGTGTGATAGCAAAGAGTAAACTGTTCTTTTTTAAATATTTGGGAAGGAATTCTGTTATAAGACAGAGAGAAACCTTCCAAAAGGCTTTTTTTTTTTTCTAATGATACTACATTTTCATGTCCTACTTTACATGAGATATTTATTTATTTGTTTGATTGGTTGTTTGGTTTGGTTTGTATTTTAAGCAGAGAATATATTGCAACCAAAGATCTCACCTCTTTTTCTGGCTAAGAGATATACACTGGAGAGAGCTTTCACAAAATCAAATCAAGTTCATGAAGTACAACGGAGATTATGTCCTTGTACTCTTCCAGGAGAAAAAAAAAAATCAATTTTCTTTGCAATATTTATTTTTTTTTAAATCACAATTCTAAAGCAAACTGGTAGTTTATGTGCAGAACCAAATAATTCTTCTCATGTCAAGTAGAGCAATTTTATCAGACTCGCTTTGCTGCTAACATGCATGTCATGCTGTTAAATATAAGCTAACGGAATGCATGTCGTAACTAGACTTGCTCTTATTCATAGGGATCATTTTTTCCTTTGAGGGAAAAAGAAAGAAAGAAAGAAAAGTTCTGTCTTTGGAGTGGTTTTGAATTGTTAAGGAAAGACAATATCTCGGCAGTAAGGCAACCCCTAAGGAAATCTGAGAGTTCTCAGTGGAGGTCAACAATGATATAACTGCTTATGTTACAGTAGAGTCCTAATTCTTCCCATCAGATTTGGAATATGACCATCTATGTGCCACCGAAGTGTACTGAAATGAAGTACAATGAAAGTCTAATTTGCTTCCATATACAACGTTTCTCATTCCCAAAGTCCTGTTTTCCTTGTTTGTGTGTCACTAACCCAGCTACTGAACCAAGAGTGGTAAGACCATTTTTGTCCCAAGCACTATATTCACACAGGCGGCTGTACATAGACACACACACACAGGCACACACAGATTTACTGTTGCACAGTAATAGCTGTAAATGCCAACAAATTAGACCAATTGGTAACACTGTTTTGAATCACAAAGGTAGCACTTTCCTTGTGCACAGGTTAGAATGTTACAGAAAATAGTCACTCCAAGTGGCACAATTAAGTAGCATGGAGACAAGGAGGTCAACACAAAGTGATCTCAGTTCACAGCCAACGAAAATTGCTGTAATTCTTCAGCAAGGCATGTAATTGGAATCAAACACATTGACAGTTTTAACATTCTTACTTCACTCTCTACACCAAGATAAAAAACTCCACAATGCTTTATTTGTCTCAAGTGCCTGCAGTAATAACTCCTAATTCCAGAGATGACCGCTGATTCACAAGTAACTAGTACAGGCAATGTCGCCGCCTTGTTCAGTGTGAGCTATAGTAAGGGTGTTGCCAAGGAAATCTGATTCCAGACATGGATTTACTGTGAGTATTGTCTGTTATGACTCATGTAAGTCCGTGTATCCAGTGTGGGAACAATTGTGCACTGCTCAGTCTTACCTTTTTTTAGATGGGGATAGTCTACCCTTGCAACTGCAAGTATAGGGCATGGGCACCCTTCCGAAGGAATTCATTCAGTACTGGAACAGGATCTGAAGGGAAGCTGTTTTAAGGGCTGGCATAAACTCTATCAGAATGTAAAATTGTCCTTCACATGAGTTGAAGCTAGTGTCAGCTAGTGTCACACCAGTGATGAGCCTAAGGATGAGAGGTGAGTGGTAGACTGGTAGGATGAATGTTTGCTCAGAAAAAGAAAATAAAAAGGAACACACACACACACAAAAAACAATTTCAGCTAAAGAGATGTGTTTGACCCAAGAAGGCAATACTGAGGATCAGAGAAGACCTCAAAAGCGTATTTCCATGCCAGTCATGTTAGGACACTTACCTGAAATGCTCTTATAGAGGAAAGATACTGTAAGAAACATTGCTTAGGGGAGACAACAGATTGAAGAAGCTATTGGTAGAAGCTGAATAGTTAAGAATAAGACAGCTTAAGAAAGCTGGTTTAAGTTTTATTAGATGCTCAGCTCTGATGCAATAACCTTGATGCCAGAATAATTCCTTTATATTTTTACAGAGTCAGAAATTGAGGAAATGGGGAGAAGATTTAAACTGACAACAAACTTAGAAGATCATGTGATGATTCTTATAATTGCTCTCATGGTTGAGAAAAAAGCTTTGAAGCAGCTTTGCTCCCACCATTTTCCTTCTAAGTCTGACAAGGAATGTCTTCTGGTTTGAGAGCTATTGTAGAGGGAGCACAAAACCGCTGTGTGCATGAAGACACGAAGTATCTTGTGCCCATTGTTGAGAACTGGAAATGTAAAACTGCTCTAAGACGATGATGAATCTCATCTAGAGTGCTCAAATCTGAATGCCTACAGAGACTGGGAGGCCTTGCTGAGAAGCCTTCAACTTCCTTTGAAAGCTAACTGTAGCTTACAAGGCAATGTAGTCACTGGCTCCTACTAAGACAAAGAATTACAGCACATATCCTGGTGAATAAACTTCTACTGAAAGAAAATGTGTGATGAGATATAACTGGTCTTTCTGTGTATAATTTTTTACAGCTGTGTCTTCAGAGCTTTACTCTTGTCCCTTTCATTTCCTACCACCATGCCTTCTGTCTATATCAGTTCCTTTATGTACGAAGTAGCGGTTAAATAGCATTTAAGGTCCATTGCCACCATTATATTAAGATTGAATGAATACTTCTGCAGAAGTAGAGCAAAAATCCTGTGATTCTTTTATGAGGAAAGTTCACAAATTCTCTCTAGCTACTCAATATCTAGCAGCCTTCTCTTCATCTTTAGAGATTCACAGCAATAGGTTCTATGTGATTGATACCAAAAGCATATCAAAGAGTACAACTGTGGCTAGAGACTAAGAGCCTATGAATCAGGCTCAAGTCTATACAGGGGAGAAACTTGTCCTCCTGTGATCTGTAAGTCTCAATAGGCTGGAAATAAACATATAAACACCTGTTTCAAACACTGATTAAGGAGATACTTGTTTAAAAATGCTAAATCAGCCTAATTCTATATGAAGATCAACTTTATGGAGATTCTCTTTCAGAGAGATTAAAATAAGCAGGTCTCATCTTCCAGCAGAAATGCTTGACTGAACTGTCAAATATTATTTAATAAGAGGATTATATTGGATTTTGTTTTACTTATGGCTGCTTTATAGAGAGTAGTTCATCTCAGTTTTTAGCAAACTCCTTGCTTTTGGGATATTGGTTTGGATTTGGCGTTAGCCTTAATTGGTGCAGGTTTAATTATTTCACTTGAGTCTTTTATTGTTAAGTCCTTCATATATCATATAATTTTATATAAATAACAGGCTCCATGTGTGCTATAATCCATCTACTGAGATGGCAGGCAGGGAAATAAAAAGAGAAGGCTGTTTTCTGGCCTTAGACACGTGAGATATATAGGTTGAATGGAAAGATTTGGTAGCAACAGACTTACATGACTGAAGTGCCTGGTTTCTTTTCTGTTTAATTGTCTTTCTATTGATTGTTAGAATATATCAGTATGTTATCCCCAAAAGAGACACTTGGAAAATCAGTCACAAGAAGTATGCTGAGTTTAATAAAAGAAAAGAAAAAGAACAACAACCAGGAAATAAATAGATAAATAAATAAAACACCCAATAAAATCATGAACCATAATAACACAAAAGGAATACTGGGGACAAAAAAGTTTCAGTTATGTAATTCATTTCAGGAGATGTATGCTGGGGACACTGGCAGTTATTCTCAGTTTGGATCAAATGTTGTGACAGTTATAGAATCGGATCTTGGAAAGACCATGCAAGGTGGAGTTTTGGGGGGGCATTTTAGGACAACACAAAACTGTTACAATACATTAATTTGCTTCTGCAGTTGGGATCGATTAAGTTTACAGCTAGTGGATGGATAAGAGGTTGGCACAGGAGATGTAGTTAGTGGGTGGAATGCAGCAAATTAGTGAGGATGACCAGGGTTGAGGTGAGAATTAATTTGCCCCTGGGAAAATGCTTCTAGACTCCAGTGAGAGCATCCAGAAAAGGTGAAATTGGTCATTGCTTTCTGTGTCAGTAAAAGTGCCTCCTGTACATTTCAAGAGCTAGAGGGAGGAGCAAAATCCAGCCCTTACGAGCTCCTGTTTTCAAAGAACAGATGAAAACCATCTGCTTGTGAAATCTGTTTGCTCCCCCTACTAAGGCTGAGGTACCTGTTCAGCTAATTGTGGAAGTAGCTCATGCATATTCCCTAACAGCAGCTAAATAGAGCCAAGAACATAACTAAGTTAAAAATATTTTAATCTAGAAGAAAGAAATCCAGATTAATTTTGATTAATTCTATAGCATTATGCTTTGCTTGTCTGAATTTTGGTTGCTAGAACTTTAAACAATT
Organism: Aquila spilogaster; assembly: GCA_024606505.1. Taxonomy (NCBI): domain Eukaryota; kingdom Metazoa; phylum Chordata; class Aves; order Accipitriformes; family Accipitridae; genus Aquila; species Aquila spilogaster. The sequence goes on from JANHGO010000041.1 coordinate 24,255,388, forward strand.
TCAAGTAGCATTAGAACAAATTCATCCCTGTTACTCAGCAATTTGACCCTTCATATATATCTTTGAAAATCTGTACCCTAGGCCCTAAGAAATAAATGTTATGCAAATTAAGACAGTATAATTCCTCTGGAGTTTCCAGATGTATTGAGTTTGAGACACTGGGAGCTGCACAGAGACAGCTGCACAAAGGGCTCATCTGAGCCCTTTGATCCCAGGAGCAATACTCCCCTGTACATGAGCTGAAGAAAACCATGTGTGATGAATAGCAGCCCCATGACCCTGTCTACCAGGCTCTTCTAGTAGAGATCAGAGGCCATGAAACTTGCAGTGCCTTACAAGAGCTTCTGGGCAGAAGGCTGTGTGAGAGGGGGAAATGAGCCATTAGGACAGACATAGTGCTGGAGGCCATTTGAAGCTAAGAACAAAGCAAAGGTGAGGTAAGACAAGAGGCTTTACCTCTTGATATGGCATATATCGAATCCAGTTTACACCCATGCTGTGTCCAATCAGGGATTCTCAGCTTCACTTGGCTCCAGCTAATTGTGCCTGCAATTAATGTGAGCAGTGAGGAGTGTGTTGAATTCAGCTATGTTCCGTCTCTTCTGGGAGCTAGCTGTCTAACACCATGCTTTAGCCAAAGTGTGAGCTGGTCAATGTGAGTATGCATTGAGTTTATATGGAAAGGTTTTGATAGCGATGAGTTAGTAGGTTACCCATGTTAAGGACTGTGTTCTATGGGAGAAACCCCACTCCAGAGAAGAAGACAGTGGTATGGAAGGAGTGGCAGCAAAAAAAAGTGTTACAGACTGATCTGACCTCCCTTTTCCCACTTCTCTGTGCCATTCAAGGTAGAGGAGTTAGAAAGATTACTCTTTTTTTTGTTGTTGTTTAGTTTTGTTCTTTAGTTCTCACTGTCCTCCTTTGCTGTCAACTGGCAATAATTGAAACTACTCTCCAAGCTGAATCTATTTCACCTCTGACAGTAATTAGTGAGCGATCTCCCTGTCCTTATCCCAACCTGTAAGTTTTTTAACAATATTTTCTCCCTTTATGTGCTATGGAGAGGGAATCAGAAAACAGCTTGGTGGGCACCTGATAGCCAGCCACTTGTAACCCACCACAACATGATAGGTGATTGGGAAATTAAGCATAAAGAACGAGATCCAACTTTAAGCTGACACAACGTCAAAAATATATTACAGCTTTCAAAGAAATAACCACATTTTTATGTGGACAGACTCTGTGTAACTCTCACTAGAATGAGGTCAATCTTTTTCTCAGTTACATGATTGATTTTGATAACGCATGACTTCAGTATTGAGATTTATACCCCAGTGAACAGTTACTGTTAAATAATGATATGATGTCTGAGAGCAGTATGCACCTTGCTGTCACGCTGAATGCTAAAGAAATACTGATTTAGCCCTTGTCTGTTTCTGTGCCAGTTACACATTCTTCGGTTGTAAGAAAACTGTTCTACAAAGTATGAATAGCTCTGTGCACGGAAGTTGGCACTTCCCAACCTAGATGATAGGTTCCGTGAGATGTGATGTAAAATAAGACAACCAAGGCACTGAGAGACCACTGGCATTTCTGGTGATCATGTTCAAACGTAAAAGGAAACATACTGTAAGCCAAGAATTTATTGCTAGAATAACTGAAATCTTAATAGCCTAATCCAAGTGCTATTATTTGTTCAGACCTAATTATGACAGAAAGAATACATTATGCAGAAAATATTTCATTAATAAATCATCATAATAAATTTTGAACTGATACACAAACTCTTTCTGAATCTTCCCATTTTTCCTCTTGTTATGCTCCTCTTTCTACTTTCCTGGAGTCAATAGTTTCATTCTTGGGGTGAAGCAAGGATCTTATGGTGAGTTACTGGCACCTGGAGTCCTTCGCCAGAAGGAATATGGTGTTCATGTTTCTTGTCTATGTTTCTTCTTGTTCACCCTAGGATACACTTTGAGGTGCTCTTGTTAACATACTGTAACATTTTGTTCTTCTTACATTTGTCTGCATTTGCACATAACATCTGGATTTACTATGTTTGATGAATTTTATATGCATTAGATAGTATTTTTGGTTATCCCTGATGCTTCTTTTTTTTTTTGTCCAACTCCAGGACTGCATTTCTTTAGTGATCATTTGTGTGTTTATAGCTGTGGTGCCCATATTACCAGCCTATGTCTCATCTACTTTTATCCAACGCCTTCACCCCTCTGCACTGCAGCCCGTTTCCACTTTTCAAGACCTTCATTGTCATATCAGGCCTCTTTGTGTAACGGTCAGAAATACCTCACTTTACAAATAATAATTATTTGCCCAAGGGAATGCCATGGAGCTGCATCAGGGAAGGGGCAGGTGGGGTTAGGGAAAGGGTCTGCCCCAGAGGGCGGTGGGCATGGAACAGGCTGCCCAAGGCAGTGGGCACAGCCCCTAGCTGCCAGAGCTCAAGGAGCATTTGGTCTGATTTTTCAGTTGTCCTATGTGGAACCAGGAGTTGGACTCAATGATCCTTGTGGGTACCTTCCAGCATAGGATATATTCTATGATTCTATGATTCCAATTTCAGCAGGTTCCAAGATTTACTTTGAAAAAAAAAAAAAAACTCTAATCCCAGCTGTTCCCAGCTCATTTGAAGGCCTGGCTTTCTGTAAGGAAATATGTTGATAAACCCCGTTCAGGAAAACCAGAACAACTTCTTCAACGCATACCAAGTACCTGGGTTAGAAACCAAACCGAATCATTCGCAGAGGTTACAAATCATAGCTTTCCATAACTGAAATAATAGGACAGCAATATATTTGGGCATAACTGTTCAAGAAGATACAATGAACATGATGCTAGCATATGTGCCTTCCAGCTAATGATAGCAGTTGACATGCATTGTAGTGACTTTATGGTATATTTATCAGAAGAAGCATTGTCTAATGAATGAATGCTTAATGAGCTTCCAATAAGCATAAAAAATGCCATTTTAAACCGTTAGATCATTACTTTAATAAGGTATTCTCTATTGCAGAGGCATAAGAGCAAACAAAGACATTCTTTGAAGCCAGATAACTGCAAAGATATGTAATCAAAATAACACCAGCCCGGCTGTATTTTGGGCACCAGCTGCTGGCAACTGCCTTTTGGTGATGCTGTAGCTATATCACAGGGTGCACAACGTTGGCAGTTCCCTGTGTCACACAGGCATTGGCGGCATGGCTGACATAGGGAGATCAGAGAAAGAGCTGCACCCCTCTGCCAGCCCAGGCCATAGGAGTGCAGGATGGTTAGCAGAGGCAGAGTTGAGAGGGCAGGACAGAGGGCACAGAAGGGAAGGGCAGGGCCCTGAGCAGGTGTGAAAGACAGTATCTGGACTATTTCTTTTTTTACTTCCTTGGCTCAAAGCTTGCTTTGTGAGACCTTTTTGGTGATAAGGCTCTAACTGACAACTGTGAATTATCTAGGCGGTGAGTGGTGGGTGTCACTGTGCCTCAATACCTCTGCTTGGGACTGTAAAGATAAACAGAAGCTGGACAAGCAGCTTTTGGGGGGGCAGCTTGAAGGATACTCTACATTACTTGCACTGCTCTTTTGCTCTACTCTGCCCTGGTGAGGCCTCACCTGGAGAATTGTGTCCAGTTCTGGGCTCCCTGGTACAAAAAAGACAGGGATCTCCTGGAGAGAGTGCAGCGGAGGGCTACAAAG
>JANHGO010000041.1:24259195-24281023 GCA_024606505.1 Aquila spilogaster
AGCAGGTTTGCTGGCAGGACTTGTGACCCCGTGGGGGACCCATGCTGGAGCAGTCTGTGCCTGAAGGACTGCAGCCCATAGGAAGGACCCACGTTGGAGAAGTTCATGGAGGACTGTCTCCTGTGGGAGGGACCCCACACTGGAGCAGGAGAAGAGTGTGAGGAGTCCTGCCCCTGAGGAGGAAGGAGCGGCAGAAATAACATGTGATGAACTGACCATAAACCCCATTCCCCGTCCCCCTGTGCCGCTGGGGGGGTTGGTATTGAATCCAGGAGTGAAGTTGTGCCTGGGAAGAAGGGAGGGGTGGAGGGAAGGTGTTCTGAGATTCGGTTTTATTTCTCATTACCCTACTCTGGTTGATTGGTAATAAATTGAGTTAATTTTCCCCAAGTCGAGTCTGTTTTGCCCGTGACGGTAATAGGTGAGTGATCTCTCCTGTCCTTATCTCAACCCACAAGCCCTTTGTTATATTTTCTCGCCCCTGTCCAACTGAGGAGGGGGGAGTGATAGAACGGCTATGGTGGGCACCTGGCATCCAGCCAGGGTCAACCCACCAGAGACACTTTCTCCATATGGTTCTGCTCCATGGGGAGAGCTGGGATAAGAGTGGGACTGTACTCACAAGGAGAGGCTCTTGCATTTGCTGGCCACAATAGGGCACTTCATGATGGCTATTCTGTGTCTCATGAGAACTTTTCATGAGATCCTTTCACAGATCCTGTTATAGACACAGCTAGCTCATGAGCAACTTTGTCTCCTGAACACTTGAGGCTGTTGGACACCATTACGTTCTGCTCCACAAGCAGAACTGTCAGCCCTGCACATGTTCTTGCAGTTTCCAATCCCCAGTGCTTCATCACCTCTTGGCATGCCTACTAGTTAATGTGATTTCTGCTTTTATCCCCATCAACTAGTTTTGTTATGTTTGTGACTAAAAATATTTTTCTTTTTGTGTTGACTTCTACCACATCTTACATATTTGTTTTTTAAAATGTTCTCCACTTTGCCTATTAACATTTTTTTCCCCTATGAACACAGCAGGAAGAGAATGGGCTGTGGTGTACCCCTGTGGGAGCTATGAAAGCAATGCCCTGCAAATCCTCACCGTGGGATGTATCTGGTTTAGTACATTTTGTTTGGACAGCTTTTTGCTTCCTGTTGTTGTAGGTGTAGCCAATGACTGCAATAGTGATGAAGCTAGAAGTATGAAAATGAATTGAACTAGAAAAGTGAGTTTCTGTGTGAAATTGTCCTCTAGTGTGGTTAAGATGACTGTAGGTGGTCTCTTCCAGACATAGATAAATGCTTCATGTGGAAGAACATAGGGTGACCTATTTTGAACATTATCATGCCTTCTGCACTCTTGCACTCATTTGGGAAGCCTGTTACCATGCAAGCTATAGCTTCAATTTTATTTTCTATCATCAGAGAAACTTACTTGGCGAACCCACAAATAGTCTCAAAGAAGAAAAAAGGGAAAAAAAAAGAAGTCATAAGAAGATTAATACAAGTATATAACTGAAGAACCACCAATTGACAATTGACACAGAAGTATAACATACTGCAAATATTTTCCCCAAGTTTTAACATCTTTCATTACAGCATTATTGATTTTTACAAGTTTTACAACTTCACTTTGATTTTCAAATTCCCTCCTATTTCATATATTTGTTTAGTCCTACTCTTATTCTCAGGATAATCTAGAAAAGAGTAGCCAATGGTCTTGTATATAGTTTTCACTGCTGCTTTTATTTCCTCTCTTTGAGATGATAATTTCTTCTCTGATTTATCCACTAAGCATCTAACCTATGCAATTACCCTCAAGTTAATTTATAGTAGTCAACATGCTTATCATTTGCTTTGAAAGAAAAAAAAATAATAACCAGGCCCTCTTCTAAGAATAAGTATATTCCTCGAATTCATGCAGAGGGATCACATTTAGTGCCAGTCCTTTTTGTGTACAGTAAATTCAGTTTCTTTGCACAGTAGAAACAAGAGGGCAGCCTGCATCTTGACTTAGTTTCATTCCTCAAAGCTCATTTTTGTGCTGTTGTATGGACTGCTAAGACTCCTTAACAGAAGAAATGGGAGAAAATTCATCCAGGCAAAACCTGTGCTCTTAATTATGTTTTGCATTATTAACATTGCACTGACATATATGCAAATAAAAACTGTAGAAACAAATTATCACTTCCCAATTTGTTTCTGCTTCTTGCTTCACTGGGAGCATTTCACACCTTTGACACATGGAGGAAGATTCATTCATTCAAATTTAGATGCCTCCTCTGTAAATCGCTTCACCCGAGTTGGTCACCCTGGACTCCCTTTGCAATCCCAGAGAGATGGGAGTCATTGCCAGGGCAATTCAATTTAGCCTAAGGCAGATGTCTACAATACATCAGATGAATCATGCTCTAAAAGAGCTTGTTTCTCCCTGTTGACAAAATGGACAGCTGAGAATACAGGTTCAGATGTAGATATTTACAGTGCAAAGTCATGCAGATTGAATCTAAGGCCAGAAGCCTCCCCAAGATGCTGCTGATGTCCAACAGAGAAACTAATCTGAAATCTGTCTGCGTCTTCTTAATTCACCCGTCAAACTAAAGATCTCTGTGTTCCCGTCCTATGTTTGGGAGGGGTTTCCATTGTCAGTGTGGGAAAACCACTTAATCTCCATCTCAAGACCTTGCTGGTAGAAACTGCTATTATTGGTTTTGTGTATTTAAGCTGAAATCTCGCTCGGTCAAGATCTGTTTCTTACTATATTTGTTCAGTAACCATCTCTTGGCTGAGGCCTGTGTGCTCTGCTGTGCAACAAATATGAACAAAGAAACACATATTGGTTTACATGATTAAAAATAGGGTCCAAAATCCAGCACTTTAAGATGTATTCAGCACTTCACACAGCATTGACAAAATGTGTAAAGCCTACAGATACATGCTGTGTTCTTGCTTCTCATAGTTTTACTTAGAAGGCTTCCATGGCACAAAATGGTGTGATACTGTTCTTGTACTCATTTTCAATTTAATTTAGTTATGTTGAAATGCCAGGCAGCCATACTTAAAAATCTGTGTTTTTCTATGTACCCATTAATTTAGATCTTTATGGGTTTTTTTATTTGCTTTACAGTTTGTTTTGTTTTGTTTTAATATATATAAATGAATCCAAGTAAAGATAGAGAGCCTTGCTGAATATTCCAGGTTTATGATGAAATTCTAATTTACACTTCACAAATAGAATCCCATCATGCAATCATTCCTGGTTTGGGTAGCTGCAAAATTATTGTGTCAGTGGAGATATTTGCTCATAAATTACTGGAGTAAAAAATATTGCTGCTTTTTGTTTATACATGATAAAAAGAAAATTATTTCTGTACCCAGAAGTATGTGTATATATATTTTTCCTCTTTCTGTCAGGCTAGTAATCCCCTAGACACCGAGTCAGCAAGAAAATCATTTCAGTGACGTTCATTAATTCTCAGGAAGTTCTCTGAAGTAAATTGATAATAACAGCATGTTATAGGTGGAATAAATTTTCCATAAAGTTATTCACCTTTTATTCTGAGATTCGGAATGGAAACTGTTGGGGATTTTTCTTCCTTATTATCAGATTTCACATTATCATGAGGTTGTAGAAGGCTTGTAATTACAAATGTTCTTCTACAAAGCAAATGAAATATAAGACTTCACAAGTATGTCCTGTCCTGTGATTATGAGTTCATTTCTAGATCTCAGACAATGTCTCTGTGTATTAGATAGGCTTCCCATCTAAGCTGTCTACTCACCATCACTGACCCTTTGCTGCCGTATCTAAGAGAAGCACCATTTTGTGCTGGGAGGTAATATTTCTCGTTAAATCAACTGATGTAGCTGGAGAAAAACAGACAACTTTTGGGCAAGCAAACTGTTCTTCAAGGCTCCATGTACCTCAAAGCCTTTCTGGTTTTGTTGTTCTTCCAACTACATTAGTTGGCCTAATAAAAATCTTGCTTCTTTTTCAGACTTTGCCTTGCTCATATCTTTTGAATATCAACGCTGTGACAGCATGGGTTCTGCACACATGGGGGATATATGCGTGAACTGAGGGCACAGGGCGCGAAGAGCTAGCCAGACTCTGCGGAGGAATTTGTACCTTAAAGAGAATGTCACGGAGTGGAGATGTTCCTGCTGGTGAAACCACTGGTAGCTGGTTGGCCCACGCTCCCCTGGGTGCACCACTGCTTTCCATCCCCCAGCACTCCAGCTCTCTCCCTCCCTCTTCCCTCCCTCCTTTAAAACAATAACTGTATTACTAACTGTATGTGCCTGTTTTAAAGGGGTGAGTGTGTACGTGTTTGCCGTATTTCCAGCTGGGCCCACACGTCTTTCCTGGAAGGAGCTGCGTGCGCTCAGCATCCTTTGAAGTTGAAGAGCCCAGTGACTTAGCTGGAAGCCTTGCTCTGCTATAGACTGTGTGAGCAGTAAATCTCTGGCTCAGAGGGTTTCTACTCTTTTTTTATTAATGCTCCAAGTATTCTCATAACAATAGCAAATAAAAAAAAAAGACACATATGACTCTGGTCAGTAAACCAGTGAAGATTACTGTAAAAATTAAGCATGTATTAAATTCCTGTTAATTGTACTGAGTTCTGATACCAAAATGGTTTTCTGAACTAAGACCCTCCTCAGGATGAAAGGTCTTAATGATAGAGGAAACAAAGTTGTAAATGCAAAAGTAGCAAAGATGCAGCTGGTCTTCAGATTAAAGGTAACCCAGGTGAGCTCGCCACCAGGTACTGGCGGGAGGGGCAGAACAGTGTGTCAGCTCTGTAACCTCATCCTCACGGATCTCCAATCACACAGAACTTTAATTACCACAGAGACCTTCTGTCTTCCTTTACGCCTTTTTTCTTCACAGTACTGTTTTTACTGATTTCAGTAATGGAGAGTGTAGACATGGCTCTGAGCCCAAAACCAACATGCAAACGTATGATCAATAGGAAGCTGCTCATGATGCCTCTGGCTTAATTAGCAGCATTGTTAGCTGTTTGCTTAACTGGGTATTAGATGGCTTTAGCTCATTCTGATTGCTGTATTAAAAGAAGACATCCCCCCAGAAAAAAAGTAAATGAAGAATGGGGAAGGGAGGAAGGAAGAAAGGCAGGCAGGAAGGAAGGAAGGTAGGCAGGTAGGAAAGATTTTTTTAAAAAATACATTGTGTGAATTACTTATTTTTGATGTACGATACTTGAAGAACGTTAAAGAAAGAGAGTCTCACATAATGCTTTGATGGAAATTACCCATGTTGAAAATTTTCTGCCTGTATTCTGATGTTTGCAGAGTAAAAGCTGTAGTTTATGCATCTGGCTAAATTTGGATCAAGGAATTTTTCCCAAATGCACTTTTGAATTCCTAGCAAGGTGATAATATTTATTGGAGGATTTTTTGCAATTTCCTACTTATATATTAGAAGAATGCTCATTTTGTGTCTCTCAGCTCTGTGATCTTACTTCCCCATAAAAAATTTCAAGGGGCATAAAACTCCTAACTTTTGTTCCATACCCTCAGGACACTTTTAAAGATGTTGATGTACAATTTCTCATGTCTAGACATTACTTAGTTGTGTCAAGTTTAATTCTTTATAAAGTGTCAGTGATACCTGCCAGACTGATCATCTTGGAAGACAGAATCTTCCTCTTAGCTCCAGAGCACTAAATATTGGAAAAAGGAACCTGATTTTCTCCACACTTTTTCAAGACTTGATCTTGGTATGAACAGCCTAGGATACAAGGAATGGACTCCCTCTCCACCCCCATCTTAGCTTGGGCAAACCTTTGTGGTACCATGTCTTCTTCTGCTCCAGTTAGATCTGGTTCCTATCTGAGTGCACAAACAATACACTCGAAGAATCATCCCTATCCATAGGTAGGTGTGACATTAATTGCTAGCTCTCGTTAACATGAGAGCTACACTGTAATGACTGGTCCTACTGTTGATTCCTACTGCCTGATGATTTGGCAACACATAGCAACATACAGCATGCAATAGTCAGCAAAATGCAAAGGTTTTTTTATGCAGACAGGACCAAACAGAGTCTGTGGCCTCAAAACAAATTGTTTGCAGCTTGGTGCAATCTCCTGGGCCATCCAGACATAGCAAATGAAAACCTAGTGCCTGTTCACTTCTCCACTGCTCCGGTGAGCTCATCTGTTCTGGGTTGTCACATGGTTTCATTTCAGCACAATAGGAACCTGGCATCTCTGATTAATCTTTGGCAGAAACTGGGAGAAACTGGGTACAGACTTCAATGCTTAATGGGTCTGCGAAACCTAACTTCCCACAGCTTGGCAGCTGCAAAAGAGAGGCATTGTTTCACAACCCTTTGAGATAAATGTAAGTGTAGATCTCTTATTTAAACCTTAGTTAGATTGTTAGATACCTGTTGGAATGAAAGAAACTAAAACAAAATATGTTTATGAGTGTCTACAAAGACCATAAGAAGACAGAGACCATTTTATTATTGATACGCTTTTTGAGGTTTTGTGCTTCATATTTTCAGACTACATTTAAATCTATTCCTCTGCTATTTGCAAGGTTTCCTATGTCTCTTCTGTTTCTCATCTAATGGAATCAAAGTCTCTTGCCAGATTTCTGACTCACTGAAAAGCCTTTCACACACACTGCCATGTAGTTAAGAACCTGCATTGTGTAACTTTGAGAGACTGCATTGTGTTAAGAATGCTGTTTATTAGATGGTCTTGTACAAGTTTGGATCTAATCATCTGGGTGACTTGTTGACACTATAAATTTGTGATGAAATTTGAGGTCTACTGTGGCCAATTACTTTGCCATGCCAACAGTACAGGCTCCCTTTCTTTTTCTCATTTCCCTAAAATTTGGCTATCTCTGTCCAACAAAACTAGGGGAGCTGAACTATGTATATTATTTAAAATGGAAATTAATACTGTTACTGGTTTCACGGCACGATCAAGACATAATTTAGTCATACTAGCATTTTTATATTGCTTATCTAATCGGCTGTGCTTTCAGTCTGGATTCTGGGCTGCAAATCTCCAGCATAATTCTCTAGGAATTTGCCTAGCAGCCAGAGAAAGTAAAGGGATTTAACTCTGAAGTTTCCCTTTAGTCTTTCGTCACTAACTATTTAAGTTTGGATTAATTGCATAGTCTTCCGTCTTAATAAATGTCTAACTATCTTTGGAACTACTTCTTTTAGTTCCCACCATAAAGCATGTTCCACTTGACTCAAGAAAATATTAGTGCTCACTAGACCACTGAGTGTTGTTTGCACTTCTTTCCTATTGTGTCCCTGGTTTAGTTCCAGTATTCAGAAAAAGGCATTTCATTATGTTTTCAAGGGTCATGATTTGATGAACTTCAAATAACAACAAATATGAATTCAAAAAAATCTTTATTATATATATATATGTATCTTTTCTTAAAATTTGAACTACTCTTTTAAAACTTTCTAGCCTTATATACAATGCACCACATTTCAAACACTTCCTTTTTCTCACTGCCTTAAAACTATAAGCAACAACATACGAGTCAAAGAAAATGAAGCAAATAACTCTTCTCTGAAAGGTAAACTCATCTTTCCATGTATTTCACCCTCAAGATGACAAACACGGACAATACTTTGATTCCATTATCTTTTTTTTTTTTTCTGCTCATAGACAAATGAGGGAATAATAAAAAATGAAGGTCATCATTGAATTTAAATCTGTTAAGGGAAACGGCTTAAACAGATACTAATTTCAAAAATTATTACATATCTTGTAGGTAAAATAGCAGTCCTCACAACATTTTGTTTCAGTGAGAGCTCAGGCACAGCAAACAGTTTGCTGATCTTCTCCTTAGGGTGTGATTTTAACTAGTGGGAACTGTGCTTCTTAAAGAAGTTGTTTAGAAAGGGATAACTTCCAGCTGGTCACAGAAGTGAAGGTAAACCTGATGAGGGAAAAATCAGATTTTCAATTAAACACAAGATTTTTATAGAAAAGGAACAAAGAATTCTAACTCAGGTTGCATAAATGTACAACTTAAGATGTTACTGTGATTCCTCCAAGGATGACGCCCACTAACTTGACTTTTTATCTCATGAAAGAAAACCATCTATCCAATAAGCCGACACCAACAAACGAAAATAGGAGTGCAAGCAATGTTTTAGGTAGCATTTTACCTCAACATTACCATCTTTCAAAATGGCAATATCCAGAGAAAAAGTCTCAAGGTTTCAGAAAGATCTGTGCAGTGTTTTGCCACCAAGTAATTTTTTATGGAAAGAGTTTATTCGGGTAGTATTATAAACTCCAGCATGACAAGCTTTGCTGTTATAATCACACCGTCATTCTCCACATCTGTCCCTTTACAACCAGATGATACTGATTGAATACTGTATGGTTGCATCTCTTCCTGAAATAATAACAGTTGCTTACGTCAAAATCCAGGTATCTCACAAAATTATTATTTAGTCTTAGCAACTGTTGTTTCTGTTGTGATAATAGTGTTCATAAATGTTTTGAAAATGTGCATCTGGGGTTTTTGCCTTGTAACAGAGCTATGCTCACATTATTTCCATAGTAAACATAACGTATCAAGTTCAAAATACAGTCACCTCATAACTTGAAATCCCTTATCATAAGTATGCTCTGAGGATATGGCACAAGAACAAAGTTATTTTCCAGGATCTTAATTTGTGACATATTTTTAAGCAATTATTTTTTTTTCTGTAGGTGAGATATGAAGATCCCTATTCACGTTTCCACATGAATGAGTTTCACAGAAGTGTGCTGGAGTGTGTTCTGCTTTACCGTGCATCTGCATTTTATTATTTCATTGGATCCCTCCGACTGATGTCATGCAAACTGCTAAAAGGCTTTGTGGTATAACAACCATGCATTTCTAAGACTTGTCAGGTTACATTTTTATAGGATAGGATTGATTGATCCAGAAATGATCAGAGAAAATTTTACATAAGTGCAAGGCTAGATACATTTCTCCTAAGTCAGATGACCAAAGGGGAATAAATCAGCTCCTGAAGGTACCTAGCTGCTTTTTGTTGTGTTTCCACTTCCCCAGGCCAAACAGCCAATTCCCCTCTGTAGCCACTGCAATACTTTGGATTGATAGGATTTCATCCTGAATGACACATCTGGCTTTTTGCCTGACCTGTGCAGATGGTGGTTGAAGGCCAGCAAAATGTTTTTGTGAATGCCAAAGTTTCTCTCTCCTCCTTTGGCCAAGGCTATTGCAAGCAAAGACCTATCTCTCACCCAGCAACTTTGTGATTTCAGACCGGGCATCAAAAAAACCAAGTCACTTGCTACTTGCCATAGTCTACCTCTAGATGACCGGACACTGCCAAAGTTAAATGAGTACTGCGCTTTGACACTAGCAGGGGCAAAATGCAGATATCTCAAGGCCTGTAGGAGGATCGGGAAATTGCAGAGTTAAATAAAACAGAAAGGCCATCCACTACAAAGACAGTTAGCCAGGATGCCCAGAGAATGTTTAAAAGGTCCTAGGGAAAAAAAAAAATCCCTCTACTGTCTCACTACCTCTTCTGCCTCTCTGCTTTCACTATTTGTTAACTCCAAGGTCAAGATGAGCTGGAGAAGGCCGAGGTTGAGTACAACAAGGTGAGCGTTTCAGTCTGAGACCATCCGTTACTAGGTATTTATGTACATCTGAGATTCAGCAAGAATTAAATTCTGTCTAGCATTCAGAGAGTTTTAGGATTTTGACAGCTGCCCTTAGGGGGATTAATCACAACTAGACTTTAGTAAGGGCTAGATGTCTAATTTGAGCAGAGGTGGGAGGATTCTGCAGATGAACAAAATATGCAGTTTAAACAGCTATGGACTTTCATTTGCCTAAATCTGGAAGAATAGCAGATGCTGATGTTGACTGAGGGCTGAGGATAGGCAGTATGAATCATGGCTTGATACTTAATCATTTAAAACCTCCAGATGGCTAATTTATGGTAGATGAATTCAGGCTTTAGAGGGTAATCACATCACCTTATTTTAGGTATATAAATCAGGTGCCAAAATTAGAAAGCTGGTCTTTCTATGTTCCCTCTGTAGCCAACAGGAAGACACTGGTCTTCCAGAAGATGAATCAAAATTAGATTTGTACTCTGAACTCTAGCGAAGCGTGCTGCTCTCTGCTGACTTTAGATGATGTGTTGATAATTATTCCTCTATCTAAGGTGATTGGATGCCTATGGACTTTATGAAATCACTCTTTCCCCAAATTCCAAAAGCTTGAATATATATGAGCATAGCCTCAGGATCGAGAATCCAGAAGGCCATAAATGAATCAATTTCTTCAGAGGTTGGTCTGAACATGCCTGATTACAATGTATAATACAGCAGAAATCAGTATTCTTTAATTTCGGGATGCAGTAGACACAGGGAAACTTTTGTTTGGTAAGCTCTGGAGAGATTTCCAGAAGAGGAAATAGTTAATAACAATCAAGTAAAATGCATCAATTCATGGGTATGATGCAAATAATTCTGCTTTTCTGTCAGGTGCACAGGCTAAAGCTGCCTACAGGCAGTTTTAATTGACATGCATAGCATTCATGAAATAGATAAACCATACAAATACTGACCTTGCCAGCATGAAACAGGGCAATATTAACATAAAGATGCCCTTCATCCATTTTATTATGATTTATACTGGAGGAAATGCTGATGAAAAAAAGGTTTATGTGCCCATGTACCTATTCAACATCCTGCATGTATTTTACTGGGGGAAATATACGGTTGTTATAGCCCATGAAAGGAAAATAAAAGTCCTTAGTTTCAGAGTATGAGAATATCAAGGGAGTATAGGATTGCATTACATAAAGTACAAATCTTTCAGTAGGATTTTCACTTACACTGCCAAAAATCCAAATGGTAATAATGAATGATTCACACCTTTGGTTTGAGCTTTTGGGGATTGAAACTGATTTCCTTCATCCTGTTCTGAAGAAGTCTGGTGTGTGACCCTTCTCCCCTAAGTGTCTCCAGCAGCATAAAGACCTGAAGCAGATGCTAAAGCAGCATTTAGATTCTTTCCGAAATCAACATCAGGATGTTCATGTTGGACCACTGCCTATCCCCTGCTAGAGACTGAACTAAGTATTATATACTGCCAGTGTGGTGGCACTGTCTGATAAATAGTACGTACAACTTGCAGTGACATTAGAGGAATGAAGAGTTAAGACTCAATCCTGTGACCTCTGAGCACACATTAACTTGAAGTGGGGCTTTCATCATCAGTTGATTGGTGTGATTTTTTAATTTATTTGTTTACTCTGGCTTCAGTTTCTTCTTGGAAACATGGCACAATGTGTAAGGTATAAGACATCAGTTATTGGAAGGGTGAATGAAGACTCACTTAATTCCCTGACAAATTAAATTTAATATATATATATATGAAGACATAGTGTGAAGCTGATATGAAATTTCCACTTCACATCATGACCGTATACTTGAGGTGATGATGCAGCATGTATGAAGTTGATCTGAAGACTTCACACAGTAAATGTATCAATGTTGTGAAGACACACTATTTTCTGATTATGCCACTGATTTTATTTGAATAATGATGGTTTTTCTGTGTAGTTTATAACAACAAGAACAATAGCAACAACAGTCCTGACAGCTAATGCAGCTAATGGCTTATATTTCCAGTTTTGTCCTTAGCTGTAGCCACTTGATCAGTCACAGTACCAAGATAGATGCTGTAGTCATTCATCTGACTTGCACCCCAAAGCAAGGGCACACATCTGCAAAATTTAGTTTGTGGGCAGAAGACTATACTAGAACATGTCCAGCAGTGAATGACGGTTTACTGCCATATAACGCTGAGTGATACCATAAGGAACACATACACTTTTTAGGGAGAGTAATAGCATACTCAAAATAAGTAAATATCTTGGGATGAAAGTAATTTACCATACAGAAGACAACAGCACATTGGTGACATTTCTCACAGAAAAAATACCTGTAACAAAATGATTCATTCCAGAAGCATGGCTGCATCTTAGGCTCTGATCTTCAAACTTTCACCTTCAAGCTGCCATAACTCCACACGACTGAAGTCACAATTAATTTTTTCAGTCTTCCAAGGTGCAGTCATCAGCATTCTCACAGTATGTATAACTGTCTTTTTGTAGTTATAAAACTGCAGCAATGGAAGACAACAGCTTGTGCTGGTTAAATGGAACCCTGCAGTGCCATTTCCTGATAACAGAGGAGATTATGTATGGCACCTGCACAACCCTGGGATTATGAAAGGCCAGGGTAAGAAAAGACAAAGAAAACCTTGTGGAAAAGTGGCTAATCTATATTTAGTCAATTTGTGACAAGAGTAACAGAAACTCTGCTGGAAAGAGCAGAATAGGACCTCAGGCAAGCTTACTCTTTCCAGCTAATTTTATGTAGCACATCACAGTATGATAACTTTGGTATGAGAACAAGCCCAGAGGTGAAGTTTTTCCTTCAGATTCATTGAAGTCTTTGTGCTAATTAAGCTGTATGTAAACAACTCCACTGTGTGATAGCTCGGGTTTGCTTCCTAACCATTGTGCCTCCCTCTGACATGACACACTACTGATAACCGTTGTGTCCTGGCTGCCCTGTCTTGCATACTGTGTCAGATCTTAGTTCTCCCTGTTCTCTTTGAACCTTTCTCTAGATTTCATCACTTTTTTCCCGTATGATATCACTCACTCCATCCTAACCACCCTGCAAGAGTCATAAGTGTGCATCTATCCTCTGGCTCTACTCAATGCTTTCCTAGACACTTGTCTAGACCACTACCCTAACATCATCTGCTAAGTCTCCTGTTTCAATGGCTTCTAAAATTTCTTCCTCTGACTCTCTATCTTCTGCAGCATCGACTGTAAGTTCTTCATTTTCTCCTTGAGGTCATATATAATCTGTTGCTGCAGATGTTTTTTATTTCTGCTTCAGTAGTATTTTCTATAAACCCAGAGCTACATTATTTTCTTGGCCTTAGCTTTGAAAGGACTTCTGCCATGCAGCAGTGTATGTATATTTATGTTCATACATAAGCTCAGTCATTGTCATCATTAAGACTTCAATTACAATTTAATTTTCAATGTTTAAATAAAAATTACCATAAACAGTAATGAAAAAGACTCAAGAACATAATATATGCATTATTTCCATATAACTATTGTGTGGTAAATTATGTATACCATGACCTCTCACCTTCTCTGTTAAAAATACAGAAAGATTTCTGCCTTCTGCTTTCTTTGTAAGTCCTTCAGTGTCAACAGACTCTTGTGTTCCGATTAACAAACAAAAAAGAAAAAGACCTTTTTGACACCCAGGAGGAGTTCATGACTTCTCATCCTGTGTCTGGAGGGGAGTGAATGCTACTCAGCTCTTCCAAGACATTGTTACAGGGAATTTCTTCAGCCATGGTTTGTAAGTTAGAGATACTCAGACACCTCCACACACCTATTTCTAGTGTTTCACATTAAGCACCTGCCACCTTAGGCAGTCTTTCTAGATGTGCCTTCTGAAACATTAAGGCCTGGATTTATCACATTTTATTTATGTGGCTGAAGGAGATGATGAGTCTGGGAGAGAAGTTGCCCTGTGCTCACTATATAGTCAGTTGAGCAAGATGTGTGCATATTGGATAAACCATATTAGATATGTGCACTCAGAAAACAACTCGGGTCTTAGGAGGAATGATTCACCCTCTGAAGGTCCCACACTCTTGCCATTGTCTACTGTGTTAAAATTTGTGTGATGAATCTAATTGTTTCTGAAGAGTCATATAAACAGTATATACAGGTTGACTGGTTTTAAGATTTATATGTCCTTTGTTGGAGCTGATCCATTGCTGATTATAGAAATCATAATCTCATGAAAAGTCTTATTCAGGATGGCCGTCATGCTTTCCTGTTATAGCCAGACAGGGAGTGAATTGAGAGCAGAGCAGAAATGAATGAAAGTGACAGTGGGATAGCAAAAAGTAAACCAATCTTTTTCAAGTATCTGGGTAGGAAGTCTGGAATAGGACACAGAAAGACAGGCTTTCCAAAACAGGCAAACCTTTTTAAGTAGTTTATCCGTGCCTGGCAATATAAACCTAAGTGGAAACTTTCAGACCCTTTTAATAACATGGATCAGATCATATTAGCATAATATCATGCATTGATGGCAGATCTACTCCACAAAGTATCTTCTAACTCAACATCTCTTATTAATTCTCCCCACTGCATGGCACATTTTATAACTACTATGCCTTTCTTGGATCCATACATAAATTCGTCTAAAAGAAGCAAGCTAAGCTACTGACAATTTTTTTAATGTTTTTCCCAGCTGGAAATTGCTAATATATTTTCATGTTTTTTCTGATGAGAAGATATTACATTCTCATCTCCTGCTATACATTAGATATTCCTTTTTCTTTTTGTTTTGTTTTTTTTTAAAGCAGAGTATATATTGCAATCAAAAGAGCTAAACTCCTTTGCTAGTTAAGAGGTATACACTGGAGAGAGCTTTCAAAAAATCAAATCAAGTTTATGAAGTACTATAGAGATTATGTCCTTATACTCTTCTAGGAGAAGAAATAAGAAATCAATTTTCTTTGCAATATTTATTTTTCAAAATAACAATTCTAAAACGAATTGGTAGTTTATGTGCAGAACCAAATCATTCTTTCCATGTCAAGTAGAACAATTTTGTCAGACTCACTTTGCTGCTAACATGCATGTCAGGCTGTTAAATATAAGCTGACGGAATGTATGACATAACTAGACTAGATCTTATTCATAAGGATCAATTTTTTCCTCAAAAAAAAAAAAAAAAAAGTTCTGTCTTTGGAGTGGTTTTGAACTGTCAAGCAAAGACAATACCCTGGCAATAAGGCACTGTCTTAGGCAGTTTGAGAGTTCTCATTGGACATCATCAATGATATAGACATCACTGCTCACATCTCGGTAGAGTCCTAATTCTTCTCATCAGGTTTGGGATACGGCCATCTATGTTAAGTGCCACTGAAATGTATTGAGCAAGAAAGAGAAAGTATAATCTGCTGTACAGACATGACATTTCTCATTCCAAAGTTTTATTTCTGAAATTATTTCCTCATCTATGTGAGTGTCACCAAAGCAACTCTAGAGCATGGAGTGGAAAGGCCTTATTGTGCCAAGCACGGTACCCATGCAGGCAGCTGAAACATGCGGGTGCACACACATGCACACACAGACGTACTGTTGTTGAATGATAAAGTCTGAAATGTTAACAAATGGAAACAATCAGAAACACTTTTTCTTTTTTTTAAAATGCAAAGGTAACAACTTCCTTGAGCACAGGGAAGAATGGTGAAGAACAACAGTCACCCCAAGTGGCACAGTTAAGTAGCACAGAGAAGAGGAGGTCAACACAGAAAGATCTGAATTCAAAGCCAACAAAAATTGCTGTAATTCCTCAGAAAGACATGTAATTGGAAACATGCACATTGACAGTTTTAACATTTTTACTTCATGCTCTGGAGTAAGATAAAAATCACCATGATCCTTTATCTGTCCCAAGTGCCTCCAATTGTAACTACTAAATTCCAGAAATGGTCATTGATGCACATGAAGTCACTAGCACAAGTGACACAGCCACCTTGTTCAGTGGGACCTATAGTTAGGGGTCTTGCCAAAAATATCTGATTGCAGACATAGATTTACTGTGGGTATTGCCTGTTACAAACCACGTAAGTCTGTGTATCTGACATGGGAACAATTGTGCAGCTGCTCAGTCCTATCCTTTTTTAGATGGAGACTGAGACCTTGTAACTGCAAGTACAGGATTTGGGCACCATAGCAAATGAATTCATTCAGCATTGGTACAGGATCTGAAGAGAAAGCCAAAGGGAGCTGCTTGAGTTTCAGCAGCTTTAAGGGCTGTCATAGACCCTGTCAGAAGGTGAAAAGGCTTTTCACATGAGTTGGAGCTAGCCTCAGCGTTAATGAAATAATACCAGTTGTTTGCCTTACCAGCAATGAGTCTGAGGACAAGAGTTCATGGCATACTTGTAGGATGAATGATTGTTCATAAAAAATCTCAACAGCAGCAAAAGAGATGTGTTTGACCAGAGAAGGCAACAGTAAAGATAAAGATCAGAGAAGACCTGGAAAGCATACCCCCATGCCGGTCATGGAAGCACACTTAGCTGAAACCCTCTCTTGTAGCAGAAAGGTACTTTATGAAACATCGCTTAAGAAGGACCAGATATTCTAGAAGAGATTGGAAGCTGAAGATTTAAGACAGCTGAAGAAATCTGGCTTAAAATTTATTTGGTGCTCAACTCTGATGCATGTCTAATAAACTAGACCCCAGGATGACCCTTTCATGTCTATGCCTGTGGAAACTGAAGGAATGGACAAAAGTCAGAAACAAATTGATACCAGACTAAGTAAGATGACCGTGGACCAATTCTTATAAATGCTCTAGTAGCTGAGGAGAAAGCTTTGAAGCAGCTCTGCTCCTCTTCCTTCCCTTCTCCATCTGACAAGGAATGTCTTCTTGTTTGAGGGCTAATGTGTAGGGAGCACAAAACTAGCATGTGCATGAAGACAGGAGGTGTGTTAACCACAGAGCTTTTATCACCCCTTGTTGAGACAGAGTCATGCAAAGCTGGTCTAATACAATGACGAATCACCTCTAGTGTGCTGAAATGCACATAGCTACAGAGACGAGGAAGCCTTGCTGAGAAGCCTTCATGTTCATTGCTCTAAAACTAACTATAGTTTACAAGTCAACATAGTCACAGACTCCTACTGAGCCTAAATAGAGAATTATAGCATATAACCCAGTGAATACAGGAAAGAAGATGTGTAATTAGATATAATTGGTCTTTCCATGTATAATTTCTATGACTGTGTCATCAAAGCTTTAATCGTCTCTCTTTATTTTCCTACCACCATCTCTTCTCTTTAATCTAATTTCCTTTCTGGATGAAGTAGCATTTAAGTAAATTTCAAGCCTATAGCCACCATTCATAGATTGAATGAATATTTCTGCAGAAGTAGAGCAAGACTCCTGCAATTCTTTTATAAGGAAAGCTCACCAATTCTCTCTGGTTAGTCAAAATCTTGCAGCCTTGTCCTCATCTCTAGAGACCCACAGCAGTAGGTGTTATGTGACTGATGGCTGGCCAAGAACACGTCAAAGAGTACAACTGTGGCTTAAGACCGAGAGCATACAAGTCAGGGCAGAAATCTATACAAGGGAGGAGCTTGTCCTGCTGTAAGTCTCAACAGGCTCTGGAAACAAGTATGTAAACACCTGTTTCAAACACTGTTCATGGAGATACTTGTTTAAAAATGGGAAATCATGCTAGTTCTATGAGAAGATCATCATTATGCAAATTGTCTCCCAGAGAGCTTAAAATAAGCAAGTCTCTTCTTTCAGGAGAAATGCACATGACTGAACTGTCAAATATTACTTAATAAGAGGATTATATTGGGTTTGATTTTACTTAAGACTGCTTTATAGAGAACAGTTTCTCTCCATTTTTAGCAAGACCCTTGCTCTTAGGATATTGGTTTGGATTTGGCATTAGTCTTAATTGACATAGGTTAATTATTTCTCTTGAGTCCTTTATCATAAGACTCCATATATCATATAATTTTATATAAATAGAAGGCTCCATGCATGCTATAATCCATGTACTATGAGGAAGGCAGGAAATAAAGAGAGAAGCCTGGTTTGTGGCCTTAGGCCCATGAAATATATAGGTTGAAATGAAAGATTATGCAGCAGCAGACTTATATGATTGAGGTGCTTTATTTGTTTTCCATTTAATTCTTTTTCTATTGATTTCCAAAATATATCAATATTTATCCACAAACCAGATACTTGGAAAATCAGTCAGTTGCAAGAAGTTGGGTGAATTTAATATTAAAAAAAAAAAAGGAAAGATGAATAAAATCATGAACCATAGTAACACAAAAAGAAGGGAAATCAGGGGTAAAAAACAGCTTCAGTCTTGTAATTCATCTAATGAGGTGGGCTGTGTGTATGGGCATTAGCAGAGATCTTAAATTTTGATCAAATGTTACATCAGACGGTTGCAGAATCTGATCTCAGAAAAAATGTAAACATTGGAATTTTCTCAGCGTGTTTTAGGACAAGACAACCACAAATTTGTAATACATTAATTTGCTTCTGCAGTTTGGATCAATTAAGTTACAGCTGTCTGATGGATAAGAGGCAGGTACAGAAGGAGATGCAGTTAGAGAGTCTGGAACGCATCCAAGAGAGAAGCTGAACGGGTCTGAGGTAAGAAATAATTTGCCCCTGGGAAAATGGTTCTTGGCTCCAGTGAGAGAGCATCCAGAAAAGACAAAATTGGTCATTACATACTCTCTTCCTCAATCCCTTCTGTGCTAGTACAAGGGCCCGCTATACCTTTCACAGGGCTAGAGGGAGGAGCAAAGAAAAGAAGAGAAACATCACCTTGTGAAACCTGTTTGCTCACCCCAATAACACTGAGGTACCCCCTCAGCTAATCATGGAAGTAGCTCATCCATATTTCCTAACAGCAGCTATTTAGCTGAGAAGCAAGAACACAACTAAGTTAAAAAGAATTTGTAAGAAATCAACAAGAAGAAAGAATTCCAGATTAATTTTGATTAATTCTGTAGCATCGTGCTTTGCCTGTCTGACTTTTGCTTGCCTGAACTTCAAAGAATTTCAAGCAGCTTTAGAACAAATTCATCCCTGTTACTCAGCAATTTCATCCTTCATACATGTCTTTGAAAATCTGTGCTTCAGTTCCAAAGAAATAGATGTTATGCAAATTAAAACAGTGTAATTCCTCTGGAATTGCCCGATATGTTCAGTTTAAACCATTGGGAGTACAGAGACAGAAGGGATAAAACTTTGAGCCCTTTGATCCCAGGAGGATTACCCCCTTGTGCCTGAGCTAAAGAAGACCGTGTACAATGCACACCAACCCATGGCCCTGTCTACCAGGGTCCTTCTAGTAGAGAGCAGAGGCTGTGCGAGTTGCAGTGCCCCCCAAGAGCCTTCAGACAGGAGGCTGTGTGAGGGGTGGAAATGAGCTGTAAGGATGGACTAGGTGCACTGGAGGCTAAGAACAAGGCAGAGGTAAGGCAAGGCAAGAGAATTTACTTTTACATCTTTTGCCATGGTATTTAAAGAACAAAACTTACATCTGTGCAATGTCCAAGCAAGGGTTCAACTTCTCTGCTTCACTTGGTTCCAGCTAATTGTGTCCACACTGACAGGAGGGGAGTGTGTTGAGTTCAGGTATGTTCAGTCCTCTTCTGGGAGCCAGCTGTCTAATTCCAGGCTCTAGCTAGAGTGTGAGCTGGCCTGAGTGCGCAACGGATGATTGGGGAGTTAATCATCAAGAATGAGATCCAGCTTTAAGCTGACACATCAAGAACACATGACAGCCCTTAGAAGAAATAAGCACTTTTCTATGCGGACAGACTCTATATAACTCATACTAAAGAAAGGTCAATCTTTTTCTCAGTTGCATGATTGATTTTGATAATGCATGACTTCAGTATTAAGGGATACCCCAGTGAACAGTTAGCTATATACTGATTTGGTGTTTGAGAGCAATGCATACTTTGCTGGCACACTGGACACTAAAGAAATACTGACTTAGCCCTCTTCTGTAGCTGTGAAAGTCCCACGCCCTTTGGCTGTAAGAATACTAACCTGCAAAGTACAAATACCTGTGTGCATGGAAGTTGGTACTTCCCAACTATATAATAGATGCTGGGAGACATGATGTAGAAAAAGGCAACCAAGGCACTGACGTAGTACTGACATTCCTGGTGGTAATGCCCTGGTCACGCTCAAACTCTTGTTTATAGGCGAAAAGCCAAGAATTTATCATTAGTGTAATTGAAATCTTAACAGTCTAATCAAAGTATTATTATTAGTTTAGATATAAGTATCTTACAAACAGAAAAAATACAGAAAATGTTTAAATAACAATAACAACAATAATTTCAAACTGCTATACACACCCTTTTTCCTGGTGTTATACTCATCTTTCTGTTGTTCTCTGAGTCCTAAGCTTGGTGGTTCCATTCTGGGGTGGGGGTGTTAAGGTAAGTTTTCAGCACCTGGATTCCTTTTCCAGGAGGAATATGATGTTTGTGTTTCTTCGCTCTAGGATCCCTTTTGGGTTATTTTCATGTTTGTTAACATATTTTTATACCTACTTTTTTCTACATTATTCTGCAATTCCACGTTACATCTGCATTTACTATATATGATGCTTTTCACATGTATTATATAGTATTCCTCTGTTTGTTATCCCTAAAGCCTTCTTTGTCTAACTCCAGGACTGCTTTTCATTAACTGACTGTTTGTAAGTTGTTTATAGTCATGGGGTCCACAGTGCCAGGCTGTGCCCCATCTCTTATTATCCCATGCCTGCACTTCTCTGTGCTGCATCTTGTGTCTCCACGCCTCAAAACCTATGCTGTCATACCAGGCCTGTATTTCTCTAAACTGTCATTGTGTAAGAGTCATAAATATCTCATTCTACACAGGATAATTGCTTGTTACTGCTATCTATATAAAATTACGATCACACCTTACAAAGATAAAAAAGGTAAAACAAATTAGCCACAGACACCTGTCAATTAAACAAATTGCTGTCACAGCTAAACCAATTAAAACAAAGCTGCAGGGTGGCCAAGTTCAGGGACAGCAAGCCTGGAAAGCCTCACTTCTAAGGCCTTGAAAACTCAGTAAAAAGTGTATAACTTGTTACTAGCAATAGCACTACTGTATTACAGGACTACACAGATACACACTGCACGTGGTTTCCTCTGTGGAGGTCTTAATACAGGCTATCAAAAGCAGAGTCTGGAATACACAGACCCAAAGGAGATAACCTAAATCATCCCCATTTCCACTGGTCTCAAGATTTCCTTTGAGAGTAATTTCTAATTTCCCTTTCTACAGATCTGTTCCCAGCTCATTTGAGGGCCTGGCTTTATGTAAGGAAATGTGTCGATAACCCCCATTAGGATAGCCAGGATAACTTTTTTACAGCAGTAGAGTACACACCAAATACCTGGGTTGGAAACCAAACAACATCATCCTAGAGATTACAAATCATAGCTTTCAATACATGAAATTGTAGGACAGCAATATTTTAAGGCATAACTCTTCAAGACGATATGGTACACAGGGATACTGGCCCACGTGCCTTTCAATTCATGCTGGTAGTTGACAGTATGCATTATAGTGACTTAATGGTATATTTATCACAAGCAGCATTGTCTAATGAATGAATACTTAATGAGCCTCCATTAAGCTTAGAAGTGCCCTGGTTTAAACCATTAGATCATTACTTTAATAAGGTATTTTCTACTGCAGAGGAGTTAAAGCAAACACAGCAGTTCTTTGAAGCCAGATGACTGCTTAAGGCACAATAAAAAAGAAAGCAGAATTATTAATTCAAAGAAATACGGCACCCAATCTAGGTAAGAAACCATACAGAGAAAAAGCAGCTTTGAATTTTATTTTTTCTTTTTCTTTGTTGGTTTGGAAACAAGCAATTTGTATTGGAAAGATAAGAGCTTTGACTTCCACTACTGGGGGTGAAGTAGATTGTCAACCATTAATTGTCTGTTCCATTTGTTTGTCCTGGCTTTGGATTGGATTGGAATTAGCTAAGTGTATTCAGTTTGTGTGGCAATGTTTTGGTAGCAGGGGAGCTACAAGGGTGGCTTCTGTGAGAAGCTGCTGGAAGCTTCCCCCATGTCCGACAGAGCCAATGCCAGCCGGCTCCAAGACGGAC
>JANHGO010000041.1:24281445-24295652 GCA_024606505.1 Aquila spilogaster
CAGGTTTGCTGGCAGGACTTGTGACCCTGTGGGGGACCCACGCTGGAGCAGTCTGTGCCTGAAGGACTGCAGCCCATAGGAAGGACCCACGTTGGCAAGTTCGTGAAGGACTGTCTCCTGTGGGAGGGACCCCACACTGGAGCAGGAGAAAAGTGATGAGTCCTCCCCCTGAGGAGGAAGGAGCGGCAGAGACGACGTGTGAGGAACTGACCCCAACCCCCATTCCCTGTCCCCCTGCACCACTTTGGGGAGAGGAGCTAGAGAAAATTAGGAGTGAAGTTGAGCCCGGGAAGAAGGGAGGGGTGGGGGAAAAGTGTTTTAAGATTTAGTTTTTATTTCTCATTATCCTACTCTGATTTGATTGGTAATAAATTAAATTAATTTCCCCAAGTAGAGTCTGGTTTTCCCATGACAGTAATTGGTGAGTGATATCTCCCTGTCCTTGTCTTGACCCACAAGCCTTTCATTATACTTTCTCTCCCCTGTCCGGCTGAGGAAGGGAGTGATTGACCGGCTTTGGTGGGCACCTGGCATTCAGCCAGGGTCAACCCACCACACTAAAAATCATAGCATATGAGAGTTTTAATGAGGAATGTCCTTTTAATTGTCTTAGATTTCTTG
This sequence comes from Aquila spilogaster, assembly GCA_024606505.1. Classification (NCBI taxonomy): domain Eukaryota; kingdom Metazoa; phylum Chordata; class Aves; order Accipitriformes; family Accipitridae; genus Aquila; species Aquila spilogaster. The sequence goes on from JANHGO010000041.1 coordinate 24,282,067, forward strand.
GTCTTTTATTGCAGGACATTTAAAACCTTAGTTTGGGAAGAAACACAGTCCAATGCTTAAGGCAATAGAAGCTGGGAGCTTGTGAAATCTGCCAATGGAGCTGCCATGTTTAGTGCGATAGGATGGAGAGTTATCTTAAGAATTATGTAAGAGAGATATCTAGATTCCTAAAGAGATCAATAATTGCCTGATGGGATCTTTAAAAGCACTTGAGTCATGAAAAGTTAAATGTGAGGCTGGATGTCCACAGTGTATCTGTTTCCCTAGGTGCACATCCAATCAGAGCAATGAAAGATTTCCAATCAAAAGAATTAGAAAGAAAATTATGACCGTGGGTACTTTTATTGAACTTCTTCTGATTTATCTACAGACTAATAATTATAGGTCTAATCCAGAGTTCATAGAATTCAATGAAATACTTTCTACTGACTTAATAGACTTTATATCGGGTTTTCATAATTATAGTAAGTCATTCTGAATGAGGAATTAATCTCAAAGAATTACAATATATTTGTGGATAATATGCTAATAGAAAATGGGCACAAATTTTAAATTGTTTGCTATAAATTATTCACCCAATTATATTGCATCTAGATAGACAGATAGGGGAATTATGCATTAATAATTATGTATTTCATATAACCATTGGCAATATGATAAAACAGATTTATCGTGAAGGATCTGTCCATCAGTAGAAAGATTCACTGTGAAGTATTTCAAAGACTCCTATTTGACTTCAAGTCACCAACTAATAAACAAAGAATGGCTGGAGGCTGGCACTGTTCAAAAATCAAGATCAGTGAGGGAAATGCTGTGTGACAGAAGCAGTATTTTTAATACATTCCTCTTCTGTTAGCTCCTCTTGCAGAGGCTATGCCACTGTGATTATTCTTTCAGGAAACTTGCAACGGGAAGAGATCAATGGAGAATATTTAGGCGCAGGACCCAGCCCTCAGGTATTCTAGTCTCATAATTTCCCATAGGGAAATTTTAAACCTAACGATGTCACAGATTAAATTCTTGTTGAAATTAATGAGTTCAAAATTTCATCCTTTCAGCAGTCCCTGTATCTTTGGTGTGAGCTTAGGATACTTGTCATTTCCCTCCATCTGGCTTGACCTCAATTTAAAAAAAAAAATTGCTTAGGATCAGTTATGTCCAACACATAAAATGAATTCCTACTCGATTTAAGACAGCAGGCAATTAACTTTAAATTTAAGAGTGACTGCTACCCTTTTTTAATTTCATGCTTTGCTGTGTATGCAGTCCTCTGTGTGCGCATGGCTGGGTGCAGGATTACACCTCTGTGCGCATGGCTCAGCACGCGCGCACGTGCGGCTCTGTGCATTCACGCACCTCGGGCGTGCACAGCTTCGTGTATTTTGGCTCTGTTTGTGGCTCTGAGTGTGCACGCTGGTGTGCATGTGTGCACACATGTGTCTGTGTCTGTATGGCTCCGTGTGTTTCAGGGTGAAGGAGGAAGGGGGTGTCTTCATGTTGTGGACATATGCGCAAAATACAAACTTTGTTTCTTTCCAAGCTAAAAGTGGTGCAGCTGTTTCGTTGTGGCTTATCCCACTTTAGTGACCTAAAGAGTTATCTGTAAATGGACATGAGATAATTCAGTCTTCATGCTGCATTAGTTCTCAGCAGAAATGCAAGGAAGTTTCAGTTATAGGAATTAATAGTGTGGTAAGGAGGCTATTAGAGTGCATTGTATGGACTGTTTTATTGTAGTGATTTCACATAATACCATGAATATAACTCCAAATCATCACCCCCAGCATTGTATAGCTTGTCACTGTCATTTTCAGTCTCGGATAATGCCACCCCTGAATGTGTGTGAGTGCATATCTGCAGAGATAAAGTAATTAAAATGGAAATTCAGAAATTTCAGTGTAGATATACAAAATGCAGGAGAGAAGTAACAAGTGATAGGACAAGAGGAAATGGCCTCCAGTGGTGCCAGGGGAGATTTAGATTGGACATTAGGAAAAATTTCTTCACTGAAAGGGTTGTCAAGCATTGGAACAGGCTGCCCAGGGAAGTGGTGGAGTCACCATCCCTGGAGGTATTCAAAAAACGTGTAGACATGGTGCTTAGGGACAGGGTTTAGTGGTGGACTTGGCAGGGTTAGGTTTACGGTTGGACTTGATGATCTTAAAGGTCTTTTCCAACCTAAATGATTCTATGATTCTAAAATTATCTGATGTAAAGTGACACTGCCAATAGATTCATTTCCAATAGATTCACTGCATGCTGAAAGCAGCACAGCATCCGCACCATTGCAGGATTAGTGCATTAGTTCATTAACTTCTCAGTGTTAGGAGGGAGGTGTGACTTAGTGTATCTTCATACCACACCCAGGATAACAGAGCTGCAATTCTGAATGGGGCTTTCAGGTGCTACTCGGGATATTGAGGAGGAAAATAGACAGGGAAGGACAGAGACCTAGTGCTTAAAGGAGACCCCTTAAGTAGCCACCATGCTACTGCCGTTTACTGCCTCCCTGTGTCCTTGGGTCTGCAAAGACTGCCCTGTGAAGAGATGGGGTCAGTTTTTCCCATTGCTCCATGTTTACTTGCCCTGTCATTTCTCACCTGTGCAGGAAAGGAGAGCAGCGTTTAGTTAGCAGTTGCTCTCTTCCCTCCGAGGGATCTGGCAGCGCGGGCAGTCCACAAGGGAGACTAATGAGACTTCTCACGGACCATTACTCCCAGAGCGGGCATGTGGAAGGACTCACAGCTGAGCCTGTAATTAATAAAGTAGAAGAGTGAGGCTGACCCGTGGGGGCTGAGGAATCATTTCTGGGAAGGGAGCAGAAGGCCTGCAGTTGGATCCACCACAGTCATGGAGCAACGCGGCTGCCCCTCGCTAATGGGTAACGATTGCAGCTGGAGGAGCTGCTGGGAAAAGCATTCCCCAGCTGCTGCCGCACATCTGCTCAGCTGGGTGGCCTCAAACCTTTTCCCCAAGGCTCTTGCGGCTGCCAAGAAGAAGCCACGCTCTGCCTCCTGAAAGCTGTGAGGCAAGCCACACATGTGCTTGTTCCCGTCACTGTACTTACCAGGGACATTGGAGAGGTGGGAAAGACCTGACAGCTGTAACTAATAAAAAAGACATGGAAAGGAAATAAGAAAAAGGTAACAGATAGCCACAGGTGATCAATACTCACTGATGGGTGCCTGTGTTGGTGAAAAGTGGGTCTCAGCTTGTTTTCAGCAGCAAACTTCTGTACTGCCCAGATTGCTTTCTTGTAAAGGCATGAATTGGAACAAACTCTGCAAAATAGCAAGCTCTGAAATCACCTGGGAAGCTGAGTGTGCTCAGTTTCCTGACACAGTCATTAGCTTTTGTTTGGACCTTGTCTTGTTTGAGACGAGTCAAGACTGGTTAGAAAGAAACAGACAGCAGGGACTTTCCCAAATTCAGCATCAGAATGTAATTCCAAGTTGAGAATAAGGAGCAAGGACAGACAGAAAGCAAGCAACTGGAGTGTCCCAGCAAGCTCAGGGTCCATGGCACTGTTCGTCTCTCACTGAAGACAGTGCACCAACATTGAGCCAGTTGGCTGACCCTTCTAAGTTGTCCAGATATGGAAAACCACCGATTTCTTCAGATTCACTCGAACAGCAGCATAGTAGGAAGAGCAGCTCCTACACTACTCCAGTGGTGGGAATGGTTTTGCATAAAACAGAAACCTTGAAGACTTGTGTGACACAATCAAATTCTTATGACTTATTTCTTCTACATTATTACTGGCAGTACATAGCAGTGAAGGTCACATTATATTGCTCTTTGCAAAGGCATACCTGCAAGTGTATAAACACTGGGAGAACAGCTGAGCTTCATTTCATTGGAAATGAGTTCAGTGACTCACAGAACTGCTGAAAGAGTTGCGAGCCTGTAACCATCACAGAGCCTTCTTTACTCTTTTGATTAAATCTCCACTGTCTACAAGAAAAATAATTTGCAGGTAAACCTAAAAAAATTAGTTTCTGAAAATGAAACTGTATTTCTTCTCTTTCCTATGCTAGGAATAAAGATTTTGTGTTTGGGTTGTTCAGTGCTTGAGCAGGAGCATGTATCCTCACCTGTGTGTGCATTGCCCCTGCAACCCTCACGAGGGTAGAAAGAGATTAACAACTAAGTTAGTTGACAAAGAAGGGCATATAGTTCTGAATACAACAGAGAATCAAATGCTGTTTTTACCTTTTCTTTGAGGATAAAACTTCAATTTTAAGAGAATAACTCTCTCAGTTTCTCTTCACCTGTTCATGCAGGTATTTTATTGGAAGAATTAGGCCTGCAGTGCAGGGCAGGGATAAAACCCCAACTTTGCAATAGATGAGAAGATTAGCAAGAATGTGTAACCACCATCTTCATTACAAATGACATATTCTGCATGTTGATTCATTCTACTGGTGACTTTCGGTTTAAGCAGTACATACACAACTACTGAATCATCTTTGGGAGGTCTTTGTGTACTTGTACAAAATCTCAAGTGTGCCACAAAGGATTAAACAGTCAGAAATTTCCGTTTCTATTGCCGTCACTTAGAGGCTTCTTTTTGATTGAAAACCATTATATTGTCCAAGAAGAATTCAGCTGCACCCAAGAATCTGCTGTGAGGTAAAGGAGTTGTAAGTGGACCAGAGTTCACTTCTTGAGGGTGCAGAGAAAGTGAAAGAAACTTTATAGGGCAGGGAAAGCAATTGTTGGCCTTTAGGACTACCTGGGTGAATCAGTGCTGCTAGGCAGACTGACATCAGACTTGGATCAGAGCAAGGTAGAAACTGCAGTTCTCAGGAAAGCTGTCAGCTAAAAAAAAAAAGAGAAAAAAAGACTAATAAAAAGTCAACACGGAAGCTCCTAGTAGAGTTTTATTGATTTGCAGATCAAACATAGTGGTTACTGTGCCTTCGTCTCCTAATTATCGGTTAATTAGTTTTGTAGTTACTAGGTGCATCTCAGTTGTATAAAGTGTGACCCCTCACACGATGACTGCTGACTTTTATTTCCTGCCAACACAACAGATTTGAGTTACTTGGTATTACAGAGTGGTTTCCACCCCTCCATACTCATGAAAAAATATTTTATTAGATTGTAAACAAAGTTGTCTTGTGCTCTGAGGTTATTTTCTACAGCAGTTTCATTTCTCCCTTTTTCTGTCTTTTTCTCTTTTATTTTGTTTTTATTGGATGCTAAAGGGTAAAATGTAAAACAGCATCAGTGAAAGGAGCTAAAAACAAATATACCTTTAATGTACTGGGAGAAAGGAATTAAATTGTAGTTCCACCTCCTCAGTCTTATTACAATGTGAAATGGAACAGGGTAAGCTCTTTTACTATTTCAGCTCCTAGCAGTGTATAGTTAAAGATGTTTCACTCTTCCCATTGTCAATACACATTTTCATGGCTTTACAAAATGTCATAAAAATTCACTCTTGATTGAAACTTACTCAATAAGGTCATAACCTAAGAACAATTTCAGAGAAACATTGGGTGAAATTGGGTTGATGGAGAGTCAGGTAGCCTATTTAAGCACACTGAGTTATCTAGAAATCTAATACCAAGAATTTTATCGATGTTCAAAATACTGAGGAGTAAAAAGATAAACCTCCTGTGACAGATGGAATCAACACCTTCACAGGGCTCGTTTGTGCCAGTTAACACAGACCAGCAATGCATTGTCAATAGGTCGCATCAAATGCATCAGTACTTTTTAGGACATTGAGCTAAGGAATGCCTGCAGTATATACAGGAGCGGGGAGGGAGGATGAAGAACTGGAAATGAGCAGCCATGTGAGTGTGACTGCTCCTCTCATGTAGCTTCTGTCTCCAAGATCTCATTGTCCTTCAGTTTGGAGCCTGTCTAAACACCTTTTCCTGACATCACTATTTTTTCCTAGAGTATTTTCTTTTTTTGGTGAACGGGATTAACATCATGGGCAAAACTGATCTAAGTATCTTCACCTGCTTCCACTTCAAGCAAATTGTGCTGCAAAACAGAATCACAGTACTATATAAACATACAGATATATATATACACACACATATATACTCAAATATATGTACACATACATACACAGGTGTACCTTGTACAACTCGTACCTCTGTAAGTCAAGTGCATATCTAACTATTGGTTTCTGCTTTGTCTCAGGAAAAGAAGAGACTGAGGATATATATCACGATTATGTGATTAAGGAACTAAATTAAGGCAGGATCAGGTTAAATGATGATGATGTAGAGACTCCTAAGGAACTACTGCAGTTTCTGTGCTTCCTTGCTTTTGCATGCTGAATTTGTGGGTTTGCAGGCGTGCAGTAACTCTCTTCCTTGTAGCTTGATGGGTTTATAGGCTGAGGCCATTATGACCTACAGAACTAAAACATGTGTTCTTTTTTCAGTGATTTTCCAAAAGTCACTAGTGTAGTACATACAGAGGCCTGTGATCATTGATTATACTCACCTGGTTCTGTGGTCAAAGCAGATCAGAACTATTTCTTTCAAAAATATCTAACTTGGGAATCTGAATTCCTTTTTCACAAAGGCCTTAGCACACACTAGCTGTAGGAGATTTTTCAGGGCTTCAGTGACAGATACCTACATCACCTCGCTTTTCTTTGGGATTTTGACATCTGTACATGTCGCTTAAATTGTCATCTATCATTACCCTGATGCAATGTTTTATTATGTATCATCTGAGTTCTGATAATTATCAATAACAGCCACATGGTACGTGCAAGGTGAAATGGACTTCAGCTGATTCCCATTCTTTGCAGTTGCAGTGGGCGAAGACTGCATCCCGGGTAGCCCCCACAGCTTGGATGACTTACAGCAACTTGAAGTATACTGCTATTAAAATAGATGAAATTTATCTGAGACTAAATCTGAGAAAAAGCTGCAAAATAAAGGTCTGTGTTTGCTAGCCTGATTTCACATGCTTTGAGGAAAAATGAAGTCCACTTTGCTGGCTTTGCTTCAGGATATCTTTGCCCATATTAGGTTTTTTTTTGTTTTTTTCTTTCTTGGTTAAGTTGATAAAATAACAAGAGAAAATATCACCATGGGGTTTGTGGCAAAGAAAAAGAATACTCAGTGATTCATGTCTTTTTTGGTTCAGTGATTTCACTGAAGCCCCCCACATGTCTTATTTATTTTCCAGGCAAGGTAATTTTCTGTAAATCACAGACACAAATGGCAACTTTAAAAAGCCTCCTTTCCAATAATACTCACTGACTTCTTACATGAAAATGAAGTACACCAGCCTGTAAAGGGTGCAGACTGTAAAATAATTACATTCATTCTTATTAAAATGGCCAGTCATTTGCTGCAAAAGTACAATTTGTGGTGGCAGAAGAAAGTAATTTTTTAAATAAGATATTCATCCAACTATTCATAATGCAATTTAATCAGTAGATTGTATGCAGACTTTAAATATAAAATGTCCAAAATCATCATAGTGAATTATTAACAGTTGATATCTTGGGGAAGGGAGAAATGCAATCCATATTTGCAATGCTGGGAGAAAGGGAGAGGAAAAGATGGATTAGATGAACCAATGTGCCATATTTTTCATTCTCTAAAAAGTTTCTCATCTTCCTGTTGAACTCAGAGGCTGGCGTCCTAACAAGCATCATGTTTAATTCTCACAAGTCCCTCAGTAAGCTAAGACCATAAAACTTATCAGCTTTTAATAAAGCACCATACTTTGGTGCTTTTGAAGATGTCACTTGAACATAGCTGTTAGTCTAATCTACAGCACACATGTTTTCCAGTAGTTTGGCCAAGGTCCACCAAATTTCATACATATTGTATTGAAACATATTTTCTGCCTTGTGGTTCCCTCATTTGTTCATACAGCCCTTACTCTGCAAAACCACACGCTTTCTTTCTCTTTCTTGGACAATAGTAGCTAGAGGCTACTCAGGCAGTCCCACTGGCTTATGAGAGGAAAAATTCATGTATGATGCATTTACCCCTTTTCAAAATCTCGCACTTTTTATGTGTGTGCGGGAAGATTACCTGAAGCATATTTGGCAGTTTTGCAGAGTTCTAATATATGCTACCTGTATATGTAAGCAATTTTCTAACAACATATGGTAGGTAGAAGGAAACCTGTAGAAGTACTTTGTTTTTCACTCTAGCCACTTTTAATAGCCTGTAGAGATCTACAGGTTTTTTTTAAAAATCTGTAGCAGACAAAATATAATTTTATGAAGCAAAAAACAATGCCAAACAGACATAATATGCTGTTGCTACATTTCTGTATGGTGTCTGGCATATGCCAGGCTGCAATGCACAGGATTAGAGGCTTATAATACATCTTGCTCACTGAGATTCTTAGTTCATTGGAAAAAATTACAAGTCTAATTCTGTGCTTGTTTAAAAATAGCACAAATAATAAGAAGCTATTATAACATTTGACAAGAAAGTACATCAATTGCATTTACTAATCTGTTATGCCTCAGAACATGTCCCTTACACAAAGAAAACCTTTCATTCCTGTGGGTCTCATTCTCCAGTGCATGACACCCATCTATTTTAATAGCATTATACTTCGATAACACTGGTGTGATGAGGTAGAGAATTAGTCCCATTTATATAAGGTAGCTTACAGCTGTTCCTGCAAAACAGGCAAAGGAGTCAGAATTTAATCCCATTTCTACAGCTCATGTTCTGCAGTCAGAGTCAGGTGCAAGAAATCATGTTCCTGCTTCACTCATGCTCTGAGACAGCATCTCTGGCCTCTCGTTAGGGCTCTTGAGCCCCCCCCGAGCACTGTGGTAGCACAAACGTGAAGCTCTGGACCAGCGGTGGCTGGTGTCACCTGCTTGGAGCGTGGACTAAGCGTGACTGCCCGCACCCGAATGCTCTGCACGCCCTTGAGAAACATCCTCTGGTGCAAAGTGGCTTTCCTGGGTTGGCTTCCCTGAAGTTCTGCTAAGAAATGATAATGGCAAACTATGCCAGTAAACGATAACACATACCAAAGCAAAGTATTGTTACTGACCCTCCTTGGTTCCCATAGCCGTTGCTGGGAGTAGTAAGTGAAGAAAAAATCAGCACAGCATACAATGCACTGTTCCCAAGCCTTCAGCAGCCAGTGCCACTCTTCAAAATCTAATTTACTGGCACCAAAGAAATACGTTTATTAATTAGTAAAAGAATAGCAGTGTTTTGCCATTACTGAGAAGCAGATTAATTGTGGCAGAGAATAAAACAGATTCATAATAAAGGATAGGCAGTGCAGCATGTTTCTGTGGCAGCCCATAGGTTTCCTGAATAAAAAAACATCACTGAAGGACAACAGAAATCTAGTGATGTCACTGAATATAGTGTTATCTTCTTTCTATGAAAATGCTTTATTCTCCAGAATCAATATTGTATGTAATTCTACTAAATCAGATATACAGGTAACATGTTAGCCTCCTAAGTACAGATTATAATTAAGTTTCCTCTGAGCTTTCATGAATTCATAATCAAAAGACAGCAATAATTTATTTGGCATAGAAAACAAAATGACAAGACATCCAGAGAGACGCCTAGACAATTGCTCAGTTTCTTACTGCTAGGAACTTAGTACTTGATAAATGAATTACTAAAATATTCAAAATGGCTCTGTGTGTGATCACAGAGTGGAGCTGTCTGAAATGACTTATGCTGGCATGTCTGGTAGTTCCTAACAGCTCTAAAAATACAGCTCTTCGGGTTAGATTTACTAACATTTTGCATGAGCCTAGTAGCCAAAAATAGCACTAATAACTTAAGTGCTGGTGATTATACTGGTACAAAATAAATGCACAATTTAAGAAGTTAAATCAATTTGGTAGCTTTTTAAAAGCACTGGGAACATCCAACAATTTGGATAGATTTTTTTTTTACTGTTATTTATGAAAGACTCTCTGTATACTGTGCTTCAAAATAATCCCTCAGGTGTGTTCAGGCAATTGCTTATGTTTGTGGAAGGTACTTATCCTCACAAAAGAACAAAAAGCCTGCTGATGAGCAATTTCATTTCTAACTTGCATCCCAAATTTCCTTCTCATTTGTGTTAAGATACCTTTGATTTTGGCATTCAAATTTATGTTTAAGTAACAGTGAAGACTACAGTTTGCATGATCTTGGTATTAGCAAATCCACTTTTAAAAGCGAATGGTGTTTCTGTTTTCCCTAGGTGCAGAAACGTACAGTTTAAACGATTTAAACCTTTGGGACAGCTGGTATACTAAAACTTTCACATTCCAAAAACAGACCCAGGGTCCAAAAACATTAGCATAGTTGACATGCTGATGTAATGATTACAAACACAGGAACAGAAATAAGATCTTAAGTCATCAAGTCAGCCCTGCCTGCTCTTGTTGAGGATAACCGCCTCAGACAGCTTGGCTAATACATCTAGCAAGCTGTTCTTCAAAATTCCTCCGTGTTTTTGTCTCCATTACTACTATCATTCAAAAACTGTTGCAGAACATAAACCTCTGTAATTATCTGCCTACATTTACTTGTATCCATGTTATACCTATGTATTTGCACACACTGGTTTTGTCCTGTAGACTGTGTAGCTCTTCCTCCTCCTGCTGTTCATTTTCCAGAAATATTTTCAAAGAAAACATCTTATCATCTTTTGAGATTTCCTTTTATGGGTTTGATCAATCAAAGCTCTTTCATTCTTCTCCCACTTCTTGACCACTTCAGAAAGCCTCCTCTACTTCTTTTTCAGTTTGAATTAATATTTTCTGAACATCGGAGATTGGGATGGTACTGGAGGAGATCTTAGTTTCTTGCAGAATTGTATGAATAATCTGTTTTCTCTACAGGAAAAAGCTTGGTGATTTATTGCCATCCTATGATCATTTAACACATCTACTTTCTCCTCTTCCTCAGCTGTTTCCAACTGATAATCTCCCAGTTGATAATAACGTGCATGAGCTTCCTCTCTATACTATTTGTTTTCCTCCTTTTTGCAGTCTTGGAGTTCACCTGTGTCTTTTGAGGTGACATTCTGACTGCCCTGTATATTAACAATGCACCATAAAATTGAGTCATGAGCAAATTTCATTAGCAGACTAACTTTCCCTTTAGTTGAATGGTACTTGGCGCTTTCTTTTAATATGCATTCCAAAGATGAGTGCAGCCCACATTTTGACAATTCTCTCTTCCCCTCTATTCTTCTTAATATCTAAGACATAACCGTCTTTGTTGATGACTCTTTTCTTTTTCTATCTTGTGTATGCACCTTACTCATTTGCTAACATCTTTCTTGATCGTTTAGCCATCAATTTAGGAATGAAGTCTCTTCCAACAAGATTTTCTTCTCTTGTTAGGGACAGGTTCTTGACAGTACAGTCCTTTGACAATGAAAAAAATTCAGATGTCTTTGGCTTCTACAAACTTACTCTACTTCCAGTTCACTGCTCAACTAGTTTCAAAAGCAAGATCCTCCATTGCAAACATTGTTTGTTCATTTCTACATGTAACTGAAACCAAACCATGATCATCTGGAAAAAAAAAAAAAAAAGTCTTATTATAATAGCCTCAGTTCATTTCAAAACTGTCTAAAGCAATAGTATTCTGTGCATTTCTCTTGTGATTTCCTGGAAAAGTCTGTTGGCTGTCATCTCCAGGAATAATAACACAGTCATTGCAGTAATGTCTGATCTTTTTCTGGCAAAAAAAAAGTCTTCCTAATGATACTTTTTCTGTAGTGTTTACCTCCTTAATAACATGAGGGAGATCTCTGCCCTTATCAAAATCCAAGCCTATGGTAGCTCAAGTTCTTCCTTTTTGTTTCACAGACTCTGTGCAGCAGTACACAAATCACTTCAAATCTCTGCTGAAAATTGACATAATCTTTTTCCTAACCACATTAGGAGCCTGGCTACAGTCTTGACTTATATTAATTTTTGCTTTATTTCAGGTATCTAGTTTCTTACTTATGATGCTCCTTTATCTATTACAGTAGCAGCTGCACTTGTCTATTTTTCCTAAGATCAAGTGTGGAAATATCACATCTCCCAAATTTTTCTTATTCCTACTCTAAAAGTTTTTTAACAGGTCTCAATGGCCTTATCCAGACATTTCTTTCCTGCTGTATGAGGCTGAAGAAAGCATGTTCTTTCCATGAGTACCTCTATATAGTTGAACAACCCTGAACTGATTTCATTTAATCAACTAGTCATTTCTTCATCTTCATTATCTTGTCCTCTCTTTTTCTTTCTCAATGACCTGAAAAAAATAATACTGATAATCAACTGCACCTTAGCACTGCCAGGCATCTTCTGTGAGCTGACACAGTCATCCTGGAGATAGGATGATTCCTAATGAATGACATTTATGAGAAATTGTAGAAACAGAATTACCAAAAGACCTGGAGTGTGTATGGGAAATTTCAGATGGAGATATTGAAAATGGTTCCAGACCAGGAGAGTAAAATTTCCAGAGTGAAATGTCCAGTTTATTAAAGATATGATACAGAGATTGCAAAAGGTCAGCTAGAAACTAGTGCAAGGACCAGAAGCAAGGCCTTCGACTGAAATGTTCTAAACATGGTCTGAAATAAAAACTGTTATGATGTTCTGCTTTTCAGTGGGAAACAAAAATCAGTGAAGGTAGTAATATGTAAGACAAGAAAGGCTTTGAAACAGTTGTTACTTCTACCAAAATGCTCATGCTTGTAAAATAAACACTGCATTTTACAATTTAAAAATACAATAAGGCAAACTTCTTTGTCCCATGTCCAGCAATTGCTTTCTTAATTTTCAATAATAGTAAACAGAGTTTGCAAAGCAAAACAGAGATTTTGATTTGTGCAATAAGAAAAGTCTGTTGCCATTTAGAGATACTCAGAATGCTCATATAAAAGATGAAAATAAACAAATTCTCAGTATAAAATAATTTTTATTACATGTTTGATAGCATATAAAATATCACATCATTAAAGGATCAATTAAAGGTTCGCTTTTGTTTGCTTTGCGCTATAAAATGCAATAAACAGCTGTTGAGATTGATTAATAACCAAAACAAAGATGCAACATTGAATCAGTCTCAAAATCCTTTGGTTACATAGAAATAACAGATTAGTCCTACCATACGCTATAAACTAATAGGTAGTGAGAAAAAGAAAACAAGCTGGGCTGGATTCTGCTTTCAGTTCTATAAAGTAGTGTCGTGGTTTAACCCCAGCCAGCAACTAAGCACCACACAGCTGCTCACTCACTTCCCCCCCCAACCAATGGGATGGGGGAGAGAATTGGGGGAAACAAAGTAAAAGTCATGGGGCTGAGAGAAGAACAGTTTAATAGAACAGAAAAGAAGAAACTAAAATGATAATAGCACTAATAAAATTACAACAGTAAAAATAAAAGGATTGGAATATACAAGTGATGCACAATGCAATTGCTCACCACTTGCTGACTGATGCTCAGTAAGTTCCCGAGCAGCGATCCCCCCAGCTCCACTCCCCCCAGTTCATATACTGGGCATGACATCACATGGTATGGCATAGCCCTTTGGCCAGTTTGGGTCAGCTGCCCTGGCTGTGTCCCCTCCCAACTCCTTGTGCCCCTCCAGCCTTCTTGCTGG
>JANHGO010000041.1:24295752-24400657 GCA_024606505.1 Aquila spilogaster
ATATCTGGAGCGAGACAATGCGAAACTCAGTCTAGGTAAGAAACTAGACAGAGAAAGATATATATATATATATATATATATATATACATATATATATATATATATATACACATTCCTATTATTGTTGTTTGCTGGTTTGGAAACAAACAATTTGTATTGGCAAGATGAGTGCTTTAATTTTAACTACTGGTAGTGAAGTAGACTGTCAGTCATTAATGATCTGTTTGGTGAGTCATTTTGCTCTGGCATTGGGCTACATTGGCACTGGCCTAAAAATCATCGTATCTCAGAGTTTCAACGATGAATGTCCATTTAGTTGTCTTCTATTTCTGAGTCTTTTATTACATGACAGTTAGTGCCTTCGTATGGGAGGAAAAGATTGACTAGTGTTGAAGATATTAGATGGGAACTTTGGAACCTGACATTGTAGGTCCCATATAATGTGTGATGGGGCAGAGAGGTATCTTAAGGATTATGTAAGAGAGATATTTAGATTCCTAAAGAGATTGATAATTGCCTGATAGGATCTTTAAAAGCAATTGAGTCATGAAAAGTTAAATTTAATATTGAACATCCACAGCATATCTGTTTCCCTAGGTACTTATCTAATCAGAGCAATGAAAGATTTCCAATCAAAAGAATTAGAAAGAAAATTATGACCGTGAGTACTTATATTGAACTTCTTCTGATTTATCTACAGACTAATAATTATAGATCTAATCCAGAGTTCATAGAATTCAATGAAATACTTTTTACTGAGTTAATAGACTTTATATCAGGTTTTTGTAATTATAGGAAGTCATTCTGAATGAAGAATTCATCTCAGTGAATTCTAATGTATTTGTGGGTAATGTACTAATAGAAATTGGGCACAAATTATAAAGCATTTTCTATAAATTATTCACCCAATTATATTGTATCTAGATAGGCAGATAGGGGAATTATGCATTAATAATTATGTATTCTATATAACCATCAGCAATATGATGAAACAGATTTATCATGAAGGATCTGTCCATCAGTAGAAAGATTCACTGTGAAGTATTTCAAAGAGTCCTATTTGACTTCAAGTCACTGACTAATAAACAAAGAATGGCTGGAGGCTTGCACTTGTCAAAAATCAAGATCAGTGAGGGAAATACTGTGTGGCAGAAGCAGTGTTTTTAATACATTCCTCTACTCTTAGCTCCTCTTGCAGGGGCTGTGTCAGTGTGATTATGCTTTTAGGAAATGGAGAGTGGGAAGAGATCAATGGAGAATATTTAGGCATAGGACCCAGCCTTGAAATAATCTATTCTCATGATTGCCCATAGGGAAATTGTAAACTAAATGACGCCATGGATTGAATTCTTCTTGAAATTAATGAGTGCAAAATTTCATCCTTTCATCAGTCCCTGTATCTTTCTTGTGCACTTAGGATACTTGTCATTTCCTTACATCCACCTTGACCTCAATTAAGAAAAAAATTGCTTAGTATCAGTTATACCCAACACATAAAATGAATTTCTACCTGACTGAAGTGAGAGAGCAGTTCATTGTAAACTAGAAGTGAATCCTACCTTCCTTTTATTTCATGCTTTGCTGTGCATACAGTTCAGTGTGTGTGCATGCCCAGCTGCAGCACTGCATCTCTCTGTATTGCTCAGCATGCACACATGGATCTGTGCATATTTGTGCTCTGTGTAAGTGCTCAGTTTCATGCATTCATGGCTCTGCCAGAGTTCCTGGCTCCGTGTGTGTGTGAGCAGGTGTGGTTATGTGTACATGTGTCTCTGTGTGTGTATGGCTCTGTGTGTTTCAGGGTGAAGGACGAAGGGGGACGTCTTCATATCGTGGACATTTGTACAAAATAAACCCTTTGTGTTTGTTTATTTCCAACAAAAACAGTGTCATTTTATCTAACTCCCCCATAGTGACCTAATGAGTTATCTATAAATGGACATGAGATAATTCAATCTTCATGCTGCATTAGGTCTCAGCACAAACTCAAGGAAGTTTCTGTTATAGGATTTAATAGTGTGGTAAGAAGGCTATTAGAGTACAGTGTGTGGACTGTTTTATTGTAGTTACTTCACATAATACCATGAATATAACTCCCAATCGCCACTCCCAGGGCTGTGTAGCTAGTCACTGCCATTTTCAGTCTTGGATAATGCCACCCCTGAATGTGTGTGAACAGATATCTGCAAAGTTAAAATAATTAAAATGGAAATTCAGAAGTTGCAGTGTGGATAAAAGACATGAAAAAAAAAAAAAAAGACTTCTGATGTGGTGCTTTTTTCCTCTATTTTTGCACCTGTGTGTGTGTGTTATTTGTGTATATAAGTCTGTACTCACAGCCACTTCAGAAACAAAGCTTCTGAGCCAGGCAGATGTAATTCTCATGGCAGACCTTCAGAATGGAAGTAAACGGGCACTGTTATCAGTGCTAGCGTGCCCGCCATTCACCCTGAATCCAGTTTCATCTTGAATAAACTTTGTGAACAATCTTGCAGAGAAGCACGAACCAAATTTAGCTGATGCGAAGTACAATAGATTCCCTCCCAACAGTTTCACCAATTGCTGATAGCAACACGATGTCTGAACCACTGCAGGATCAGTGTTAAAAGCAAGGAGTAGCGACTTGTAGCTTCATACAACACCTGGCATGACAGCTTCAGTTCTGAATGGGGCTTTCAGGTGCTGCTCAGGATATTGAGAAGGAAAATAGAAAGGGAAGGACATAGACTTGGTGCCCTTAAGTAGCCATCACACTACTGAACTTTACTGCCTCTCTGTATGCTCGGGTCTGACAAAAGCTGTCCTATGAAGAGTTGGAGTCAGTTCTCCCCTTTCCTCCACACTCAGTCACCCTGTCATTGCTCACCTGTGTGGAAGGAAGAGCAGCGTTTAGATAACAGTTGCTCTCTCCCCTCTGATGGATCTGGCAGTACAGGCAGCCCACGCAAGAGACTAATGACACTTCTCATGGACCATTACTCCCAGAGTGGGATTGCAGAAGGACTCACAGTTAAGTAATTAATAAAGTAGAAGACTGAGGCTGGCCAGTGGGATATAAGGAATCATTCCTGGGAAGGGAGCAGAAGGCATGCAGTGGGATCCACCACAGTGATGAAGCTATGTCAGTGCTTTTTGCTAATGGCTAATGATTGCAGCTGGAAGAACTGTTGGGAACAGCGCTCCCCAGCTGCTGCCTAACATATGCTCAGCTGGGTGGCCTCAAGCCTTTTCTTCAAGGCTGTTGCAGTTGCCAGGTAGAAGCCAAGCTCTGCCTCCCAGGAGCTGTGAGGCGAGACACACATGCACTTGTTCCTCTTGCTATAATTACCAAGGACGTTAGAGAAGGGAGAAAGATCTGACAGCTGTGCTTAACAACAACAACAACAACAACAAAAAGACCTGGAAAGGAACAAAGAGAAAGGTAAATGATAACCACAGGTAATCAATACTCACTATGAGTCTGCACTGTTGGTGAAAAGTGGGTCACAGCTTGTTCCCTGCTCTGAACTTTTGTGCTACACAGTTTGCTTTCTTGTAATGGTACGACCTGTAACAAACAACATAACAAATATGACCTGCAAAATAACAACCTTTGAAATCACCTGGAAAGCTGAGTGTATTCAGTTCAGCTTTTCCGTAGATTTATCTTCTTTGATACAAATGAAAACTGTCTGGAAAGAAGCATATGGCAGTGATTTTCTTCAAACTCAGCTTAAGAAGGCAATTTTCTGAACTTGAAGCTCATCAAGATGAGAACAATCAAGAATGCACTGAAAGCAACAAGCTGGATTGTCCCAGCAAGCTCAAGGTCCCATAGTGTCGTCCATCTCTCATGAAGGATGTGCCTTAAAGTTGTCTTGGCGTTGAGCCCATTGGTTTTCAATTCTAAGATGGCCAGATATGGGAAACCATGTGTAGGACTAAGGATCGGTTTCTTCAGGGTCACTCAAACAGCAGCAGGCTGACTAATGGCATTGTAGTAAGACCAGCTCCCACAGTACTCCAATGATAAGAATGATTTTGCAGGAAACACAAACCTGGAAGACTTGTGTGACAGAATGCAATCCTATGGTTAATTCTTCTACACGGTGGTGAAGGTCATGTTATCTTGGCTTGGCAAAGGCATACCCATGTATCTAGAAGTGAATAAACGTTGCAAGAGAAGCTGAGCTTAATTTCATTAGAGATTTCGGTGACTAACAGAACTGCTGAAAGAGATACGAGTCTGTAACCATCACAGAGCTTTCTTTACTCTTTTGATTACATCTCCAATGTCTACAGTAAACCTAAAAAATAAAGTAAAATAAAAATCAGCCACTGAAAATCAAACTGTAATTCTTCTAGTCCCTATTATTTTTTCCCTAAGAATTCTCTAAGGATAAAGATTTTATATTTAGGTTGTTCAGTGCATGACTAGGAGCATATATCCTCACCTGTATATGTACGTTGCCTCTGAGACTCTTACAAGGGTAGAAGGAGACTAATAGTTAAGTCATTTGGCAAAGAATTAAGCTGTTTTTACCTTTTCTTTGAGGGTAATTTCAATTCAAATAGAATAAAAGTGACAGTCTCCCCTCATCTCTTCATGTAGCTGTTTTTCAGAAATAATTATGTCAAGGACAAAAAGGAAACCCCAACATTGTAATTAGCCACCATCTTCGCTATATATTCAAAATATATTCTGCATGTCAGCTCCTCCCACCATTGACTTTTGGCTTAAGCAGTACACACACAGCTACAGAGTCATCTTTGGAAGCTTTTTGTGTGTTTGTATGAAATCTCAAGCATGCCGCAAATGATTAAACAGGCTGAAATTTTCAATGTTTCTTTTGTCATCTCATAGAGGCTTCAATGTCTAGGTGAATTCAGCTCTACCCAAGAAACTGCTATGAAGTAAATGACTTTTAAGTGGACTAGAGTTCCCTTCTTGAGAGTTTGATGTCTAGAGGTCCTTTCCAGCCCCTATGATTCTGTGAGTGGTAATGTGAAAGAGCCTTTGTAGGGCAGGGAAGGGATCTGTGACTTTTAGGACTGTCCGGATGAATCAACGTTGCTAGGCAGACTTGGATCCAAACAGGATACGAACTGCTGTCCTCATGAGAGCACTCAGCTGAAAAAAATAATAATAACAGAGGAGGAAAAAAAACTAATAAAAGGTCAACACAGGAGCTCCTACTAAAGTTTTATTGATTTGCAGATCAAACATAGTAGCTACTGTGCATTCATCTCCTAATTATCAGTTGATTATGGTTTGTAGTCACCAAGTACAGCTCAGCTATATAAAGCATGGCTCCTTGCACAACCGCTGCTGACTTCACTGACTTTTTCATTTCCTCTCAACACAGCGGCTTTGAGTTACTCGGTATTATGAAGCTGTTTCCACCCCACCACACTCATGAAAAATATTTTATTAGATTGTAAACTAAGTTATCTTATTCTCTGAGGTTATTTTCTACAGCAGTTTCATTTCTCCCTTCTCCTGTCTTTTTCTCTTTTATTTTGTTTTTATTGGATCCTAAAGGGTGAAATGTAAAACAGCATCAGCAAAAGGAACAAAAAACAAATATACCTTTAATGTACTGGGAGAGAGGAATTAAACTGTACTTCCACCTCCTCAGTCTAATAGCTTATACAATGCAAAATGGAACAGAACAAGCTTTTTTACTATTTCAGCTCCTAGCAGCGTAGTTACAATTAAAGATGTTTCACATTTCCCATTACAAATCCTCATTTCCACAGCTTTATAAGATGTCATAAAAATTCACTCCTGATTGAAACTTGCTCAATAAGGTCATAACCTAAGAACAATTTCAGAGAAACATGAGGTGAAATTGGGTTGATGGAGAGTGAGGCAGCCTGTTTAAGCAAACTGAGTTAATGGATTGGATCTGCATCAGAGGAGGGTCAGGTTGGGCGTTAGGAAAAGGTTCTTCACCAGACATGGCTGAACAGACTCCCCAGGGCAGTGGACACACCCCCAAGCTGCCGGAGTTCAAGAAGCATTTGAGCAAAGCTCCTGCATTTGGATTTGGATTTTGGGTTGTCCTGTGTGGAGCTGGGAGCTGGACTCATTGTTCTTTGTGGGTTTCTTCCAACTCGGGATGTTCTATGGTTCTTTGATTCTGTGAATTATCTAGGGAGCTGGCACCTAAAATTGTATCAGTGTTAAAAATATAACCTCCTGCAACAGATGATGGAATCAGCACCTTCACAAGAGTTCATCTGTGCTTATTAACAGAGATCAGCAATGCTTTGTCAGAAGGTCACATCAAATGCATACATCATTTTTAGGACATTAAGCTAAGGTATTCCTGAATCATACGTAGGAGGAGGGAGGGAAGATGGAGAGCTGGAACTAAGCAGCCATGTGAGTGTGACTGCTATTCTTAAGTAGCTTCTCTCCCCAGGCTCTCATTGTCCTTCAGGTCTCAACTTATCTAAATTTTATTCCCTGAAATCACTACTTTTTTTTCTAGAATATTTCTTTTTTTTTTTCTTTTTACTGAACAGGATTAGCACTGTGGGTAGAGCAGATCTGAGGATGTTCACCTGCTTCCACTTCAGGCAAATAGTGCTGCATAACAGAATTACAGCTCTATATAAACATACATACATATATATACACATACATAAACAAATATGTGTACTTACCTAATGGGAACGTTTCTGTTTCATTAAGATGAAGTTCCCACTCAAAAACAGAAGACTGATGTTCCCCCTCTCACTCTCATCTCCTACCCCTGCCTTGTTAAAGTCCCTGCAAGAGTGAAGCAAGATGTGGGTGACCCACAGTCTACTCCTGCTTCATTTGTGGAGGCTCTGACTGAATGTATGTTTAAATCAAGCATGTATCTATCTATTGGGTTCTGACATTAGTTCTCTTTCTCAGGAAATACTTATCTGATTGTGTGTTGTGGAAGAGGTAGAAAGAGGCTGAGGATATAGAACAATAATTTAGTTAATGAACTAAATGAGGGCGTAGTAAAATTAGATTCAATGACAATGAAGTAGAGAATCTTGTGGAACTATTGCAGTTTCTGTGCTTCCTTCCATTTGTACCCTACATTTCTGTGTTTACAGACAGAATAACTCTCTTCCCTGTGGTTTGATGGGTTTATAGGCTTATTGGCATGATTTGTAGAACTGAAACACCTTCTCTATTTTAAACCATCTTCCAAGAGATGCTATAATACTGCACAGTGTGGCCAGTGATCATACCTGCCTACTTATGTGATCAAAGCAGACCAGAGCTTTTCTTTCAAAAATATCTGACTTTGGAATTTGAATTCTATTTTCAAAAAAGCTTTTGCGGTCACAGGTGGAGGAGATTTCCCAGGGCTTAAGTCACGAGTGCTTACATCCTATTGCTTTTCTTTGGGATTTTGACACCTGTATACATGACTTAAACTGTCAGCTATTGTTACCCAGGCGTAATATTACATGCTACCTGATCCCTGATACCTATCGATATACAGCCACATGGTAAAGCTGACGTGAAATTAACTTCATTTGATTCCCACTCTTCTCAGTTGCAGTGGGCAAAGACTGCATTCTGGGCTTACAGCATCCCAAGTGATTATCTGCAGCCAAGGCTGAGAAAAAGTTACAAAACAGAAGTCATTGATTGCTAGTCAACACACATGTCCTGAGGAAGTATTAAGTCCATTCTGCTGGCCTTCTCTCAGGTCTTCTTTGCCCATATTAGTTTGTTTGGTTGTATTTTGGTTGGTTGGTATTTTTTCTATCTTGGCTTGATGGATAAAATTGCAAGAGAAAATATCACCATGAGGTCTGTGGCAAAGAAGAATACTCTATGACTATGTCCTTTTAGGTTCAATGACTTTACTGAAGCCCCTCACAAGACTTACATAGTTTCCAGGTAAGGTCATTTTCTGTGAATTATAGTCACAAACTGCAACTTTAAAATCCTCCTTTCCAATAATACTCACTGACTTCTTACAAGAAAATGAAGTACACTAGCCTGTAAAGAGCACAGGCTGTAAAATAATTACATTCATTCTTATTAAAATGTTCAGTCATTTGCTGCAAAAGTACAATTTGTGGTGGCAGAAGAAAGTAATTTGTTAAATAAGATATTCATCCAACTATTAATAATGTGATTTAATCAGTAGATTGTATGCAGACTTTAAATATAAAATGTCCAAAATCATCATAGTGAATTATTAACAGTTGATATCTTGGGGAAGGGAGAAATACAACCAACATTTGCAACACAGGGAGAAAGGGAAAGAGGAAAAGACAGACTAGATTAACCACTGTGCCACATTTTTCATTCTCTAAAAATTTTTTTCTCATCTTCTTGCTGAGCTTGGAAGCCAGTGTCCTAACTAGCATAAGGTTTAATTCTCACAAGCTTCTCAGTAAGCTAGGACCTTAAAACTTATCAGCTTTTACTAAAGCATCGTATTTTGGTGCTTTTGAAGATGTCATTTGAACACGCTTATTAGTCTAATCTACAGCACACATGTTTTCCAGTAGCTCGGCCAGAGCCTACCAAATTTCATACGTATTGTATTGAAGCACATTTTCTGCCCTGTGGTTGCCTCATTTGTTCATGTAGCCCTTACTCTGCAAAAACACACGCTTGCTTTCTCTTTCCCAGACAATATTTGCTAGAGGCCTCTCAGGCAGTCCCACTGGCTTATGAGATGAAAAATTCATGTATGATACATTTACCTTTTTTCAAAATCTGGCACTTTTTATGTGTGTGCAGGAGAATTACCTGAAGCTTATTTAGCAGTTTTGCAGAGTTCTAATATGTGCTACCTGTGTATGTAAGCAATTTTCTAACAACATATGGTAGGTGGAAGGAAACCTTTAGAAGTACTTTGTTTTTCACTCCATCCACTTCTAATAGCCTGTAGAAATCTACAGTATTTTTTTTAAATCTGTAGCAGACAAAGCATAAATTTGCGGAACAAAAAGCAATGCCAAGCAGTCACAATATGCTGTTCTAACAGTTTTGTATGGTGTCTGGCATATGCCAGGCTGTAATGCAAAGGATTAAAGGCTTATAATACAACTTGCACACTGAGATTCTCAGTTTATTGGAAGAAATTACAAGTCTAATTCTGTGCTTGTTTAAAAATAGCACAAATAATAAGAACCTATTATAATATGTGACAAGAAAGAACATCAATTGCATTTACTAATCTGTTATGCCTCAGAACATGTCCCTTCCACAAAGAAAACCCTTCATTTCTGTGGATCTGATTCTCCAATGCATGAAACCCATTTTATTCCAAGGTAATTTCATCTATTTTAATAGCATTATACTTTGATAGCACTGGTGTGATGGAGTAGAGAATTAGTCCTGTTTATATAAGGTAGATAACAGCACCCTCCTGCGAAACAGGGAAAGGAGTTGGAATTTAATCCTAGTTCTATTGCTCATGTTCTGCAGTCACAGATGCAGGCATCCATATGCATCTGCTGCACTCAGGCTCTGAGATAATAATCCTGGTCTCTCAGTAGGTCTTTTCATCCCCTCTGGGCACCGTGGTAGGACAACCTCTCAGCCCTGGATGGGAGGTGGCTGGTGCCCACCTGCTTGGAGCAAGGTCTGCATGCAGCTGCCCCTCCATTGCACTCTGTCTGCCCTTGGAAAGCACACTCTGGTACAAAGCGACTTTACTAGGCTGGCCTCCCTCAAGCTCTGTTAATCAATGATAAGGGAAAGTTATGCCAAAACCAATAACAGATACCAAAGTAAAGCATTGTTACTGTACCTGCTTGTTCCCCATAGCCACTTCTGGGAGTAGTGAGCAAACACGCATAGAATCATAGAATTGTAGAATTTGTAGAATGGCTCAAGGATCACCTAGTTCCAAGCCCTGCTGTGGGCTGGGTTGCCCACCACTAGATCAGGCACTACATCAGGCTGCCCAGGACCCCATCCAACCTGGCCTTGAACACAGAATCACAGAATGTCAGGGATTGGAAGGAGCCTCGAAAGATCATCTAATCCAACCCACTGCCAGAGCAGGAGCACCTAGATTAGGTCACACAGGAACCCATCCAGGTAAGTCTTGAATGTCTCTGGAGAAGGAGACCCCACAACCACTCTGGGCAGCCTGTTCCAGTGTTCTGTTACCCTTACCATGAAGAAGTTTTTTCTCATATTTATGTGGAACCTCCTATGTTCCAGCTTGCACCCATTCCCCCTTGTCCTAACATTGGATGTCACTGAGAAAAGCCTGGCTCCATCCTCCTGACACTCACCCTGTACATATTTATAAACATTAATGAGGTCACCCCTCAGTCTCCTCCAAGCTAAAGAGAACCAGATCCCTCAGCCTTTCCTCATAAGGGAGATGCTTCACTCCCAGACATGGAGCAGCCACAGCTTCTCAGGGCACCTTACCGCTCTCTCTGTGAAAAACTTCCTGTGATATCTAATCTAAATCTCCTGTCCATTAGTTTAAAACCATTCCCCCTTTTTCTATCACTACCTGCCCTGTAGAAAGTTGATTTCTCTCCTGTTTATAATCTCCCCTTAAATACTGGAAGGCAATGCAATTCTTTGCGAGCTTTCAGCAGACAGTGCCACTCTTCAAAATCTCATTTACTGGCACCAAAGAAATATGCTGATTTATTAATAAAAAAGTAGATGTTCTGCCATTATGCAGAAGCAGATTAATTGTGGCGGAGAATAAAACACATTCATAATAAAGGAGAGGTAGTGCAGTGTGTTTCTGTGGCAGCCCATAGGTGGTGTATATTTCCTGAATAAAGAACATCACTGAAGGGCAGCAGAAATATAGTGATACTACTGAATAATGTGATATCTTCTTCATATGAAAATGCTTTATCCTCCAGAATCAATATTATATGTAACTCTTGTAAATCAGATATACAGGTAACACACTAGCCTCCTAAGTACAGATTATAATTGAGTTTCCACTGAGCTTTCATGAATTCGTAATCACAAGAGAGCAATAATATATTTGGCGTAGAAAACAAAATGACAAGACACCCGGAGAGGTGCCTAGACAATTGTTCAGTTTCTTCTGGGAACTTAGTATTTGATAAATGAATTAGTTAAATATTCAAAATGGCTCTATGTGTGATCACAGAGCGGAGCTGTCTGGAATGACTTATGCCAGCATGTCTGATAGCTCTCACCAGCTGTAAAAATACAGCTCTTCGCTTTAGGTTTACTAACATTTTGTATCAGCTCAGCAGCCAAAAATAGCATTAATAACTTAAGTGCTGGTAATTACACTGGTACAAAATAAATGCACTATTTAAGAAGTTAAATCAATTTGGTAGTTTTTAAAAGCACTAGGAACATCCAACAGTTGGAATAGAAGGTTGGTTGTTGGGTTTTTTTTGAGTTTATCAAAGACTCTCTGAATGCTTTGCTTCAAAATAATCCCTCAGGTGTGTTCAGGCAATTGCCCATGTTTGTTGAAGGCACTTATCCTCACAAAAGAATAAAAAGATTACTGATGAGCTATTTAATTTCTAACTCACATCCCAGATTTTGTTCTCATTTTTGTTAGAATATCTTTGATTATGGCATTCAAATTTATGTTTACTTAGCAGTGGAGATCACAGTTTGCATGGTCTTGATACTAGCAAATCCACTTTTTAAAATGAATGATCTTTCTGCATTCTTTAGGTGTAGAAAGGTATAATTCAAGCCATTTAAAACCACTTAAGAACCCTTTGGGACAGGTGGTCAACTAGAAGCTTCACATTCTAAAAATGGAACCTGCTCCCCAAAATGGTAGTGTAATTGACACAGTCATGTAGCAATTAGGAACACGTGAGCAAAAATATGGTCTAAAGTCAGCAAGTCAGTCCTGCATGCTCCTATTGAAGATAACCATTCCCCAAAACCCAGCTGAAACAACTAGCTTGCTGGATTTGAAATTCCTCCATGTGTTTGTCTCCATTGCTACTACTATTGAAAAGCTGTTACAGAACATAAACTGTTGTAATTATCTTCTTACATTTGCTTGTATCCAGATTATACCTATGTATTTGCACATGAGTTTTGTTCTGTGGACTGCATAAATATTTCTCCTCATGCTGTTCATTTGCCAGAAACATTTTTAAGGAAAAAACCTTTTCTCTTGGAGTTTCAATTTATGGGTTTGACAAAAATTCTTACCTTCCTCCCCCATCCCTTGAGCACTTCAGAGGGCCTCCTCTAATTTTTTTTCTGTTTGAATTAATCTTCTCTGAACATGAAAGAGTGCAACAGTACTGGAGTTTCTTGCAGACTTGTATGAATAGTCTCTTTTCTTTATATGAAAAATCTCGGTGATTCATTACCATCCTAAGATCAACTAACAGATCTTCCTCCTCTTCCTCAGCTCTTTCTAACTGATGATCTCCCAGTAGCAATGTACATGAGCTTCCTTTCTCTGTTGATTTGCCTTCATTTGCATCTAAGATGTCATGTGGATCTTTTGATTGTCCCACGTCCCAGAAATTCACTCCTTACCTCCATGCTTTCTAATATCCAGGAGATATCCTTCTGTGTTTATGACTCTTTTCTTGTTTTGCATTTTGTGTATGTGTCTTTCTTACTTACTAGTATCTTTCTTGATAGACTGACCATCCATTTAGGAACCAACTCTCTTCCAACAAGATTTATTCCTCTTATTAGGGGCAGGTTCTACACAATCCTTTGACCTTAAAAAATGTTAGATGCCTTTGGCTTTTGAGAAACTAGTCTTCCAGTTTACTGCTCAACTAGTTTCAGAAGCAAGCACCTTTACTGCAGACATTGTTTGTTCATTCCTGTATGTCATAGCAGCTGGATCACCTGAAAAGAAATCCAGAAACTAAAACCCTATTATAATGCTCTCATTCCCTTTCAAAGTTATGCCTAAAGCAATAGTTCCTCTGAGCATTTCTCTTGTGATTTCCTGGGAAACACTTGGCTACCTCCAGGAATAATAAACAGCAATTGCAGTAACATCTGAAGTCTTTCTGGCAAAGAAAAAAAGAATAAAAAGTAAAAAAGAATCGTGATCCAAGTGACACTCTTCCATAGTGTTCACCATCCTAATAAAAGGAAGGAAATCTCTGCTCTCTTTGAAATCCAAACCTCCACTAGCATGAGTTCCTTCATTTTGTTTCACAAGCTCTACACAACAATACACTTCAAATCTCTGCTGAAACTTAACGTATTCCTTATTCTAACCACCACAGGAGCCTGACTACAGTCTTGACATATGAATTTGGGCTTCATTTCAGGTATATATGCTGTCTACCATGATGCTCCACTAACAGTGGTGGCAGCAGCTTCACTTATCAAGTTTTCTCAAGGTCAAGCATGGACATTTCAAATCTCCCAAAATTCATTTCTTATTCCTACTCTAAAACTTTTTTAATGAGTCTCTATGGCTTTGTCCCAGATATTTATCTTCTTAAATATGAGAAGGGAAAACATGTTCTTTCCATGAATATGTCTATACAGTTGACTGTCCCTAAACTATCCTAGTTAATCAATTCATTAGTCACCTCTTCATCTTTATTATCTTATCCTCTCAATTTCTTTCTCTAGGTACGTGAAAAAAAAGCCACATATCGATGACCAACTGCACTTAAAACACTTTCAGACATCTTCTGTGTGCTGACATGTATCATGGGAATAAGATAGTTCTTGGTGATTTAAATTTATGAGAAAATATAGAATAAAAAAATCTGGACTTTGTATGGAGAATTTCAGATGAAGACATTAAAATGGTTCCAGATCAGAGCAGTAAAATTTCTGGAATCAAATTTCAAGTTTACTAAAGATATGATACAGAGTTTGCTAGAAACTAATGCAAAGATAAGCAAGGCCTTCAGCTGGAATGTTGTAGGAAACCTCTGAAATATAGATTTTAATGGTGCTTTACTTTCCAGTGAGAATCAAAAGTCAGTGCAGGTAATAATATATAAGACAAGAAAGACATTGAAATAATTGTTGCTTTTACCAAATTCTCATGACTGTAAGATAATCAATGCATTTTACAATTCAAAAATACAGTGAGGTTGGTTCTTTATCCTATATTCAGCAATAGTGGGTTTTTTCCATTTTCAGTAATAGTCAAGAAAGTTTGGAAAGCAAAGGAGAGATATGTGTGCAACGGTAAAAATTTGACGTCATTTAGAGATAGAATGCTCTTGTAAAAATTGAAAGGAAATAATGATTATTTTTCTGAATGCATTTGATAGTATATAAAATATCACATCATGAAAAGATCTATTAAAGGTTTGCTTTTGTTTATTTTGTGCTGTAAAATGCAGTAAGCAGCTGTTGAGATTGATTAACAACCAAAATGAAGATGAAACATCGACTAAGTCTCAAAATCCTTTTCTTATATAGCAACAGAGAACAGTCCTACCATACACTACATAATAATAGATAGTGAGAAAAAAAGGAAAGGTGCGTGAGTGGATTTTTCTTACACTTCTGTTGAGTAGGATTCTTCTGAATTAATTTATGCATTTAATCCAAACCATATATGAAGATTTTTATTCACTATATAGAGTGAATGGAAAAGGACGGGCTCATTGAGAAGGTAATTAATCCAGCCTTTCATGAACACCTGTCATTAGACAAATCATCCTGTGGAGATGCCTATCTCCCTCATTGATTTAAGAGAGCTTAGTCAGCTAGGTCAAAAGAGACACTCTTAAGATGGATGAAGTCAGTATGATGCTGAAGTGTCCCTTTCACTTCTAGCATGCATGTGAATTCCTATCCCACTGAGATCGGGAGACTTCAGTAGCAACTAACCATCACTGTACTTCATCTTCCTCTGGGCAGAATTCTATTATTGAATGTAAAATGCACTTAAAATTTCAAATAATCTTTCTTACTCTCTCATCCATTGCTGCTTCTTATACCAACATATCCTTGAAAATTCAGCACTTTAGATGACACTGCAAGACCTGGTTTATGTCTTGAAGAAGGCTTGTGTACGCTGGTGTATGTAGCTTCTATCTTGATTATTCGGAGGTCAGTAGATGTTCATGGTAATGCTTGCAGAAAGGACCACAGTGAAGATCTCTGAGTATCCATTCCCCTTTTCACTCTGAAACCATTACACAAATTCCTATTTTTCCTACTTTTGGTCGGGTAGAACCAAACGAGACCTCTGAATAATCTCATATTTGGTACGTTTCATACAGACGTGTAAGGATAAAGGTAGTGCCAGGGATTTGTTCTTTTGTAGGGTTTGACTCTGCAATGTTTAAAAATTAAGTGCTAATTAATGCAACATACATGAAAGGAAGGCTAAAGAGGGCAGAAGTGTGAGGGAACGGTGCCCTTTCCAAATTTTACTGTATAATCTGAGTCAATTAATTGCAGCAAATCAACTGAACTGCTATACAGAAGATAACTAAATCCTGTTTTATTATACTAGATTTAGAGGATGCCTGCACTGAGCATTAACTGATGGACTAAATAAGTTTAGGTGCCCTGATCTGGCATGACCCTAGGTTTCTTGAGTGATCACAGACTTCTTCTGTGGCTGAATTTTTCTTGAAATTAGTTTTATGGAGCACACACAACACCTCATCAGCATGTTATCATGCTCAGTATATTTATTATGGGTTGTGAGCATTCATACAAATACACAAAACAAAGAGGAAATAAATTATATCTGCAAAACCCTTTGAGAACCATAACTGAAAGAATATGAAGGAAAATGATCAACTATTGATGGCCTCAAGTTTTATGGGTTTGTTCGTTGGTTAATTTTTATTATTATTTTTTTTTTATTATACTATTGTTTAATTCTAACCCAGTGCCAGTCTCCAATACAGATATATAGCATCTGATTAAAATGGGACTTGCAAAAACATAAAGCCCAGTGTAAATCAAATTTACTGGAAGTTTTAACATAGCAGATTCACGTCAGAGATTTATTCTGGCCTAGCTCCTTTTAAATCCATCATTGTACTGAGCATGGAAATACCATATCATCTAGAAAAGTCACCAGAAAATGGACAGAATCTCCATCATATATTAGCGTATTTAACCCTACTTTTTATCAATGACTGATTGGAAACATATATCTTAATATAATCTTCAGTCTCCAGTTGGTCACAAAAGAGACTGTTGCAAATTACTGTGTTGTTTGTAGGTCATAAAAATTAAATATTACAGGGAAGCTTGGAACATATGATTGCAGTTGCTGATGTCAGGTGGCAGGCTTCCACTAATTTTGTTACAGGGAAAAAAATCTTTCACAATACTTATAATGGTGTTAATTATAGTGTATAGTTTCTCATTAAAATTGATGATTGTTTGTGGACCCCTGTGCATCATTTTACCTTAATTTAGCCAGGGATATTTGCAAATAATTTGTCAAAGGAAAAAAAAGTCAGAAATATGTTTGTTAAAGTATTTAAATAAAGAAGATTTGAAAATGAGGGAGCCAGCTCTGACAGCTAACTCCTCTCCATATCTCCTTAATAAGATTCAGGTAGAAGTGTGTGTTGTCTCTGTGGCAAAGAAAATGGATGAAAGATTTGTTCAGAAAACAGGGAAGAAAGCAAATGTGAAGGAAACCAGAATGTAGGTCATGGTTGCTGCAAAGCCACAGAATGAAGTTTGTCTAGAAAATAAGTCTTCACCGCTGTTGTTCTCATGCAGCAGAATTATTGTCCTCTGTGAGTGGTGTTTAGTGACACAAATTGGGCTAATGAAAGACTATTCAACAGCCAAACGGGCTGTTCTGCCACTTCTGCACCATGAGTGATGCTTTCCTAATAGCCCAGAAATGCATCTGCTCAGAGAACTATAGTGCCAGAAAACTGGTAAGTTTTTTAGGAGTGACAAGTCAAAGGATGCAGTAGGAATGAAACCGCTGTTTTCAGAGGCAGCCATCCATTAGATTGTTTTAATCAGCTGTCAAATTATGCATGGCAATTAAACTGCGGTAGAACTCAATGCAATATCTTAAACTGATGCAGCTGAAGCACGGCTATACAGAAGGGCTCTCTTTTCAAAGGTTAAGGGCAGTTATACTCATACTGGTCTGTAGTGAAGATTTCACATCCAGAATGCTAGCTGGGAAGCAGATGGTAGCACTTTCAAGGAATTTGTGCCATACCAAGTGGAGCAACGGTGTCAGATTGATGCCTCTAGAATATACGTGGTGGGATTTTCTTTCCTTACTCTCTGCCAATGGTTCTACACTTCCTGTCACTCCATAGATGTTTTCTAAGCTAAGCAAACTGAAAGTCAGTGGGCTCAAATTGCAACACTGGGGTTTGCCCTACTGAGGAAAAATGTAAGATGTTCAAAATGAATATGATCTACAAGGAATTCAAAAGTGAACTCTCTTTACTCTAGTGCTTCAAAGGATGTTCAAAGGTATCCAGAATCATTGGAATTTGGTGAGAAGTACTTCTGAGCCTTTCCAGGACTTCTGCTTGAGCTGGAGCTGATAACTCACTATCCTGTAACATAGAGCTCTGAAATGCTCAGCAGATTCTGCAACTACCTAAAAAATTAATTCTGCACATGGAGTAAAATATTTCTGAGCACTTCACCTTTGTTCCATAATACATAAAAAAAAAAAAAAAAAAAAAAAAAAAAAAGAGTGCTTGTTAAGCTGCAAAAAGAATTCTGTTTAGCAGGGATGAGCTCATGGATGATACGAAAAGAGCAGGCTTGAATTTGACAGTAGGGGAATTCTGTATGTGTAGGATACTGTCACTCACCACCAAAGCTTCTCTGGTTCTGCACTGCTCTAAAAGCAATAATTACAGCTTCTGCAAACATGAGGGGAGATACACTTGAAGCCTGAACTAATTGCATAATGACAACTTGAAATCTGATCACCAAATGATTTCTAGCCTATCCTTATTTCTGCAGTGCAAAGAGGTTTATCTGCTATAGTTGTGTATGAGGTTTCATCCAAGTGATTCTTCTGTCATGCACTGTAACTCAGTGCCCAAAGATCAGTCTGGTAATGGACAGGCAACCTGAACTTTCTAGGGTTTAGGAGATCATTTAGAAGTATAAGATAGATGTAGCAGCCTGAAGTGGCACAAGCCTGCTTGATTTGGGACTTCCTGTGATTATGTGTTGTTTAGGAGTTTTAATATGAAATAGTATCCTTCAAAATGATCTTTTTAATCAGTTGAATGCAGAATATTCTGTACCAGAGTAATTACATTCCTTATGTAATCTTCTCAAAGCAAACAGAGCATATAATATTTCAGAGATCCTTAGGCCTCTCGTTTTAGCAGTAGTTTCAGTAACACTATAATTACATAATTTTGCCTAAAGTTCCTATTTTGTGTTTCTCTGTGGCAGGTGCACTGACAACAGAGAACAGAAAAATTCAAAGATCTGCCAAAAAAAAAAAAGTAGTAGTAGGTACCAGAAAGAAGATTGGTGAGCATAAGGTAAAATTTAACCTTTATTAGGATTAGGATTAATTTTATTTTGCCTATTCAAGATACCAGTTTATGAAATAGTCTCTTTTTTTTTCTTTCCACATCATTTTCTTATCTCTAAATTGGAAAGATATGGATTTGAAGAGTGATCTATTGAATGGATAAGGAATTGGTTGAATGCCAGAGGGTTGTGGTCAACCATGTCAACTATGGTTGTGGTCAACTATGTCCAGGTGGAGGATGATGATCATTGGTGTCCCCCACAGGTCCATCTTGGGAACCATGCTCTTCAGCATCTTTAACAATGATCTGGATAGTGGGATTGATTGCTGCCTCAACCAAATTTACTGACACTATGCTGAGTGGTGCATCTGATGGGACAGAAGGAAGAAATGTCCGTCCAAAGAAGAGAAGGTTCCAGGAAGATTTGAGAGTGGCCTGACAGTAATTAAAAGGAGATTATAACCAGGAGGGAGACCAAATTTTTACATAGACAGAGAGTAATAGGGCATCGGGAAATGGTTTTAAAATAGAAGAGGGGATATTTAGGTTAGATATGAGAAATATATTTTTCACTCAGAAGGTGGTGAGGCCCTGGCACAGGCTGCCCAGAGAAGCTGTGGTGCCCCATCCCTGGAGGTGCTCAAGGCCAGGTTGGATGGGCCCTGAGCAGCCTGACCTTGGGGCGACAACCAGCCCACGGCAGGGGGTTGGAACTAGGTAGGCTTTAGGGTCCTTCAGACCCAAACCATCCTATAGTTCTATGATTTTGTATCTTCGCCCGTTGAAATCTATTAGCCAGTATCTCTCCATTGGAAAGTATGGTTGAGAGCTACAGATTTCCTTGTGCTTCTTACTTGTTCAAGCTGATGTCACCTGTCTGCTTTTCCTGATTATATTCAGCTATTTCAAACATTTTCTTCTGTTCAAACCAAAACACTGAGGAAAGTAAGGGAAAATTGTGAGGAGTGTTCATGGAATCTCTGTCACTATTTGCAATGGAATAGCTCAAGAGCTGATGTACTATTTGTATCTCTAGCGAAGAGTCCAATCAATTATGCACATTTCACTGTGGCTATACAATATGCTATTGTCAGTGTAATGTGTGGGAAGCCTCAGGAGCTAAGACTGTAGGGGTTTTATGTCTTCTTTTCAATAACTCAGAAGAATATAGAATCTAAATTGAGTGCTTTATCTAATTGTAACTCAGTTTGTGAAACCAGTATTACGTTACCTGCTAAAGGCTACCTATTTCCCTAAGAAGAAAAGGGAGCAGTAGAAGTGAGATGGGAATGTATATTTAATCTAAATGCATATTAGCAAAGTCTGAATCTATTATTATATATGTAATGTAAATTTTAAATATCTGGATTATAGGCGGTGGTGGTTTTTTTCCTTTATATACTTTATATGCATAATGATGCCAGTTCCATTATAATAAAGATCAAGCCTTGTGTTTCAGTGTTCATACAATATCCTATACCTCTTTGTTGGATAATGAACTGGTCGTTCTTTTCTTCACATAAGCTGGAGTTGCACAAATAAATGAAAGTGATCAAAACCATCTCCTGTGCTTTTTCCTACCTAAGGACTGCACAACAATAAAAACATTTCTTTAGTTCCCAGTCTTGATTTCCTCAAACTCTTCAGTGGTTTTCAGTTTTAATACAAAGTCTTTCAAGGAGTAGATATACATGACTTTCTTCCAGAAATTATTACGTCTATTTTTCCTAGATATTGTCTTTATTGAATCTGAGCCTACATCTCTCCCTCCCATGGAGTTCTCTTATTTTAAAGAAAACTACTGAAGTTTAGAAACTGAATAGAATGTTTCTTCCTTGGAAAAAATATAACCCTGGCAAACTCTATAAACTGAGATATCACATCAGCCAGAAACTGCACAGAGTCAGATTCCCCCTGGATGCACACACCTGGAAGGATAGCTTGGCAGAGAGAATTGAGTAATAAGATGTCTTATGAGACCTAAGTATTTAGGGACTGCTGGCATTGCCAAGACTCTTCTTCAACCCTGCTGGCATCAAACTAGCCTAGCACCTCAACATTCAGCAGTGAAATCCCAGAGACACTTCAGACAACTGAACACTAAATTATTGACAGTAATTGTTAGCTTAAGTGGATTCATTTCACTTATTTTCCTTACAGGCCAAACTCATAGATTACTCAATCCACTGACTACAAGACTTGGCAAAATTATGAACCTCTTGTTTTACAAAATAGCTAGCATTTGAGAGTAGTAAATTTCCCATCTGAGGAAACCTGAACTAACATTTCCAGTTTCTGCTTGTTAGAGATGTCTGAATTTTAACATGACTCATAAATATGTGCAGCTCTAGGTAATGAATAAAGTGGAGTGATGAATAGCTTGGAAGTTATGGGATGAGAAATGCTGAGCATCCACCTTGTGAACATAGGCTGGATTTTTTCTCAGTCCTATTCAGGATGCAACTCTGCCTTCAATTTACTTCTGACATCTACTTGAGCAGCACTGTGCAGAAAGCATTTTCAGTTATATGAAAATAAATCTCTGCAACAAAACTTGGTCTGTTCAAAACAAAATAAAGGCAAGAAACTGTCAAAGCTCATTTTAAAGCTAATGGGGATTGGACAGATATTTTTTCAGGATTTTCTGAATAATTAGATGTGATTGGAAACCTGCAGTTTTCAGAGATCTTCAGGCATGGAAGAATTATCTTGCTTTGGGAGAAATACTCTTGCTTTTTATGAATCCCCTCTCCAATACATTCCCTCACAAGCTCTCACTTAATATCTTTTTTAACTCACATTTCCAGAAGTTAGACATCCTATGCTTCTGTGACAAACAAGTGCCACTGGATGGCAGTTCATCTAATCTTATAATAGGCAAATATGGTAAACTCCTTCTCCCATCTTTGCATGCACTTCAGTACACATCCAGCTCAGCAATTTTGCCACTTCCAGGTGGATCATAGCATATCAAGCCTTCAGTATGATTTCCACAATTCATTAGACTACACAGGAGCTGTCTGTTTGGGGAACTGCTGTGCTGTGAGACTTGCACAATGCTGAGAGTCCCTCCTGATCCACGATGTTAGAATTCAACCCAGAAATGTGGGCCATACTTCATGGACTCCATGGACACAGAAAACCTGTAGACATTTGACCTCTTGCTCCAAAAAGCATCACTGCAACGCTGCTAGGGAGGACTCCTTGGGGCCTCTTTCCCTGATGGAAGATGCTTCTCAGCCAGACATGAGAATGTCTAATTGCTTCATCTCTTTTAAGCCGCTCATTGCTTGAGGAAGTATTTTTCTTCTGCTTAATTAAACGGCATAACGGTTGCTGAGACAATAACTCTCTTTCAAAAAGCAATGTTTACGTTCTCTTACCCTTCTCTGCACCTTCCAAGTCACATCTATCTGTATGATATTTCAGACTGAATTTGTATTTCAGTGTTGCCAACTTTTATGGTCTCCTAAACTAGCAATGTAATTATAACTGTCTACCTCATGGTATTTATTATTAATATGAATATAATGAAGTGGGTGATTAAGCAGTCACTGGTTACTACTGTAATCACCAGACCAGCCCCCTAAGGAAACTGGGCTCAATAACATGTCACTAGAATGATAAAATCTTAATGAGTCATCAATGAGATGCAGAAATGTGAGGCTCAACAGAGTTCAAGTCCTGTTTATCATAAAAATGAAAGGAGATGAAGCTGAGTGAGGAGGAGATATAGCACAAACTAGAGGGATAAATCCTCAGCTGATGCGATTTGCATTACCTCTCTTGGACCTCTGAGAAATAACACCTGGTGAGAATCTGCCCCTCATCATTACCACAGTAGCTGCAGAATCTTCGTTGTTTTTTATTTTTTCTTTTTTTCTTTTTTTTTTTTTTTTGGTATATAGATCTATTTCTACACACTCAGCTCCTGCCTGGTTTATGCATTAATTCAGAGTACATCAGAGATGGGACTGCCTCCTCCCCACCTGCCCCTGTCAGCTCACCTCCCCATCCTTTCACAAGGAGCGTCTGTGATAGGAAGTGGTTTACAGAAAAAAAACTTTCCAAACCCTCTGGCATCTTGAATCTGCTTATACAAGCTTGTCCTGATTAACTCAAAATTCCTCTTGTTCTAATAATTCTCTCATTTCAAAGCTTCTTTGTAGTTCCTTCACTATCTTTTTTTTTGGCATGCAAACGAGCAACCTCAGGTATGGATGTTTAACTTTTTTTGTTCTCCTTTTTTTTCCAAAATCTTACAGGTTTGTGAAGCTGTGATATGCCCTGGCTTTTTCTTCCCTGAATGAATTCTTCATGCCATTAATAATTCATATTCTTAAGATGGGGAAAAAAAAATTACTCAAACCCTGTTAGACATAAAGAAGTGACAATGCTTCTGGAAGGAAGACTGCAGGTCAAGTTCAGGCTTGGGAAAAGTAGCTGCGACTCTATTGAACTACTTCTAGATTATTCATAACATCATGGCAATATGTCAACTACTCAATAATGTATCCTACTCCAACCTTCAATTAACCTTTTTATTCTTAAGCATTTAGCATGGTAAGTCACGCAAATGAATTTATTGAGAAAGTAATAAACAGTGAGTCACAAAAATCAGGAGCTGGGTGATTAGGTGTTTAGCTGTATAGTTTATTATTTATTAAAATGGATTTTGATGAATTATTGAAGCTTTAATATTAGTCTTTTTTTTTTTTAATGACTTGAGATTTTTTTCTAAGTGCAGAGATAGTACTCTAAGAGCTGCATATGACGTGATCTAAGGCACATCATTTTCTTCATTAATCCAATATTTCAGTACTTCATGCCCTTGAGGTGCAGCTGTTAACACTATAACCATGGAACTGATGCAAAAAGAAAAATGGGGAGTAATTTAGGTCCCTAGGCATGGCTGTCTAGTAGTTTCTCAGATATCTCCAGATGTCCAGCAGTACAAGACTGGTTAATGTGGCACAGGACATACAGGAGACACAAATCTTTCTGCAAGTCAGGTAAGGCATCCTAGAGTAACTATGATGGCACTACATGGCTTTGTTTACACCTGTTACACACTCTCGCGTAGTCAAGTGACCATATTTACCTGATGTCAGCTGATACTCAGTAACTCTGTTTGTGTACGTGCATTATTTCTTCAGATGGAGGGTGTTTCAGATTAATGGGCAAAGTCCATCTGCATGAAAACTTCCCAGAGGTCAGTATAATGATGGTAACCAGCTAACTCTTTACAGATAACAACAGAGAGAAGTTAACAACAGAAGAACTTCAAATCTAACCTACTATTACCCATTATCCTGAATTTGGCATATGTCTCCATTCTGTCCAACAAAAAAAGTAAAATCTATGACCTTGGCTAGCATCAAAGTTTGGTGTCCTTACATGGAATAAACCACTCAGTCATTTAGAAGTTGCTCCTTGTTCTAAGTGACACTGTTATGGATTTTGTTTTTGTATTGCAAACCTGACAGTTGAGAGCAGAAACAAATCTGCTTTTGCTTTATGGTGTTAGACAGTGGGTTTTACAGGTTCAGAGTGCCTGGGTGAACTGCCAGATTCCTCCAATTGTTTCCTGTCTTCCAGTTATTCCCTTTAAGTTAAGATACATATGGTCTTGGAAACTAATACATACATAGCACACCTTTGCACACGTATTTTTTTCTGATGGGTTTGAGAAACTGTGTGACTCAGAATTTATGAATAAAGATGAGTGACTGCGCAATTGCCTTTTATAAATTGTATGTCTACTCAAAGAAGTGGGAAAACTAAGTAGTTACTGCTGCCTATGAATATTGTTGATCAGTGTCATGA
Source organism: Aquila spilogaster (assembly GCA_024606505.1). NCBI lineage: Eukaryota > Metazoa > Chordata > Aves > Accipitriformes > Accipitridae > Aquila > Aquila spilogaster. Next base: position 24,319,966 of record JANHGO010000041.1, read on the forward strand.
ATTATGCATGTGTCTCTCCTGGGTCCAGTGTCCTCTGGCATTTCTTATGCAGTAGCTCAATATTTTCTACCACTCTGATAAATCATTCAATAGGAGAAGGGTAAGTCCAGATTCTTGAACCAGTGTTCAGAGGCACTGACTCATATGGTTTGTTGAACAGCTTGCTTTTCATTGCACAGTTGAAAGTCTGACATTCAAGTCTTTTTAGTCCACCAAGGTCACAGGGATATCAGAGTTGTGAAGTGTGCTTTCAGTTTCTTGGATGCTAGGAAATGGCTTGAAATTCAGCAGGAACATTTCTGCTCTGGTAGAGGTACAGGTTTTTCTGATGTTTTTTGCCTTTTTCTTTATAGAGGTACGAGAAAATAACTGTGTTCCAAGGAGCCAGTATTTCTCTCTTTAAGGAGAATTAGGGGTCAGATACTTCTATAATGTTCACAATGTCTGTGATAAAGCTTTTCAGTGAAAAATAACCCATGACTTTCTTTCCTGGATTAAATGTATTCTAGACATCTCTTCTGTATACCTAGTAAAAAACATTGTACTGGACAGATGAAGAAATTACACAGATTATAGGTTAACTAAATAATGCCTAAGAAATAAATAGTATGTTTTTTTTTTCAAAATGTGCAGTCGTAACCAAACCATGAACACTAACAAACTTTTCCCACTACTGTTCACTGCAACTTCCATTTGGTTCCCAGAGGTAAATCAAATAACTGAGTAACCATGCTAAATATGTATTGACCTCTTCTGTACTTTATCTGATGTTTTTAGAAGCAAGCTTACTGCAGAGAATTTATTTGCAGGATATTCAAAACAAGTGGAATTCTAATGCAAAATCATGAGCATTAATGGCAGACAGAATTGGAAGGTTCCCACCTCTTCCATCAGGGAGCAAAGATCCCTGCCTGAGGCCTCTCCTCAGCCTCCTCTTTTCTAGGATGAAATGTATCATGTATCCCACACACTTAACAAACTATTCTGTCACTGCCGCAGATATCTTTGTTATGATTTTGTCTTGGTGCTCATTTCCCTTTTTTATATCCAGCTGGGGAAGGATCTTGACACATGCACACCTTCCCAATACCTTACATAGCTGCTTGTTAGTACACAGCAGGAGCTGATCATAAAGAATCCCAATTCTATTCTTGGCTCTCAGAGAGATGCACACTGTGCACAGCCTGGGGGACTGAATTGTCCAAACTGATGTAGTTATCCTAAAAAGCAAGACGGGAAGGGAGATAAATTGGGATCTGACGCGTTGTCAGATTGGCTCTGAATCCTTGGTCTGACTGTGCTCTCTCTCTTATACCACTTCAAGTCTGCTAGCTTCATTCTAAACTGCCTTTCATATTAAGTTTATAACCTCTTTCAATAGTAATAGCAGAAAAAAGATAGAAGGGATTTTAGCAGCAGTTAGGAGTGAGATTTGTTTTGTTTCCTATTTCTGGAGAATATAATGTTATTTTATGAAAGCTTCTATCTCCCTCTGATTCTTTGTCTTGTTGACTTGTTTGTTTTTTCTTTTTCTTCTTTTTTTTTTTTTAATGAAGCAAAATGTGCTCAAAGGAGTGGTATCCTTTGGTATCCTTCACACAGCAACAGAATGAAATTAAAATTCCACAGGTGTTGCTTGAGAATGTATTTTCCTCTGTATCTGAACAGTTTATCTCTGGATAAACCTCACCAGGATCTGGCTGTTACCGTAGCACTGAGTACATAAGAAACAATGAGGTTAAGGTACATTGACTTTTCTTCCAAAGGGGTACAAAGAGAGATAGTCCAGTGGAAAACCTGTCAAAAGATGAATTATTCTCTTCTTTTTCTTCCTTTGTCTTTTCCTCAAGTTACTTTAATTCCTTTTGTTTGTGCTCTAAGTTTGCATTCAGGAGACTTTTACCATTGCCATGAATTTTCAAAGACTTCCAGTTCTAGTTAAAACTGAGTCCTGTAGCAGTCCTAAACATGGCATAGTCTTGTGGCACTGCACCACAGATGCTGCTCACAAGTCAGCAGGGTATGCCTTCACGTCATTTTGCAGTTGTGTTATTCAAAAACCCAGTAAACCATCATGGTTTTTTTTTCAAGTAATTTGTGCTAGAAGTCAGTGCAGAGGGATGCTGAAGTGTGGACACAGCTTCACTAAAACATGGAAGGTCTATCCAGAAAAAAGAGGCCAGAGTGCCAAAGATATTCAGTTGATGTAATGGCTGTGAACCGATTTGTTCTTCAATGTGAACAATTCAGCAAAAGCTCATGACAGTGACCTAGTTTTTCTCTGTCTAGCCAGAAAAGAGTCAGTGGGAGTGTGGGATTCACTGCATCCCTTTTGCCGTCTAATGCTAGGTGTTTGTTTGATATTTAATCATCTGCAACAAGCAGAGAGAGACGGGAGTTAATGGACACTGAATCATCTCATCACATCTGTGATACTCATGCTGCCCATGAATTACTTAGTTTGATTTCTTGATTTTTATTTAAATGATATAGTAATATGATGTAACTTCACAGGTCTAAACAAGTGTTTGCCTCCACATGGAAGGACATTAGCCAGCAGTTTTGTGTTCTCTTACAACTTGTACACTTAAGTTTGAGGAGAGAATCTGCTCTTTAACATCATCAGCTATTCAAAATCTCCTACATTAAGTGGTTCAGAGCAAGAGTGACTTGACTGATAGCTCATTAGATCAACAATGCAAGTCAATTTTACTGTTGAAAAAAAAAATCCTACTGTTGAAAATAGATTTCTTTATCGTCTTAGTCTAAGCACTTATTTGAACGCTAAAGAAAAATAAATACCACTTACTTCCAGATAAAATGTAATCCTACATGATACTTTTACACTCAAATTCAAGTTAAATTTATGCTTAGCAAAGAAAATCGGAAATGAAACAAGACATTAATGCAAAAGTATTTGTATAACTAGAAGCAAAAAGGAGCTTCTAGTGGTGCTATCCTGGATGTCAAAGACACTGATTCAATGAGTCATGTGCTCAGTATACTTTTTCTATGTGGTAGACACACAGCAGAGCTGATGATGGCACCTTGCAGCTCAATAGAAGGTCAAGGCTCTTGCTGTTACTCTCTGGCTTTTTTGTCCATATGCAATTCTACACTGAACATCAATCAAGATATTTTGTATTTAGGAGGCACTTTCTATTCAAAACACATCACAAAGTCCCAGAGAATGAAAAAGAAGGAATACTGATGGCAGATTAAGCAGTCAGAAGACTGTTGTGTAGTATGAGAATGGACTGAACAGCTTAACTGAAGATACAGATCTTTAATTTTAAGTTAGCTTCTTGAAGACATATAACAAGGACTACATGAGGGCACTGTGTTGATCAAGTTTACCTCTGTGGTTGTGAATCCAACCTGCAAGAATGGGGAAGAAGCTTCTTTTTTGAGGACTTGTGAAAAGAGTGGAGAGAACACACCTAGAGAAATGATTTTGACTTCCACTTGTGACATCAGTACAAAAGCATGGAAAGAGTGTACAACACAAACAGTTGGGCCTTTGGGATGCTGCAAGAAATATGAGATGAGGGAGAGATCCTAAACCATTCAGAGAGGTAGTAAACATGAGGGAGAAGAGAACACAGGGCTCGTAAAATGTCTTCTTCCACTTACGCTCTTGCAGTTATCATCTGATAATATCTCCAGGGGTACTGAGTGGGTGATACATATGTATAGTGAAAACGCACTGTGCTCTTCCATATTTCAAAGCCCTGCAGGACCAGGTGAATTATTACTGCTGAGAGATGGGCACCCATGAGGTTTTTCCTGTGGAAGAGAAGATGGCAAAAGAGAAGAGGGCAACTTTCATTTACTATCTCTTTGTATCACATTCAATCGCTGGCAGTAAAACAAACAACAAGGCCTGTTCCTCAGAGCTCTGCACCTCTTTCTGTCCTTTACCCGTCCCTTTTCTCTGCTTTCCACATCCTGAGAGAGAATTCTATTTTGCTGAGAAGTGCTGCACCATCCCTTCTTGCCCTACATCAACTCCCTCACTTTGATTTCAATTTAATTTTCAATTAGGAAGTACTGAAGCTGCACTTCTTTAGATGTTCAAGCAGTTGAAAAATTTAACCTAAGTGAATATTTCCCATAAGCCCATTCAGTTTCAATGATTTCTGAAAAGGAGAAAAAAAGAAAGAAAATAAAATGTGTCTCAGAATGTTCCAGCTTTAGACATTAGCACAGATTTTAATAAAAGAATCAGTGAATGGCCACACACTACAGTTCCTTGAAGATCTGGGCTGTACTTGTAGATCAGAATCAGGGAAGACGGAGGAGTAAGGTATTCTGTCTTTATCATTCTTTTGAAGATTGACACATTGGGGATTTTGATATTTGGATAAAATGCGCCAACAATTCAATAATGCGTACTATCTTTTTTTAAAACATATCACAGGTGTGTACACTGTTTTTGTTGTTCAGATACTAAATTGCATCCCTGGGGTCCAAAGTGGGAACCTTTAAGCCAGATAGTTGCATCTGCCCACAGCAATTACAAACATTATATGCCATTACATGTATTTCAAGCATATAATACAGAGAATCTGCACAAATAGATTACTTGGCAGAGAAGATCAAAAAAGAGATAAGCACCCTCTTGAAGAGATGTCTGTAGCGCTGGACACTGCTGCTGTCACCCACCTCCTGAATGTGGCATCTTCTGGTCTGGGCCTTACCACTTCTGGAAAGCCATAATCTGAGGCAGCTCTGATCACCTGCAGTGGCTGCCCAAGACCCCAGTTATGATTTGAAGAGATTAATGAGCTCCTCTGCAACACTTTAACTGGACTTTCTGAGCACAAGTTTCAGCCCAGTTAGCCAGATTCAGAACAAGGTGTCTCTCTGACCCTTTTGGACATGGAGTTTTAAACTAAAAGACAGTAGATTTAGATTAGACGTTAAGAAGAAATTTTTCATGACGAGGACAGTGAGGCACTGACACAGGCTGCCCAGAGAAGCAGTGGATGCCCCATCCCTGGAGGTGCTCAAGGACAGGTTGGATGGGGAATTAAGTTCTGAAGGGCATCTTTTCAGCACAGCACGACCTTGATGGAGCCCTTTCCTGTAGAAGCTGTGTAATTCAGCTGAACTTTTTTCATCAGTACTCCTGTAACTTGGCTGGAAATAGCATGAACCGGAAAAATCAGGCTCCTGTCATTGTGCACCCAGAGTTTTGCCAGGATAACTAAAAGTTTTAGGCTGCGGGGTTTCTTCTATGCCTCTCTCTGATGTACTTTCTTGGTTTTGTCATTAGACCTTTCTATGGTGACCATGCAAGTGCTGCTGGATGGGACACTGGGGCTCAGTGTGAAAAGGCAATAGTGCTGCTCCTGCCTTCCCTTAGGCTGCCTGCAGAGTCCTTGTTCCAGCCTGTGCTTCTGGTGTTCCTGCATGCTGCTGAAGTGTCATGTGATTTTCAGCACAGCATGCAAAGATAACCCCCAATCCATTTTGTAAATTATGATGAATTAACTGTTACAGCATGAAATGGCTGAACTGCCTCTGTTGTGAGACAGGAGTCAGGGTCTTTCAAGGGAGGCACAAGACCCTCAATCCTCATAGCAAGTATCTGGGATGTAGATGCTTAATCCATTTGGGCACTCTTGAACTTTTTAACCTGCATGCCTAAATCTGCCCCTAGTAGAATGAAAGAATTTCAGCAGTGCTAGAAACCAGCCCATGTCAGAGAGGCTTCCAATTGATTTTGTGCATTCACTTGCCTGAGTACAAAGGATCTCTGAAATATGTTTGAAATCTGCGCACCAGCAAGAACTTGACAGCCTTTGTACAGGTGTGGCTGTGAAGCCCCATGAAAGCGTGGAAGCAGGCTGACCTCTCGCTCTTTTTCAGCTGGGATGTGTGGCTGCTGTGCCACTATTCAGGCTGCTCCCTGCTTCTGTGCTGACAATTTTTTTCCAAGATGTGTCAGATCTATGAACAGAGAAATTCAGCAAAATGAGGGCAAGTGTCACCAGTACTTAGCATTAGCAATGCAGGGAAAAAGGTGCCATAAAAGTCAATATTTCAAGCTCAGAGCTGTACAACTAGATGGCTGATCCATAGCTGCCATGTGCTTGTCATACTGATTAGCTCAAATCGCATGTCCACATTGAGAATATGCATTCAGCTGAAATTATCATGAGATCCAAAGCTTTAGTCTAGGATAAAATCTTACATATTGTAATAGACAGAACAAGGACAAGCTGCTACAGACTCATCTACATCTTAATCAAGCTCTGAATTAAACAGGAGGTTTGATCTTATTTCTGTTGTCATCTATTTGTGATTTCAGCAGGGAAGAGAAAGCAATGGAGACATTTTCAATCTCTCTTGTTCCTCAATTGCAAAAGTCCTTATGGCAGAGCAGAGGCTTTTATATGGGCTGTGTCTGCTGTGCACGTTTTCCAAACAAGTGGGCTTGGAAACGAGCAATCTAGGTCAGCTGAGATGCAGCGATCCTTAAAGTGGCTTGTTTGTGCAAATAATATGTAAAATCTGGAAGCTCAAAACTCAGCTGCATTTTCACATTTACATACTCTCCTTTTTATTTCCTTATTTTTTTAACAACATTTATTACTACCTTCCTCTGGAGGCTTCTTAAGGGGGAGGAAAAAGTGTTTTACTCTTCAAAAGAAATAGATTGGAAAATTCAATAGTGCTTCATGTCTTTTGCTAAGCACAGTAATTACACAAACTGCAGCAAATATTTAAATAAAGGAAACAGTTGTGATTTTTTTTTTCTCATTGCCAGTTTTGTTGATAATAATAAAAGAGTTTGAGGGTATGAAAAGCTTGAAATGAGAAATTCGGATGGAGAAATTGAAAAATGAATTAGCACAGAATTGTCTTCCCACAGGAAATCTTCTGTATTTAGGAAAGCACTTCCAGGTTTTATGAAAGGTTTTCAGGAATAACCGTGAATTAAAGATGTTGTATCATTATCTCGTTATCTAAAACCCCTAAAATTGTCTGAGTGTCGAGGGAATGTCTTTGTTGTCTCAGTAAGTCTTAGTTCCCTAGAAGAGAAATATCTTTAATATATTACTCTCTGTTATTTAGGGTACTGTGATTTGTTCTTGTTTTTTAAATTAATTTTCTTTTAAAATGTCTTGTAGAAAATAACAGACAGTTATACATCATTTGGAGAAGTGAGAACACGAACTGATAATGTTCAGTACAGATTTAAAATTATTATCATTTTTATTCTTTGGTAATTTGTTGTCTGTTCCTCTTCATTGTCCCTTTTCTTGTGAGAAAGGTGATGAAACTTCATTTACTGTTAAAGCATTGTGCTAGAAGCTAGCTTAAATCCAGTGCACTCTCTGTCGCCTCTCTGCATTTCCAGACCACTGCCTTGAGCTGGGTTGCCAATCACCTGCAATCACAAGTTGAAATTGACTTCAAATGCTGTCCTCATCTGCGCAGGGTGAAGCTGAGAGTCGCTTTTTTGTGAATGGGCATTGCTGCAGGGTTGGTGCAACGCACCAGTCAGGAAGGGGTGGCCCAGCACACATGCACACTGTCCTACATCTGTGGCTAACAGATGCAGGATGTCAGTCTATAGCTGAGAGTCCTTATGCATTTTGTGCTGAAGTCTCCTCAGTCATAGAATCATAGAATCATTAAGGCTGGAAAAGATATCTAAGATCGTTTAGTCCAACCAACCATCTATTGCCAATACTGCCCACTGAACCATGTCCCTCAGTGTCACATCTACATATTTCTTGAACGCCTCCAGGGATGGTGATTCCATTACTTCCCTGGGCAGTCTGTGTCAGTGCCAACCACTCTTTTGGAGAAGTTCTTCCTGATATCCAACCCTGAAGTTGTATTGGATGTTTATGTTCAAGAAATGTCCTCAAGTGAGGACAGAAGCACCCAAATGAGCTATAGGTGCTCCCATATTTGTTTTCTCCTCTCCTTTTATCTAAGATTGATGATGAGAAATTCTACTTGTTTGAGGTGAGATACTAGTTGGAGAGAAAGAAAGGAGTGTGCTGGTGTCTTTTTCAGTGTCTGTCTATAGGCACTGCATTAGTCCTCTAAACCTCCACCTTCACTTGCTTTAACAGCTTCTTCATCATTGCTTCATTGAGCTCACTTAATGACCTTGCTAATTGGTGTAGATGTTAGAACAGTTTTCCTAGTGTTCACTTGTAATATCTTTTTTTTTCCCTAGTTTTAGACCATTACTCCTTGTTTAACCACCTTCAGTATTTCCCCCTACACTCTTTCATATTATTTCCTCTGAATATATTTTCTTTTCTGCAGTTATCATAGCTACTCACTTGTTATTTTCTTTGAGCTGCATTAAGCTTCCAATACAAAAGGATAATCAGAGACTCACTGTCTCAGTGCAATTTGCCACTACATGAAAATGGCCTTATTTAATCTCTGATAATGCACACCTTATTCGGTTTCTGGATGGAACATTTTAAATGGAAAACACAAATGATCCACAACTGGATGTGCTTTCAGCATGCCCATTTAAAATAAAATCAAAGAAATCCAGTTCCATGGCAGTGCAGCGTTAAGTTGACATGAAGAAAAGTATGGCAATTAATAAAAGGAGACATAATCAAGTTCTGCAGCTCACATCAGCTGAACACCAATACAGGCTAGAGGCTGTCTGACCCTTACATGTAGTAGGGTTATTTATTCAAGCCTCAGTAAATGAGATTTGAATTTCAGGAATCTCACAGGTACCAGGTTATTTCTCTTCACTGCACTGTAATTCTCTGAGACATCAGAATCTCCCTCAGCATGCATGGATGGTTCTATGCACTGTAGACTCCTCTCATGTGCTGTAATGCAGAGAGCTGAGGAGGAGTGTAGTTACTATTGCTGCCATGCATATAGATGATTGGTTGCTGGCACAGTCCTACCCCACTAATGTGCTCCTCAGCCACATCCAAGCAGCAGAATAGAAGGGGATGGGATAAAGGACTGTCCCAAAGGGTATTCAGTTCATTCTAATAGCTATCTCCTTTGGGATGGGAAGAACCAGCTGTGACATGTAGCTTCCATGTGCTGTTGGAGTCGTTGCTGTGCTATCGATTGCTGATCTTTAGGCTACATCATCCTTCTTCCCCTTCTTCTCAGTGGAAAATCATTCAGGGGAAACTTATTAAGGCCAAGGAAAATGTATTTTGACTCTAGGAATGTCAACCCAGAATAATTGCTCAGGAGCTGCTTTTTTAAATGTTTCTCAGTCTGTTTTTAATGCACCAGCACATATGGAGGGAAGTTGGTACAAAGTGGTTGTATATGCCAGTAATTGAAGCCAAGTATTATGCTCATTAAGGCCTAAATAAGGAGGAAGAGGATAATTATCCGGACATTTATAATTGATAGTCTTGCGTTAAGTATAATAAAACAGTTCTAATTATAAAAAACCCCGGGTCTTCTATCAATCATCCTACTTTCATTCACCTTTTCTGTTTTAATCTCCATATGCATTACTCATACAGCCTGAACCAGGTTCCTTGCTACGTCTACTGCACAGTTCCAATGGTGGTTATTGAGTATGCACCTTATGAGGAGAGAAACCACGGCACTAAATGTCGCACTGGCTGGAACAAATAGCTCAGTTATGCAGGACTTGTGGCACACGCTCATTTTTTCTAATTGCTAATGCAGGTGGTTCTACTACATTTGCCCATTAATGAATGAGAAAACTACATTTCAAAAACAACATTTTCCAATTAAATCTCAGTTACATTAGGGAATGGTTTTTTAGCTATCTTTCAAGGTATGACCTTTGTGCGTGTTGGTGTGCATTACAATAAGCAGACTTGCAAGAAATTCTGTGATTATTCACTCTTTTTTTTTTTGCTTTAAAATAGAAAAGAAGAAAAGAAACAAAAATTCAATTAATAAAAAAAGCACTTTCAGTACAACCGTTTTTTTTCACAGCAACTATTTAAAAATTTTAATACTTATTTTTGAGAAAAAATTCTGAATTGCAATGTGAAATGACACAAGAAAAAGGTAGAAAGTTTCCGATTTTCATAAGCAGTGTTTTACAGCCACTCTGATATGAAATTTTAGCTATAAAAGAAATAATAATAAAGCAACGACCCTAGAACAATTAGGCATGGATTTAAATAAATATTAAGAGAGTTCTCATGAAGTTTTTCTGTCTGGCAGTGCTCCTGACATCTACTGCTAGCAAGCAACAGGATTTGCCTGTGCAAGGACAAAGCCTTTGGGTAAAGGGGTCTCCCATCAGATCCAGCACCTGCTGAAGCATGTGGAAAGCTGCCCAGTCAATTTCAGCTGTCTTTGATCAGAACACATGATGAAAGGCAAAGCAAAACAGCGATCAAAATTAAAGAATGAATCTTTAAAAATAAAAAGGAAGTTGTACAAGTCGCCTTTGATAAGGCAGTCCATCTTAAAAGGTTTTTGTTTTCCCTGAGTAAATAAGTTTCAGATTTGGTACCAAAGTTCCGATATCGAGGAAGATCTAACAAATCAAAACTTTCTATGAAAATTTTCAAAAAGGAAGAACTTCTTCATTAGTGTGACTTTAACTAAAATCAAAATATTTAGTTTACATTCAGCTGAAACATGGACCAAGCTTACTGATACAGGTCCAGTTCCTGGTTCCTTTACTCATTCCTGCATTTCCACTGGTACTGAGAAGTTATCTCTCTCCTAATAAGCCTCCATGATACACTGCATGCCATAGGATTTCAGATGTATCACGAGACAACTGCTGACTTCATATCTCAGAACAAGAGCACGAGGTGTCCAGACTGCATCAACTATGGAACACCATCATGTTTCTAAGCTAGAAGTATAACTTTGAACTGATTCAGATGAAAGCTTTATGATTCCATTCAGTAAAAGTAAAAAAAAAATCTGCTTTGACTTTTCTGAAATCAAACCTTGTGAAAAAAAATATGTCACAGAATCACAGAATTGCAGGGGTTGGAAGGGACTTCTGGAGATCATCAAGTCCAACTCCCTGCTAAAGCAGGTTCCCTACAATAGGTCACACACACAGGTGCCCAGATGGGTTTTGAATATCTCCATAGAAGAAGACTTCACAACCTCTCTGGGCAGCCATTGCCAGTGCTCTGTCACCCTCACTGTAAATAAATTATTATGCATATTTATGTGGAACTTCCTATGTTCAAGTTTTTGGCCATTGCTCCTTGTCCTATCACTACACCCCACTGAGAAGCATATTGACTTTAGTCTTGTATCCAAATGAGAATAGTTTGTTAAACAGGTAGCAAGAAGAAAAAAAATCTCTAAACATTCTTGTAGAAGAGCTAGAAAAAAATATAGGACAAACATTATTACTGTTACTGTTATGTTACTTATGATAATGACAATTAGGATCATGGGACTGGAATGAACTTCCACACAGTGCAGTGTCTCTCTCTTACAGTCAAATCAGATGATCTCCACCCTGCACATTTTCAGCCATCATACCAAGTGGCAGCCAGTGTCATTTACCCTTCTTAGAAGTGATGGTGAAGTGCTATACTACACCAAATCTCACTGTGTTCTCTCTGAGCAGGAGGAGACCTCCTGGCATAGTCTAGATAAGTCATGCCAGCTCTTGTAGCATGTGGTACATGGGAATGGGTTAGCCAGAATTTATGTCCAATGACCTCTAGCTCTAAGCTGAAGGAGCACTATTTCTTCTGTTCGCAGCGCAAATCACTGCTGGGACAGCTTATGGTGCATATTAAGAATATAACCTAGACTTCATCATCTGAGGTTGACACTTCCATCCCTCTGGCATCGCATACCCTTTACCAAAGAGTATCACTATTCTTTTTCCCCTGAGGAAAGAAAAATTGAAGCCTTTTTAGTGCTTTGGGAACCTTCACTGCATATATATGGATTTCATTATTATGATTGTGCTGAAGTGAGAAAGCAGGTAATATTGTCCTTCCCTTAACACGTAATATCACTCTAGCATTATTGTAGCAAACTGTAATGCCAGCAGTGTGGGAATGCTGGATGAGTCATTGTGGTCCACTAAGGTACTTTCCAGCTGTCTCTCTCTCTTTCTGTCTTTGTTTCTCTGGTTTTATTTTTAGCATCTAAGGAGAGAGACAATATGCTTTAAAGTTACTGTGTGACATGCTCTACTTACAAGAGCTCAAAGGAAATGTAAATGCTCAAAACAAAGGGGAGATTCCCTCTGTGTTGCTGCTACTCTGCCCCAGGCTGCCTCTCGAAATGGGGGAAATGAGAGTGCCAGGGCTGCTTGCTTCCCAAGCCACAGCTGTACAGAGGTGCTGTCTCAAAATGAGAGCTCCAGCAGCCAAGGAAAGGCTGCTTTTGAAGCATACCTGATAAGAAGTGAAAAATCAAAGTAATCTGTTGTGATAACTGTTCAGTAACCATTGTGCTATGCACAGACCCAGCACTGTCCCCTTCTGGAGAATATCCCATCTTCCTCGACAGGCTGCCCAGGGGCTGTGGGTGCCCCATCTCTGGATGTGGGCCTTGAGCAGCAGCCAGGTCACAGCAGGGGGTTGGAGCTGGACGGGCTTTGAGGTCATCCTGGCCATTGGGTAGCAATGACCAGGATGTAACTATCTCACTTCTGATTTCAGACCGTAACTAATAATGAGCCTTTTAGCAGCTTACAAGAACCTACTTCATTCATAAGGGACAATAAGCTGGAGTAAGGCAAGACTTGAAGAACATGTCCATTCATAAGAATTTCAGTACATGCTCAGTAAATACAATAGCAGTATTTACCCTCTTCACATTCTCAATAAATAAATAAATAAATAAATAAATAAATTGGTTTCACATTTTCTACAACCAGTTCATGCAGGCTTTCTTCTTTCTAAAGATAACTTTGCAGAAGAACTATGAATCCTTGTTCTATATCTTCATTTTGCAGTAATCACTGTGGGTACTGAGAACCAGGAATCAGCCAGTATATTACTCTGTGGTGAACTTGAAAGTGGAAGGAAAATAACAGCTATTTATATTTAACAAGTTTTCCACTTTTTTTTTTTTTATCAAACTATAGAGAGAACTGTGAATTTTAAAGTAGTAATCCATTAATTCTTGCTTATTCTACTGTGATATAACTGTAGACAACAGACAGGTTATATTTGTGTGCATATAGATGACTTCAATGTCTTGGCAGAGAAGGTTTTGACTTACGGTTTTTGTTAGCACATGGCCAACTCCTTTTTCATAGAGTCATAGAATTATTCAAGTTGAAAAAGACCACTCAGATCATTAAGTCCAATCCCCACTCTTCCCCACCATGCCCACTAACCATGTCCTGCAGCGCCACATCTACACAGCTCTTGAACATCTCCAGGGACAGTGATTCCACCACCTTCCTGGGCAGTCTGTTCCAATTCCTCACCACTCTTTCTGTGAAGAAAAGTAGTAGATAGTCATTTCTGTAATAGTCATTTCTGTGTAAACAGTTTCTCAACTGCTTTTGAAAACTCCACCCTGAATATTAGTATTATTAAAGGGAACATGGGGCACAAATATGTGTACTTCAGATTCTCTAATACATATCTGAGTATCATATTTTCTTTTCTCAATCTGAGAAATCTAAATGCAGGATGCATTATGTTCTCTGTCTTTCTGTGTGCTTTGACCGCCTCCTGAAGGACTCAGAACATCATTTCATGCAGTATCACTTTATCACTGACAATTGTTTTTCTTATATTGGCTCATTGTGAAAATCTGACTATCTTAATAGAATTAATTTCAATGAGTTTACCTTAATTTAACACGTGTGTGGACAACATTTCTATATTCTTCATAAAATCATAAAGAAATGTAGGATCTGCTTAGCCATCTGTTAAATCTGCTTAATTTAAATTAAATGAGGTGGATTGCATTAAAATCATAAAGGATGGGAAGGAAATAATGAAAAATCCATGAGCACACTATACTTCACCTGGTGTTAATGGTCATAGCTTTATTATAATGTATGCAAATAATGTTATACCAATGCATAAAGAGGCATTTATGTAATTAGTTACTTTGTTAGAGATCTTTTTGGTCTATTTACATAGTGCCTTGAACAATGAATTCCTTTTCATGCAAAAGGCTTTGCTAGTGAAATGACAGTGCTGTTTATTTCCACTGGGATACCTTTAAACAATGAAACTGCAGTCATATAAAAGCAAATAAAAATATATAACAAAAAAAAAGTTGGGAATTTCTTTCTCCCTTCCTATGTATCATGGAACATCTTCAATAGATGACATTGATTAAGGCTAAGATACATTGTTTTTATACTGATATTAATATAACTGCAGGTTTACTTTCAGAGCTTGTCAATGCCATTTCTACACTGCATTCTCTCTTTTAGTAAGATAAGTATCATTCACCTTACCACAAATAATACTTCCACTAGTCCTAAGTCCTCAACCTACAGACTTCAAACTTTTTCCTGTCATGATTAAAACATGCTAAAAATGCTTAAAGCATCTGAGCAGCTGTTTCAAGACTGAATTTCAAATTCTTTTTTCTTTTTTCTTTGCCGTTCAACCTACAAAATATCTCCAAACAGGACAAGAATTAATCCTCAGGTATGCTATGTTGTGTCTTGTTGCTTGATCTGGTTCAGCATTTGTTTGCACGTGTTTTTGGATAAAGTCTGCCACGCATTTGCACAGCACTTGGAAAAATAGGGTCCAGGTCTTAAGTCATGACTGCCTGTATAGGATTCATCGAACCAAATATATATTCCTATAGTGGAGATATCTGCATCCTCTCTGTAATAAACATTGGTTCCACGAACAATTATTTCCAATCCAGAGAAAATTATATTTCTTAAACATTAAATTTTCCTTTTAAGGCTCTTCTGCATGTTTATCCCCTTGTTTCTCAGTATAGCAGGAAGGCTGATAACTTTCATGGACAAAGTGACTTGTCAGGGTATTTTTTCCTGTATGAGGTTTATTTGTTCTTGGAATGTTTTTCTTTCAGACTGCATCTAAACCAAACCCTGGCTGCATTTATTTTAGTCTCCAAAGTGAAAGAATGGGATCTTCCAATGCCACATCTTCTCAAAACAGCAACAGCTTAATCCTTGTGAATTTTTTCTCCCACTGGGCCGGAGAAGAAGAGTCACTGTAAGGAACCCTATTTTAGCATATGGGCTGATTTTCAGTGCAATATTATTGTGGCATCTTGAAGGAAGTAGCAGCATCTACTATGCAAAGCTCCAGGAGACCTTAGCCTGACACTTTACTTGATTTTTTTCATCTCCAAATACTATTTTTTTCCCTTCTACCTTTTTTTTCTGACAGGAACTACAGCAAGGGAAGGACTGCCTATGTCAGGGCTCTGACCTCACTGGGCTTCCTGGCTGCTATTGCAATATAACCAAAACTGTGTCAGCAGACTGCATTGCCTTTGTTGCAATTGCCTTTGCAGTTGTGAAGACTTAAGGAATTCTTCATGTAAACAAGCATTCACATGACAGTTTCCTCCTCTGGAAGAGTTTGAAGCTAGTGCTTTGTTTCTCATTAAATGAGACATTACATTTATTTTAGAACTTGGATTTTTGCCATTCCATTACTCCGCGTCTCACTGGATCTGGCTCCAGAAATCTTGATATGATCCAAGTACCTGCTGTTGCATCTGTAGATAGTAACATAATTTGAATTATACGGAGTGATAAATACCAAGTGAACATTAAGCAAAATCACATAGCTTTAGAGATACTTTATTATGAAATGTAATATCTTATTAGCTAAATTTACTAGATAAAGCACACTCTTTTGGTTCACTTTCAGTTGTGCTTGAGAAAGGATTTGTGAAAGGGTCAGTTTGTTAGTATGCGGCTCTGAAACAAATTCAGAACTGTAATGAGCACAAATAAAGCAGCTTAACTGGGAAAACTTAGCAGAGTCAGCACCCTCCCTGCAGAGCAGTGGCTGTGGATGTGTGTCATATGACTTTTGAAACTGAGCAGTCTTCCTTCCCTACTGGCTGTGGAATCAGCTTAGAAGGTTGTAACTGCAGCCTGTATTGCCAGCTACTGGCATACTGCGATTGGAAAGCACGTGTTCTCAATTTAGAGAGCTTGCAATGTCCTACAATTAGGTAATGATCATGACAGTGTGGTTTGCCAGGAGAGCAGGAAAGAGAATCTGTAATTATATTTATCTGCTGTGTAATTTCACACATTTTTCTGTACCTAAGCATAACAACTAGATACCAAGTGATACATCCCAGTGGAATCATATGCTAACCAATGTGTGGCGCTATTGAAACCCAAGCAGCAGGTAAAGCCCAAATTTTCCTTTGGAAAATGTCTCAGTGATGTTCTGTCTCCAAAGGAGGCAGAACAACAGCATCCAAATTAATGGTGTGTTTGGATTTTTCATTTTGAGTTATCCCTTTCCACACGCCTTTGTTTTATTATTTGAGGTTATCATGAATTGCAATAAAAGGTGAATTTTCAGAGTTACCATCAAAACAAAAATCCTTCACTTCTGTTGACATAAAACATTTCAAAACAGAAGGAAAAAATGTCACCCATTTGGGTGGGTATTTTTGGAGAAATTTCAAATGTGCTCCAGTTTGGAAGAAAGCCAAACAGCAGAATCCTAAAATCCTTTGCAGAACCAAACAGACAGTGTCTGCAATTGCTGTGCTGCTACTCGGGATTACATTTCCCCAGCCAGAATAAACTCAGCAACTACAACTACTGCCTGAGTCTAAGAGATCTGGCTTTGGTTACGCCATTGATTTCCTCAGTGAGTGAGACTGGTCATTTGCCCTCTCTCTATTTCGCTTTCCTTATCTACAGACAGGGGATAAATGCTACTGACCTTCTTTGTTATATGTTTTGGGATGTATAGAGGAGAAGGGCAAAGCATTCATCTGCTCTCAGCTCTCAGTATTCCCAGAGATGTTGCAGTGCAAATGGAATGCAGTCTAAGGGCGAGACTTGCCAAAAATGTGGTCTCTAGAAAACAGAAACTGAAGAAAATAATCAGAGCAGATCAAAACCAGAAGTAGCTGATCCCAAGTAGAAAGGACTTCAAGATGACCCCAAATATTTGAAAAGTTCCATGGAAGATTTTGAAAGGTCATCTATTAAATAAGAGAGTCTAGCTGCCCAAGCAGCACGTGAAGTCGGGTCATTTTGCCCAAGTTTTGCTTTGGAAATTCTCTCAGTGGAGATTTTTCCAAAGTAGGCAGAACAGTCATGACACCTCCAGTCACCACAGAATGCCTCATTCCTGGAGACTTTCAAGGTCAAGCTGGACAGGGCTCTGAGTAACCTGATCTAACTGTAGGTGTCCCTGTTCACTGCAGGAGGGTTGGACTAGACGACCTTTAAATGTCCCTTCTAATTCAAACAGTTCTAAGATTCAGTGAAATAAGCTTGGCTCAAGAAATCAGTAGATTTTCAATCATTGCATTGTTTTTAAAATTATTTCTTAGTTACCAGCTACTGTCTATTCCGCATTAGGTTATTAGCACCTTTAGTCTGATCCCATTCCTGAGTTGTTACTCAAAATGCATAGCAGTTTGGATGTTTTTAGAGGAAAGGAAACTTCCTGAAGCAGTAGGATCAACAAAAGAGAAAATCAGGCTGGAAAAAGACCCAGGAGCTGTTCATGACAGACACTGGCACAGTATGTTATGTCTGTGCAGTATCTATGAATAGCTTCTTTATTTTTATATTCACAGGAAGGTACAGTATGTGTCACCTCTGAAATTTAATGAACCCAACATTCCAGGAAATGAAGTAAAAATGTACACCTCAAATATGTATCTTTAAAGATGTCTCAGGCAATTAATCTTTTCCAGTAGGGAAACTGGCTCTCTTAGTTTTTAGGTTCTCTAAAGAGATATCCACAACATTATGCTATATAACATATTGTCTTAAATATACATCAGCACATAGGCACAGGAGCTGGTATTTAATTCTGGGGAACAGAAGAGCTGGAGATGGCTGAGTGGGAACAACTGTTTTTCCCAATAGGTTAAGGGAACAAGGCATAGTTCTTCAAGTGTCTGATCTTTATGGATATAAAAGGTAATGGTATCTTATTTTACAGTGCCTTCTGCATCTTTGAGAAACTCTGGTCAAATTTCACAGTGTCATTCTCTTGTCCTCATTCTGTCCTTTCTTGGAAATCATCTTTCCTATCCTACCTGGAAGCCTTGAAATGTGTGCACAATAGGCTGATGCCCTTTGCTCTGAACTGCAGGTTCTCAAGCTGATCTTACTCAAGTCTTAGGATCACCTGCATGCTGATCCAGAAGTCAGTATCATTCGGTACCCAGCCAGCAGCTCCTGGTTATGTGTCAGGCATTGAACAAGCTCAGAAGAGTACTGTAAGTGGGTTTCTTCACTTTTCTCTTGGAGTAAAGCCAAACTGAGAGAATTTAGATATCTCGCTAGTTAAAAATAACCGACAAGTAACTACTGGCATATAGATGGCAATCTGATTCCAGTTTTAAAGAATATGTACATTTTCAAATGCCCAAACCCTATGGAGGTCTCCTAAGAGCAGCAGAAAGTATTTTTTCTTTTGCTTGTTTTTCTGCCTGATCCTTGTGTCTAAGCTTCATTAGGCAGAGGGAATTTCACACCAAGGTATGGCAGGTTTTGGTGTGCCACAGGATAAGCATTACTACCCATGTTGTTCAGATTCACTCCATCAAATATCATAATTTACACATCCTCACTCTCAGACACCTTCAGTCCTGCACAGGACATGTCCGATGGTAAAATAAACCAGCTTTAATTAAGCAAGATTTACAGCCAAAAGTGCAAGTGGGTTATAATCAAAGGAATGTAACTGCAACCTTCAAGTATATTAATCTGCTGAATATTTTTCCAGTTGCTTAGATTTTATTAGATTTTATTACCTTTTTATTATTATGATTACTAATTATTATTATTACTATTTTATTACCTTTGGATTCCTAATAAAATTATTTTAATATTTTATAATATATTATCACAATATTTTATAATATTTTATCACAATAGCGTTCTGCTTCTAGAATTATGCCTGCAGATCTGAAATATTTTTGTTATCACTAGGCTTTCATTAATATCAGCTGGACTTCAAATACATTTTTAAAGCAAATAAGGTACGGAAGCATGTGAATATAATAAATGATTAATAGTTAGTAGTTAGCTAATCAAAACTTTTCACAGAATAACAGAATCATAGGGATTGGAAGGGACCTCTGGAGGTCATCAAGTCCAACCCCTGCTAGAGCAGGTTCCCAATGGCAGGTTGACAGAATCACAGAACTGTAGGGGCTGGAAGGGACAAATTCATTACCCTCCATGACTTCATTGTACTAAAAGTAGTTGTCCAGCTATTTTGCTGCACTGATACAGAATCCATGCACGATGCATCAGAGATGCAGGAGATGGGTTTAGTAACACATGCCATTGTCTTCATCCATTTTCATGCCATGCTTCATCCATTTTCTGAACTAACTCTTCATTTTCACCCTCTGCTATTACAGGTGACTTCTGTTAACCTGGTGACTGCAAAAGCCTGGAGTTAGAAGGCTGGTCAGGACTGTCAGTAATTCATCAGCTGACTAAAAATGAATCATTTGCGATCACCTATCCATATCATAGAAAGCCTAAGCTGTTAGTCTGCAGCTTTTCATTATCAAATCTGCCCTTTAATTCGTGACCTCTCCTGACAAACTTTTGGCATCCCAGACAAGCTCCAATGTCAGAGCCCAGTAAACACACACAGAGCTAAAAGTAATGTGAGCTTCAAGGCTCGCATTGAACCAGCAAAAGCAGTAAACCAGTCCTTGGAAAAGCTTCCTCTGATGGGACATTTCTTCCCACATCACTGCCTCTTTCGTATGTTATCAATTTCACAGATGAACACCAGAGATGCCCACTGATGTGAATCTACTTGCTAAAGAAAAATGTCCAAACATAAAGAGAACAATGAATTAAGCTATTCTTTTTTTTTCTCATAAAGTACAAGTGGAACAAACTGGATTTTTCTTCAGTATTTTAAAAAAATGTAACAGCTTTAAAGCTCATCTAAATTTGTGGTTCAGCTTGAAGACTTGAAGATCTGTCATCTCTTACTGGAAGGATTGTTTCTGTGCGTTTTACCTCCTAAATTCAACCAAAGAAATTGAAAACCACTCACAGACTCTTCCCTGAATGATGACCACTTCTGAAAGCCTTGTAAGTCATGGAGATCTGCGTGAGTTTGGGAGCCCTTCTGTGAAATGAGTTTCCATTTTGGAAACAACATCAATTTAATAAGCTATTTTTCTTAAAACTGAGTATTTCAGAAAGTTGAGTTGTTCTGAACACTCTTCCAAAACAAACATAATGGATTTTTGGTTAGAGAGACCCTGCATCTAGAAAACTAGAAAAAAAAAATCCACAACTATTATTTTCATGCATACTCTAAGAATCTGCATCATCTTATACCAGTTGGGTTGTGTTATTGCCTTAGTAGAGCCTGATTGCTGTTGAGGAGACAAAGTCAATCACACTCACTCTGCACTCCCAGATGCAAAGCAGAATGATTTCTGCAAAGGCATCTCAAAGGCCTTTCCAAGGTGTTGCTTTGCGCAGTGGTCAATCTGAGGCTGGCTAGGCTGAGGACATAATATTTGCAATTAGGAATACTGAGGTCTTAAGCTTTCATGGAGATCAAGAGTATTGCCTGAAGCAAAGTCATATACACAGTAAATACTTAAGGAGAGCTTTTTTTGTTAAAACGCAAGAAAAAGGATGAAGTGCATTATTCAAGGTCATCCTGAAGGAAATCAATGGTGCTGAAGAGAGGCCATGGCTCTTGGCTGAAGGATCCTGCTCTTTCCTCATGGTCACAGGTATCCCAGGTCTCCCAAGGGAGGCACCTCAATAATACAGGCTACAAAGCACTCCTAATGTGGATGCTGCTGTGATGATAAAATTGGTTTACTATATTCTTACAGTAAATCACCCTCCATGTAGGCGAAGACAATCTGTCCTTCTGCATTCCCATTTCAGCTGCTATTGTTAGGGTTATTTCTTTTGGTTGTTAGCTTCAACACTTCTCAAGCCATCAGTGATGCCACTTGAAACAGATGAATAAGTTGGAACCAGAGCTTGTATTCAGTGTATCTTGGAGATCTTTTCTGGGAATTAATAGAGGTACATGGATCTCTATTATCTCTGTGTGTCCATTACCACATGCCAGCATTCCCTATGAATTCAGAGAAGTCTTTCATAATTCATGTGACCTCAGTGTTACACATTTAGAACCCAGATATTATATCATTCTTCCTAAAGTGACTCAGACACTGGTCTGAGTCTGGTCTAAGGGAAAGCTGTCAAATGCTGAAGGAGCTGCACAGGTGACTATTTAAATGATGGGAAGAAACCTGTTGCTGTACCCAACACCTATAAGCCAATGAGGAGAGAAGAGCTAGTAAGGAAATGGAACTACTGGAAAAAAAAAAAAAAAAAAAACAACTGCAGCTGGTAATTTTACAACATCACTGATATCAGTGGACAAGAAATGTAGCAGTACTATTAATGAACTATTAATGAACATTCATGGAGAATAATCCTATACCCTGGGACCTCATGCTCTTTACTTTGACAAAGTGAACCTGGTGAGAGACTACTGTCTGTTAGAATCAAGAAAGAGAAGAAGAATTTGACCAGAGGAAGGTGTATAACAAATCTTGTAGTTAAAAAGTATGAACTAAACAAATTCAGACTAAAAATTACTTATTTCTAGTGCTGTGTAGGTGGTTCTTTTATGGTAGGGACTTTCCATTGTTTCCATTGTAACTTGGGTAATCGAGATTGAACACTTTCACAATACATGATGATATTTCAGACAGTCATTAATTCAGGGATTAACTACGTCTTTGTTATGCAAAATCTCGTATTAGATGATGGCAATCTTGCCTAAAAATCCAGGAACCGTTGGAAACAATAGGGATTTAATCCAAGAGATAGTGGTCTAAGGTGGGGTAAATACATCTAATCTGGGGACCCAGCACATGAAACAGAACACTTAGATGGTGCCTTATCATAAATCCAGAGGGAATAATTTAATCCTATCATTAGGCACTGACTGAAGTGAGCATCCATTTAACTGTGAACAGAGATAAAATTGCCTGTGCATTGTGCTCCCCATACTGGGCCTCTGCCTGTGACTATGAAAAATGGCATGTCCAACCAAGAGCCGAGAGAAGAGAGTGTGGCCATGCCAGGCCTGTACTGACATAACAGCATTGGCATGCTGGTCTGAGTGGGCATCTGCCTTCTCTGATATGCATTTTGTCTTTACCAAGAAAAAATCATATTTCTGGCCAAGCATCAGTGATTTTGTTCTTATCACTGCTCCTGCTTGCATGCAAGAATGTTCTGCACCTACTCCTTAAAGCAGGATTCAACAGCATCCCTGCTGCTCTTCTGTTCTTGCTTTCACTGCACTATGTTTTGGCCAAGCAAGTATCTATCTAGTGCAGCTCTTCTCTTTTCTGCCTAGAGCTCTTTATACCTTTTGAATCTGCACTAGGACAGACAGCTTCCATAGAATTTGAGACATCTCTGAATTCTTGTCTCATGTTGTCTTTTTCCAAACTAAGATGGTGGACCCAGGGAGTACACTTCCTTCATTCACCTCCCTTCCTCGATGCCAGTGCCTGGAGTTCCTATGACATCCCAGTACTTTCAGAAAGAGAATGACCTCTGAAGAGAAATTTTGCCTAGATGATAAATCATATCCAATCTAGTCTGTTGTAAATAGACTATTATATATTAATGTGTATGTTGTAATAAGTGTATATATGTATTATATATGTAATTATACTATACTATGCTCAAATCTAATTATAGATCCATTGTGGCAGGAAGTCTATTTGAGAGAGAGAGATGAGATTGGAGCTGAATAAATTATAGATTTAAAGGATAGTAACAAATGGACTGCAGTGGCTCAGAAAACATAGGAATTTGAATTTTTGTAAGGATTTATTATGTTTACAGTATCTGTGCTAGCAAAAACTGCAACTGCATGAGCAAAACTTTTTTTCAGCTGACATTGCACACAGCAATTATTTTCCTCTTTTTGCTAAAGAAAGTGGAGGCTTTTTATGAATTAGTGTACTGCAATACTAAGTTTTATATTATCTATAAACTAAGGTAGTAAAAAACGTCCCATCATTTTAACCTTGGAATGCAATCGGGGATGTGGTGGATGTATAAAAATTGAATGCCCTCCAGTGGCTGGTTAAGTGGTCAGTGCTGATGAGTGGAAGTTTGCTTCTATCCTGTAGCAGCATATTTTCACTGCATTTTCTTCCAGAGGGATCTCTGAAGTTTAGACTACATTTCCAAAGGAGCTACGCCATGTAACTACTGGTAAGAAGACGAGGAGACCTTGACCAAAGTTTTTTTGGCTGCCTTGAAGGTCAGCTAAATCCAAAGCGTTTCTCCTGTATCAGAGAGTTTTTTCATCACATTATGCATCTTGCAAACAAGCTGTTTCAGTCTGGAAAATAAAGCATTTATGCATGGTCTCCCTAGGACTGTGTAACCTAGAGTTATTCAGGTGCATAAGGCACTTGTCTAATAAAGTTGCTGTCATGAGTTGTAGTTGTAGGGTAAGTATATAAGATAGTAATGTCCTCGCTATTCAAAGAGTTATAGATTTTATAGTACCCTACTTCACTGTTGCATTCCAGAAAAAGAAAGGATAAACAGTTCATTATCACATCATCAAAAGAAAACTATGCTTAAATATATTTTGATGCAATCTCTCACTTCATTCAGTGACAGTTTTGGGTGAAAAGCAGAACTGGTCTGAATGAAACAAAATGTTCCCCTTCTTTTTATCTTCTTGTTTTAGATCAAAACAAATATGCAAAGCAAACAGACTCTCCATTTGAATAAAGAAAGACAGATCCATAAGCATGGGTTTTGAAGAAAGTTATGCAGATGTTGTAGTCTTCTAAATTAATTTAGGTAGTATGTAAAGCCAACTCTACTATATCTGAGCTGGTTATTCTGAAGACCTATCTGTTTCCCATTTCTGAATTCCTCCCAGTGCTTTTACAAAATATTGTCTTGTGTTCTGTCTGACCATAAAAATTCTGAAAATTAAAGATGATACAGCAAAATTTCATTTTGATATGCTATTGTGTGTCTCTGTGTAGTACTTCCAAATCCTACAGTATAAGAGCTACTAAACAAATGTTAATAGAAGTTCTACCCTGCTGTGAATGAACTGCTGTTTGCTGATGTCTTTCCAACAAGATAAGCAGCAACTGCCAGAATGAAATGGCATTATAAAGCCTGGTCTTTGCTAATTTTTTCAGTACTTAGGCTATCTTCACCATACTTAAGGACTTGTTGATTTTTTACAGTAAGTGAAAAATTAAAAATAAGGCAAAATTTAGAATAAACTTTCAAAAGCAGTTCTGGACCTGTGATTTTGATTTGTAATTTCAGAGATTAAATCATAGAATCATGGAAGCATAAAATCACCAAGGTTGGAAAAGACCTCCAAGATCATCCAGTCCAAACATCCACCTATCACCAATATTTCCCACTAAACCATGTCATAGAATCATAGAATCATAGAAAGGCCTGGGTTGAAAAGGACCTCAAAGATATCTAGTTTCAATTCTGTGCCATGAGCAGGGTCGTGAACCACCAGACCAGGCTGCCCAGAGCCACATCCAGCCTTGCCTTGAGTGCCTCCAGGGACAGGGCATCTGCAACCTCTCTGGGCAACCTGTTCCAGTGTGTTACCACCCTCCGAGTGAAAAACTTCCTCCTAATATCTAAGCTAAATCTCCCCTGTCTTAGTTTAAAACCATTTTCCCTTGTCCTGTCACTATCAACCCATGTAAACAGTTGTTCCCCCTCCTGTTTATATGCTCCCTTCAAGTGTCGGAGGGCCACTATGATGTCTCCCCGGAGCCTTCTCTTCTCCAAGCTAAACAATCCCAGTTTCCTCAACTTTTCCTCATAGGAGAGGTGCTCCAGACCTCTGATCATTTTAGTGTCCCTTCTCTGGGCTCGTTCCAAAAGCTCTGTGTCTTTTCTTGTGCTGGAGGCCTGGACACAGCACTCCAGGGGCCTCACAAGAGCTGAGTAGAGGGGGATAATCACCTCCCTCTCCCTGCTGGTCACCTCTTTTTTAATGCAGCCCAGGATATAATTGGCCCTCCGGGCTGCAAACACGCACTGCTGGCTCATGTCCAGCTTCTTGTCCACCAGGACCCCCAAGCCCTTCTCCGCAGGGATGTTCTCCGGGAGTTCTTCCCCCAGTCTGTATAAATACCTGGGATTGCCCAGGTCCAAGTGTAGCACCTTGCACTTGGCCTTGTTGAACCTCATTAGGTTCACATGGGCCCACTTCTCCATCCTGTCCAGGTCCCTCTGGATAGCTTCCCTTCCCTCCAATGTATCGACTGCACGGCTCAGCTTGGTGTTGTCTGCAAACTTGCTGAGAGTGCATTCGATTCCACTATGTCATCGATGAAGATATTGAAGAGCACCGCTCCCAAGACTGACCCTTGTGGGACACCACTCATGACCACTCTCCACCCAGACATAGAACCATTGATCACAACCCTTTGGCTGTGACCAGCCAACCAGTTCTTAATCCATTGAACAGTCCATCCTTCAAATCCATACCTCTCCAATTTAGAGAGAAGGATGTGGTGAGGGACCATGTCAAAAGCTTTGCAGAAGTCCACGTAGATGACATCCATCGCTCTTCCCCTGTCCACTGTCACTCCATCATAGAAGGCCACCATAATGGTCAGGCAAGATCTGACCTTGGTGAAGACATGTTGGCTGTCTTGGATCACCTCTTTGTCTCAGATGTGCCTTAACATGGCAACTAGAAGGATCTGCTCCATGATCTTCCCCCGCACAGAGGTGAGGCTCATCGGCCTGTAGTTCCCTGGGTCATTTTTTCTCCCTTTTCTTAAAAATGGGGATAATGTTTCCTTTTTCCAGTCACCGGAGATTTCACCTGATAGCCATGATTTTTCAAATATGATGGAGAGTGGCTTGGCAACCACATCAGCCATCTCTCTCAGAACCAGATGGCTTCCTGGCCCAAAGGCCTACAGAGAGGGTTAGGAACAAATAGGTTTTTAAAGTTTTTTGTACCTCTGCTGACCAACCAGGTAACAGCTCAGATCTTTCCTGTGCTTTCAGAGATTTTGACTCTTGTCATTTACTTGAAATTAATCACTGAAGAGACTGTTTCCACTCACCACCAGAGATGCAGCCTGACTGATAGGTGGCAACCCTGCCCACAGCAGAGGAGTTGGAACTGGATGATCTTTAAGGTCCCCTCCAACAAAACCCATTTGGATTTTTTTTTCCTATGATTTTATGCACTTTTCCCTGCACTTTGAAACTTCTCCCAAATTTGAAAGCATTTGAAACATGCCCAGCCTTGGGGACCAGTGACCCACGAGAAACAATGGCACAATTTTGATTCTTTGCTGCAGCAAACACCTCAGCTCCTTTCTGGCATGCTAACGTACAGTGTGGTAGGAGAAATATTTAGATGTCTAAAACAAGTCATATGAATCTTTCCTTAATATATGCCTATTTTTCCTCTCCTTTCATTTTCTTCTTTTTTTTTCACATCAAAGTGACTCACTCTGACATCTATCCAGTGGGTATGCAAAAATACTGGAGACAAATTCAATCTTTTTAAAAATTATTATTATTTTTTTTGATTGTAGATGATTTCAGTGCAAGATAATCACAGAGAACTAGTAGGGTGCTTCACATGTTTTGGTTTATTTCATGGCAACCAAATCAGTAATCAGTACCAAATTCTGCAAATGTGACTTAAGTAACTTAGTGACTTTGCCATTTTTCAAAGGCAATTTTTCAATTTCTATAGGAAATAATAGTTTCTATAATGCTTAAATTTCACTTACACTATCAGTTAGAATTAATTTAAAAACATTCAATGAAACGTTTTAGTTAAAATGTAGTGATGATAAAAATCTTAGTTTCAGTAATAAATTTGATTTATAAATATATATAAGATCCTACTTAGCACAATACAGTTTGGATACAAACATTAAAGGAATCTCTTCTTTAAGATATTCTTTGTAGAACTTAAATTTTCTAAATCTTAAGCACATAATTTTGTACACTCAAAAATCATTAAGGACTCTGGATTTGTCTAAAATCAACTACTTAACTTGTAAGGACAGAGTTAGTGATGGATCATGTTGGAGATCTACATTTAAAATATGTCAATATGATAGAAAATTATTTGAGCATTCCATTTATTGTGTAAGAAAATATAAAATTTTCCTCAGAAAAGAAAAACATAGGATCAGTTTTAGTAACTTGAATAATAACTTAACTAACCAGATTATGCCAAATTGGCAACAAAGAATCAAACACATTTATAATTTTATTTAGAATTCAGCATTTCTATTTTAGTACCTAAAACAAATGAGCTTTGATTTAGTGTTGTCAGTAGGTTCTCTTTTCCTTCTTCAGTGTGTTTTGTCTACTTATCTCTGCCAAATGATTTCTTTTCTTTTAAATAAAGGTTTTCATTATTATGTTTCTTCATTTCTCTTATTTTTCAGAGCTATTTTTTGGCATTTCAAGTTGACTTGAAATGAGCTGACTTTTTTTGAAACTGAAGTTAGTGACACAATTTTCTGTAATTTCAGCAAAAGTAATGTAGAGATTGCACTCTGTAAGTTTGGAAGCTAATATCTTCATTACTTATGTAAGTTAATCAGTTGCTTCTGGATGTGCGGAGATGGGATCAGGAAAGCGAGGGTACAGATAGAACTGAACTTGGCAAAAGATGTGAAAAATAAGAGATTCTACAGGTACACTGATCAGAAGAGAAAGGCCAAGAATAGTATACCCCTCTGATAAATGAGAAGAGAGAAATAGACATAGAAAAAGCTGAGGCACTCAACAAGTTCTATGCCTCAGTCTTCACTGACAGTCAGACTTTCTATGTCTCTCACGTCCCTGAAACTCTAGATGGGAACTGTGGGAGTAAAATCTCCCCCACTGTAAGAGCAGAGTAAATTTGAGATCATCTCATGAAACTGTGTATAAGTCTATACATGCATCCCATGGTCCTGAAAGAGCTAGCTGATGTGGTTGCCAAACTGCTCTCCATCATATTGGAAAAGTCATGGCTGTCAGACGAAGTCTTTGGCAACTGGAAAAAGGAAAATATCACTCATGTTTTTAAGAAAGAGAACTACAGACCAGTGACCCTCACTTCTGTGCCTGGAAAGATCATGAAACAGATCCTCCTGGAAGTTATGTTAAGGCACATGCAAGATGAGGAGGTGATCTGAGACAGCCAGAATGGCTTCACCAAGGACAGATCATGCCTGACTGCCTGACCAATCCAGTGGCCTTCTATGATAGAATGACAGCTTCAGTCAATACAGGAAGAGCAACTGATATTCCATACCTGGACTTCTGCAAGGCCTTTGTTATGGTCCCATTTCTCATTCTTACATCTAAATTGGAAAGATATGGATTTGAAGGATGGACTGCTTTGTGGATAAGGAAATGTTTGGATGGTCTTGGCAAAGGGTTGTGGTCAATGGCTCTATGTCCAGATGGAGGCTGGTTTTGATTGGTGTTCTCAAAGGGTCCATCCTGAGACCAGTGATCTTCAGCCTCTTTGGACAGTGGGACTGAGTACACCATTAGTAAATCTGCTGATGGCACTAAGCTGAGTGGTGTTACAGAAGGAAGGGATGCCATCCAAAGGGACCTGGAAAAGCATGAAAACCTAACAAACTAGAAAACCTAATGTGATTCAACAAGGCCAAGTGCAAGGTGTTGCACTTGCATCCAGGCAATTCCTGACACATACACTGCATGAACTCATTGAGAGCAGTCCTGAGGAGAAAGACTAGGGGCTTCTGGTGGATGAAAAGCTTGCACAAGCCAACAGTGTGCACTTGCAGCCAGGAAGGCTAACAATATACTAGGATGCATCAAAAGAGGGGTTGCCAGCAAGTCGAGGGAGGTGATTGTCCCCCTCTGCACCCATGAAGTTCCATCTGGAGTACTGTGTCCATGCCCGGGATCCCTAGCACAAGAACAATGTGGAGCTGTTGGAGTGGATCCAGAGGAGGACCATGAAGATGATCGGAGGTCTGAAGCACCTCTCCTATGAAGAAAGATTGAGGGAGTTTGGCTTATCCAGCCTGGAGAAGAGAAGGCTCTGGGGAGATTTCATTGTGGCCTTCTGGTACCTAAAGGAAGATGATAAACAGGAGGGAGAGCATTTAAAGCCAGGTTGGATGAGATCCTGGGCAGCCTGATCTAATGAGTGGCAACTCTACCTGTGGCAGGGGTGCTGGAACTAAATGGGTCTTTAAGGTCCCTTCCAATCCAAGCCATTTAATGATTCTATGAAAAACAAGTTTTGACATTTATATGGAACCAATGAAACCAATCTGAGCAGTCTCAGACTGAAAAATAAGTCTTCTATCAAGTGCAAGGCAACCGCATTTGATACTGGGCGTATGTGCAACAATCTAGCCCTGTTCCTGCATCAATTTCATGAGGCTGGATTTACCTCTTAGTGTTTCTAAATCAACATTTGTGTGTCATGGAGTCTCCTTCTCTGAAGATATTCAAGACCCACCTGGACGCCTACCTATGCAGCCTGCTGTAGGAAACCTGCTTTGCAGGGGGGTTGGACTCCAAAGTCATCTTAACCCCATCTTTTACTCTATTTCAAGCTGCTTACAGTCTTCCTTACTTTCACTCTACTCAAACAACCAAGTGTACTTAAAAATAAGTTGCTTAATTCCTTTTTGAAAAAGAGCATTACTACCACTCTTGTGAATGAACATGGTTGTACAGAGGGTGAGAAGACAGGCAATTAATGTGACGGGAATCCACTCAGCCTTCCTTTCCCACTGAGCATTTTCCCAACTGGAGAGTCAATAACATCGTATTTTTCAATAATTGTACATCAAGGTCTGTGTAAAAGCAGTGGTATGGATGATTAAATAACTGCAAGGTGAAATTTGTTTAGTAATATTTTCCACTGAGATGCATTAAAACAGTAGTGATTAGCAGGAATAGATGTTATCAAATAGTTTAAATATATGGGATTGAAACAAGACAGCAAAAAATGCACACTGATAACTTTCTCATTCTCTCCTTCCAGAGTGTATAGCTGACTGATAAAAAATACGACTTGTCTATCTTAGAAGACATAATTATGGAGGACTTAAAAAGGCATGTATGTATGCACTTAAGCATTTTTCAGAGTGAAAAAACACAATATACACTAGATATTGACTACAAAATGAAAATTTACTCCAACTGGGAAAGCTCTCTGGGCTGTCTTTGAGTAACATCGTGAAGGCCACTGAATTCAAAGGCAGTTAGACTTTGGAATTAGAGAACAAAAGTAGTCCAGGGAGTGAATTTTCTAGCTAGATAGAAAGGGTAGGAATTATTTGAAGCCATGAAGTGATTTGTTTCTTTATTTTCTGCATTTATTTAATAAAAAGAACTTATATATGTTCTCTGAAGAGACTGCAGGATAAAATACGGGGAGCTGAGGGATAACCATTTGTTATGGAGCTGAGATGGGATGGTGCTGAAAGATTAAGACAGGCATGACTGATATACTGAGCTGACTGATGAATGTGAAAGCTGGGCAAAGGTTGAGGTCCAACATTTTAAGTGTTTTTTTCAATCAACAATTGCAAAAAGAGAGGGAAATGAAGGAATTGGTGATCTGCTGAGTGATTTAATGAGAGACAGAGAGTAAGGAAGGGAGAATTTATTTTTGAGCACTGGAATATATTTCTCTGGAATTGATTTGTAGGTATAGAGAAAAACATCTACTCACCCACAAAGGGCAGTCCTGTAGTTAAATATCCATATTACCATTTCTGCCTGATACCATGTTTTCAACAGAAATTGTTTTAAATAGAATGCTTTGATGTCAGACCTCTTTGCTCTGGTGGAAGGATCTGGAAAAAATAAAACAGCTAAACAAAAGCACCTTATTCTGGTTTATTCTACTGATGATTTTACAGGAATGTTAGTATTTACCTCCTATTGAGTCAATAAAGGCATTCTGTAGGTCAATGAGAGATACTTCTTTCAAAGGCAGAATCTCTAGATGATTTGTCAAATTATATTAATGGCAGGAACGGAAAACTTTTCAGTGTTAACCGCATGGAAGTATTTTTTCTAGTAAGAGTTGATTACCATTTCTTTGACTATATAACCTGCAGTAATTTAGAGACCCATTACTTACCTCTCTCGATTTTCATATCGCATTGCTAGCATTTCCACTGAGTACTGGAACAACTAGCACAGGGTCAAAACTAAGGCTTTTAGAAGAGCTATGTTTTGCATTCCTTCTGTGATGAAATATGCATAGATACACAGTCATTAAACTTCAAACGAATTGCAGTTGTAAAACATTAAACACAGAAACTAAATGAAGTTTATAACACTTTGTAATTTACATTGACATTTAACCTAATTTACAGTGACTGCTGCTTAGTCCAGGTGGGTACTAAACTGCAGCTGTTCTTTAAACATTATTCTGTGTACCCTCTAGAGTCAGTTCTAATTTGTTTCACTTCTTTTTCAAAGCACTAGCTCCTGAGCTGTAAAAAGAGAGAGAGAAGAGAAGAGAAGAGAAGAGAAGAGAAGAGAAGAGAAGAGAAGAGAAGAGAAGAGAAGAGAAGAGAAGAGAAGAGGAAATAATTTGTTGTTTCTTTCTTTTTTCTTCCAGGCTGCACAGATCCTTCCTGTAATCAAAATACTGTAGAAAGGCACAGTAAGATTTTGATGCAAAATTGAGTGAGCTTGTGGAACTGCCTTTGGATTTAGTGGACTTTGGGTCACTCTAGGAGAAATATAGTCAGATATTAGAAAGATATTCATAATTTTGGTTTGATTTTCAAAATATTTTCATATAAAAAATCTTCACTTTTAATACAATGCCCTTTTATTTTGTAACTTTTCAGTTCTTTTCAGCCACATATACAAGAATATCAACAAAAATCATGACTTAGCATAAAGAATTAATATTTGATACTGTATACTCTAGAAACTTTCATCTTTCTACAAGACTACTTAAATTGCATTTAAGATATGTATGTGAGAAATGATATGCTGAACATATGGTAAAGTTTCAACACTGCTATTATCTTACCCTGAGGAATTTTGTTTGATAAATATTTTAATGCACTGAATATGAGAAAGAAGCAATGTCCTATCCACACGGATGCTTGTCAGCAACTAACCCATGTAAGTTTTCAATCCTTTACTTAGAAAGTAATCTGTAGAAAGGATCAGTTTCTCAAATCACTTAAGGATTTTCTCCTTCAGTAAAAACTCCAAAACAATATTAAAAATCCCTTTCTGTTACGCGACACATATGCTGTGTACTTGTCTGTATAAAAATGTATTTATTTATAACAATAATAAATTAGAAATACAGTAGTCAAGATCACAGATATGTATACTCAGGATAATGAGTCATACAATCACAAAATCATAGAATGATTTGGGTTAGAAAGGACCTTAAAGACCATCTAGTTCCAACTAACCTGCCATGGACTGCCATACTTTCCAGTACACCAGGCTGCACAGAGCCCCATCCAGTTTGGCCTGGACAACTTACAGGGAGATCCACAACTTCTCTGGGCAACTTGTTCCAGTGCCTCATTGCCCTCAAAGTGAAGAACTTCTTCCTACTGTCTCATCTAAATCTACTCTCCTTTAGTTTAAAACTGTTACCTCCTTTTCTGTCGCTACATTCTCTGACAGTCACTCCTCAGCTTTCCTGTAGGCCTTCTTTAGGGATTGGAAGGTTGCTACAAGGTCTCCTTGACTCTTCTCCAAGCTGAGCAACTCCAACTGTCTCAGCTTGTCTCTGTACTAAAGGTGTTCCAGCCCTCTGATCATTTTCATGGCCTCCTCTGAATCTGTTCCAACAGTTTCATGACCTTCTTATGATGAGGGCCCCAGAGCTGAACACAGTACTGCAAGTGAGGTCGCAAAAGATTGGAGCAGAGTAGGAGAATGACCTCCTTCAACCTTCTAGCTACACTAATGTGTTCCATCTATATTGCCAAAGAAGAAGATGGGTACAACAGCCAAGATTCTGGTTAAACAGAGTCGAAAATTCTGAGTTCTTTCCCACCTGGATTTTCCAAGCCACTAGGAATTCTCAAAAAATTCCAGAATCGGAGAATAGCTTCAGATGGGCAGGACTTCAAAGATCATCTGGTTCCAACTCGCATGCCATGGACAGAGTTGCCAGCCACTAGATCAGGCTGTCCAGGGCCCCATCCGATCTGGCATTGAATGTCTCCAGAGATGGGGCATCCACAACTTCTCTGGGCAGCCCGTGCCAGTGCCTCACCACAATCAGAGTGAAAAATTTCTTCCTAACATCTAACTTAGCTCTCCCCTCTTTTAGTTTAAAATCATTCCTCCTTGTCCAATCACTATCAGACCATGTAAAAATGTTGCCCCCCTCCTGCTTGTAAGCTCCCTTCAAGTACTGGAAGGCTGTAATGAAGCCTTCTTGAAGCCTTTTCTGAGCTAAACAAGACTAACTCCTTCAACCTTTCTTCATAGCAGAGGTACTCCAGCCCTCTGTTCCTCTTTGTGGTCCTCCTCTGGACTCAATTATACTGCCTGTGGGAGTGCACGTACAGGGAAACTTCTGCGTTCTCCCTACCCTACTACAAAGGGGAAAAGCTCACCTTATTCAAAGCAGTCCCTTCAACTTAGATCAAAGACGATCCAAATTCAGATATTAAAAAATCATTATAATTATATGTTAAAACCACTCGAATTAATGGAGCAGTATTTTTTTTTATTCATTTATTCTTACATAAACACTTGGCCACAGTTCTTGATGTGGCTTCTAAATTTGACTGCTACTGTTCCTTTCTCCAGTTTGAGACATGGTAATTCACAGATTCTGCACCTGAAATAGTAGCGTATCCAAAGGAGGGCTATGAGAGTGGTGAAGAATCTAGAGGGCAAGGCACATGAGGAACAGCTGAGGTCCCTGGCTTTGTTCAGCCCAGAGCAGAGCAGGCTGAGGGGAGGCCTCATGGCAACTGCAACTCCTCACAGGGAGTGGAGGGACAGCAAGCGGGTCTGAGGGAATGGCATGGAGCTGTGTCAGGGGAGGAGCAGGTGGGGGTTAGGGAAAGGGTCTGCACCAGAGGGTGGTGGGCATGGAACAGGCTGCTCAGGGCAGTGAGCATGGCCCCAGGATGTTGTAGTTCAAGAACCATTTGTAAAACACCCTCAGAAATACATTCTGAATTTTTGGTGATACAGTGTGGAGCCAGGATTTGGACTCAGTGATCTTTGTGGATCCCTTCCAAGTTGGAATATTCTATGATTCTTCCAAAAGAGTGTAGTGATATAGTCTAGACCATCAAAGGAAGCAGCTTTAAGCAAGAATAAGTATGCCATCTCTTAACAGGAGTAACTCAAGCTCAAGAAAACAAATGATATATGGAATTCATCATCAAATGGCATAATGCCACAAATTAAACTACCTTCAGAGAGTCAATTTTCAGGCTGTGACTTGCTTTCTTGAGCAACAAAATTGGTTTCTGGGACTCAGGTAGCTCACCTCAATGAAAATATTGTGTTAAAACCACTTCATTTACTTAATCCTGTGAATAATATTATGGACTGATATAGTGGTATGATTGAACTTATCACTTCATGGATAAGAACCTGAGAAAAGTGTCATCTCAACGCCACTTATCATCTGAACAGATAATTAAGAGAGAAGAGACTGGAAAGGAAATTAACAATTCAAGTGGATAGGGTACTTAAAATCAACACGTGGTCTAGTCTACTTGTTTATTTATTTGAATGTTTTCTACCGTCTGTTATTATTCCAGCTAGGTGAGAAGTTTCAGATGTATGGATGGGAACAATGCCATTAAGAGGATTTTAGGAAAAGGGCAGGGGGCATTACACAAGTCAGCAAGTACATCCAAGAAATGGGCAATTGCCCTCAAATGTTTCTTTCTGGACAAAAAAGATTTTTTTCCTGTTTACACAAGTGCAGTTGCCTGAATTATATATGGCAAATGGCAGCCTGAAAAAAGAGCTTTCATACTGAAGGTTGCACCTCTTGTCCTCCATGCTAGATGATTATAGTTGTGTCATGGTTTTATGATTTCTGTTATCAGTATTCTACATCATAACATCATGTAGTGCACTGGTAGTTAAAGAGTTAATACTGCAGTTCCATGGATTATCGATATTTCTGGGTACCTGTGTCAGAAGAGAACTCTAGCCACCAGAAGACTTCACTGTTCCATTTCTGTTTTCTGTTCAGATAAAACTGTTCGGGAGTCACAGGGCTGTCCCTTGTTTCTGCTTGACTCTGCAATGTGTGCTCCCTAGCCATCTTGTCTTCATCATTAGAGTAATACTTTTGGCTTTTGGACACTCTCATTTTATTTGATTTATTAGCTTCAATTCCAATTATGTTGTATTATTTTGTGTTATTCTGCATTTCACTTTCATATTTAGTGAATTAGTTTTATCCCTTAGCTCGTTGTTGCAGTTCTGTTTTTAGACCCAACTCCCTACCTTCTTCCCTACTCCTCTTCCCCCTCTCCTGGACATGAGTCCATGGGTCTCTCTGGCCCATCAGCCATGGAACTGGGCTGAACTGTGCTGGAACCATAACAAATTGTTACTGGATTTTATTTTTAAAGAGAAGCAAAATTTGTGAATGAACTGTTTTTGTTTATTGTCTGATGCGGTGGAGGTATAATTGATACACTACGGTATCCAGATCAAGATTACCAAATCTTATGAATCCTCTTAGAGATAGAAGTGTCATGTAAGAAAATTAGAAACAGTGGGCTACCCATACTATCTTTCAGTATATCTTTCTTTTGCACAACAGCATTTTTTTTTTTCCTTTCTTGCTTTAGTTTCCAAAGAAAGCATGAAAAGAAAGTTTAATAACTTAAACGGAATGAAAAAAAAAACCAAAACTGTTTGCTTTAATTTTCGTATTGGAAAATACAAGAAACTAGGAAAACACAGAACAGACAAATATGGAGAAAAGAATAAAAAATAGAAATATCAGTCATTTCTTTCTATTAGGAATATACAGAAATCTTTTTCAAGTATAAGGTGTCAATAAATGGTTTTCACCCTCCAAGTTTACATACTTTTTTTACTTTTTTTGAAAGAAAGAAAAAGTAAGGAGGAAGAAAAGTGTGAAGAAAAAGTAAAAATTGCTTTTGGTATTCCTAGTTATATATTCCTTTAAAGATGAAAATAATTCATAAAACTACATTAGTTTTATAAAGAAACACAAAACAACAGCAATGAAAAACACATAAAAAAAGCTAATATTTACCTGAAATCCCTTGTCTAAATAATCAGTGTTGGTTTCACACTGATGTCTGGCTAAGCTCCACCACACTGGTTCCTCAGTCCCCTCAGAGGAAAAAGGTGAAAGATGAAAAAAGGTTTTTAGGTTGAGATGAGGCGAAGTGATCAAACACTGATTATTGTAATAGACAAAACAAACTGAGCATAGGGGTATAATATAATTTATTACCTAATGATGTCAGACTAGAGCAGTGAGAACTAAAAGCAAACTATGACTATTTGATAAAATTTCAACATCAGTATATTGTTACTCTCATAACAAACTTCAGTTTTAGCTTCCTGTTATAACT
Organism: Aquila spilogaster; assembly: GCA_024606505.1. Classification (NCBI taxonomy): domain Eukaryota; kingdom Metazoa; phylum Chordata; class Aves; order Accipitriformes; family Accipitridae; genus Aquila; species Aquila spilogaster. The sequence goes on from JANHGO010000041.1 coordinate 24,356,695, forward strand.
TGTAAATATTTTACCTCTGCTATATATATATATAACTATATATAACTAGTTATATATATAACTATATATATATATAGTTAATCATGGGATTTAATAATTCTTAACTGATATAAATACCATAGTGCTATTTAATTAAATCTTACTTCAGCAAAACACCAGTGCACATGTCCAGTTAGTCTGAAAACCATTTTCTAAATATTTAAATTCCAATAAAATCAAGGATGATAAAGCAATGCAAAAGAAGTTATGAGAGAACTACTACACCAGTGGGAATACTTGAATGCATGTTGTGGTTCCTCTTTCCAATTATGAGAACAAAAGAAACAGGAAGCTTATGCTGGCAAAGGTAAACATAAAAAAAAAAAACAAAAACTTGCTGTCTTACAAATTCTGCTTTTCACCAAGTGAAGCATGAATGTTGGTTGACTTTCTCCACTATATAGTTACAGAGCAGCTCCAGCTGCTCCCACATGGACCTGCCGCTGGCCAGAGCTGAGCCATGAGTGATGCTGGGTGCACCTCTGAGAGAGCAGATTGAAGGGAGGGAAACAGTGCTGTGCAACTGCAACTGGGAGAGAGGAGTGAGAGATGGGAGAGAAGTGGCCCTGCAGCCCACGAGGTCAGCGCAGGAGGAGGGCAGGAGGTGCTCCAGGCTCAGAGCAGCAGTTTCCTGCAGCCCAGGAGAGGCCCATGAAGGAGCAGACTGTCACCCTGCAGCCCACTGGCACCACACAGAGCACATATCCACGTGCAGCCATGGAGGAGCCCGCAGGGCAGCAGTGGATGAGGCCTGAAGGAAGTGTTATGAAGAGATGAGAGACAAAGACATTATAGATCATATGCTGGAATAGGGGATTCCAAGTAATTGACTTCTTTTAGCATCTGTTTGAGAAACATCTACTTAATTTGGAAGTAGTGTAATCAGACACGTACTATAATAACACATTTGAATAAGGAAGAAATTTCAGGTTTTTTCCTCTTAACTTTTTTTTTTTTCCTCTGCTTTCAGAAGCTTTTAAGAATTGAAAAATCTTTTCTAATGATAATATCATTTTTATTTCTTTTTAGAAGGAAACAAATGTCAAAAGTTTCAACTTTCCTTTTCTCATACAGCTATTTGAAAAGTTGTATCCAATTTTTGTGAAGAGCTTTTTATCCTGGAAGTGCATTTTCCAGTATGTTCCTTAGCATTTTCCAAGCTGTACTACTAATTCCTTGAATGTATACACAAGCTCAGAAGCCTGGAGAATTTGCAATAATTACACAATTTGTGGAAGTAACGAGCCACAGAAGAATCTATAGACACTAAGGAATAAGTTTCAAATGTAAAACATGGATTTAAGTCCTTTTAACTTAATAAAAACAGGCAGAGGGTTTTTACTTCAGGAACACCAGATTTAGTACAATCTTATTTAAATCCAAACTGGAAAGATATATATTCAACTGGATTTCAGATTGTTTCGTCTTCATTTCTAGCAGAACAGCAAAAGCTGTTAACTCTGTAGTGCATCACCATGACTAAATGGAAGATGAAATAAGCCAAGAAAAGCTCAATCTATATTGAATTCAGACTTCAAGTTCACTTTCAGGTCATATAGAGATAAGAAGAAAAAACACATAGTACAGACACACAATGCTGCCTTTACCCTTTCTGTTAATTATTCTGATGGTTTGGGGATAAAACCTGGCAGATATGTCAGCATGAATGATTTTTGGATTTTGATTTCAAGAAAGTGCCCTTGAGGGAATTTGTACAAGAAGGAAATTAAAGAAGAAAGATATTAAAACACTGAATGTATGCTTTTTGTTGTTAAAGTTCAAAAGGGTCAGTTACTATTTTTCTCAGTCAAAAGCTCAACACTTGTATAGAGTTTACACTTCTTTAATTCCAGGTGAAGAATTTGTAGTTTGCTGCAAAGTTGTTTATTGTCTAATCAGAATCTTTCAAGATTCATTTAAACGTATTCAAAATCTTGGACATTCTTTTTGTCAAATGAATCAGTAATTTACTGTACAATGTCTACGTCTTGAAGCTACAATGACATTTGGTGTATGCTAGCACTGATATGTTATACTGAAACACTATGATACTATTTCAAACAACATGCATCTTCTAGAGCTAGGAAAATATTTTTATGTTCTAATACTTTACATAGAGACATTAGAACACTGATGTAAATCACATGTACCCTCTTTTAGTTTATTTTCCATTAAAATGGAAGTAAGATTTAATTTTCTTCAGAAATATTAGTCTATTTGTCTCCTTCATGTCTATAAATTTGGTTGTGAAAATATTGTTTCCAGAGACATGGTAGTGGTATCCTTCCTGCTCAGCTTCATGTCTGCACTTTATATGTCTGCATACTAGCTTGTAACCTAATATGCTCTTCAAGGTCAATAGACAACAATATCCAATGATTCATCTGACCTATTTTAATCATCTATTTTAGGATGAGATGACTCATGCTTTGAAAGTGCCAATTTTACTCCACTTACTGTGAAAAAGTCTTGACAACTAGCTGACATGAAAATATCTATATTGCTGATGCCTATATTTGTGATCTCATGAATGCCATTCTATGTATCTATCTTCAGAGCTCTTTGATTTCCCCTTCCTTTATTTATGAAAATTTTGCTCATCCAATCAGTGAGTCAAAACAAAATTGTATAGCACTGCTGAATCTGCATATATCATAAGTATCAAAAAAATACTAGCACATTTTAAACAATCACAGTGAAGGAAATTCGCATGTGGGCTCAATTCTGCAAGTCAGTTTTTTTCAGAATAAAGGAGCTTCAGAAAAAATTATTTTATCACTTGGTTAAAAGAAATTCAAGATACAGTATTTTTGTAAGTGATATGATTGGTCTGCTACTACATCTAAAAAGTGACACCCTTCCATATGGATGGATGCAGTAATATCACTGTAGAAGTATATACTGTATGAAGAAAAAAAAAAGAATAAAAATTTCACTATTTTGATAACAGTGAGTTTCTACCTTCTTAATCACACTAAAGCAGTGAAAGGGATGTTCTGCATGAAAAGTGTCCTGAATACGGTTTATATTTAATGAATGATAGGAACCAAAGTTGTTTAACCATTTTTTTTTTTTTAATGTAGTAATTAAACATGATGATATTATGCCAGTTGGTCACACACAGTAATGGGAGAAAAACTTCAGATGAACTGGCGTGCTTCCGTATCCTCCTCCCAGCATTTAATGAACGAGACCTTTAGTACAATAATATCATTTATCTTTTTGGAAATTACTGGAGAGATGAATTTTCACCAGGCAGGTGGGAAATTCGTGTAGATTCTAAACCTTACTTCTTACTTCTGTGCATCAAAATTGTATCTAAGTACTCCAGCTATCAAGTAAACAAAACTTTCTCTAAAGAGTTATCCCAGATGTTGCTGTATTTTTGCTTTGATTAGATCTATTTATTTTTCTTCATTCTAAAAACATAAATACTAAAAAACATTTTGATGAGTACAGATAACCTTTTATCCCTAAATATCAAATCTCTCTATCAGCTGAAACTCACTTTCTTATTTTTTGAAACATAATCTCAGTGTTCAACAGTGTTATTCACAACTGAAATATGTATTAGTATATGAATAAAGAGCTTGTGAGAACAGTTGTTGACTAAGGTTTGCAAGTGTAATCAATCAACTAAGTATAAATCGATCATAGCTGTCAATATTGCAGGGATTTAGAAGTATGATGTTGTAATATACAGCAATTAATTTTAGAAACAAGCAGGTTTCCTCTCATACCATATTCTTATTGGTCATTTCACAGGTCTAGTAGGTTAATTATAGGGTTGACTAAGAAAAAGTGTATTTATTAATATATGATTATGAACAAATCATACGTGATTTTACAGGAACTACTGATGCCTCAAATCAATCTAGGCAGTGAACAATACGGTTAGCAGTATGGATGAAATGGGTCTGGCCATCCAGTCCTTGTCTTGGCTGGTGAAAAAGTTACTAAACGTTGTCTTCAAAATTGTAGCTCTCTACACTGGTCATGAGAATTTCACTGCATGTATCTGTATGAGATGTCTTGCAATTCCAACCTTTGATTGTCTTAATTAAAGAAGATAAACATTTTACTACATTTCCTTTCTATTTGTCAGAAGGCTGAATAAAGGATTATGAAGGATAGCTTTGTCTTGCTGCGGGTTTGAGTTGGATACAGTCTTTCATGTGTGAGTTTGTTACTGGATTTGTAATCTAATTCCTTGCTTTCATTCCATACAAAGGGCTTTTGAGCACTATGGATGCATGGTTATCTTTTTTTATTATTTTCAAAAGTTGTGTCTGGGAAACTGCCTATACATCTTTACTTGCCTTTCACGAGTTTTTAACTCCCAGCAATCCTGAAAGGAGTAGGAAAACTCAAGAAAAGCTGAGCATGTTCAAGATTTTCAGCCGCTCACTGGATTATGGTTTCAAGGTCACTCACTGGATTATGATAACATACAAAATCAAATTCTTAGTGAGCCATGGGTTTTCAATAAAAACCAGATTTATTTGTGAAAATTAATAGGCTCTGCCTTATTTTAACAGCTTTGGATGTACATAGGTAATGCACAACGTCTACATCCACAAAAAATATGTTGTTGGCATTTTTTATTTTGATCTGCAGCATGGAAATATTAAATGCCATATTCTGTCATTTTTATTGTTACTGAGAAGCAGCTGAATTGATATAAATGAGCATAACTTTCAGGAAATTTAAGGATCACAAAGTTATGTCTTTAATTGGTTTGTAATGACAAGGAATTACACAACAAATCAAAAACACTGTTACTTAGATATTTCTAAGAATTTATTTAATATTTGATTTCTGATGTTTTTACCAGCTTTAATTGCGTTGAAATTTTCTAATTAATTTTAGGAGGAATACTCATGAAGGTACCTATTTATTAGTGAACTTGAAGATGTATAACGTTTCCTCAAGTGAACAGTGTACTCGTTGTTAAAAAACAAAAAACAAAAAAAAAAAAAAACTGAGCATAGAGTTATAAATAAAATCTTGTCAGAATGAAAATAAAATGGAATATAAAGTCATATAAAGATGTGATTTATTTTTGGAGAAAATTTGTTTCCTGAAACATTAAGAAAGATAGATGTCACTCTCATTTTATCTGCCAGCTTAAAAGTCTCCAAGCTGAGCAAAATGTTGCATATTTCTGTTCCATGTAATATACATGTTCCATGTAATTTCTTAGGATGCACTTGGAATATCAGAGGTTTGCTATCAAAAGCAGTCAACTGCTGTAGCAGAAGAGATGCTGAATTTATACAGATAAATTAACTGTGCACAGAAGTTAGTGGAGTATAGCTCCCCTCTCTGAAGAAGAAATATTGGAGAATTAGTCTTTATTAATTCAAGCAATGCACATTCAAATACATATGGATACTCAAGCATACATAAATATACATAAATGTACGACTGTGGTTATTAAAGCAATATTCACTTAATCAGTGACCATATGATAATTAAGTGAGGGGGAGTTTCAATCATATTTGCAAGCAGAAAATGTAAACTTCAAAGATACGTTCAAAAATATGAGTAAAAGTTTTGCAACTGTTAATATTTGTTAAAGCTACATGTGATGTCTTAATCTACACTGGCATACTTTGATATATCTGCTATCCTTTTTAATTTCTCAAGCCTTATCATAGTACAAATTATTAAAAGAGCTTTAATTTTTCCCTCACATCATTTATTAAAGTTTTTAGTGCAGAATTCATCTGTTCATATGTTAATATCTACATCTGAAGTAGTCATCTATATCTGAAAAGAAGGAGGCAATTACCCTGTGTCACCTCTTAACATTTAGAGCTGGAAATGTGATATCTCTATGATCAGAAACATGTATCTGCATTTAAATTTTTTGAAAAAACTTCACATTTCCTGAACAACCTTTTTCATGTGCTGGTTTACTTACTGAATACTTATCAAAACTTTGTTAATCCTACAGATTCTATGCATCTACTTCCATTTTGAACTAACTTCCACTTGATTTTTTAAAGATCACTTCTAAATGCGAAAATAAGACAACCTTCTCATATTTTTAAGATCTATATATAAAAAAAAGTTAAAACCATGCAGGAAGTGAAATAATTATTTTCACTAGAAATGTGTCCTGAAGGACTCCAGTGAAAAGGAATTTAAAGAAGGCCTACATGCAGGTGACGGTATTGCCTTAACCTGAAGCTACATGACCAAAAACCTCAAGCTGTACAAAATGATAACTTTGGTTTAATAGCAATATTTGAAAATATTTTCTAAAAATAAATTAATAGCCTCTCAAATGGCTATTGCATAATTACATTAACGTCACACTGGCACAAATATAACAAAGTAAATGTGTCAGCATGTAAACAGAAGTAAAGTTCTTTGCTTGTGATTTCTACTAATTTGATGGGAAAAAGGCTACTCAGCCTGTCTCTCATCTCTTTGACGTAATTCTTAACAAAATTTTCCTTTTCTTCCATCGCTGTTTATTTCCTTGTCATGAAGTCACCATGGTTTCCACATTTTTATCAGCTTCCAAATTTTAAAAACTTGTGTTCCAAAGAGACTGATTTTTAGAGGTACTGAGAAACAACTGTTGTCAACTGGTTTGTTGATGCTCTGAAGTACTGACAAACCTATCCCTTAGACTTTTGTACCACACTGGAATCAAACACAGAAACATAAGAATAACTAGGCATCTCTAAATGTAGCTTCTTACCCTGTGAACAGATTTGCACCCACCTGCGCAGACTCCAGGAATCCCAGTTGGCTTTCAGACAGATGAAGTAGACAATGACAGAACTGGGTTCCTCAATAAATATTCATTGCAAATTCTCTAATGAAATAAAATGCAACATTAATGTTGCCTGAAAAATATGAATTTGTCAAGACCCAAACTCTGGGCTTAAGTATTTGAACAAATAATTATAAAATACACTACAATAATTTATTTTTACATGATGTTGTAGCTAAAATGCATTGTTTAGATGGTGATATCTTTATGATCACTCATATTTCAACTAATTAAGAAAATAAAAATTTAATAAAACTTGACATCAATATTTTAGACCAACACACTGTAGTTGATGAATTTGCTGTATTTTTTTGTTCATGCATATTCAAAGATTCAAGAGAATCGTTGCTCTCTAACACGGTAACTATTTCAGTGCTATTCATATAGTGTACCACATATACAGGAAGTATTCTGGTCTCCCAATCAAATATTTTTGTTTGTTTGTTCCATTTTTTATTTAACAAAGTAATAGGAGTGGTAAAATTTTATTAAATCTTAAACAGAAAATTTAATATTTATATACTTCCCCAAGGTAAAAACAAAACAAAACAAAACAAAACAAAAGAACATAATTATCTTAATAATTTATTGCATTATTTTCTATTGATAAAGTAACAAAATCAGTAAAACACTATGCAGAATATTGATAGACTAGAATTATTATGACATTAACTGAATGTAGCAAATTATTAAGCAGTTAAGTCACTCTAAGCCTTATATGTTTGAGGAGATTCCATAACTCAGTGTAGCACACGCCAAACAAAGAAATCTATTAGTAAGTGCTTTACAAGCAAAACAAAGAAATCATATTGTTCAATTTAGCTATAAATTAACTGGGTTTTTATTCCCTAGTGTCGTAAGATAGTTTCCCCAAATGCATTCTGATCTCTTTAGTAGACTCATTCTTTTCTAGATCTTGGCAGATATCATAAAACATCTGGAGCAATAACACTCATCTTGCTAGACTTTGTATGTTATCTACTTTAAATAACTTGTTTGTTCAGGGCCCAGCTCTGCTTCTCTTGCTTCTTCATAGCATTTTGATGAATGAAGATCAGAAAGATGCACAAGCAAAACAAAGCTGTTATTTTCTATTTCTATTGTCTCAAGGCAACTTGTCCTTCCCAGACTTCTGGAAAGAAGCCAGTGATCTTACTTCTTACTGCATATCACTGGTACTTTGACCTCAACATCATACCCTTGAGGTTCATGCCAAACCATCAGAGCATGTAGAGCACTCACAGTATTTTTCTCGGGAACAATATCCAGCATCTGTTAAGGCTTTGATCTGAATTTTGGATAGATACTGTACTAGGCTTGCAGGCTGAAGCTCAGCTCTCAACAATTAAGCACTCATAAAACCAGTGATCCTCTACTTGAAAACAGTGAAGTGTCCCTTGGATATCACCCCTGATCAAATTTTTTGATCACTCCACATTGCTGGACTCTCTCCTGACTCCTCAGAAGGACACAGAGCAGTTTGATGATCTCTGCTTAACTGTGTATATGATACTCATTTTCTCTCTTGCTGTTTCTCCAGCAGATTAAAATGTGAATCCATGAGTGGAATCTTTTATGAACAGGCTACATTATGTCAAGGTTAAATCTGAAAAGTTTCTTTCTGTTGGAAAAAAAAAAAGAGAGAGAGAGAAAAGTTGTTCTGCTCCATGGAGATGGGTCCTGCATAAGGGTTATAAAGGGCACATAAAATGTACAAGGACAGGCTGCATTTATAGAGGGTGAAGTGGACTGGAATAGAACACAGTGTTTTTTGTTATTTCTTCAAAACCTGACATGACGTTCAGTGAAGGCAACCAGAAGTCAAATCTGAGAGAACATATGAATGGTAAGCTCACAATCACCTTATGTACTGCAGAAAGATATGTGAAGCACTGAATATGCAATTTCATTATTATTATTTTTTAATTCTGAAAACTACTCTGGATAAAGAGTGTTCTGTACTGAGAAGATTGAAATTGTTCCTCATTACTTTCATGCCTCTAAAGTACACATCAGCTGAGAAAGGAAGATCAGTAGAAGAGAAGGAAAAGAATCAGTTAAACAAAAATCAGTTTAAAAATGCACTTTTTTTTTACATCTTTGAAAGAGCAGACAGTATGTATAAGCAGACAAAATATAAATGAATAAGTCAACATCTAATCTTAATTTTGGGAGCTGTATAGTCCACTCTTTTTCCTCCTTGTTTTTGCATATGACAAATACAGAAGTTTAAAAGCTTCATGGGCCACATATCTTACACTTTGTTTATATTGCATACATTTACTTTAAAAGAAAAATATAAAATACCGAATACTCCAAACTGCTTGATTAGTTTAGAGAAAACTTAATTCTGTCTTCTTGAAGAAGCAAGAAGGTTTAGTTATCTGTGATTCACTAGATCACATTCTTAGAGGTGACCTGAAGAAAAATGAAGGTACATGAGCATCTGCTGAAAAGCACTGTGAGTTAAATTTGGAAAAAGTCATATGTATCTGCAAAATAATAGAATAGCAAAACTGCAAATGCAGAAATTCAGGAATGGGGAAAATCAAGAAACAGTCAAGGAGGTTATTGCACTGCAAAACATGCTGAGAACAGTAGAGAAAAGCACCTGAGCAGTACACCACGGAGAGGCCACCCTAAGCAACTCTGTAAGATGAAATCAACATGCAGACTGAATTCACTTAGTTGTGCTTTCCATAAATATGATTTTGTTGTTGTTCTCATCCTTTGTCATTGCTCATAGTGATGGCTTCCTTTATGCTGAGCTTAGGATTGGACCTGGATGCTGCTGTGTTAATCATTAGTCTTAACAGAGTTTACTGACAAAAAAGAAGCAGTAAGGCAGTAAGTCCTGAACTCTTTTCCCTGCACTGATCACCTAAGTGTCAAAGCACTCAGAGTTCCCCGAAGGCCTCAGTGCCAGCAAAAACGTAGCAGGAGGAAAAACACGCTGAACAATTTTCTGAGCACAGATGATAAAGGGTCAAGCAATCCTTCCAGTACACAAGCTTGTAACTAATGAGCTATTCTATTCTCCTGGGAAGAAGGAGATTCTGGATACAGGTGATGAAAGAATCTCTTTTTCACAGAGTTTGGGTTATGTTACCCACTGAAAAATATCATTTATTTTTTTTACTATTCCTTCTCGCAACAAGCATGAACCCTAAGCAGACAGTTTCTTCCTTGTGTTAACTGCTCTACAAAGAAGTCCAAAACATTCCCTCAGGCTCACAGTCCTTACAGACATATGATAGCTAAACAACTCCTTCAACTAAAGCTGCAGTCTATTTCTTAAGAGCACAGTGCTGGCTTCTGACTCCCATGTTGAAACAGTGGTCTCAAACTGTGACATGTCTATAGGAAGGAAGGCAAAATACAAAATCCAGGTTTTACATAGCCCCTTCGTCTGACTTAGGACCAAATAAGTTAAGTGATGTTAACTCTGCATTCAACTTTCTGGACATCGGAGAAGCATTGAAGATGATAGGTTCTGCTGGGAAGGAGGAGGGTGTCTGACTGAGGACAAAGCTGCAAAGCTGCATCTCTTGCTTCCCAGATTCTGACGCATTCTTGATGTGAAACTTCTGAAAGTCTTGACCACTTCTGTTTTGTGCATCAACCAAAGATATAGATAACAAAGGTGCTTTTCTTGGTATGATGCGGAGGTAAGAAAGTCAGAAAAGAAGCAGAGTGATGAAGAGCATGGACATATAACTATCAAAACATAAAAACAGCATAGCCAGGCTGGATTAGGGGACAAATAAAAATTAGAATGAAACTACAAACTTCTCCCTTCTGGATGCAGGAAGTCCAGGACTTTGTCACTCTTAGGATTTTTCTTTTTTTCATTTCCAAAGCTTTACAAATGGATTAAGTGTAACAGGTTTCTTCTTCAGCATCTTGACCAAAGGCAACCTTGACTGCAGTAGAGTCATGGTTTATTTAGCACAGTTTATCATCTCTGTCTCCGTGGATTTTTCTGTTCACACTCATCAGAGCTGCAGCAGCTAGTATGACACAGTTAATGCAAAGGCTTGTCACAGAAATGAGGCAGGTATAATCACTTACAGAGGTGAATGGTGAATCTGTGTGGCCCTGTTTTTGTGGCTGATTTAGATTTAAGGATCACTGGTGCTAATAGGACCTAGTTGTGTCACTGAGAAGAAAAGCCTGTTGATTATATTTGTATCTTATGACGATACTATGCAGTTAACATTCAGCTTTTTTGTTGTTGTTTTTGTTTTTGTTTTAAGCATCGTGCAGTAGTCAAGAATGCAGTATTTGTTGTAGATGCCATCACCATCCTTTCCTTAGGAGGAGCTCCATTAGATTGACAGAATTTCTTTATGAAATTTAATTAGAGGTTTTCTCTGACAATCTTAGGTATTTAAAATGCTTTAGTAATTGCTACTTAAGCAAAATTGAACTATTTAAAAATTACCATTGCTGAGGACAGTAAGGACTTTGACTATATGCTCAAAATTTTACTTCTAAAAAGTGCCTGGTCAAGATCTCACAAAATATTTATACAGAAGTTTACATCTACATGCAACAGCAGTTCTCAACTTCTAATTCTTAACCTAAAGACGATTTAATGTGAGAATTTTTTATTAAGGTAGCCTTACTATCATCTAACTTTAACTATATGAAAATTGTGTATGTAGAGAAGAAGTCTATAGGTTCTTTCTATAATCAATGGTAAGGGACAGGCAAGTCCAAAGGCTATTAGATATTTTAAGCTGGGAAATATTTAGCTATCAGATGACTCCAAAGGGAGTCCAGATAATGAACTTAGACTTGATGTTCAACTTTTAGAAAGCTAAAGTTAAGCGAGATTAATCTCATTCTTCATTTGCAATTAATAATAGATGCAATCATTATAGTAGTTCCATTTTCACAAATGTCATTACAATAAGAAGGCATAAACATGGTATTATTAACATAATAAAGATATGCAAGTCATACAAATGGAAGCAGTTAATTTTTCCATCATTTTTTTTCCAATCACAGCCCTTAAAAATCTTAACTACTCCTTGTTCTGTTATATTACATATTTCATCTTCTCTGTCTGAAAAACTTCTAATTCCTGACCTGTCCCTTTCTTCTGATTGTTCCCTTATTAATGTGTTTATTTTGCTTCCTCCCTTAAAAACAAGGATATATCTTTCCATGCCACACTGTATGTACCCGTATTACAAGGTATATGATACAAATCTTTTCCTTCCTCCTGTTTCCAGTCATCAAAGAATTCATCAGTTTATAATGAGCTCCACACAGCATTGAATTTAAGTTATTTCAGCAGTCTCTTTCAAAATGATGATGTCTCTTTCCCATCATAGCTGGATTTAGGATAATTGCTTCCCTTAAATTAATCAAAGTCTGCCCAATCTCAGTACTCACTATAGGGTATTTTTAATGGTCTGTAGTGGTCCATTTATGGAATGCTCAGATCAGTCTTTGGGCAGCGTGATGTTACCCAGAGTACTTAAAATTTTACCAATTTTACTCAAAAAGAAAAGTAATACAGAGTATACATATGTAGTTGCTACCCTGGTAGTGAGCATCCTGGTGGTATAAATAGCAACATAAAAATGACTATCTGTGTAGTATTTTCTTTCTTTATTTATTTTTCTCTAAACAAAGCTAACTCCATAATATCAAAGCATTCTTAGTCAGATGCTTCATATTTTACCCTTAACCTCTTTTATTAGATATTGAGTGACTGATTATGTTTAAACCAAAGGTAGCGTAGAGTAACATGGAGTTTAATTCTATACAGAAAAAAAAAAAAAGGATAAATAGTTATGATAGTCTTATGGTGAAGGGCTGTCTCTCTTTTGAGTTCCTTTGCAAAATTATGACCTTAAGCATTTTGTCATTGCTCTGAGTTTAAAATTTGCTAAGCTTTGATTGTTCTTGATTTCAAAGACATGGATGCTCAGCTTTTTAATGAAGAGGCTATGGTTAACCATTCTGCACCTCAGTTTCCACCTTTAAAAAATGAAAGCCATTAGCAGTTGTCCACTTAGCGAGTCTTGCAAAGCTAAGTTACCTGACAACTGTAAAATATCCTGAGATCTTGCTGTAGAAGGTGTTCTGATATGGAAGCCTCACAGTGGCATTACAGCATTTACAAATGCAGGGAACAAAATCAGCAATTTGGGGGACAGATTATTTGCAAACAGTGTGGGAGAGGGAGGTCTCTGAGGACTAATTTAATCCTCTGTCTGAAGATGTAAATGTGCTGATGATGCCAGCTGAAAAGTTTTGTTCTGTATAACAACATGAATTGTTCAACTTGAAGATCTGTAAGATGACGTTTTAAAATTTTTTCAAGACATTATTTCACATAGAGATGTGATGTCATTAATGTACATGCTGCTGTAGCAGGATGGGGACATGCATTTGGAATATGACACGTTAGGGCAATTGCATAATTATTCTGACAAACTATGGTAACAAGCACATTATTGTAGTATCATTAATGCTTGCCACAATAATGAGTTCATGTGTGAATCATAGGATCTGGAGCAAAATGTCATGCCAGCACTGCTGTGCAAGGCAACATTCACAGCCAGTACAAAGTCCTGAAGAGGTTGCTCATTGGTGATTTAATCTGTCTTGAAAGGGCTACATTCCTGCAAGTATTGGCAAAATTTTTATGATCTGATGTTTCGGAAAAAAATTTCCAAACTGTCTCCATGGTATGATAATAAAGTAATTGAATAAGATTTCTTTTTCTCCTATTATATTTTTCCTCAAACTGTTACTAACAATGTAAGACTGCAGATACAAGCCTTGTGTGGCTTGTTGTGCATTTCAGCGTTTGGAACTGTATGAAATATGCTATCCAGTGGAATATGCACAGAAAATGTTTCTTCTTATTTATATCACCTCCATAAAAGTGTCTGCCTTATTCTTGCACAGATTAGTTTTCATTAAACTTCTTTATAGAGGGGATTTGTGGAAGTGAACTTCTTATTTACTATCTAGCAGTAGCACTACGCTGCTAATCTTGAGAAACAACTGCCACTCCCAGGTATAAATGATACATGACAACCCTAAAAAGAACATTTATAACATCATGTAAAAGTGAAATAAATACTTATTTTTCCATTACTCAGCAGATTTCCTTTTCTCTGTCCTATCAGTGGCGGCAAGGTTCTCTAAATGTGAAGACTGGATCAGATTAGAATTCATAGAAAAAAATACTGCATAGAAGGAAGTGAATTGTAATCTTCATTTGTTATTCTGAGCCAGGGAAGTTGAACGTTTACAATAATGTATTGTTGAAATACTCGGGCAACACCAGAAGCTAGGGAGATTTGGGAGAACACTTGAGGATCATAAAAAGTTAGCAGTCTTTTTTCTTTCTTTGTTTGTTTTTTGTCTTTCCTAGCAGGCAGAAAATTGCCTACAATGTATTAGAAAACATAAATCCAGGAATCTTCCACAGATGTGGAAAACTGCAATGAAAATATTTATATTGGCATAAATGGGGAGGATATGTGAATGCTTGGGTGCAAAATACCAGCAGGAGGAGGGCTTTAAAAATGGGTGACAGAGCATTAAGGTCATCAAGATCTTAGCACAAATCTACTTGCAATTTCTCAGGACAACTAAATCTGAAACAGCAAGTACATCTCAATGACTCACAGTAGAGGTACAGCATAGAGATGCATCTAAAACTGACACATTTTCAAGAAGAACCAGTAAGTGTGCAGACAGACTTGAAAACTGGTGTCCCTTGTCCACTGTGTCATTGCAAGCAAGGCTTGACAGACTCCTTGGATTACAGGTGTCACTGACTACTTGACAGACTACGCACAACCATGAGATACTGCATTGAGCTGCTTTTTGCTACAGTGCTACGATTTTATTTCTTGCAAGCCAATTTGGCAGTCATCGTGTTTTCAGGATTTACTAAAAGATAGGGATTCTGAAATTAGCAATATAGCATCCATTCATATAATTATAACTTGCGAGATGAAATGCTCTATTTAGCAGAATAAAGGGTCATCTCTAGAGCTAAAGTGCAAAAGAAAACCGTTGTTTCTATGAGGGGGTTCATTTCAATTTGACACTGCTCTTAAATAGTTTAGATGAATCATAAATACCAGAGCACAGAATGGAGTGTCTCGTGGTATCTGTTAGCAACACATTGTATGCAACCAAATTTAGAAATCAGAATTTAGGAGAGCATTTGAAATGTGTAAACCTTCATGTGGAACCACACTGAAAACTTCTTGAGATCTGCCACAGGTGACACAGGATCTCTGGGATGTCTCTGAGACAGCTTTGTGGGATCAAGTCAGATACACAAGGATCTCTTGTGATGTGGTGGCCATGTCACAGTAGGCAGAATGTTGGTGGCTGCCCAGGAAAGGTATGTAAAGGGTTGTGCCGGTAAGCCAGCCAGCCCAGCTCAGAGGCAAGCAGTGGGTGAACAAGGGCTGAGGTGGAGAAGAGGGCAAGGCTGGGGAGGACCAGGCAGGGAGCTGGGGTTGCCCCGTCTCACCATCTGATGCAAGAGGTGGTGGCTGCTCCTTCTTTGTCTGTCTGTCTTCTAGAGGTGGAGACTGGGACAGGGACATGACAAGGCCATGGCACACTCCTGTCCCAGCTGGAGGGATTTGCTGCTTTTTCCAAGGGCATCAACATAAAGATGAGGAATCAAATGTTTTCTCTGGGCACTTCAGTGATGTAGTGCCCACATCACAGTGGGCAGAAGACTGGCAGTGGTCCATGGCACCGTGGGTGGGTGACATGGCCACTCCAGGACGGGTGTCTCCTGGCTGCCAGGAGATCTGGGACTGACAGCCTTGGCCTGAGGTGAGGAGAGCCCCAGGTGGGGGTAGGGGCTGCCCATGATGACCACGGGTGGCTGCTCCCTGTGTGTGTTGGTATTACACCACCTTCTACATACGCAGGCCCAGGCCGGGACACAGCCAGACCATGGTGCACTCCTGTCCTTCCTCAGCCACTCTGCCCAAGGTCGCTGCAGCTCTCTGGGGTGACATTGCCCTGGGTATGAGGAAAGCCCCCAGCCCCAACCACGGCCTCACAGGGGCTGGAGGAGCTCTCACAGTGAGGGGAACCCCGCACCATCCACCCTCCCTGTTTCTGTGTGAAAATCTCAAAATAAAATTTTCTGATTGATGAACCCATTTTCTGCTTCTTCTGGTATGTGTGATCTTTATTTCCTTGATAGATTTAATTTAGATTTATTTTTATATATGTAGGTGACATGCACTTATGTATATATATATGGATCTATGGATACATAGGTATATATTTACGCATATTTTACATCCCTTTCTACATATGTTTGTAGAAATCTCTATATAACGATACTCTTATGCAAACATAATGACGTAAAGAGAATAGGAAACCAATTAGAGGGTGCTCTGAGATGATGTGGGTATGAGGGTTTGAAAACATAGCAGCTGGACAATCGGAGAGCAGTACGGAAACAGGTAAGTCGTGCACCAGAAGCCATGCCCTCTGATCAGTGCGACGTGGAAGGTGGCCAGGCACCCTGTGCTGAGTGGCTCCATACAGCCCTCACCATGGGATTTCTGTTGAGGGCAAAGCTGAAGCGTTCTGTGCTGTCACTGGGCATCTTCATCTGAGGCCATCAAAGGAAAGCATTTCACTCTTCTATCTGTTTTCTCTTAGAAAACATCCATTGTCTCTAGAGTTCCCTATGGGATCATAGAATATCCTGAGCTCCTGGAAGGGAACCACAAGGAGCCCAAGCCCTGGCTCCACACAGGACCTTCCAAAATCCAAACCCCATGTCTGAGAGTGCTGTATCCCTGAGCTGCAGCAGCTCAGGGCTGTGCCCACTGCCCTGTGCAGCCCGTTCCATGCCCACAGCCCTCTGGTGCAGCTCCTGTCCCTAACCCCCAGCTGCCACTCCCCTGACGCAGCTCCATGCCGTTCCCTCGGGTCCCGTCGCTGTCACAGAGAGCAGAGCTCAGCGCTGCCCTCCGCTCCCTGTGAGAGCTGCAGCCGCCATCAGGCCTCCCCTCAGCTGCTCTGCTCTGGGCTCAGCACACTCAGGCACCTCAGCTGCTCTTCACACGTGTTGCTTCTAGACCCTTCCTCATCTCTGTAGCTCTCTGTTGGGCGCATATTGTAATAGTTTTATTACCTTCTTATACTGTGGTGCCTAGAAAAAATGCACACATAAAAGACGCATATGGCTGCTATTCTAAATTTATTAATTGAACTAATAACATGTAACGCATCACATCCATGGCAGTCTTTATTAAATTTTTTTTTCCATTATTTCATTTTAAAGATTATTGAAAAAACCCTATGTCTTCAAAATCACAGAAAGTTATATATCTAAGTCAATGATGATAATGCAATTCTGGTATTTTAATAATATGTTAGTAAGTTAGCAAATATACAGTAGAATCCAAAACATTTTTTTAATGACTCAGATTCTCTGTGGTTGGCTGTATCACAAGAGCTGGCACTGTACTACTTCGATTCCTGCGTGATGGAATTCCGTTTGTTGTCTTTCTATGATTCTTTTTACTCTTATTTAAATCAATGAGACTCCTAACCAGATAATACACGGCAACTAATATACAGAGTTAAGTGTATTGTGAGGCTCAGAACCTTAAACTCATTGGCAATTTAACATCTACGCCACTGTTTCTTCTCCCTTTGCTCTGATTTTTTTGAGCCAGACCTGTCCCAGAAATGTCAATGCATATAAAGGAAGTGCATAAAGGCCGTGCTTTGCAAAGCCAAGTATGACATCCTCATGTCACTCAGAAAGTTTTGAAAAAAGATATTGGTTTAACAGAGGAAAAGTATTATAAAAAAATCTGTCATAATAAATATTAGTCATATTGCAATATGTATCACCTGGCAGTGTTCAAGTAACACTAGGACAGGTGTAGTGCAGGACTCACTGTATCAGACTGGACTGTGCTAAAGGGAAAGTTACTCCTAAAAGGGAAAGTTATGCTAAAGGGAAAGTTACTCCTATGCTAAAGGAAATGTTTCTCCTGTCTGTTGTCCAAGAGCACAAAGAGTGCAAAAGAGAGAGTCTTGAATTTACCTTTAAACAAAGTCCTTCATAAGAGTTGAAAGCTGATTCAAATCCCATGCACTTCAAGATTAAGATTCTTCACATGAACGAGCATTTGCTGACCCACCATGCGTAAGGTATCAAGGTCACTAACATCATATTTTGACTCAACTCAACTACTTTTTAAATACCATGAAGTCAAGTCTGTTAATCACATTAGGAATGCTTAATCACTTGATTTCAAGTCCAGCTCCAGCATGGTCTATTTGTTTTTCTGTGGTACCAAGCTGAGGTTTTGCAGTTTTAGTATGACTTATTGATATGTTTTCCCTTATTGCTGAACAAAGTTATAATGTTTTACTATCCTAGTTCTATCTAAATGCTTCAATAGATGTGCAGGTCTTCTTCACAGGCTACTGAATGTTTGTGAGTCAAATAATAAATTCTAAAGGAGTTTTTTTCTGCAAAACATTTTAACATCTTTTATAACCCAGTGTACTACAAATTATTTTTGTGGTTTCTACTAGAGATCCTGCAATATATATGTCTGTTAAAAGTATTGGCAAACTGACCTCAAATGGACCAAATAGTTATTATAGGTGAGACTGACTAATCTCATTTGGGTAAGGATAAGGTAAATTTCACACCTTCTGAAGTAGGCTTCAAGTCAGTGGTCAGAAACAGGTGCTTTCAGGGATCATTCATTTGACCTGCTTCAGACATTGATTGAGGATGAAACAAATTATAATGTAGAGGAATCTTTTTCCTCTGCTGATTGTAAAGTGAGTCTTGAACATAACTTGGATATAAGCGTGAAAGGCTGAAGTTCAGTTAAGTGAATCTTTAATTATCAGATTGTGAGCTATATAGAGAACCCTATATTGTACATATTTAACCAATCTTTATTCTCTTCATGTTTCTGTTATAGCTCAGATTCACCCTTGGTGTGTTTTATTTTGAACTAGAGCTGATTGTAATGAATGCCATCAACCAATGAAAAACACTTAAGTACATTAAAAGAAGTGGTTGCTCAGAATTTGCTATGATTTCTTTGCATATTCGGTCTCCAAAAACAATGCAAATAATAAATGTTATGTTGCTGAAGAATATTACTTTTATCATTATATGTCTCACAACCATGAACAAGGTTTAAACACAATGAGCTGTATCCCAATGGTGAAGGGTTAACCTAGGCTAAGGGCTAGAATGCAAACCAGCTGCTCACTCACTGACCTCCTGAACAAGACAAGGGGATAAAACTGGTTGAAAAAGCTCATAGTCATTATGAAGACAAGGAGATCATTTACAAATTACTGTTACAGGAAAAAACACTTCACTTGAGGAAAATTGATGTATGGAGTAGAATGGTGAGAAACAAAGAAAAAACAGCCCTTTTTTTGCACAGGCTTATCTTCGTTCTTTTGTTCCCACCTCTCCTGTCTCCTCCCCTCTCATATGGAAGGGGCTGTGGTAAACAGTGGTTGTTGTCAGCCCATAGCATCTCTCTGCTGCTCCTTCGTCCTCATGTTTTCCCTTGCTCCAGTCTGGATCCTTGCCACAGGCTGAGGCTCCTTTAGGATAAACCAGCTCCACAGCGAGCTTTCCATGCACAAATTTTTCTTCAGGGAATGTCCACAAGCTCCAGTATGGGGTTCTTGATGGTCTACACTGTGGATAACTGATCAAGCATGGTCCTCCATGGGCTGCAGGGCAATATGTACATTCAGCACCTCTTCCCCTCCTCCTTCTCTGACACTGATGTTCACACTACTCTTTCTCACTGGTTTATTGTTGTTTTGTCTTTCTCCTCCGCTAATGTGCCATTTTTTACCCTTTCTTAAATATAGCTAGGCTCAGCTACAGCTGTGGTGGAGTTGCTGGAGCTGGCAGGAAGATGTTCTACATCTAGAAAAAACAAGTTGTGGTCCCACTAGACTCAAGGTTGGAGTGATCCCTGAAGGGGTCTAGTACAACTGGATTCCATTTAGGAGAGGGAAGCACTTCCAAAGTGCTGTGTCAGCATCTTATTGCTATTGGTAAATGAGCACACCCTAAGGCTGCTTGGATCTTGAAGGGAGCATTGCCGTGTCGGTGGGGTGACTGTGCCTAGAATAATTACCTGGGTTATAACTGATTATTGTGCTATATTGATGTGATGACCCTGTCTCTGGCCTGCAACTGGTTTGGTTGGCATTCAGCTTTGGAACAATGTGAGTTGTATTCCATGCAATCATGTAGGATGTCCTCAGTCTTGTAGACCTCAGAAACCAAAAGCGTGGAAACACTATGTGCGTTAAATGATTATGCCTTGATCTCAGAAATTCAAGCAGAAATGTTTAGTCTTTAGTTTAGCTTTGGTTGTGCAAAACAGACTCCATCTCCCTGAGCCACACTGCAGTTATGTGCTTCCAATACCATTTAAGCCCTAGTTTTCTGATCATCTGGATGTGACTCTGGGCAGCCTGGTCTAGTGGTTGGTGACCCTGCCCACGGCAGGCGGTAGAAACTAGATGATCTTTGAGGTTCTTTTCAACCCAGGCCATTCTATGATTCTATGAAATGAAAGTAAGATGTGATTTCAGAGCAGTTCTATCATTTTGGTATTAGGAGATTATTTAAAATTCCTGGATAACATGTTCATAAATACTGTAGGACTGCTATTAGCTTTTTAAGTTTTATTTTGTTTTTATCTCATGAGGGCATCAATATTAAACCTAAGAAGAGACTCATACTCTTGAGTAATTTAGTTGTGATCACTTTTCTTTATTATTCTTTATTATCTTGCAGAATGTACCGGTCACAATATTAAATTGTCCTCAGTTGATCTCTTAGACTTGCAATACTCTGTTAGCCTACGTGCTGGATTCAGTTAGATACAAATAATTACCTTTCTCTTTACGAGTATGAAAAATGTCACTTTGTACAAGCTCTCTGATAATGAGCTTATGAGTCGTTATAATTTTATAAAAATTCTTTTCTCATGGGTAAAGGTGGAAAGCAGTCCCAGAAATTTTATCCTCTGAGACAGACATTTGTTTTCTTGATTTTCTGTGGTGTATTTCATGTGTATTGTTGTTTCCAAAGTGGACATGGGAGAAAAATATATTTGAGAACAGCTTTTTAGAAGACTCCCATCCTTGTTCCCTAAGAGGAAAGGAGCTCTTCTCCATGCAACTGAAATGCCGTGTGACCTAAACACCATCTCAAATACCTCTTAGGATTTACAGAAGATTCAATCCACACATCTAGAAATCTGTAATGTTGCTGCTTGTGTTGTCATGATTATTCCCATTTTCTATTAGCATGTTTACAACAGCTCTCGAGACAGATGGCACCTCACAATATCTTTCTAAAAGGCCAGCAAGGCCTGTGATAGTATAGCGCCTGGAAACCATGTGTCAACAGTCTATTTCATCCAAGTGTGGCGGTGCAAAGCAGAGTATGCTTGGTAAACAGGCTGTAAGAGCAAATTTCATTGTCTGTCTTGCGAGCCACACAATTTCTTACTTCAATCATGTGTGGTACTCAGTAAGAAGGACATCAGTGCTTGAAAAGAATGTCACCAAATTTATTTCTCCATCTCGTCTTGTTACGTACTTAGCAAAGTCATACTTTAGCTGTAGGTCAGGCTTTATGCCTTTCTTCTGCTCGTTGTCAAAATGTGAGGAAAATGGGCCAGTGCTAAGATAGTTTCTTCAGCAGTGGTGAATGTACTTCAAGAAAATAAACATAATTAGCCATCTTTTCATAATGAGATATTCAAATATGCCTCCCTTGGCAGCATTTGAATTGAGACAGAGTATGTTCTTAATTAGCTAAGTCAGGACTTTCCCATGAATTCAGACCAACTGTATCAAAATGAGAGATGATGCTTTTCTTTCAAATATGCATGTTTAATTTTCAGTGTTGGCATCCTAATCTCATAGATTAGTCCTGATCCAAAGCCCAGGGAACATTTTAAGAATGTAACTCAGTATGTTTTCTGTCAGTCTTTAATAGCAAGAATAAGCTTTATCGGTGGAAGTGTGTGAATATTGCAAGTGAAGTTATCATGCAAGTGACGAACTTCTAAGAATAGTCAGGGAAAGAAATAGTCACACACTACAAATAAACTGCCTGTTTCAAAAAGAAAAAAAAAAAGTAACCCGCTCTAAGTCTGCAGGGAAATAACTTAGCATGTTTTGTTCGTGTTTGTGATTAGAAACTGCCACAGTATTTTAGTGTGTTGAAGTCATACAAACTCAGCAAAGTAGTTGCAGCTAGTTTACTGAGAGCCTGGAACTGGCTCAAAGAAAGCCAAGGATTCCTAAGAAGATGTAGGGATAGTATAGAAGATGATAGTAAACCTCAAGAGTGAAAATAACAAGATTTCAATGGTAATAATAGAAGGATGCATAAATGACTATGCAGTTTTCTTTGTGCTTCATCCTTTCTCATGCATGCCACATCTGCTCATGCACCTTCTTTCAAACCAGGTTTGAGATGCTGTCCACTGCCTTTGCTTTTCTTTGGAGGCTCCTGATTCTGATTTGAGCTTCTACCTACTGCTGTAATATAAACTCTAGTCCATCATCTAGTTTGATGACAGTTGTACCAGTGCACGAACAATGCAAAGTGACTGATACTTATAGTTATAATTCACAGATAATTGTTGGCTAGTATACTGATAATGATTAAATCCATACAGTTTTTTTTTTTTTTTGCAGTCATTATATTAAATGATTTTTAATGACAACTTACTTCTGTTTGCATGTGTGCTTGTCATCTTGTCATTATCATTTATCACTTAAGCGAACAGTCAGTTAGCCTACCTATGCCAGTGAGAAAGGGACTGCTACAGAGAAGTCCTCTCTATAGGAGAAATAGAGGGTAGTATCAGGATCCAGAACATCAAAAGCAATTTATTATTTATGCCTTTTTGTGTAATGTGGTAACACTGAATACAGTTTTTACTTATATCAGGAAAACTTTCATGACAGTGAGTTAATATGATTTGGATGCTGGAAAACACTAAATAATTTGTGATATTCTTTCTACCAATAAATCACATTGAAATTTCTTGACAGATCATGTGGTGGCCTTTATTTCAGTTCTTTGTATCTTAGCACAACTTTACTGAACACAAAGTGACATACTACATGTTAACAACCAAATAACACATAGGTTATGAATGGGTTATTTTCTCTTGAATTGCTTATTTTAGATAAGTTTATAGAGAAAAATAATAAATTCTATTCACATGATCAAAGAATACTGAAATAGGGGAGCCTAAAAACCCTGAGGTGGAAATTGAATGGCAGAAATCTGCTGTGTTGAATTTGCTTCATTGCTCTATGTTACACTGAACTCAATTCCTTCTATAAGGCAATTCATCTGAAAATTTGAAAGTTTCAGAAAAGAGATAACAGCCTGAATTTTTATCCATTCAAAAAACATATTAAAAACAAACAAACAAAAAAACCAACCAACCAACCAATCAAAAAAAAGCTAGAAAAGGACAACTGTAATACATATGGCAGTGTTACTTTCCCCCAGTGTAAAGAATCATCCTGCAAAATACTGAAGCTGAAAGCTCCTCTGAAATGAGAGATTCTTCAGCTTCTGTGGACTTCTAAGTGTCCTTTGAAAAACAAGAATTTGACTTTTTAGGCCAGACTGAGGCAGATAGTTGATATTAACTAGCAAAACTCCACCAATATCTAGCAAAAAGAGTAAGTTTTAGAGGGGAATAATGTTGTGATTATTTATCAGTGGCTAGCAGAGTCCAAACAAGTATATTTATGTGTCAGATAAAATGTGGCATTGTATAGTAGAATGCATTTAAGGATCTTTAATTCTGACCACGCTTATTTAACAGCTGTATCTGTAGCTCATGTCTCCAGAGCACCAAACTTCTTCTCTTTTAAAGAAGTTGTTTAGATTTTGCTGTGCCACTTGCTTGCAGAGGGTTTTAAGGTCGACCAGTAGACCATAAAAGACAACTTCATACACTGGTTTGTACATTCACAGTCAGGGGAATAGAATCTTTGTTGGTGCTCTTCTATTTCCTAATGTCGGGTTATGGGATTATGTCCTCAACCACTTCCAGCATTTAATTCTATGTATCTGTATTCCATGTATGCTGTTACAGTGATTCCCTTTAATAACATCTGTGAAAAGAGGTCACAAACTCTCTGGGGCATATGCCAGATCTTCTTATTGTTATTACAAAATGTTTGCCTTTTCTTGAAAGCTCTACATTTATAAAATACTTCAAAAAAACAGAGGTCATTCAGAATGTTGCAGAATCGGACTATATGTGCATGTGGATTTTGGATGAACACCGTATAGATTATATACATATGCATTCATTGTTTCTCAGAGTTCTGTAATGTGGAAGGAGAGAGAAAAACTAAATATCGAAAAAAATATGAAATGACTGTTGGACTAGATGATCTTAGAGAACTTTCCAACCTTTATGATTCTATAATATCATTTGATGATTCTACTTTGCAGCACAATGTGTTTTAGTACACATTTGTGGAGGTTATAGTACAGACAAGAAATGTAACAGCTTTCGTAGTTGGAACAACCCAAACAACAAATTTTCTTTTGCCCTTAATTTTTAGAAAGAGTTTCAAAATTCAGAGTGAAAAGAACAATTCACATCTCCTGGCATTGTTCCAGGATATTTTAGATCACTTTAGATGCTGTGTATGCTCAGCTTATGTTTTCAAGCTTTTCTACTACCCTAAAGGGCTAGAAATGTAATAGAAACACGAGAGCAAAGATTCTGATATCAACCATGTGCCTCCAGCAACTGTAGATCAAGAAAACAAACTTTAATAACTATGTCTTACTCTATCTCTGAGTTCATAAGACTGAGTTGGTAAGTGCTGAACAGTGTTGCTGTATGGAGTTTTTTTGCACTTAAAAGTTATTCGTTAACGTAATCAATTTTTTTTTTTTTTTTTTTTAATTTAAGACTACACATTAAAGATGTAGAAACAACAACGCCTGTGAGTGGATTAGGCGGGTAGCACTATTTTCAAAAATATGTTATGTTAAGGAGACAAACACAGAAAAGCTAATATTCAGATGAAGTCTCCTGTCCAAATAACCACTGTGGTGGTTTCGTACTGATGGCTATCTAAACTCCACCACACTGATCTCTCCATCCCCCTACTCAAAGGAACAAGATGAAAACATATTATGAAAAAGAGCTTAAGGGTAGAGATAAGGTCAGGAAGATCACTCTCCAATTACTGCCACAGGAAAAATAGATTCAAAATAGAGAGATTAATGTAATTTATTACCTTTTGCTGATTACATACTACTTCAGTGAGAACAAAAAGGAAAACTAAAAACATATTCTCCCCTTCTACTGTATCTAATGTCCTCCCCTGTGAGCAGCGCAAGGGAATGGGCAATGGGGTCTGCAGTCAGTCCATCTCTGCTGCTCTACCATAGTTACTCTCTGCCCCTGCTCCAGGTGGGGTCTCTTCCCAAAGTGATCCTCTGTGGGTTTCTCACATGATGATGGCTGGCACTGAAATCCCCGTTCCCTGCAGTAACTGACATCAGCCCTAGGTGCCTACACCACCATGTCTGATTGCTGACTTCAAATTCACTCACACTGATCCTGACAGTAGCTGGCACACAGTCCTTACAGCCCTTACACAGATGAGGTAGTGATAAAATTTTACACAGCAGTAGTTAAGAAAAGTTTTAATATGAAGTTAGTGCAGATTGAGGTGATCAGATGCAAGGCTCATCCACAGAAGTGCACTGACAAGCTTCATTGACACTTTTTTGTCGATTTCCTTCTTTGCTCCTTCCCAGTTCCCTTCCTCTGAATATTCTTTTATGTATCAGCTTGTGTAGATCCACCACTGCATTTGAATATTCCAAATCTTCATGTTCCTCTTGTTCCTCTTTCTTATGAGTTGCAAAGTCCAGGATGACCCTCTCCAGCAATGTGTATAGAATTCCTTAATGGCCCATCCATTACTGATGGAACTTTTGTTACTGATTGAAACTTCTTGTTATTCTCTATTTACCAGGTTTTTGTCTCTTTATGTTCTGGATTAGTGTTTCCTCCTTTACTTATTAACCTCTTTGCATTGAAAAGATTCTCGATTTGCTAACCTTAATGAAGCAGATGTTCTCACTTCCCACATACCCTTATACTTGTGGAAAAACTGAATTTAACGCGCAAGTGAAAAGCAGACTATTACATGTCACCATGTAAAGAAAAATGAAGCATATTTTATTTATTAAATCTCAGGTCTACCCATCTGAGATTAATGCAGATGTATGAATATGGATGTATGAGACACTTAATTGCACTGCATACTTTTGGAGGAAATCAAAAGACTCAATAAAAGTATAAAACATACAATTCCCTGAGAGCCTCAGCCATTTTTTGTTTCTGTAACATACTTACCAGCACTATGTGGATGTCACATGTACAAAGAGTCCAGGAACCTATGTTTAAGCACTTGAATTTAATTTACAATATGGAACTAAGCAAGAATGACGATTAGCTGCTACATGTTTTGGGTGGTGTCTGGAATTTTTTTTCATCCCATAATCTCTTTTTAATTTTCACAAACTGATTGGAAAAGACACTGCAACACAGATTTTCACAAAGAAAAGAAAGCAGTAAAATATATTGTTTAATGTATACATTCACATTTTAAACTTATTTTTGCTATGATTTAGTCATAATGTGAATAGTGAATGTTTCTCATTAATAAGAAAAAAAATAATCATTTGATAATAATGAAGAGGGATGTAGTAAAAATACTACATTGTGTTTATCAGTATCTTTTGACATGGAAAAATTTGTAACTAAGATGTTCCAATTAATAGCTTCAATTTAGATAAACCCATTACACTGTTTAGGAGGAACTATAAAACTTCTGCATAGACAATTTTTGCTTTGTTCCTATGTTATATTCTGATGGATACCTTTTGATAATCATTTTTGCCTGTTGTAGGACATCCACGGTCTATTGGCATTAAATGATCCCATGACTGAGCAGTCCTTACTGTTTACAGTGCAGGTATTAGGGTCTTGACTGGGACAGAGTTAACTTTCTTCAAAGCTGCTGGTACAGTGTAATGATTTGGATTTGTGATTAAAACAGTGTTGATAACACATGGATACTCTAGTTCTTGTTTAGCGGTTCTTACATTGAGACAAAGACTTTTCAACTTCTCTCACCAGCACAGGAAGCTGGTGGTGCACAGAACCAGGACAGTTAAACAAAGGGATAATTCATGTAATATGGCATGATATGATGTTTGGCAATAGAAGCTGGACAGAAAGGAAGACGGGGTAGATGTTGGAAGTGATTGCATTTGTCTTCCCAAGAAACCACCTCACGTGATGAGTCCTGCTTTCTTGGGAGTGACTGAACATCTGCCTGCTTGTTGATGGGAGTTAGCAAATGAGTTCCTGTTTTGCTGTGCTTGTGTATGCAGCTTTTGGTTTACCTATTAAAATGCCTTTATTTCCAGCCACAAATTTTCTGACTTTTACCTTTCCAATTCTATCCTCCATCCCACCTGGGGAGAGAGTGAGAGTGAGTGAGCATCTCTTTGGGGCTGAGCTACTTGCCAGGAATAAACCACAGCACAAATTTAGAATGGGAGAATCAAGATAGCTCAGTAGTTTGGAAATTATGTCATTCTAAAGATAAACTTTTACATATATCTTGTCAGAGCAGTTTGAATATAGATGATGCAGTGAATGTACAATTATTTGTGAAGGTAAGTGCAGAGTCCTCCTAGAGTTAAAAAGAAACAATCTTATCTTCTGATGCTAAGCCTCCTAATTACCAGTGCCTTAAATAACAAGACTCATTAAAATGTGCAGTTTTGTGTTTCCGTGTAAAAGGCCTATTTACTTAATATATACTGCTGCAGAATGTACAGATGATACGCTGCTGCAGAAAGTAGGAATAGAACTCTTCAGTAAGGTTTATTCTAGATTTACACTTCACAATTTTTATATCAATATTCTTTCACTGATCCTGTTTTCTTAGAGTAATCAAAATGAGGGAAGGTTTAGGACTCAATATTATGAGTGTTTTCTTCCACTGATTTTTAATTTAATAGCTGCATAGATGCTTGAATACCTCATAGTCCTGCTTAATTTCATCTTTTTGTCTGATGCCATGTTAGGAATTAGAGGAAAGGATCATCATCTGATTTTAAAAAGGATTTGAAAAACAACTCTCTATGTCTTTACCAGAGATAAAGAAGCTCCATAGAAATGTGGGTGTCTGCCTTGTAGGCACAGAAAGAAAAAAGTGAGTACAAAGTGGTGATTATTTCATTTGAATGCTTTGAAGCTTCCACAACTAGCAACATACAGGTTTATTCTTGTTGTTAGCATGTCTTCCTTTTTTATTTGAACAGTTTGTTTTACAGAAATAGATCTAGGCTCATGGCACATTTCTTAATCATCTCTCATTTTTTGAGGCATATTTAACATCCAGTCAAACGCAGTATTTTGTCACTTTTGATATCATAAATTATTACTGCAGAAATTATGAATAAAATAAATACACGAGGTTGTAGATTTTGATGATTGTATCAGTGAAACTAATGCTGGATCATGATATATTTCCCACACAGGTGTTTTCCTCATCTCTTTCTTTTGAGTGGATTGTTCCTTGTTATTTTCCAATTAAAATGCTATAATTTTCTATGTGGTGAAACAGCTAGAATGAAACTCTGCCGAGCAGGAATTAGTGCGAATGAATGCTATGCACTGATGAAGCTATACAGATAAAAAAGCTGATCACAAAACCCAAGCAAATTTTTGCATGTAATTTGTGTATTTTGAGTGGATTGGGCTGGTAACTGAACACTAAGTGCAGTTTTATTGTGGGATAAATATTTAGGAACACTTAGGCTGAAATAAAAGACATAATATAAATGGCATATGATGAAGCAATTGTGGAAACTAGTAAGAATTTCAGACCTTCTCTTGCTTAAAGGAATAATGGACAAGGAGATGGACAAAGGCAGTAATGCCCCAACATTCAGGGAAGGGATTTACCAGCTGGGTAATATTTTTCACATGTTATTCATTGTTACCTGCTCCAAACTGCAAGAGCATATTCCCCTGTATTCTTCATTTGAGAAATAAAACGAGAAAAAAAGAGCAGTGCATTCATCTGTGCACAAGAGGTAGTCATATGCTCCAGAATTCTCTCAGACTGATTTACCTTTGTAGTTTTGTGCAAATCATTACCATTTTCTATTTCAGCAAACCCATCAGTCCATAAAGACAATAACATTTGCCCATATCACAAAGCTGTTGCATGATTTCATTTGTACATATAAAATATTTTGACAGATAGCACAGCTATTATCTTTCCTTATAAATGAACTTGGTCCATCTATGAGAGAGAACCACATTTCTGATCAAATTCCCAGGGAAATTTTAAATTTATTTTTTTTTATTTTACTTCTTTGATGCTTTCAGTACCTTTTTCAAAGAATTAAAATGTCTTTAACAATAAAATATAGCTTCAGCATTCCAAAATGCTGGCTGTAGTCATGATTTATTTGTAGTGAACTTACAGACTACCTTTGATTGTATTTTAAGTAAACATAACGTTGATGCATTATCTCTGAGCAAAACAGGATAATGTTCATTCTGGCTGTAAAAAGAGTGATCTGCTTTTGTTTATGCAAAGCCAAATATTCCTCAGAATCTATTACTTCCTCTACTGCTCTCCCAGGGTGCCCTATCTTTTCCAGAAAAGAGCAAGGTCTATCTTATCTTGTGTTTTGTGTTGTAATATGCAATTTCCTGATGATTAATGGCATGCACAAAATAATTATTAGAGAGCAATACATTAAAGCTTTATATTAAGCTTACTATTAAAGCTTAATATTATTGATCTCTTCTCCCTGGCAATTGATGGTAGGATTCAAGGGAACAACATAAAGTTGTGCTAGGGAAGGTTCAAACTGGATATCAGAAAAAATCCTTAACCTTGAAGGTGCTCAAACACTGAAACAGGCTTCCTAGAGAGGCGGTTGATGCCCCATGGTTTTCAGTGTTCAAGAGACATTTGGAGACTCAGAGGGAATCTGATCCACGTCTGTAAATATCTAAGGTGTAGGAAGCAAAGGGATGAGGACGGACTCTTCTCAGTGGTGCGTGGTGATAGGACGAGGGGAAATGGCCAGAAACTGATGCATAGGAAGTTCAGCACAAATGTGCATGGGAATTTCTTCCCAGTAAGGGTGACGGAGCACTGGAACAGGCTGCCCAGAGAGGTTGTGGAGTCTCCTTGTCTGGAGAGATTCAAGACCCGCCTGGACACCTACCTGTGCAAGCTGGTCTAGGGAGCCTGCTTTGGCAGGGGGGTTGGACTAGATGATCTCTGGAGGTCCCTTCCAACCCCTACAATTCTGTGATTGTGTGAAAATTGGGCTAGCAGAAGAAGGTGGATGGGGAGGCAGCATTTTGAGGTGGCAATTTCTTGGAGACTGGCTTGACATCGATCTTCTTGAGGGAGGTGATGAGGGATTGCCATGACATCACTTCTTTCTTTTTTTTCCCCCTAATTTCTTCACTTATTAAATTGTTTTTTATCTCAATCAACTAGTTTCTCTGATTTTGCTCTTTCTACTATTTCGTGCATCCCACTGCAGATGAGGAGTGAGCTATCAGTTGTGTAGAGATTCGTTTTTGGCCATGGATACTGCAGTGAAGAACAGGCAAAAGGAGCGGCCAAAAATTCCTGGGAAATGTTTTGTTTGGGTCACCGGAGAATTATGCAGTATTGCATATAAGCTCTTACCAAACCGGATAGACCTGGATTCTTATGGTCTCTAGGACACTTGATACCTTTTGTTTTGTTATCTGGTTATTTAATATGACTTAAAAATATTTCAAACTTGCATTTGTGACCTTGCTGGTATTTTTCCACAAAACAAACCTTTGCTATCCTTATCTCAGCTTTGCATGGCACAGTCCTTTTGGATGCAGAACTGCCTCTGAGAAACACAAATGTGGAGTCCCCTCATGGTTATTGATGGCCATTTTTCTTGGCTGAGTCTAAACTGCAGAGGGTGCCCCATTTTCATGGTGTCTGCACTCCACCCTGTTGGAATTTCAACAGTCCCTTGGCACAAGGAATCCAGGGCTACTTATCTCCTTTGTATGAGAATAGACAACTCCTGTTACTGCTGCCTAGCCACTGCGGTCCTGCCATGGCCTCTCATCCACTCCATCCCTGGAGGGAGACAATGCAGTTCTTCCTTCTGTTCATCTGGATCAAGCTGCATTAAGCTGTTTCTCAGCAGGATGTACCTCATGCCCCGTGGCTTTAGGGGAAGAAAGGCCTGAGGAAGGGATTATATGTTTGGGTTCAGCACAAACAATATGACAAGAACTAACAGACTTAGGTTACTAATAATTATGCAATCTCAGCTGGTGGATTTACCATCTTATTGTCGTTTAGAGTTGCTTTGCATTCAATGACTTTCTATTTAGAACAGTTTGTCTGGGACATCGTGCAGGAAAAAGACATAAATGTAGCGAAGAGTTCTTAAAATAAACATCTTGCACAGCAAATCGCAAAGGAAGTAGGGTGACTGTGTTAGGTTTGACATCCTGCCTTGTTGAATTCGTTTGCTTCTTTGTTCAGTGCCATGGATCAGAAGTCTCCAGGTAAAAGAAACATACAGATCTCTCAAAATTTTCCTCATAATAATTTGCTTTATTCAATTTAAATTGAAGTCATAAGATATAACCTTTGGGTGCATGCAGTCTTTCCTTCATGTACAGGACAGAGAGAAGGTAAGAGGGCAGGAGGTCAATCAGCTGCATTTCACTGCAGTATGGATAGAAATCTTGCTGGCACAGGAGAAGGGGCATGACCTCCTAGAGACACTTTGTGAATTCTCCATTTGTAAGTCTGTCTCAGTGCTGGACTGGGCCAAGATGCAATGCTTGTACGTTGTCTTGACAAAGACATATACCTTCATGCAGGAAATCTTTAAGTTCACACTTGGCCTAAGGCAGCCTCAGATATCCAGTAATGCAGTAAATCTCTGAGAGAGGTATCAGAGTCCCATTTAAAATAGACTGATCATGCAGTGGTGTTGCAAGGGCGGGCAGAATACACTGTAGTAGCATGGAAAGATATACTGCACTAAGTTTGTCCACACTAAATGTAACCCAAGGTAAGGAGTAGGCAATGTCTGAGGCATTTCCTGACTCACTCTAAGAATTTGCATATTCTTAGCAGGTCCATACCTGATGATACAGCATGGGGAGTTTGGGTTTTGGTGATGGTGGAGACCAGGGTTTGTAAGGCAGAGCAGACACAGAAAGGCAAGTTCTTGTGTCTTTACCTGTGCTGAGCCTCTTTGACTTGAAATATAACTAAAATTGACAAAACTTATAGCATGATTTGAAAAGTTCTGTTTCTAACACAAAATAAACAGCTCTTCAAGCACCAAAGAGGTGACAGACTTCACTGAGATTTGACTTGCAGTAAAGGAATTCCAGAGGAATTAAAGACCTACAACTGGGGCTTTATGCTCTAGAATCGTATATATGAGACTGAATTTGAGTGTAGCCAACAAAACACCATCCAAGAAGCTGGATTTACCTCACGTGAGTTTAAGAGATGAGTCTCAGCAAAAAGGATGGTGAAAGAAATAAAGAAATAGCCATATGTGAATGCATAGGTAACTTGTTTTTACATTTTTAATTTTTTTTCCCAGAGGCTGTCAGATCTGATCACATTATTGCCTCTTTTGAAATGACTCCTGAGTCGTGACACTGATTCATGTCTGGAAAGCTGACAGCATGCTGGTCAGGCAGCCCTGGGTGCGGAGTGGGTCCTTCTTCTTTTCTTCTATGATTTCTGGCAACTGAGTATAAAGCCAATAACGTCAGCTTCTTGATAAACTTGGTTATACCACTAAGATGCTGTGTCACCAGAGATGTCCTCCCTGGAGCAGAGCTGCAGCCTTTGTTTCACACAAAGCAAGTTATGCTGAGTTTTCTAGAATGCTGCATTTTGACCTCGACTCCATTAAAATGCAGCACAAGCATTACAGAGCTGCACAGCCAATTAAGGGCTGCTTGCACTCAAGTGGTGAAGACCGAGTCACAAAGCAGTCTTGCTAACTTTTGCAGTCATTCACACAGCCGCTCACCAGCCTGAGCGCTTGCTTAACCAGACCCCATGTGAATAACCAAATCAGAAATGCAAGGAAAAGCAAGAGAAGGAATTTCAGAAAATCAGTGAAGTCCACTCAGTCACATACCAGCAGAAGTGCAGAGGTGGCTTAGCATTATAATTTCTTTCTTAAGTATAGCCCTGTTCCTTAAGGGAACCGTATCCTTCTGCCGGGTTTTATGCATCTGTCTGTTGTGCAGCAGCATCAAATTCCACCCCGGTAAGGAAAGAGTAACCCTGAGGTTGGAATTCAATTTGATGTTTGCTTATGTCTGAATCCTAGGAGACAGTTTGGATGAAGCCACAGTAGTCCACCTGGATGTGTAGAAGCTTCAGCAGACGTGGCACAAGTGCTGCAAGAATGAATAGGTGACTCCTGAGTGAGCTCAAGTGCAAAGAAGGGACTGACAGGAGATATATGTGGAGATGGGCTATCTGAGGAGTAGAAACGTTTTGTCTAGGCATGCAGGGATGGATTTTGAGAAAACAGAAAAGGGCTGGAATTGAAACAAGTGATGGATGTGAAGGGCAATAAGTACATTGGCAGCAAAGGAACTGTGGCAGACTGCATTGGCAGACTGCATTGGCGGACTATGGAAACTGTGGTTGCACGACTCAGCAGCCCAGGGAAATTAATGACCAAGGACATAAAAAGGCTGAAGTACTTACGGCTGCCTCTTCCTGTTACTGGTGTCAGCTGCCCTCATGCTTCACACGCTCTGGATGCTGGTGGCAGAGTGTGCCTGCAGGAACCAGGCACTTCCCCATCTAGAAGGAGGTCCAAGCACAGACCACTTACAGAAATTGGTCCACATAATTCCATGGGACTAAAGAGTTCACCCACAGGTGCTGAGAGAAATGGCTGATTTGTTTCGGGGTCCATATTTTTTGGTCTAGATGACCTCTAATCGTCCTTTCCAGATTCAGTTTTTTTTCAGTGAATTTAAAAATTAAAAAAAAAAAAAAGAAATGTGAAATGTGGAATGTTTTGCTGTTGGAAAGCTGAGTTGATAAGACAATGTCATAAGTTTCTCTGATAGAAAAGGATACCACAAGGATAGGAAGACTTCTCAATGTTTCGGTCACTCATTTGTCCTACATCAAAGTACTTTAAAATGTCATTTTTGAGACTTCTTGAATGAAAAACTTGATATTTTCAGTTCAAGTGGTGCAGCAGTGGATGTGGCCTAAAGGAGCCTGCAGCCCATGGAGAGTGTCCGCAGGAACAGGCCCCGGGCTGGGGCTGCTGAAGCCTGTGGAGAGCAGCCTGCGGTGGGGCAGGAGAGCTGGCAGGAACTGTGCATGGGGATCCACGCTGGAGCAGTTCATGAAGAACTGAAGCCCTTGGGAACAACAAAGATGGAGCAATTCGTGAAAGACTGTATGAGACCTCAGACAAGAGCAGAAGGGTGTGAGGAGGAAGGAGCGACACAAATTAAGTGTTATGAATTGACCACATCGTTCTGTGCCCCTTGAGTTGCTGGGAGAGGCAGAAGAGTGAGGAGTGAAGGAGTTTAATAGAGACTGGGAGAGAAGGTGATATTAGTGTTGCCTTTGTTTCTCACTATTCCACTACATTTTTAACTGACAGTAAATAAAATTAATCTTCCCCAACTTTCTTCATCATATTCCCTCCCCCAGTCCAGTTGAGGTAAGGAGTGAGAGACCAGCTGGATTGGCATCTGGAAGCCAGTCAGGGTCTGCCCAGTACCTGTAGAGCTTTCAGGGCAAGAAAGGGAAGGGGGAATTTCACACCACAATTCAGTCACTGCTGAAAGTCTGCCTCCTTCCTGGGCACCAAAGTATATGTCTATATTATGGTGTAGATATGGGAGCGAAACATTACCAGAGCTACACCCATCATCCTGGCCCTTTAAATTCACGTTGTCCTCACTACATTTTCTCTAGAGACAGAGCAACTGATATGTGGATGCAGGTCAGGAACAAAAGGCTGTTGTGTATTTTAATCCTTTGTTTCTTTAAATTAATGTGTAACAAAGAAAGATTACACATTAAAGGAAGACTCTCCTCAGTCTTGGTTCTGTGTCCCAAAACTTTACTGTAGGCTCATAGTTTGCATGCTTACATAACACAAGTTTACATTTTTATAGAAGGTGGAAACTAACCTGGTTAACCCGACTAGAAAATAATGCAGTATTTTGCTACAAATAAGCTGCCTTTTACAGTTAGACTTAATTTGTGACAGCAATCTATCTGAATATGACCTGCCCCAGCTGGATTTTAATCTGGTTTCCTCCAGAGGTAGTTGTCATTTACTGCTCTAAAAAGAGTGGAAGGACTGTGCTAACAGGTTGCACTAACAGATCAGTGACTATACTATTACCAGTAGAAAAATACCAAGCCCACCGTGTTTTATACAGTTCCCTTACAGATGTTTTTTTCTGTAGTTTACAATTAGTGTAAATTAATCACAACAGAAAGATGTTAGCCTGTGTTGGCTGTTACAGACGTTACACTTTGGATTATGATGGCTTCCCAAATTCTGGGAAAAAAAGTACTCACTTCAGTTCCTGTCAAGCAGGGATGGCTTTTCCTGTGGTTAATATGAGCAATAGTCCCAGTCCTGAGTGAACAGATGCATCATACAGTTGCTGATACCAGTGGTTTTAGAATTATTAGTCTTCATTATGTAGTGTCATTCATTGCCTTATTACCATGGTTCCTTGAGAAAAAACAAAATCTTCATCTTAGGCTTTTGTTCAGGATGTCTGATTGAAAATACTGAGGTCAGTTACAATAATTACATAGGTTACTCTGAAAGAAATGGCGCCTATTTATTTCCATGGGAACTACAACAGATACAAAGAGCACAGTAGCACTATCTGATAGAGCAAATCCTCAGCTACAAAACACTGTTTTTCAATGTAGTCACCACCATGAGCTATACATGTCTGCCATGGATAACAAGAGCCTTCATGTCACGCTTATAAAAATCTGCACCAGTGGACACAACGCACTGTTTCACAGCTGCTATGATGGTGTTGCTAGGAAAATTTTGCCCATGCTGTCTGTCTGCCTTTGGAAAGAACAGATGCAAGTGAGAAGGCGCTGAATCAGGGCTGTATGGTGGGTGTGGTAGGACAGTCTAGCCAAAATTGGCAGTGTGATCCATGGTTTTCAAACTGATAAGTTGGGCCTGGTGTTACTGTGTTGCAAGACAGTGGTTGTCTTCTTCTCTGAGCTGACTCTGGAAGCTTGAGCCTTCACCTTAGTCAGCGTTGCACTGAAGTGGTCAGAACTGATGGTTTATCTGGGTTCCAAGGAATCCAGAAGGATCCCCCTTTCCTAACTTAAAAGACAGCACATATCACTTTACCTGCTGAGGACTGCATCTTGAACCTTTTCTTTGATGGGGAGTTCACATGTCATCACTCCACGCACGGCTATTTTAACTCCTGCTTGTAGTGCTGACACCACATCTCATCACTGGTAATGATGCGATCCAGGAAACTGTCATCTGCAGCCTCATATTTGTTCAGTAAGTCCTGACAAACATGCATATAGTGTTCTTTCTGTTCCTGTGTGTGCATTTGTGGGACCCATCTGGGACAAACTTTGTGATATTCCAATGTTGTCACCATTGTTTCCAACACATTAAAGCCTATATTCAGCTCTGTACACATTGCCCTGGTTGTAATCTACCAATTCATGTGGATGAGCAGATTGCGACACTCTATTTTGTGGTGTGACAACTGTGCAAGGCCATCCACAGCATGACTTGTCTTTCTTGTTGCTGTTGCCATTGCTCACAATTTAAGTTATGTTCGTGTTTAACAGCCCTGTGGGACTGTGGAAAAAGAATTCTACAACAGTAGAGAGAGGTGAGTCTGAGAGAGCTGGGACTGATCAGCCTGGAGAAGAGGAGACTCAGTGGGATCTCGTCAGTATCCATAAATACCTGAGGGGAGGATGCAAGGAGGATGGAGCCAGGCTCTGCTCAGTGGTGCCCATTGTTGGAGCAAGAGGTAATAGTCACAAACTGGCACATGGGAGGTTCCTTCTGAACACCAGAGCACTGTCACAGGCTGCACAGAGGCTGTGGGGTCTCCTCCTTGGAGATCTTCCAAAGCTGCTTGGACATGGCCCTGGGCACTCTGCTCTGGGTGTCCCTGATGGAGCAGAGATTGGGCCAGAGGGACCCACAGGTCTCTTCCAAACTCAGCCATCCTCTAATTCTGAGATTCTGAGACAGCCAAAGTTAACAGGTGAAGGCGGACTGAATTGCCTTCAAAAGGGCAACCACAAACATAGAAGGTATGCTGCATATCAGCCTAGTTCAGTGTTTCTGAGGTGCTTTAAGTATCAAGTAGTATTAAATCCAAAATTATAATGACAAATGAACCTGTGATTGTGGTAGAGAGAAGAAAATGGCAGAAAAACCCTGTATCAATTCTGCCCTTAAAAGAATTGATGGAATCATGTGAGGTGTATGGAAGTTTGGTATGACTGACTGAACTTTTTAATTCTGTATAATGAGGGAAGGGATCACTGAACAATAATACTGATTCCTGAGATGTTGAAAAATCTAATTTTAGCAATTGAGTAATCTAGTCAATGTAAAATGTGGCAATGTGGCCTTGAGACACAGGTTGGCAAGGCACATGATAAGACATTGCAACATTCACTTCCTTCATGAGATCACGTTGCCCATTACAGCTCAGCCTCAGCACATGCTGATCTTCTAGAGCACAGATATGGTCCCTGGAGAAGTTAGTGTAGTGCCAGACATCTTCTCCTTCAGTGTTTTGGCTTGATTTGGTGTCGTAATTTTGACAGCTGCTGTTACCTAATGCTAAAGTCCTCTTGTAAGTGCTGTAGAAAATGCTTAAAATGACCAGATGTGATTAATATTACACCTACCCATGCCACTAGATTTTAACAAAAGCCTAACCAAGTTCTGTCTGACCATGGAACTGAAAACTGGGATGTTACATGTTAGTGTCTCATTCAAAGTGGTTAGTTTTATTTTCTTAGAAACAAATGTGACTTCCCCAGCTTCTTCTTCTGTATGGAGCTGAGAACAGCTCATGTCAGCATCCTGCAGGTAACCCAAGGGAAGCTGATCACCAGGGAGAGCAGTAGCTGTTTTGCTGGGGCTTTGGTTATTAAGTTATTGTTGATATATTCCTACTTGGAATAAACACAAGGACATATCAGTTCCTAGTGCGCA
Organism: Aquila spilogaster; assembly: GCA_024606505.1. Lineage (NCBI taxonomy): Eukaryota > Metazoa > Chordata > Aves > Accipitriformes > Accipitridae > Aquila > Aquila spilogaster. The sequence continues at coordinate 24,394,974 of JANHGO010000041.1, forward strand.
ATGTGAATGATTAATGCTAGAAATAAGTATTCACACGGACATTAAAAACAGATGCTAGAAAGTGTTTTACATGCTGGAGTTAGGAAGCAAAATCAATCACAACCATTACCTTTTAACTAAGCATTTAATATGAAGTGCAGGTATTGTACTTCGTAGTAGTGAAGACTTCTGGAATTTGCAGCTGCACTTTAAAGTAGACTGTGATACGCATTTAAATTGCTCCCCATGACAGGGGAAAACAGGATGCATCTAGAAAGGCAGGGAGCAATTGGAGAGAGCACAGTGGTGAGTCACAGGAGTGCTGTTTTAAACATAATCTATGCAGAAATGTTTAAGGCAGTGGAGCTGGTAAGTCTAGAAGAGGGAGAGTTGAAGAAAAATGTGATACCACTCCACAGCTGCATGGGTCATAGTGCCAAAGGAGAAAGAAGGAAGGAAGTTTTCTCAGTGCCTGCTGTGAATAGATTTAGCTTAGCAAGTAGGAAATGTGCTCTCATGTCAAGATAATAGAGTGTTACAACAGATTACCTGGTGAGGCTTCAAATCTCCAGTACATCAGCCACTTACCTAGCACTCTCCCTGGAGGTTTGGAACTGCATTTCCAAGTGCATCGTTGGGTTTTAGGAAGAAGGGGTATGATAAGCAGAATTTCGAGTCTCTGACTATTAGATCTGTAGTAGAAGTGAAACACTTTCAGGTGTGATCTTATGAACAAATGTACGTTGCATGCACCATTTTCTTGCAGTGCCATGGATTCCAGTAAATCGAAATATTCTACGTATATACCCACGTGCTCAAAGCTGCAGGCATGCAAAGGAGTGCTCTGTACTCAATTCAACAGCTGCAGAATGACGGTATCCTTCTGATGCTCCTGAACATCAACGTCCAGGTGGGACTTTTTCCTACTTACAGTTACATGTTCTTGAAATTCAGTAAAAAAGTTAATGAAAGGTATAAAAAAAATTAGCATTACCTGTTTATAGTTCCTATGAGCTATGTATAAGACAATAAACATTGATGAGGCTGAGAAAATAGTAGGTGTGCAGGACCATGGCCAGCATCAATTTTCTTGACCACAGACCAATGTGAAGGCAATGGTAAAGGCTGAGGAGCATCTGCTTTTCTTCTCTGCATTCTGCAGGAATGACTGCAGCATGCCATGGTCTCAGCAAGCTCTGCTTGTTGTTTTACAACCCTACAATGCTGTAAAATAACCATGGAAGTAGTTTAAAGCCAGCATTGATAGTTGCCTGATGGAACCAGTTAGCATATTTTGTTTTGTTTTAAAGAACTTGATCAGAATCTCATGAAAACAGCTGATTCTAGTGAGTAGTCTGTAGCTATACACGCACCATTATTTATTAAATAATAACTGAAGGGATCAAAATATTATTTACTCCATTTTTGTATTAAAACTATACATAAAATTAAATGGACTCTATGGTTTGGATTCTTGATTCATGTTGCCGGGACCATTCTTGCAGTGTTGTAAGGATTCCCAGTCCCTGCATGCTGGAGCACTGGGACTTGCAGGGTAGGTCTATGCACACACGGCCTGCAGAGCCAGAGCAGAGTGCAGGGGTGTGAACAGCTTTGAGACAGGCACGAAAGCCCACTTACAAAACCACCAGTTGGTATTAAAAATAAAAAAGAATAAGCCAGAGCACACACAGCTTGTTTTTTGTGAGCTTGGGTTACTGTTTGGGAGTAACTGGATCAAATGCAGAATATGGATTTTTTTTTTCCTCTTAGATCTTGTTAAATTTTAGGACTTTTACCTTGTAGAGGTGACATGTTGCTTGTCATACAATTTATTGAGCTATCCCTTCCTGGCAGTATATAACACACGTTCCAGAAGGGAATAGTATTACAGAAGACAATATAAACTTAATTAAAAGGATATCAGTAAGGTCACAGTGCAGTAGTCATCACAACAGGATTTATTTATTTATTTTTTACTGGAAGAAAAATAGTGATATATGTACACTCTTCATTCTTCTGCATTCTGGATTTTTGTTCATTTTGTTGCTTATATTTAAAAGTAGTAGCTCTTCCAAAGAAGAAAGGTCAGACGTTGTTAAACTCGACAGAATTGTGAAGTATTGTGCAATCACTACAAATTATTATTACTATTATTATTTTTTGCTAAAAGTAGCGATATTGTGTGAGTGACACAGTCTCTGGTAAAATGGGAAGTCTCCTCCTTTCAGGCATCACTGATCACTCTTCCTCTGTCTTTACAACACAGCAGATGCCTTCTCATGGCTGGGCTTCCTGATGCCACAGCATTTTGTCACGGTAGTTGTGATGCCAACGGTAATGGAAAGTGTTAAGGAATGTGTTACAAAATCCCCAGTAATTATCTTACAAAGAACAATGTATTTTTGATTATCTTCATATACTGAAAAAACGTTACCTCAGTCATATGAATTACTCCTTGCTTTTCTCTCTCCCTAGCTGCAAGAATGAAGGATCCTCAGAAGCTCCTAGCAGTATTAAGTCCATGTGCAATGTCATCCAATGGCCCACAGCAGTTCTGGGAAAATGTGTATGTACTTGGAACCACAGCAGCATAGGGCACCTCACTTCGCTAAATGCTGAAATTGTACCAACATGTTTGGATTTGTTTCAGAACGGTGGTCTTACTGAGCTGGTTTTCCAAAGGGCATACATGTTTTCTCTCAGTAGTCAAAAGCATTTTTATGACATTTATTTTTTGAAAATGAAGACTAATATTGCTAAAGGACACTCATATATTCGATTTACCTGTAATTATACTATTTCTTTCAGTTTGCAGCTAATGGGTCACCAGTTTTTTTACTAGAATGTACATTATTGTGCTGTGACACTGTGCTCCTCCACAGGAGAGGAGTGAAACGTCCTCATTGACATGGGGACCATTTCAGATGATAAAAATAAGTAAAATATGAAACCAGTTTTGAAATAAATGTCTTTAACTTCTGTCATTAAATTCTGTTGTGTTTTTTTTCTGCAGTTTCCTGGGGCACCAGCCCTGCAGTTATCTCCATGAAAAAAGTTAAATTTGGCCTGCAATGAGGAGCACATCTGGAGAAGGAATTGGGAGGAGAGATATGATTACATGGTGAGCATTTCTAAATAAATGTGTATTTTTGGTCAGATTCAGCAGCACTGTGGATGGGGAGCTGAGAGGGGTAACAGACAACAGACAGAATACGTGCAGTAACCTTAAACTTTCCATGCAGATACATCTGTTCCCGGCTAGAGCTATGAAATGGAAGGAAGCAGTAAAAACCCTGCCTGAAAGGATACTTGCAAACAGATTGTTCTTCAGTCCTTTGGCATGTACAAAAATCCTTGGTGGAAAAAAACAGGTTTGAGTGATGGTTGATGGGAATATGCCTGCTGAATTGCACAATTGTTAGCTGGGGCATGCAAGTGGTTTTGGATTTTCACACTTCCTGGTTTGCCGCGTCATCATCCTGGTCAGGATCCAAAGTTCATGGAAATCAGCAACAAGATTTTGCTGGTAGGAGGTAAATGATTGAGCAAAGGAACATGACCAACTGTGCAAAATTCCTCTTCTTCTCATTATCACCTCCCACTTATTCTCTTTCACTTCCTTATACATGACTTAGCCCAACACGAGGCCCACCAAATAGGAAAAATTCACATTGGATTTGAGCTAGTGGTGATGATGCTTGAAAACAACCAGCTCAAGCAATAGCTACTGTAACTTGAACCCAGAGGATGATAGCTGTTGAATTTTCTTTCTCTGTTAAATTGATTTTCTTTCAAATCTGTGGTGTTAAGTCAACAGCCACTGTATTCCCATCTATGGTATGGGCAGCATCCAGGGCTGCAGAGAATTTAAAGAATACCGACTGATTCAAGTGTTTATTTTCCGCAAAAGTGGGAGTTTCCAGAGGTTAATTTCTAAGGGCTGTGTTAAACAGATTACCCTATGGTGTCTCTCTCCTAGTAAACAGTGCAAGAATGGATTATGGTTTAGCCTACTCATGCCATTTCCCTCTCCCATTCTCACCCCATTATGTTCAATCATTATTACAAATGAAATCTCTGTTTTTTTTCCTAAACACACATTTTGATTGCCTTCTTCTATTCAAACTAAAGCAATTGCTTCAAGAGAAGGAAACTTATGAGAAGAGCCAGAGTATGTGTCCCGGTTTTGGCTGAGACAGAGTTGTTTCTTTTTTTTTTTCCCCTTCGTAGTGTCTTGTATGATGCTATGTTTTGGCTTTGGAAGAAAAACAATGTTGATAATACACCAGGGTTTCTAGTCATTGCTGAGCAGTGATGCACACAGCCAAGGGCATTTCAACTTCTCGAGCTGCCCTGCCAGTGAGAGGGGCTGATGGAGTACAAGGAGTTGGGAGGGGACAGAGCCAAGACAGCAGACCTAAACTGACCAAAAAGGATATTTCATACCATATGACATGAAAAAAAACCTATAAAACTGAGGGGAGTTGCCTAGGGGTGCAGCTGCTGCTTGGGAACTGGTTGGGCATTGGTGAGCGGTGAACAATTGCAATGTGCATCACTTGTTTTGTGAATACATCTTATATTATTAGCATTATTATTACTATTCTCCTTTTCTGTTTCTTTTCTGTCTTAGCAAATAGCTTTTATCTCAAACCATGAGTTCCACTTTGTGTTTTTTTTTTCAATTCTCTCTCCCATCCCACTGAGAGAGGGGAGTGAGCAAACGGCTGTGTGGTGCTGAGCTGCTGCTGGGTTAAAGCACAGCAATAAGTATTTTGGTCATCTGAAAACTCGTATTTCATTCACCAGGTTCTCTGTACTGTTAAATATATAGACTCAGTCACTGCCAAGAGGCAAATCATCCTGTTCGGAATGGCAAATTGTATACGTAGGATGGAGGACTTGTTCTCTCTCTACTGACCATTGATGGAACCTAGGCTAGATACCAAAATGTTACAAGCCTAGACCTGGGTGAGATACCTGCAACTGAGATTCAGAAAGAATTTCTCCAGTTAAAAGGTTTTCTGTCATTCATATAACATATATGTGTTTCTTAACATTGCAAGCAATTTGTGTGAGTTCCAAAAATTAGGTAACTAATTTAAATGTTTTCCCATTAAACCGCTCCTTTGTATGAGGGTTCCTTTCTATCATGATAGGGTTGCACTTCTGAAGCCAAAAGATCACATAAAGACCAAATCATTACTTATCTTTGGTCTTTGGTGTTTTGCCACAGGTGGTACTCAAAGTTCTTTTGGAGCTTATGTCCAAAATTGCTTCCTTATTCAGCGGCAGTTGCATTAGATGGTGACATTACATGAAAATTCTCAACACTTTTCTTAGAAGGAAACCTCTCCTTTCAAAATGCCTTTTGGCCAGGTGATTTACGGGAACACACTGCAAAAGAAAACACCTTCAAAAGCAGTGGTTATCCTGATGACCAGCACCTGCACCCTGCAGCGGCACAAAGATCAGAGGTGTCAGAGGTGTGTATTTCTTAGAAATGTTTTGTCTGTTTGAGTCACCTCTTCCTGGAGCAGTTCTGTATCACTGCACACAAAGAATGTTCCAAAAATATCATCACTGATATATAAATATTTTGCTCTCTGGTCTAGCCAGTTTTGTTTAATTTCTGACCTCACACAAGTAATATTAACTATAGCTAAATCAGTTATATATTTACTCCGGAATTTCCCTTTTTT
>JANHGO010000041.1:24400757-24439051 GCA_024606505.1 Aquila spilogaster
GGTTGGAGTGAGGTGGGGGCTGGTCTCTTCTCCCAAGGAGCAAGGGAAAGGACAAGAGGAAATGGCCTGAAGTTGCATCAGGGGAGGTTTAGACTGGACATTAGGAAAAATACCTTCCCCAAAAGGGTTACCAACCAGTGGAACAGGCTGCCCAGGGAAGTGGTTGAGTCACCATCCCCGGAGGTATTGAAAAGACGTGTAGATGTGGCACTTAGGGACATGGTTTAGTGGTGGACTTGGCAGTGTTATGTTTATGGTTGGACTTGATGATCTTAAAGGTCTTTTCTAACCTAAACAATTCTATGATCCTATAATACAGATCTGGATATCTTTTAATTCAAGTGAGAAATCTAAGTATAGGATCCCTCAATTTTCTTTGCTCTTCCATGTGCTTTGACCGCCTCCTGAAGGACACAGCACATCGTTTCAAGATCCACGTACTCTCACTTCATCACTTAAAATTGTTTTTCTCACATTGGCTTATTGTGAAAATCTGACTAGCTTAATAGAATGAGTTTTAATGAGTTTACCTCAATTTAACACAGACATGCCTGTGGACAACATTTCTGCATCTTTATTATTCATGAAATCATAAAGAAATATGGGGTCTGCTTAGCCATCTGTTAAAATTTGTTTAATTTAAATTGAACAAGCTGGTTTGCATTAAAATCATACAGGATAGGAAAAAGTAATGAAGACATCCAAAAGTTCAGTTAAAATATGCACACCAAACTTCACCTGGTGTTAACTGTCACATCTTTATTATAATGTATGTAAATAGCGTTCAATCAATGCATAATAAAGCATTTATGTGATCAGTTACTTCTTTGTCAGAGATCATCTTTTTGGTCTGTTTGCACAGTGCCTTGGACAATGAATTCATCTTCATTGCAAAAAAGCCAGTGTTGGCCAAATGACAGTGTTGACCATCTCCACAGGGACATCATTAAGCTATTAAAACACAGTCACATAAAAGCAAGGAAAAAATATATAACAAAAATCAAGCCAGAAATTTCCTCTTTCTTCCTACCTATCATGGATTTTTCTTCAATAGATTACATTGATTAGATGCTAAGATAGATTGCTCTTACACTGGCATCAATACAAGTGGAGGTTTATTTCAGAGATTGCCAGTGCCCGTTTCTATGTTCTCCATAATCTCTTCTAGTAAGATATGAACCTTTCATTGGACCATAAATAAAAACTTCTATTTCTTAAAAGTTCACAGGTTAGAAACACCAAACTTTCTCCCATAATGCTTAGCACATTTGGGAAGAAAGTTTGAAGCATCTGCACAGCTGCTTCATTACTGAGTTTCAAATTCTTCCTTACTATTTTCTTTGCTGTGCGACCTACAGAATACCTCCAAACAGGACAAGAATTAGCCCTCAGGTACACTAAGCCTTATCATTTACAATGGTAGTCTTGTTGTCATTTCCTTCTCCTGAGTTCCTTCTCTTATCTAGTCCAATCATTTTTACACGTGCTTTTGGATGGGGATTTTGTAATGTGTTTGCACAGCACTTGGAAAAATAGGGTTCAGGTCTGCAGCTATGATTATTTGAATGGGATTCATCCAACAAAGTACCTATTCCTACAGTGGAGACATCTGCATCCACGGCAGCTGCTTAGGCTTCACTTACACTTACTACAAATAAACTCTTTGGGGGTTTATGAGCCAAGAATGTATGTTTTGTAGTCAATTAAAGTTGTAATTAACTACGATATTAAGTAGTGCAGATACTCACTTGAAATTTACTATGACGTCTAGAGTCAATCAGTGCAGTTTCCACTATCACAGGAGGTCCCTCTTACACTTGACTTTTCCATTCTGCATTTCTATAGGTGATATTACACTTTAGTATCCACCAGATTCAACTACGTGACTGATTCTAGTGACCACCTATGGAGCCTTGTTTCATAATGTACAGGCTGAGTCAGAGCACCTAAATTTAGATGAGGCCCTGGATTTACCCTGCAATATCTCCTTTCTGTATTCCACTGACTTAGACTAAGTAATAGCAACAGTTATTTTCAGCAGAGCCTTGGGTTCAATCTGTTGTCCAACATGGCAACCGTTTTACAGTTATCTTAAAAATGCTCTATGTCAAAATATTTTCTCTCTAAAGCTATATTTTTCATATAACCCAAATACAAGAATAAAATTACCTAAGCCTCTAAAAATCACGTCTAAGACTGGACTTCTCCTCTAAGGGTCTGAGACCCTCAGTGTGTTTCTGTGTAAGAGACATTAAGAAAATTCAGACAAATTTACTGTCAGGAGAAGCCATTTCTGACATTCACTAGTAAGCAAAGTAAAAGAATCCACTTTTCCTAACTTCAGAGCCTAAGATGAGTTAGGATTGTGGATGCTTTAGTGTCTTTCTAAATTCAATCAAGAGATTGTCTATCAAGAAATAGGAAATTCCCTAGGATAGCTGAGTTCTTCATGGCTGAAGAGACCTCTAAAGATGCATAGCATCTTCCACTGACCAAGGGATAAGCTCCTAAATTAGGCAATTCTGTTCAGTACCTGAACCGAGGCAGAATAAATCTAGTCAAGGATGTAAGCATCGTAAATGGCTTAAAAATATCTATTCTTTGATTAAGCAAATTTAGACCTGATACATGGAAGTGTAAGGCAAATCTTATTTCCCTTTACAAAGTACACTTATTTCTGGGATGTTCAGTATCATATTTTTCAGAAGACTCCCCCTTCCTTATTGCTCCCTGATTATGTTAGTTTATTATAATAATAATAATAATAATAATAATAATAATAATAATAATAATAATAATGCAATTTTCCTATTAACAGCTATTTTGGTAATACCATCCATACCAGATGCTGCTTTATCTTCTTCCTGCTTTGTTGGGTTTTTCCTTTGTGTGTTAGCACCTTCTATAGATTGCAATATACACTTCTGTAGCCTGAACGTTAAGCCTGAATCCCTTAAAAATTGTTCTTCTGACTGGAATTAACATCAATTTCACAAACAATTCTTTCCGATTCAGAGAAACTGATACTTCTTAAACACATTAAGCTGTCCTTTTAAGGCTTTTTTGCATGTTTGTCTCCTTGTTACTCATCATCTCAGTAAGGCTGATACCTTTCACAGACAAAATGGCCTGTCAGGGTGTCTTTCCCCTGTGAGGCTTGTTTGCTCCTGGAATGCTGTCCTTTCAGATTTCATCCAAACCAAACTCAGGCTGCGTTAATAATTTCAGTCTCAAAAAGAAACGAGTGGGATCTTCCAATGCCACTTCTCAAAACAGAAACAACTTAATCCTTGCTTTATTTGCTTTCCTCAGTATCCCCACTGGGACAGAGGAGAAGGGGCCATTTGCAAGGGACCCAATTATAGAATATAGGCTGATTTTCAGTGCAAATATTGTACCATGCTGAAAGAAGTAGCAGCATCTACTACACAGAGATCCAGGAGTCCTTATTTTATATCCTGGCTTGCCAGTAACCATTAATTGATTTGTTTCATCACCAAATACAAGTCTTCATTACTTTTCCCCCCTCCCACATTATTTTTCTGAAAGCAACTGTGTTGGGGAAAGACTGTCTGTGCAGCACCGATGTGACAGGGCTCTGATCTCACTGGGCTTCCTGGTTGCTAGCGTAATACAAATAAAACTATGTGAGCAGACTGTAAGTGCCTTCATTTCAATACATGTCATTCAAAAATGTTGAAACTTATTCCAAATGCAATTGTGGGGACTTAAATTCCTCATGCAATCAAACATTCAAGTGATGGTTTCATCCTCTGGAAGAGTTTGAAGCTGGTGTTTTGTTTCTCATTAGCAGTAGACAGATTATATGTATTTTAGAACCTGGATTTCTGCCATTCCATTACTCTGCGTCTCTCTCTGGATCTGGCTCCAGAAATCTTTGTAAGGTCCAAGTACCTGCTGTTAAGTTTATAGATACTAACGAAATTTGGAGAATATACAGTGATAAACGCCAGGTGAAAATTAAACCAAATCACATGTCCTTAGGGATTCTTTATTATGAAATGTAATATCTCTCCAGCTAAATTAACCAGACAAAGCACACTCCTTCAGTTCAGTTTCAATTGTATTTGAGAGAGGAACTGTGAAAAGACTGGTCTGTTAGCGTGTGGATATCAAACCAACTCAGAATTGTAATGAGCACAAAGTAAAGCATCCTAGCTCGGAAAAGTTATCTAACTGCAGAAGGGAGGCTGTGGATGAATAACATATGACTTTGGAAAGTTAGCAGTCTTCCCTCCTTGCTGGAATCAGGTTAGAAAGTTGTAACTGCAACTTGTATTGCCAGCTACTGGCATGTTGCACCCTGGAAAGCACACATGTTCCCATTTCATAGAGCCTGCAATGAGAAATCCCTGTTCGTCCAGTACTATTAAGCAATGCTCTGTTGCTCCTGGTCATGGCAATGTGGCTTGCTAAGAAAGCAGGAAAGAGAATCTGTAGTTACATCTGTCCACTGTGTAATTTCACACTTTTTTCCATACCTAAGTACAACAGCTAAAGCCCAAGTGATAAATCACAGTGGAATCATATGCTAACCAAAGCGTGGTGCCATTGAAACCTAAGCAGCATATGATGTCAGCTCATTTTGCCCCAAATTTTTTTTTTTTTTTAAATGTCTCAGTGGAGGTTTTTCTGAAGGAGGCAGAACAGTCAGGACATCCAAATTAACCATGCATTTGGGGTTTTCATTTTGAAATTACACCCTTCCTCTTGCCTTTGTTTAATTATTTGAGGTTATCACGTATTGCAATAAAAGGTAACTTTTCAGAGTCCCTATCAAAACAAAAAACCCTTCAGTTCTGTTGACAGGAAACATTTCAAAACAGAAGGAAAAAAGTACTTTTTTTTTTTTTTTTCTTGGAGAACTTTCAAATGTGTTCCAGTTTGGAAGAAAGCCAAACATCAAAATCCTAAAATCCTTTGCAAAACCCAACAGCCATTGTCTGCAATGGCTGTGCTGCTACTCAGGATTACACTCCCGCAGCCAGCACGGGCTCAGCAGCTAGAACTTGTGTCTGTGTCTAAGAGATCTGGCATTGGCTACGCCATTGATTTCCTTGGTGAGTGAGACTAGTCATTTGCTCTCTCTATATTTCACATTCCTTATCTACAGAAAGGGAATAAATGATACTGACCTTCTTTGTTAAATGTTTTGAGATGTGTAGAGGAGAAGGGCAAGGCATTCATCTGCTCTCAGCCTCTCCAGAGATTTTGCAGCACAAATGGAATGCAGTCAAAGGGCCTCAGACAAGAGCAGGGTTTGCCAAAGGAAAGCCTTGTCTCTGGAAAACAGAGACTGAAGGGATGAAAATAATCAGAGCACATCAAAAAAGAGGTAGATGATCCCAAGTAGAAAAGACTTCAAGATGTCCACAAATATTTTAAAAGTTTCAGGGAGGATTTTCAAAGGCCTCCTAGGCAATCTACTCAATAAATAATAAAATAAGGTGAATATCATAGGAATAGCAAACCAGAAAAGCTAAGTATCTGAAAGACCTACACCAGGATAAGAGTGTTAACAGCCTGGAACCCTTTCTCTGGAGTTCAGGGAGAAAAAATTTGACCCAGAAAATACCCATTCCTTCCTCTCCCATGATACTAAGCTGCTAGTCTCATTTAACACTGCATTTTATGCAGGCTGTGTTAGCTGAGGGGCTGTATATCAAAACTCTTATAAGGACCATCAAATTGTCCTGTATGCTAAGGTTTTCTCCCTGCCCAGATGAGGACACTAATGAGCACAACATCTGCAAAAAAGCTAATGATAAAAATAATAGCAATAATATTAGTAGTAGCAGTAGTAATAGCAATAGTTTGAGCCCAGTGAGAGGAAAATTAAATTTTGATAAAGGATGAAGTGTTATTTTCATGCCATAGCAGAAAAATTGAGTCATCCACTGAAAATATGCTCCCCATACCTATGTCTATCTATAGATATGCATGAAGCATTTCCTTCTGTAGAGAAAGTAACTAGTCTGGGACCCTTAAACAATAGGGTAAAGAGGGTTCATTGCTGCTTCTTGTAACACAAGAAATGGGAAGGTCCCAGCAAAATTATTAGGCAACAGGCTTAAAACAAGCCAGAAAAAAACTCCCCTCCTCAACCCCCAAACACAAAATTAAATATGAAACTCATTGCCACAGGATGCTGTGGAGATAAGAGATATAAAAAGACTTTGAAACGTACAGGGATCTTCCTGAAGGATGAGTCCAGCAGGGACTATTAAAGAGGATAGTCCAGAAGTAGGCTCTGGCTCAGGAAGTCAGCAAATCTCCAATAATTTCATTCTCCATTTTTAAAGTAATTTCTTAATCATCCATTACTGTCTGTTCCACATCAGGCTATTTGCACCTTTAGTTTGATCCAGTACCTGAGCTGTCACTCAAACTTAAAGTGCATAGCAGTTTCGATTATTTTTTATTTTAACAGAAAAAAAGTCTTCATGAAACAGTATGATCAACAAAAGAGAAAATCAGACTGAAAAAGACCCAGGAGTTGCTCATGATAGACACTGGCACAGTATGTTATGTCTGTGCAGTACCTATGAATAACTTCTTTATTTTTATAGTCACAGTAAGGTACAGTATGTGTCACCTCTGAAATTTAATGAACCCAGCATTCCAGGAAATGAAAGTAAAAAGGTAGACCTTAAAAATGTATCTTTAAAGATGTCTCAGGCAATTAATCTTTTCCAGTAGGGAAATTGGCTTTTCCTAGTTTTTAGGTTCACTAAAGATATATCCACAATATTATCCTATATAACATGTTGTCTTAAATACTGACATATCAGCACATAGGCACACGGACCTGATATTTAATCTTTGGGGAGAGAAAAGAATAATTCTGAGATGGCTGAGGGGAAACAATTGTTTTTGCTTGTAGGTTAAGGGAACAAGGCAGAGTTCTTCAAGTATTTTATCTTTTTGGCTGTGGAAGGTTTTGGATGTCGTTTTTTTTTTTTTTTTTTTTTTTTTTTGTATTATTTTGTGGTGCCTCTGCTTGGCAGAAACTCTGGTCAAATTTCACAAAGTCACTCTCTTGCTTTCCTTTTGTCCCTTCCTTGCACATCAACTTTCTTATCCTACCTGAAGGAAGCCTTGTGGAGGGTGGGCGACAGTAATGCCCCTTGCTTTAAAGTCAGGGCTCCTGAGCCTAGCTTACTCAAGTCTTAGCATCAACTGCATGCTGATCCAGATGCTAATGACATCCAATCACCAGCTCCTGGTTATGTGCCAGCCGTTTTACACATGGTTGTACAGTGGGTTTAAATGAGTTTCTTTGCTTCGTTTTTCTCTTGGAGTAAGGGCAAATTGAGAGAGTTTATACAGCCTACTAGTTGAAAATAACATATGTATCTACAGGCATATGGATGACAATCTGGTCCCTATTTTGAAGAATATCTTTTTTTGAATATTTGAACCCTGTGGAGGTCTACTAAGAACAGAGCAGAGTTTTTCATTGGTTGGTTGGTTGGTTTTTCTGCCCACTCCTTTAGGAAGAGGTGCCTTAGCCTTTATCAGGCAGAAGGAATTTCACACCAAGGTATGACAGGCTCTAGTATGCTGTAGGATAGGCATTACTCCTCGTGTTATTCCAATTCACTCCCTCAGATGACATAGTTTGCACATTTTCATCCTCACCACCGCTGACCTTCAGTCCTGCACAAGGACAAGTCCAATGGTAAAGTAAACCAGCTTTATTAAGCAAAATCTATGGTCAGGTTGTTACCTGCAAAACTGCAAACAGGTTACAGTCAAAGGAATGTGGCTGCAATCTTCAAGTAAATTTAACCATTGAGTATTTTCCCAGTTGCTTACATTTTATTAGATTTTATTACCTTTGGGTTCCTAAGATGATATTAGGAATCCATTATGAATCTGCAGGAGTATCCTGCTTTTTGGATTACACCGCCAGGTCTGAAACATTTTTCTTAGCACTGGACTCTCGACTATATCAGCTGGGCTTCTAACTTATTTTTAAGGGAAATGAGGTATTGAAGCATGTGAACAGCATAAACAGTTGTTACTTTGCTGGTCAAAACATTTCTCATATATCTCACTTCTCCTCAGGGATCCCTTTTGTTTGTTTGGTTGGGTGGTTGTTTAATTCTACCTACAATTTAGGTGGAGTTTAAACAAGGACATGTAGAGTACATGTAAGAAGACATTCCACTGTTCCAATACTTAGAACATGTTCATAAAAACTCCTATGCCTTTATCATATTCCATGTGTTTCTTCTATTAAAACTAGCTGCTTGGCTATTTTGCCAAGCTGGTGTGGAGTGCATGCATGTTGTATCAACGGTGCAGGAACAGATTTAGTAATACATAACTTTGTCTATAGACTTCTTCCACCCTACCCACTAACTCTTCAATTTAGGGCCTCTAGTGTTACAAGTGATTTATAATAACCTCGTGACTGCAAAAACCTAGAGTTAAAAGGGTGGACAAGGTAATCAGTAATTCATCAATTACCGAAGAATTGGTTCACATCATTTGCAATTATCTAACCATAGGCTATTTAATTGTACCTTTTCATCACGAAGTCTGCCCTTTTGATCCACATCCTCTCCTGATAAACTTCTGGCTTCTCAGCCAAGCTTCCATGTCAGAGCCCAGCTGCCACACAAGAAGCAACAAGTCACCTGAGTTTCAAGGCTAGCACTGAATCAGCAAGAGCAGTAAACCAGTCCTTGGAAATGCTTCCTCTGGAAAGGGACATTTCTCCCCTGTCGCTGCCTCTTTCATATAATACCAATTTCACAGATGAACACCAGAGATGCCCACTGATGTGAATCTACCTGCTGTAGAAAAATGCCCAAATATAAAAAGAACAATGAATTAAGCTATTCTTTTTTTTATTATTATTCCACAAAGTACAAGTGGACCAAACTGGATTTTTCTTCAGTACTTTAAAAAATGTAACAGTTTTAGAGCTCATCTAAACTTGCAGTTTGGCTTAAAGATCTGTCATCTCTCACTAGAAGGACAGTTTCTGTGCTTTTTTTACCTCTTAAATTCAGCCAAAGAAATGGAAAACCACTCACAAAATTGTCCATGAATGATCACCAATTCTGAAAGCCTTGTAGGTCAGAGAGATTTGAGTGCATTCAGGAACACTTCTGTGAACTGAGCTTCCACAGAATTCTCCTTGGAAACAATGACAGATTAATGAGCTATTTTACTTTAAAAGAAATATTGCAGAAAGTTGAACTTCTTGTACACTCTTCCAAATCAAGCATGACACATTGTTAGTTGAAGAGAACCTGCATTTAGAAAACCAAAAGAAAATTATCCACAACTATTATTTCCACGGTCTGAACACCCTCTAAGTATCCACATCATCTTACACTAGTTGGGGTATGCTATTGCTTTGGTATAGCCTGATTGCTATCCAGGAGACAAAATCAATCACACTCACTCTTTACTCCCAGATGTAAAATAGGAGTGATTTCTGCACAGCAATGCGGGTACCTCAAAGCTCCTTTCAAGGTGCTGTATTCCACAGTGGTTGTTTTGAGGCAGTCTGGGCTGATGACTTGTTAGTTACAATCAGGAGTATTGAGGCGTTAGAGCTTCACAGAGATCAAGGGTATTGCCTGAAGCAAAGCCATATATGCAGTGAACTCTTAAAGAAAGCTTTCTTCGATAAAAGGTGAAAAAGGGATGAAGTGCATTATTCAAGGTCATTCTGAAGGAAAATGATGATGCTAAAGAGAGAGACCGTGGCTCCTGGCTAAAGGACCGCAGTCTTTCCTTAGAGTCACAGGTTTCCCAGTGCTTTCAAGTGAGGCACCTCTACGTTACATACTGCAAAGCATTCCTACTGCTATGATGATAAAACTGCTTTGTTATATTAGCACAGTAAACCTCCCTCCATGCAGGAAAAAAAGAATCTATTGTTCTGTAAACACAATTCTGCTGCTATCTTTAGGGTTGTTTTTTCTGGCCCACCTGTCTTCTCATTCAACCCTTCTCAAGCCCACAGTGACAACACCCAAGACGCTCCTGGAAAATAATCCCATATTGAGGGACCTCAGTCTCTTTAGCTCAACAAAGAGAAGGTGGTAGGCAACTTTTGCCTATTAGACTCTACCTAGAGAAGTGTGACAACAGGGAGCTCTATAGCTTAGCAGAAAGAGGTACAGTACTTCAGTAATTAAAAAGTGTAAACTAAATGAATTTAGACTAGAAATAAGGTCCAGAAAAAGTAATTTCCAATGCTATTAACCTGGAGAAAAAGTTCTTGCATGCTAGGGACTTTCCTAACCAAGACTGGATGCTATTTTACAATATACGCTAATATTTCAGACAGTCATTAATTCAGGGATAAACTATGTGTGTGTTATACAAAATACCATATTAGGTTGTTACGGTCTGGTTTTACAGTCTAGGAACTACTGGAAATGATAACGGTTTACTTCAAGAGATAGTGGCCTAGGGAGAAATGGGGTCAATACATCTACTTTGGGGGCCCAGCACACACAGCAGAATACTTAAATGGTGCCTTGTTACAAATCCAGGGGGAACAATGTAAACCTGTCTCTAGGCCCTGACTGAAGTGAGCATCCATTTCACCCTGAACAAACACAAAATTCCATGGTACTGCCCACACTGTGGCTCTGCCTGCTGCAGCTATGAAAAGCAGCATGCCCAGCCGACATCCCTGCAAGACGAAGCAGCTCTCTGAGACGAGCGTCCGACCATGCCATGCCTGTACTTCCATGGCATCTTTTACCTGGGCACTGGCATGCTAGTCTGAGCAGGCAGCTGACTTCTCTGATCGGCATCCTGTCTTGACCAAGAAAAATTCATATTCCTGGCCATGCATCAATGATTTTGCTCTTATTTGTGCTCCTACTTGGATAGAAGGAGGCTCTGCACCTGCTCCTCAAAGCAGAATTCAACCGCATCACTCCTACCCCTCTGCTTTTCTTTCATTGTACTGTGTTTTGGCCAAGCATGTATCTACACAGTGCAGCTCATTTCTTTTCTGCCCGGAGCTCCTTATGCCTCTCGCATCTGCACAAGGACAGATAGCTTCCACAGAATTTGAGACACCTCTTAACGCTTGTCTTATGTTGTCCTTGTCCCTATTAAGAGGGTGGACCCAGGGAGTACTCTTCCTTCATCTGCCCCATCCCTCGGTATCTGTGCCTGGCACTCCTGTGACACCCCAGTGTTTTCGCAAAGAGAATGATCTGTGAATCCAAAGTTCCCATTGATAATAAATAAAATATAATAAAATATAATCTAATCTAGTTTAAATTATTTTACATTAATATGTATGGTTTCATGAATACAGTTATATATATCGTATAAATAATTATTATAGGGTATTATACTACACTGTACTATGTTGCAATATAATTATAGACCCATTGCAGCAGGAAATCTTCTGATATGAGGGGGAAAGAAGAGATTGGAGTTGAATAAATTATAGAGTAAAAGGGAAGTTACAAATGGACTGCAATGGCTCAGAGAGCATGGGAATTTGAATTTTTATAAGGATTTATTATGTTTACTGTATCTGCGTTAGTAAAAACTGCAACTGCCTAGGCAAAACTTTTTTTCAGCTGACATAGCACACAGCATTTATTTTTCTCTTTTTGCTAAAGAAAGGAGAGGCTTTTTATGAATTAGTGTACTGCAATACTAAGTTTTATATTATCTATAAACTAAGGTAGTAAAAAAAGTCACATCATTTTAACCTTGGAATGCAATAGGGAATGTGGTGGATGTGTAAAAATTTAATGCCCTCCAGTGTCTGGTTAAGTGGTCAGTGCTGATGAGTGGGAGTTTGCATCTGTCTCGTAGTAGTATATTTTCATTGCATTTTCTTCCAGAGGGATCTCTGAAGTTTGGGCTGCATTTCCAAAGCAGCTGAGGCCATGCAACTGGTCTGCTGGTGAGAAGATAGTGACTAAAGCTTTTTTGGCAGGCTTGAAGGTCAGCTAAATACTGAACACTTCTCACATATCAAAGAGATTTTTTTCGTTGTGCTGTGCATCTTGCAACCAAGTTGTTTCAGTCTGGGAAAAAAAGAAAAGCATTTACGCCTGGTAGTTGTCATGTGCTACAGTTCTCCCTCAGACTGCAGAACCTGGAGTTGTTCACGTGCATACGGTGTCTGTCTACATAAAGTTGGTGTCATGAGTTGCAGTTGTATGATAAGTATATAAGATAATAATGTCCTTGCTATACAAAGAGTTATGGCTTTTTCAGTACCTCACTTCACTGCTGCATTCTGGAAAAACAAAGGATAAATTATTAATCATTAAAAGAAACTACGTTAAAATACATTTTAATGCAAACTTGTACTTCAGCCAGTGACAGTTTTGGATGAAAAGCTGAACTGGTCTGAATGAACCCAAAATTTCTCCTTCTTTTTATCTTCTTGTCTTAGATCAAAGCAAATATGCAAAGCAAACACAGGCTCTCTGTTTGAATAAACAAGGCAGTTTCATAAGCATGGGTTTTGAAGAAAGTCATGCAGATGTTTCATTCTTTTAAACTGTTTTACTAGTACGTAAGGCCAAGTCAACTGTAGCTGAGCTAGTTGTTTTGGATACCCAGCTATTTACCGTTTTCCAAGAATATCCCTTTTTCCTCTGAGTTCCTCCCTGTGCTTGTCTAAAATATTGCCTTGTCTTCTCTCTGACCATAACAATCCTGACAATGAAAGATGATGCAGTAAAAGTCCACGCTCTACATGTTTGTGTGTGTATGTGTGTCTGTGTGTAGTGCTTGCAAGTCCTATGGGATAAAAGCTGCCATATAAATGTAAATATAAGTCATGGTTTTCTTTGAACTGATGACCCTTTGCCACTGTCTTTTTTGACAGGATAAGCAGCACGAATAGCAATTGCTAGAATGAAATGGCATGATAAATCCTGCTCCTTGTTAATTTTTCAAAACCGAGGCTATCTTCACATATTTAAGGACTTATTGTTGAATTCTGTCTTCAAAGTGAAAAATAAATAAAAGGCAAGTTTAGGCTAGAATAAACTTTCAAAAGCAGCTCTGGACTTGTGGCTTTGATTTGCAGTTTCAGAAATGAAATATGCACCTCTGAGTGTAAGTCTTGCTGAAAGGGAAGAAAATTGGGCTACTTTTTCTTTCTTAGACCTTCCATTTTTTCTAGCTTTTTTTCCTGCTGACCGTTTTCCATAGGCAAAAAGTCCATTACCCACAAAAAAAGTTCTGCTGATTTCTTTGGAACTTTGTGCACTCACAAACATTGCCTCAAATATTGTGTTTTGTCAGTCTCTGGGCTTACATTTCTAACCCAATGCTTTACTTGAGACATATAAGCCAGGTCTTGCTTGTCTGTGAAATTTCATAACATTTTATCCAAATACTAAATAAATGATCATGTCTAACAATGCTGTATGCAAAGAAATTCTATTACTATGCTATCTTCTTTTATTAAAAAAGAGAGACAAGGTAGTAGTTCATATAAGTTTATTGATTGTTCCTTTTAAATTTCCCTTTTTACCCACATAAATAGCACTTACATTACAATTGTCTGAACTTGAAATGTAAGTTATTTGGGTTTTTGGACATCATCAAGCCTCACAGATGTCACTCTAACATTAAAGCAACTGGAATGAACAGGCACTGCTAAAACTTGCACTAGCAATTTCAGAGTTTGCAAATTTGGAGGTCTTGTTAAGGTCAAGTTAAAAAGGAAGGTGCCTCTAATCTGCTCAGTAGTAGGTCAAATTGTCATAAAGAGTTGATGCTGCTTCTTTTTTATTTTGTGAGCTGATTCACTATATTTCTTCCTGACTCCTTTCTTTTTGGCCCATGGCTTACTGGACCAAAACCAGTGACACCCGCTGGTTGAGAACAAAGAGTTCCCTATACTCATCAGCAGTGTGGAAATTTGCCATCTCCATTGTGTGCCACTAGCTTGGCAAGCTGGTTTGATGACACAAGCTATTCCCAGCATAATCCATCTAGTTGTCTTTCCCCAAAGGGAAAAAATCACTTTTATTAGAGGCCAAAAACGATAGATGCCACTGAGATCACAGGACTTTTTTTTTTTTTTTCATTACCGACTAAACTAGCAGTGCCAAGAGTTAAAGTGTTTCTCAGGAAAGTGATTATCACTATGGTTATGCATGGAAGCCAATATCCATTTTTAGCTTTTGACCCTTTCATTCAAACTTTGGATTTTAATAATTACAATCCCGAGTGCTTAAAAGGGACTGTGAGTCCTATCAAAGAACAATTATTGCATAGTACAATTAATATCTAATGAATCAAGTTTCATCAAAGAGCTGGTTCTTACATCTTTCTACACTCTATTCTTAAGAAGCAAACAGAGTGAATCTAACACCCATTTGCTGCAACCTAGCAAAAAGAATGGGAAGAAGTCAGGCTGGCCTAAAAAATGTTTAACAGTGGTTCAGAAATGCCAGATTTGAGATCCATTGCAACATAAGGGTCAATCTATTGTTTCAGGGGCACCTTGCATGCTGCATCTTTTCTCCAACATCCAGTAAAGTTAAGGAAAGCTCAGGAAACCTGTGCTAAAAGCACAGTTGAGTTGTTAACTCAACAGTCATTGCATTGTCTAAAAGAGATTGAATTAGCCTGTGAAGCAGGTGGTATATTCTCTTTTAAAATGTTGTAAAATTCTGGTGCTGACATAAGAACACCTAGAATGTGTCCTGTCTCTCAGTCGCCAGACAGTAGAAGAAGTGTGCAACTCAGAGAAGGGTACAAGAATAGAACAAGTCCATATCGATGCCTACCCAGGCCTGTGTCCCAAATTCTGTATTTTTTGCAACCTAGACTTTCAGCTCTCTGTGCATTATTGCCACTCATCTTTCCATATGTGTCCATCTGTCTTATTTTTGGTATCTCAGCTAGATGAGAATTACTTTCCCTCTGTTGCTATCAGTTTCCTTTAGAAGAAAGCTAAGGCAAGAAGAATATTATTTTTAAAATTCTTTCTGTGAACTTTCTTGCCAGCTTGGCTTTTGTGGGTTTATTTCAATTGAATTATTCTTGGAAGCCATGGACAAAATCCGTCTCACCACAATGCTGATGTCTACATGTGAGCCAGCCAGCGGTGGGCACCTTCAGGGAGCAATTCAACTCGTCTGTCAGTATTAGACATTAATTTTAGGATAAGATTACTCACATCCTAATATGCTCATTTCCCTCTTTGGGTTCTGAAGGGAACCCAAGATATAAAGGATGTAGATGTATATACATATATACACACACATATATAGATGTATCTCAGTAATTATATAGATATATGGGAAACCAAAGATCAAATATAGGTATCTGTATCTGGAGAGAAGAGTCCTCTGCAATGAACATATCAAAGCAGAATGGTTCTTGAGTTTAGGATGATGTGATAGAATGTGCTGTCTAAACAGTTTGTGTCCTTTGCTTGTTTTTTTCTTTTTTTTTCCTTCTTTTTTTTTTCCTGCAACTAAAACAAGAATCTTGCTTTTCCACAGAAATTTTCACATTTTTGTAAGAGTCAAAATTAAAATATTTTAACCAGAAACTAAAAAAAAAAAAATCACACTGAAATACCATGTGACGTGTCATCAGAAAATATTTTGTTCCGCTGTATTCCTGCTTCCTAGTACAGATCTGTACTGACTGAAGCCTCTATGTGGCATTACCAGTTCTTTCTCAAGGGCAGAACAGAAGACAATATTGAATTCTTCTCTAAACAGGCAGTAGAAACTCGCATCAAAGAATTTGTTCCCTAAGCATTTCGTTCAAGGTAACTTAAACTGCTGAAACAAGTTCTAGCAGTTAATTGCAGATTTTACAGTTGGTTGAACGTGTAAAGTAACTCTGAGCCCTATACAGTGATCTTTGCATTCCTACTGCTCTCAGATATCCTTCAGGCACTCATACAGAAAGACCAATTCTATTTTTATTTTATTTCAGTTTTACAGGGTATCTCTGAATTCTTGTGTGTCAGACAGTGGTCTGGAGTGCAAGATTTGATTTCTCCACTGTGTTGACTAGTCCATAATTCATTTATCATATTTTCACCTTTTTTCAGTTGTTTCCTGTCTAATGTAAACCTCTTAATTGTCAAGCACCTTAAACATGATCAGAGTTTCTGGACCAGTTTATCTCTTTTCTCTGGGTTTTTTTGTTTATTTCCGCCATCTAATTCATGACATAATTCCAAACAAGCGTGTAGTCCTGACCTATAACAGCAATGGAAGACTCCCATATTACTTTCCTTTTTACTATTTCTTTACTGTTAGCGTACACTGAGAAGAGAGCTTCACTGGCCTCACTAAAGACTCCTGTTCTGTTTAACATCGTATGGGGTCACTCAAAACACAACTGGAAGCTTTGAAATTTTTGTGCGGAGACTGTCACCACCTGCATGGCACTAAGGTCTTACTTCAAGAATAACTATTGAGTATGTATTAGTTCTGTTTGCAATAACCCAAAAAGGAAAACAATCCTGATGCACCTAGGGCATAAATATTTAATACGTTTTATCTTATCTGTTAAAAGTATTTTTAATTAAAAACTGCAGACATTTTTCCTTTTTCCTCCTTGTAGGAACCTGTAGAGGGCAGGAGTTATGATAATGCAGTGTAAAAACCTTATCTTTGGCATTTTTATAGCAGCAACATATATTGCTTGCTAATCGCTGCAGAATATTTTTAGAGCATCTTAAATTTGTTCTTTGTTCATAATATTCCCCAGAGAAATATAATGGAGGAAGAGGTAAATAACAAGTTGCAGTTCTAGATGAAGACACCTTTAGCTCTTCCACAGAACTGTTACCATTAAGAGGCCAAGACTCTTGCCTTTTCTAAAGTAGTACGCAGTCATCTGCAGATCTTGCCTAAGAAGCAGTGGAAATGATTTTGTAGATGGTATCAGATTTTAATTTTTAAAGAAGTTTCAAACTGCCTCCATAACTGTTTCATATTTATACCAGCAGGCAATTCTATAACTGAGACAGCTTTTATTAAATTCATTCTGTGTTTAACAAAACAAAAAGCAACCCAAAATAACAGCAAAAACTCCAGCTCTTTCAATGCCAGATGCTAACAGACTATTTTTCTTCCAAGAAATGCTTGTGAAATTGTGTCAAAATGAAAAAGAAATGGGATTATGCACAAACCCCTGTTTATATGTGTTAAAGAGTTTTGTGTTGCAATATGAAGACACTTTAAACTGTAAAATCATAAGGAATAATCAGGGATCTATTTTTCCCTCGCTCTGTTCCTGTCTCATTGATGGGAAAACCAACTGTAGATCAAATTAGCTTTGTATAATTTTTGATAGATAGAGCATATCTTTGGAACTATACTTCCAGGTAATACCTGACTTTTCAAGGATCCATATGCCTTTTGTTGGCAGCAGGTGTTTCACAAAGAAGCTTATGAACACATTTTTGGGCTGCTTTGCAATGCAGACTCAAGGGGCTTCAGGCTACAAACCAGTGGGCGAAATACTCTTCCTTTTTATTATTCCTTTTTTGCTGTAATGCAGCATAGCTTCACCAAATGAGGTCTTTATATCTGTATTGACCTTGACATAGCTCATACAGGAAGTTGATTATTCAAACATAATAAAGATCTATGTATTGTATTGCTTTGTAATTTTTTTTTCTATTTTGCTTTCCATGCAGAAGTGAATTTTTTCAAAAACCTTGCTCAATATTTTTCTGGATGTTCTAAGCTCACTTCCCCTCTCCCTAGCACTGTTTTTCTCTCTCTCTCTTTTATCCCACCCTTTGATTTTGAATTATTAACTAGAGTACAAATGCCTACTCTACTGCTGAAATGCATTATTAAAAAAAAAAAAAAAAAGGCATCTGTTCCGATCACATTCTTATTCATGAGGCTGTGATTGACTTGAAGCAGTTTCCCCAGAGTAAAAGATGGCTTGATTTCTGGGTTCAAACCCTGTTGCTTGTCATAGAAATACTTGTAAAAGAATTGCAGTGTTTAAATCTTACTATTTCTACAAATGCTTTATTTATATCCTGAGGTTCTCTCCTTATTCTAAGATAAAAGTGTGGTATACAAAGTTTTTTCGAATATAGGCACAAGAATTAGGGCAAAACATTGCTGCAGCATAACACATAGCAGGAACTGTGAAGCAATAGCATAGATAGATACAGATAACTTGTTTAATTATCAAGTATCCACTGTAGTCTAATTCATTATTACTGTTGGTGGTTGTTGTTTTATAACATATCCAAGTGGATTCCAAAATTCCAAAAATGGAATTAGGACTTCTTATGACCTATGCTCTAAAGATGTGTAATAAATATTTATCTAATCTTCAAAACCTCCAGAGGGCAATTCATCTCATGTACTATAAACACCTACCTATTACAAAATTCATTTTTGTTGCACTCTGGAGATGCTTCATCTTCTCCATCAACTTTGCAGAGAAGACCTTTGACTAGATTGGCAACACTTTTGTAGTTAAAATTAAGTGAGATGAGTCCCACCTGAAATAAATGCAGATAAATGGGCCGTATTTAAATCAAAATATTATGTGCCTAATTAAGCCATAAAGTCTACTATGGAGTTTACTATCAAAACAGCAGTGAATAATTCAAGTCATCTACTCTCCCAAAGGAGGCAAGAGAAGTGCTATAACTGGAAAGTGTATGGCAGATGCCTACTGTGATCTTTATGAATAGGGCCCTATGTTAACTACAGAAGGCCCAAAATACCACAGTAATGCAAGAATCTTAGGGTGCTGAATGAAGTTTTCAGTCACCTTAACCTTTGCATACCTGTTGTGCAAAAGGCAGTACAGAGCCTTCATCTCAGAGGGGAGCTGTGCAATGGTGGCATCATTTTGTGTCAGGTGCACAGAAATCTGTGTTTCACTGGACACTGATAATGAAGGTGTCTACAGTTCTCCTAGCTCTCCACTCCTCTTTCACAAGAAAACTGCATCTTGGTATGCCTACTATACTTGTTCAGTGCATGCAGCTTCACACCTAAAATGCCCTGGGTCTAGACCATTTTGATGATTGTACTTTTTGCAGGCTAGTGATAATGCTGATCTCTACCTTTAGAGCATTCTGGACAATCCAAATTCTGCCCAAAGTCTTCCATAAGCAGAAAAACATTATTCTCATACTTTGGCTTGAGATGTACAGGGATGTAAAGAGCAGGTGTTTGACAATGACAATAAATGTGCTCTTATTTGCAAGGTTAGCTTATGGGAGAAGTCTGGGTTGAAGTTGCAGCTTCCAACATTATTCATAGGCAGTTTGGAGTTCAATGAATGAAATCTATGAAGAAATGGTGAATAATTTTTCTTTTGGAAATACACCTACTGTATGAAAGGAAATCTATACCATACATATGGTCGACATGAAGGCCAGATTTTTTTTTCTCCATTATCATGTAGTTCAGCTGGAAAGAAATTTCTACTCTATGCCACCTCTGATTTCCCTGTCAGTGTTCAAGGTCCAGGTTATTTGGGTAGTATCAAGCTCTGTAGTCCAACTGACAGATAAATGGCCCCATCTCACTTTTTGTCAGTTTAGAATGATGCCCTTTCCGGTTTGGCAATAACTTATAACATCTAAGCATCCCCATATTAGAAGTTTTTGCAAATTTACAGACTACAGTTAGAAATCTTGCTGAAATTGCTTTTCTCAATGAATTCTGGTTGTTCCTGTCCAGGGCTTACTGGTAGCTATGACCTTAATGAGGAGCGCTGTTCAGGGGCCTTCATCACTTCTAAGCACTTTTGCCCAATAAATATTCTTCCCCTTCAGCCCATACAAAGGCTACCAGCATTGCTAGGTGAAGAAGAGAAGACCTTGCTTTGATTTGTACCTTTCTATACAGGGGAAAGTATGTAGCAGACTGAGGAATTAATGAGGATTTGACTATGCATCTTGTGGCTCCCCAGCATTCATGTTCAGCTGAAGCAGAGAGGAGTGATATGCTCCAGAGGACCTGCTGGTCAAAACTATTACCACCTACCAGCTTGCACCCAAGTCTGAGCTTCAGGCAATATTTCTAAACATTGCTCATTAATCCAGCAGGATTGACGCCTCAGAGTAGACCATTACTGGTAAGTATAAATTATTGCAGGAATGTTATGCTAAAAGTACATTAAGTAGCAAAACTAAATGGTCAAAACCAAAAATGGTGCCAAAGTTATATTTCTATATGAAACTTTAACTGTGTGCTTATGTGAATGTTCATTATAAAGCCATTGTTACTGACATATTCATCTACTCTTTCACAAAGAAGCAATAGCCTATCAAGCTGCTTTTCCTACAACTTTTTTCTTTCCATACATAGTATCTTGAAATTGTGTGCACTGTTTCTCTACTTTACTGACAAGTTAATTTGACTGAATCAGAAGCTTCCATAAGTAACAATTGTAACTTGGTTACCACGCTATAGTCCATTTATCCCCTTTAGCAGAGCAATCCAATAAGCCAGAAGGACTCAAGAATTTCCTTAATCTTTCTAAACATGTGAAGTTATTGATTTTTTTTTTTTTTAATGGGCAGGAATTGGAAGAAGAAAGGTAAGGAATTAAGTGATGGAAACTATCTAGTTTAGAACATTAGAAAATTTCAAGAATCCTAATTTAGCTCTGATTCCTTTACAGCTTACTAGTTATCTTTTTTTTTAGTCATTTCAGGAGATGATAATAGAAATTATAGGTCAAACTTTGAAGTTTACCTTTGCCTTTGGTGGTCTTTGCATTAGGCCAGAGCACACATTTAGCTATTCTAATAAAAGTCCATTAGTCTCTTGATTGTTGCTCAGATAACCTTTTCTGCAATAGTATTCTTTCATTTTGCAGCTGGTGATATTAGGAAGTTTAAGTAAGTTCAAGAGAATTTCCCATCTTCTCTTCTCCTCTGACTCTCAGGAAGACCAAACATCTGAAACAGAGAATAAGGATCAATTAAATGAAATGAGAAGAGACCTGATCCTTTTTCTGAAAACCAGAATGAATCTAAATTGTGATGCCCATGCATTTTGTACTGTAAGGTTGGAATCCATCTCATCTGAATTTAGACATCTAAATCTACTTGTCTAGATGACTCCTTCTATAATCACGTAATGATTGGGAAAACAGAAGCACATTTAGTGTACAGTCTGTCTGAATGATTTTATACAGAGATGTTAGGACAAGATGAATCATGCCCTCGAAGTAGCCATTTCTTTTCACTGATTTATAAAGAAAGCCTACTGGGGCTACTGCAGATGGAGATACCTCCATACTATCAAGTGATCCCTCCTCTGAGTGTCATTCTTGATTCTGTCCAGCACAGCATATGATTTTAAAAGAATAGGATCAAATATTTTGAAGCCAAATGGAATTAAGATACTGTACAATATCATCCCATTCCCCACCCCAAATATAATTCTTAGAAGATTTTAAAACCCATATCCAAGCTTTTGGATAACATGAGTGCTTCCATTTTGTCTCAGGTGTTTGCAAACTTACTAAGTTTCTTGCTTCACAGATGGGGAAGGTGACTTCTTATGCAGAATAAAAAGATCTATTGTAGCACTGCAAAGACTTCTCTTCCTTTCTTCCATATACATTGGCAATGTCATTGATAGCTATGGCAATTCTAATGCAACAATGAAGTTGTAACAAGGAGGGAGAACAGCAGGGATGGTCTCTTGTGCTCTTATGAGATCAGAATCCACAAGAACTGAGATACTGATCCAGGCAAAAGCGGTGCCTCTGTCCTGGGCAGGCTGCTTATTTCACTTGTGTGATTGCAGTGCTAGTACCCCAGATAACTGAGAAAATGAATGTTTAAAACTTAATATTATATAGCCACAGCAATGGAAACAGTCAATAAATGCAACTCCTGGTGGTTAAGTCTTGAGGCCAACCTAAGAATCTACATGGATCTTCTGCCTAATGTAGGCCATGGAATTATACCGACTAATTCCTGTAATGGTCCAGGCAATTTCTGGTTGACCTGAAATGTATGTCTTAGAAAGACTCAAAGGCTTTACTTGGGTCAGAGGTTTCAAGTGATGGTAAATGCATCCTAGGCATGTTGTCCTAACCTTTGGTGCTAAACTTTTACAGTGCATTTCTAGTTTAATTTTGTTGAGCTTCAACTTTCAGTCACTGAATTGTACCATCCATTTGTCTGACAGATTAAAGAGCCTTGCACTGTTAGAAGTTATCTCTCTGTGTAGATACTTATAAACATGAACAAGTCACCTCTTAACCTCCTTTTCTTATATTATTCTTACAACGTTAAATGAAAAAAAAAAAAGATGAAAGAAGGTCACATTTTGCGATTTGGTGCATCTGGACAGGTTCTGTTGAAAATCAATGCCACAGATGTGTGGACCTGAAGAAGGAACATGTCTATTGATGATTTGTAGGGTATGGTTTCCAGGAAATTCTGTGAACATCAAATGATCATAATACTGCTTTTAGGGGTGCTAGCTAAGTAGGTATCGCATGCCCTCTGCTGAGGGCAGTGTTACTGCTGGCTGAATCAAATGCAGAACAGTAGCTGCAGCCTTTCTAGCTAAAGGAAAGTTGCAATCTGCATTGATTTTTAAAGATAAAGGACTAACAGTGGGATTAATACAGTCCACTTTCTCTTCTGTCATAAAACCTCAGGTTTTGCACCTATTCTAATTCATTTAAGGATTATTTTCTTTCTTTCTTTATGATCACTTTGGGTCAAAAACGTTTCACTTTTTTTGAAATGGCATCATAGTAAGAAATGAGGCTTTTCCTGTTGTTGATTAAAAAGTATTGCTTAGATAGTAAGCATCCCAGGAAAGCTGCAGCACTTTTAATTTACAGCTGTAAACATTCATCTAATGAATTAAATTAAAGAAGTTAGTCACTACTGGAACTGTAACACATGCGTCCAGTTACTCCAGCCTACCGTCTTTAGGAATGGTCCTAATGGTTTGTGGCAGCTGCGATTCTGCTCTGCTTGCCCTGAACTCGAGATCATTAGAAAGCCAGAGTAGTTCTGAGCCATTTTCTGTCCTAATCAGCATTCCTCATGGATCTGCTGTCAGCACAGCCTTCTGACTCACAGGAACTCGCTGCATTTTTTAAATGGCCTGAACTGATTAAAAACAAATGAGTTTGGGAAGAGTGTAAAAGTTGTTACTTATGCATTATCTAGTCACTGTTCATGGTACACTGCTAGTTCAGGTTCCCAGCTCAAACAGAGCACATCCTAGCCCATGCTAGTGAGTGATATGTAATTTAAAGTGTCAGTTGTACCAGCCACTCCCCCTGTTACAGGTCTTCCCCTAAGACCATTGCAGCTTTTTTGAGAGAACCTTGCATTTGTTTTAATAAGTGTGTAAACAACTAAACAAAAAGGAAGCATGGGCAAATGATAAATATGGTGAAATTCATGACCTGGACAAATGATAAATGGATTTTGGAAAGATACCCAAAAGCGACTTGGGTGTATCAGAGCATTTTCACATGGGCAGGAGTGGAGACCTTTTCTGCCCACATAGAGATAGCCAGATGTCAGCAAGCTCCTATCCAAAGCCATTAGCGTGATGGCTGGGGTCCAGCTAATAAACCCTGCTGAAAGGTAGGCTCATTAGATTGGAAATAGCCCGTGGTAATGTGACTATATCACCTCCGATGTACAGCTACTGCCTATCTCGCTGACTCAGAGCGGACTGAGATGTGCACATCTGGGGGCATCCGTCTGCTCATAAGCACTTTTAGATCAGCTTCATCTCACCTAACCTTAGACCTTTGAGACAGGTATGTTAGAAGTGTAACTGCTTTAGAGTCCATCTACAGCCAGTGGGGCAGAGGCATGTTTATGAGAGGGTGATTCAGTTCCCTGCAATCTGAAACATCCTGTGCAAGAGTTTTACTCTTTCCATAGACCCAAATGCTGTTCAAGGTGATGAGATGTCTGACTGTGTTATGATAGGGTTCTGGGCAAATAAATTATAACCATGACACTGGCAATCAAAGGATGCCAAGCAATCAGCTTAACAAAACTCACAGTCATCCACTATGGAAGACATAATGTTAAATCACTAAAATTTAAAATTGTTGGTTTGGTTTCAAGATTTTTGAATTTTCTAAAGTAAAACTGTGGGAAATCCTGAAAAAATAATTGCATTTCCAACCGAAAAATAAAATTGTTTAGGAAATATAAAAAATATTTCTTTAAAAATTTTTGTTCTGCTGTGTCTTATGAAATAATAAAATTCACAACACATTCTGATGTTGCTAAATTTCAATTTTATAACAAAAATTCTGCATGAAAAAGGACAGCACACCTTCTCTGCATATTCTGGAACTCCAGGAAGCCAAGCTAAATCCTTCCCTTCCTCTGCCCCCAAGCCAAATTTTTAGATCTCACCATATCTCATGAAATATGGTGAACACTGGATCTGCAAAGGAGAAACTCAGGAATACATAAGATCAGAACACACCATTGGCCTGGAAGATAGCAGCTGAGATCAAAAGCTGACAACTAGCAAACACATGTGTCTTCAGAATCACTGACACAATTTACCTAAGGTTGTGTAGGCTTACCACTGCAAATATTAAAATGGGGACTGGTTGCTTCTCAAAAAGTTATGAAGTCATTTAAAACCAAAAGAAAACATTGGATTTAAGATAGGACAGCCATAAGTTCTGAGTTATGCACGAGGTCGTTAGCTGTTTCCATGTTCCTTTTTGGCCTCAAAGTCTGATGACGTCCTATAGACTTCAATAGAGAGAGGCATATGAACTATCTGGCCAGACATTTCTAACTTAAAGCAAAGTCCAAGTTTACTTAAGGCTTAGCCAAAAACGCCTGGCCATCTTGTGACTGACATGTACATAGTTCCTATTCAAATGAACATGCATGTGCATACGTGATAGGATAACCCATTTTGTTTTCTCCTGAAATCTGATTGCTAAGGGATTGCCTCCCAAATTTCTCCCTCTTTTCCCAGCTCTTACCTGTTTCTTTCTCTTTCACACACAAAACTTGTGCATAATTCCTTGCCCCAAACCCACATTGTACATTCATTTTCACTAAGAAAAATGTCTGGTTTCCATGTTATAGACCAAAATCTAAAACCATCCTGATACCTGCAGAGCTGTTCTCACTAATTTAAAAAAACAGTGTGTCACTTCCATGTTATAGTGGGCAGAATAGCAACTAGCATGGGTTGAAAAATATTGTTGAAGAAATTCCATATGTTTCAAAATTCCCTGAAATTCACAAGGCAGATGTGAGCAGAAGTGGGAAAGACTCTGATTTTCTCCCTACCAGACTTTTCCCTTAGGATGAGTAGCCAGGACTTTTCAGACTTTCCAGTCTCTTGGGATGCTTTTGTTCTTGATGTCACATAGAAACTCCAGGGAATGGCAAAGGGCTAAAGATGACTGGAAAACAGAATTTTCTTCCCTGAAAAAAATATTTATTACTTGGATCACATAGGGAGTTTTCCAGAAATAAAATGTGCTTCTGAAATGCAGGAACAATCCTTTCCTGAAAGGAAATATTCACAGGATTTCCATTTTTTGAGAATTAAGAGATAATTTTCCAGTGTGTCCTATCTTTCTGAATCTGCAAACTCTCTACCTGAAGCTCCAGGGAGCAGATGCCTGAGGACCCAGGAGAGCCAGATGGATGAGAAATATTAGGCTGCATCGGCTCCTGACTGATCATCTAACAGGATCCAGCCCTGAACTTTCCAGCATGTGCAAAAACAGGAGGACAAAGTCTTTGCTTGCACCATTGTTTTAACACAGAAACATCTTTTTTTCTCATTTGAAGTAAATTTTTAAGTACGTTAGTTTCAAATGCATTTCCTGAGGAAGTAGGGATCATTTAAAAATTAGGCTGTTGCGGGCTAACAAGAAACCTGCTAATGCAGGTTTATACAGCTGCACACATTACTGCTGATAAAACTAAGAAAGCTTTCAAATACCCATAGGATGAGCTTGGAGTGAATATGCAGGAGAACAGTCCTTTCTCACATAAAACTTTGTTTCTATCCAGAGGTTCTGGATCATCTATGCTACTACAAGACAAGAAAAGACCTACAGCTACCTGCATGTACGGCCGTTTTGATGCTTGTCTATGCTAATTCTTTGGTTTATGCACATGAATTATCCAGTCATTGGGTGACAGGGACTTAACAAGGACCTGAACACTGAGCAGGAACCATATGTGTTTACACCTATGTCAGTGATTTTCTGTGACTGGAATGTCTGATGCAGTGGGACAAGACGGTTACTTCCCATCATCTTTTTAGTTGGTTTTGTATGTGAATAAATACATGGATCTACACACATGCATTTAACTACATTCACATACGTATCTGTCTGCATATTCATATATTGTTGCACATATATAAATATTCATTGTATAAAAGCTGATGAGAAGTCAAGATGCTCAATTATCTCATTCTCCACATGCTACAGTCACAGTGTGAAAGTAATCATTTAAAAAAAAAAAAAAAGAGTAGGGGAAACAGATAGCATGAAGCAATCCCTGCTCGCTCTCCTTCATTTCACAGCTGGCATTCTTAAAGCCTGTTACCCAGCTCCTGCAGCTCTCTGCATGACCAGGGGGAGCTGGAAGGAAACACACGAGAAATGCAGCATTTCAGCAGCCCATCTGGGTTAGCAAATATGGGGAAAAATGCTATATCCACAAGAATTTGTTGCTCATGATGCTAGAGTGAGCTGTGTACCCATATACCCTCACAGGATACATGCTTGTATTAGCTGAGCAGTTGCAGAATAGTTCATAGATTATGGTTAGAAACTGCAAATTACCTCAGTCCCTGCTTGCAAGTTGAAAGGAAGATTCATCCTCGCTCTTAACCTGCCTACTGCCTCCATGCAAATCCCATTTCATTTGGGCTTTGTGAATGGGAGTAGTGTTGGGCACTATAAGCTCCTACTCTGATGTCTTCCTGCACAAACCATGTGAGATCAGGCAACCTCAAAAATATTAAGTCTATTATGAAGCTTATGTATCAGTTTTTCATAAGCCACTGAACTGGATAAAGCAACTGACTGTTCTGTGGAGGGCTGAGTTTCACTCTTCCAGTGGTAATATGATTTTTTTTTTTCAGATATCACATACTTTTCCGATTTACTGTTTGGGCTTTAAGCACAGTTTTTCCAACATACAATCTAACACACACACAGGACAAGAGAGATTTCTCTATTTGGTGCCCTTGAGATAATCTCCACTTTTATAATTTTTTTTTTTTCCACTGAATCCAGACTGTCAGTACTATAAATGCTGAAAAATGTCATTTTTCACCTCTGCTGCCTGTTAAAATGCCCAGTGCAACATTCACAGAGGTGCTTCTTTTATGTAACTATGCTAATTTTCCTCTGTCATCTTCCTCTTCATGCTGAAATGTAAAAAGCTTAATTCATTAAGGCTTGTAAGGGGCTTTCATTGTGCTCGCTGGCACAAATTGTAAAAATGTAGCATGTAGCAAGTTTATCTCCTGTAAAATGTGGAAAGGTGGAGTCTGGATGAAAGATGCTCTTCAGAAAAGATATTCATTGGTTTTTAGCGCATGGACGTGTTGCATAATTCCATTCCTGCTCACAAAGAACAATGAGAAAACCACTGGCACTACCTTACTCCAATTAGTTTTTCCCTTTGCCTCGGCCTCCCTGGGGCTAATACAGCTCTATCTGTTCTAAAGACTGTGGCATTCAGTCCTCAATGTATTCAGGTGGACCATAAGCCAATATTCCCTTTGAATTATTATATGATGAATAAGCAGGGCTTTTGTGTTGATAAAAGCTTGAACTGACAGATTGCAGCTCCATCTACAGTTTCCAGCCCAGGGTGACTGGGATTCCCAGGAGGTGGCAGGGCATCTGTCAGTGAAGGACCACCGTAAGTTTGCCCAGGTTTTAGCGTACTGAAAAGGCAGGTTTGAAGGACTGAGGTGTTTACTGCCTCCCACTCCTTGAGCTGCCCCAGTGATAAAGTATACTTGAAAGGTGTTCGCACTGAGCTGCTCTTGAGAACCGCAACTCAGTTATGGCAAGCTGAATTAAATGTTGCTCTTTATTACTATTC
The DNA here is from genome assembly GCA_024606505.1 of Aquila spilogaster. Taxonomy (NCBI): domain Eukaryota; kingdom Metazoa; phylum Chordata; class Aves; order Accipitriformes; family Accipitridae; genus Aquila; species Aquila spilogaster. The sequence continues at coordinate 24,428,833 of JANHGO010000041.1, forward strand.
CAAGCTGTACACAATGGCAGCTCAGAAGCAGCTTCATAGCGTTTTTATATGACACACAGATAAGACAGCTTCAGACATTTCAGTTTAATGAGTTAATATACTTATATTATTCCCCTAAGCATTCATTGCTGACCACTGTCTGAGACAAGACACAGCTAGGAAAATTGTCTAACCCAGTATGGCAGCTCTTACACTCTGATCTCATGAAAAGTTGCTCTGAAGTCCTCCACCAGATTTGCATGAAAATGGAACAGTAGAATCTGATGCCAATTTTGTCTATTTACAATTGTTTAATTTTTGGATGCTCTAACAACCATACTATTGTGTTAGCCTTTTAATGCTGAAATGCTTTGAAAACTTTACTTAATATGTCCTGCCTAATATGGAGGCTAAAATGAGACAATAGAAGCCTGATTCAAGTAATGAAATTGTGTTCTAAAAATAAAAAATAAAGAAATAAATCAATAGAAAGGAAAACTATTGAATTTGTCTGATTATTTCCTTCCAGACAACAGCAGAGAAGAGCAATTTCAAAGCCAGTGTGGGTTGCTCAGGCTTGATGCTGCTGTTATTTTTTTAACCTGCTGCTACTAGAATTTTATTTCTCTGGGAGCATGTCATACTTTTCCAGAGTATTCCCCATTGGCAAAGGTGAAGTCAAATCACTGACTTGAAAGAAGTAAACTAAGACTAATGCTACTTTTTTTCAAGCAACTACTAGCTCATTCTAAATAAGTGGTAAAATATAGTACAGTAATAGTCCATATCTTTTTGAGCTGTAAAAGTGACAATACAGAGGTTTTGACTATTACCACAGACAGTAAAATCTTTGCCCCACTCTTGTAAAGGGCATTTTGCTATTAGCTTCTTTGAGGCCAGGCTTCACTATCAATTTAATATCACTTTCACAGAACTCTCCAAGGGAGGTTTGCAACTAAAGTTAAAGCCGCAAACTCTTACAAAAGCAAGTATGTCATGGGCTCCTTGTTTCAGTGCCTTTCTTCTGATCATTGTTTTTTTGGGGGCGAGAGTAAAGACAAGGAGGGAAAGTCTCCTGGTTCACAAAAGGATTGCTTCCGGACTGAATGCCCATAGGAATGGGAATAGGCAAGATCTACTTGCCTGTTCAGTGACCACATTAACATCTACTCTCTTAAAATGACAAGATTTTTAATGATCAGGATAGCATGTCTTCTGAGCTTACACTCCAGCTGAGAAAATTTGACGGTTTGGTAACGTTATCTCAGGATTTCCAATGTGGGTAAATCTGAAAAAAACGTGGTATATCCTGTATCAGACTTCCTGCTATGCCCAAATCCTCCATATATCACAGACATGGAGAATCTGATAAACCCCGCAAGTGTTGGACTTGTCGTGTATATGGATCATCTATATGTACGTGTAAGTGAAAAGCACCCCTTTTACCTGATGTTTAATTCTTCAGGCCATGGAATGGACTCAAAGTGTCCATTTACTGACCTCATGTATTCTTTACATTCAGAGTCAAAAAGAAATGTGAATAGCAGTAACACCATTTATCTCTGTTACACTACCAATTTCCAAATAGTGGCATGGCTCTATTTGAACCATAACAGCATCACACAGATAGGTCAGGGAATACTTCCAGCATCCATTGCAAGAGAACAGAGGATATCCCATTTACCTCCACTGCAGAATCAGGATAGATGACTCCTGAAACTGAGGCTAACTAAAACTATAAATCTGTTGAGAGGATAAATCTCAGAGGGAGATACAAAGCAGGGTAGATTAGTCACAGGAGATCAGGACACTTTGTTTAAGGTTACTTTATTGAAGTAGTAAATAAAAGCTGTTATCTGATGGTCCTACGAGTAGTATATGTGAAACCAATCAGTTTCCTCACACTGAACACTCTCATAAACATTTATAGCCAATAAACCATGGCTTCTGTGAACAAGATTGTGCAGCTCTCATCATATGAGATAATCTTTTCTGGAAAACGTCTATGACGTAGAGAGATTTTGTTGCTAATACCATACCCAACCTTCAGACAAATGCCACTGGCATTATTTCTGGCCAAATCTTTCTGATTGGAGCTTGTTTCTCCCACTTAAGAATTTTCCACAAAAAAAAAAATTTCTATTAGAGGGAAGTTTTATTATCATTTCTTGAAATGTGTCTAAGAGCTCTGAGGGAATAAATTTATAGTTTACTGGGAGGAACCCAGCCTGTGTTTCCACTGCAAACCATGAGACAGCAACTCCCTGCTACTGTGTTTTACAGTCAGGACCTCACTTTTGCCAGACAAAAATGCTCTTAACCCCAGTAGGACCCTGAACTCTCTGCACTGCTCAGTTGAGTTGTAAACCAGGAAAGAGGCAGATATATGGAGCTAATCACTTCTCTGCTAGTTCCCCACTCTGAAAATTGCTTTGATTAATTAAAACTCCCTCAAGTGTACATGGAAATGCCAGTGCACACAGCGTGAGTGAGATGGGCAGCATTGTGGCAGTTATTGAAAGGTGGAGCATGAAATGTTCCTAATACAGGACAGGCATGCAGCCGGGGGGTCTGACATCACCTGGACTTGCTCCCCCATCACCTTCAGACTCTGGAGCTCAGCAAGCAAATGCTTTGCAGGTCATTTAAGGTCACTGAACCACTCTCACTTCGGATCTGATCTCTGGAAGGGTATTCCAGTACTTTGGTCTGTTCTCATTTCTGAAGGGATGGAGAACAAAATTGGACCCCTCATTCATACACATGCCTATAAATTCCCAGGGCTGTAGCAAAACAAGTGTGAAGATGTCACAGCAAGCAAGGGCAGATACACGAGGCTGAGGGGCACTAAGGTGATATTGAGCCAGTATTTCTCTCTGCACCTTCAGTTCCCTCAGACAACATGAAATTGCTTCTTCCAGAGTAGATTGGATCAGCTGTCCTATCTCTTTGGCCTCTGCTGAACATTTCTATCTGCACTCCCTGTGGACACACAAGTCAAAATAGATCATCACAAGTTTGCAAGTTAGATGCTTGGAAGACTGTCACACATCTGTGCTAAATGCACTAAGAACAGAACTGACAAGATACCTGTTTGAAATGATTATCCGTAAGCCAAGCAAGAGATTTCAGTATACGTCTGGGTGAAGACTTAAGGGCAGCACATCAAACTAGAGTGAAACTAACAATTTTGGAGAATTGTGCTTCTAATCTGATTCTGGGGAATTACAGTTTGACATTGCTTTGTCTTTTTATCCTCGCAAAGGCCTCTTTTCCCTTGCCACAGTGAGGTCTTTCTACTATTCACATTAGTGGCTTTACATGAGCCTTCATAATTGTTTCTTATAAAATACGTTGATTTCTATCATCCTGTTTAATGATGTGCTACATTGTTTATAAGATAATGCAATGAACCCACTTTGAACTCATTCTATTATCCCATAAGTAATGCAATAAACTGCTTAACAGGGCAATTAAATCAAGTGATTTCAGGTTAATGTTATTAGACAGTGTTCAAGAACATACAACTTTTGTTTTGAGGATTGGCTTACCCTCTTAAATATTGGAAAATGTACTTTGCTAATGTTTTTGTTTGTATTCCCTAAGGTACTGATCACATTATTCATTGCTGAGGACCAGAAACATTATAGCAGCTTTCCAAACAGAAGAGAGAGCTAGTGTAGCCTCTAGTAACTTGTGACAAAGCAATGGATTTAATAACCTTGGAGAACTCCCCAGGGTATTATGCAGCAGTGTTCGAAGCTTAGAATAAAAAGACATTTCATTATATACAGACAGTAGAAAATCAAATACATGAAAGAAACATAAAGATTAAATACGTTATGCTGTTGGAAAAAAAAAAATCACACTGCTCAACCTACATATCATACCTGATTTGAATTTTTGAAAGGGATCTTAATGAATATTTTCAGCCAGCACCACTTTTTTCATTATACCTTTTTTTTGGCCCACCCAAAAATGTAATTCAAATACTCTGCACCACGCAGAATTTCATTAGGAACAGTTCCAGTGAAATTAAATCTATTGTGCATCTTGAGTCTGCTCTAATGATTACTGCTCCACTGAGTATGTAATTTAAAGTCTCTTGTTAATAGATGAGGTGCTGAACACCAACAGCTAGCTCTTCCAAACTTCACAGTTGAAGAGCTATCTTGCTTACAGCCGGAGAAATCTACTTCCAGTTGGACTTCCATGGAACAATACTGACATCTAACAGCTGCCGGAATAATCCTAATTGAATATTACGTTATCAACTGAAAAGGGGTTTGTTAGCTGATATTTCTCTTTCTTAAGGCTCTCAGTCAGAGTTATGTATTCCAAAATTAAGAGCAACTGTGGACTTCCTACCCGGATTCAGATTTTCAAAATATGGCTAAAAAAGACCCTAATAAGCAAAAAGGTGAAAGAAACAATGGTTAAATCCATTATGCTGTTAAAAAAATGACCCTGCAGCTCTTTTGAAGTGAAAGAAAAAAAAAATCTGAGAAAATAATAAATATTGGAATTGCTCATTTTAAAACATTACAAGATTTAATATACATGTACTTATTTTTGCAGTGGGTAAAATATTCTCTCAAAGGAGGTGTTTTGCTGTACCCAAAACACTACATTTATATGGTTATATTTTGGTTTGCCATCAAACATTAAACCAGTAGCTTGCTGAACTCTAATGAGAAGGCCAATGTTTTTAAAGAAATCTCCTCCTTATACAGAGAGCCGTGGCTTCACAGAATCCCAAAATCACAGAATGGTTGAGGTTGGAAGGGACCTCTGGATGTCATCTGGTCCAACCCCTGCTCAAGCAGGGCCAGCTAGAGCCAGTTGCCCAGGACCATGTCCAAATGGCTTCTGAATTTCTCCAGGGATGGAGACTCCACAACCTCCCTGGGCAACCTGTGCCAGTGCTCGGTCACCCTCAGAGTAAAGAAGTGTTTCCTGACATGCAGAGGGAACCTCCTGTCTTTCAGCTTGTGCCCATGGCCTCTGGTCCTGTCACTGGGCACCACTGAAGAGGGTCTGGCTCCATCCTTTTTGCACCCTCCCTGCAGGTATTTATAGACGTTGATAAGATGCCTCCTGAGCCTTCTCTTCTCCAGGCTGAACAGTCCCAGCTCTCTCAGCCCTTCCTCATAGGAGAGATGCTCCACCCCCTCAATCATCTTGGTGGCCCTTTGCTGGACTCTCTCCAGTATGTCCATATCTCTTGTACTGGGGGACACCACAGGTGTGGTGACCTCACCAGTGCTGAATAGAGGGGAAGGATCACCTCCCTCAAGGAGCTGGTAATACTTTGCCTAATGCAGCCCAGGATTCTATTCATCTTCTTTGTGGCAAGGACCCATTGCTTGCTCATGTTCAGTTTGGTGTCCACCAGGAGCCCCGGGCTGTTTTCTGCCAAGCTGCTTTTCAGATGGGTGGCCTCTAGCATATATTGGTGATTGGGGTTGTTCTCCCCAGGTGCAGCACTTTGCAATTCTCCTTGTTGAACTTCATGAGGTTCCTGTTGGCCCATTTCTCTAGCCTGACAAGGTCCCTCTGGACAGCAACACAACCTTCTGGTGTATCTGCCACTCCTCCTAGTTTTTTGTCATCAGCAAACTTGCTGAGGATGCAGTCTACCCCATCATCCAGATCATTAACGAAGATGTTAAATGGGACTGGATGCAGTATTGACCCCTGGGGTACACTGCTAGTTACTGGCCTCCAACTAGACTTTGTGCTACTGATCACCACCCTTTGGGCCCAACCATTCAGCCAGTTTTCATTCTACCTCACTGTCTGCTCAACCAGCACATACATGAACACCTCGTCTATGAGGATCTTATGGGAGGCAGTATCAAAGGCCTTACTGAAGTCCAGGTAGACAATACCCACTGCCCTCCCCTTATCTGCCAGGCAAGTCATTTTATCGTACAGGTTTATCAAGTTAATTAAGCATGACTTCCCCTTGGTGAATGCATGATGATTATTCCTGTTGATTTTCTTGTCCTTCTTGTGCCTGGAAATCATTTTCCAGCCCTCACCTTCCCAGGGATCGAGGTGAAGCTGACCATCCTATAGTTCCCTGGGTCTTCGTTCTTGCCCTTCTTGAAGATAGGAATGGCACTTGCTTTCCTCCAGACTTCAGGCACTTCTCCCAGTCATCTTGATCAAACAAAGATTATTGAGAGTGGCTTTGCAATGACATCTGCTATGTCCCTCAGCACTCTTGGGTGCATCCTATCAGGGCCTACAAACTTATGTATGTCCAAGTTGCTTAAGTATTCCCTGACCTGGTTCTTTTCCATCGAGCATTTTCCTTGCTCCAGCTTTTCCCTCTGGTCTTTGGGACATGGGATTCCTGAAGTCTGGTCTTGCTAGTGAAGACTGAGGCAAAGAAGGTATTCAGTCTTTTCCATGTCCTGTGTAACCAGGTCCCCTGTCTTGTTGAGCAAGGAGCCCACGTTTTCCCTATGTAATTATAGAAGCTCTTCTTGTTGTCTTTGACATCCCTGGCTAGATTCAGTTCCGGATGGGCTTTAGCTTTCCTAAGTTCATCCCTGGATGATCCGACAACGATTTTGTATTCCTTCCAGATTATCTGTCCTTGCTTCCACCCTCTGTACGTTTCCACCCTCTATATGCTTTCACGACTTCACGTTGAGCTCTTTTGAAATTCTATTCCATAATCTTCTGAAAAGGTGACCTGATTTTTCAACAGTGCTGAGCGCTCAACACCTTCTACTGATACACTTGGGAAATGAGGGCGATGCAGCACTTTTGAGAAAAACTAAAACCATTGTTTAGTCACTATAAAGGAACTCAAATTTTTCTTCTCTCTTTTTTTTTTTATATAATCTTAAAGCTGAATTTCATTAAGTCCAAATGACCACTTTTCCCATAGCAGCTAAACCCTCACTGCTTTTGAGTACTAGTAGAACTGTAGCTGCTTGAACTATTTGTCTCAGTCTGTATTTACTGTGATTTCTACTTTTATTTCAGTATGTGAATGGTTTGTAAAAAAATGCCTCACTTCCAAGCATCTGATCACTTCTTCATAAGTCTTTGCTATACGGTTCACATAAATACCTTTCAACCTGCTGCATGGATTTTTCATGAACAGCAAGAACACTTCATATTTATACACATTTTTAACATGTTCAAAGCACTGAACAGACATTAATTAAGTAGGACAGAATTTTCAGAACTGTCTAAAGGAATTAAACCCCGGGCTCCCCTTGAAATCAACTGGAGTAAACAGTTAAACTCTTTGTGGAAATGTGGAAATCTCATTTGCAATCATAGGAAGGCCTCAGTGAGGTGCGTAGCACTTACCTTTTTAGATACAAACTGATTGAAATACAGAGTTAAGTAAATGCCCCAAGATCACAGACAGTCACAAACAGTGACTGCAATCAAAAGAAAATTGAAGTTAGGCAAATAGGTTAAAAATTCGACGCAACGCAAAGCATGTCATGTTCACCTAATAGCAAAATGTATTTTTCATTTGGTTTTGTTTAGCATTGTTTCTGAACAATGTGAAAAACATTTTTTGACTCAGCTGTACATAGTATTTTCCCACTCTAATTTTGCATTTCACCAAACCTGAAAAACATTATTTCACTCGCTTTATTTGGCATTAAACTGAGCTACTTCAGTAAAGATGACTTTATTATTAAAGGTGGTTTAAAAATTACAGCTCCTTTGTAATACAGGGACTACATGCTAGTGAGTCAAATATAAGTTACTTTTTCCTCCATCTTTTTTTCTTTTTTGAGATGTCTGTCTCTAGCATAATTAACTAGCTAGTTCTAAAATGTAATTTATATCACTCAAATGGGTCTGAATTACATTGTACTTAGAGAGGAAGAGTGAAATGGGAAATGCAAATTTGAGTTCATGTAAGTTTTTTAAAAGTGAATACTAATCCTTCGGGGACTCTGGATTTGACAAAAAAATTATATTAATGATGTACATTCAGAAAAAGCAATGCTGATGAGGAGCCCAATCCTGATAGGTCTCAAGTGTGTGAACAGTGTGAGCCTGATTTTTATTTATTCTCTCACTTGACTTCACACATGGATGGAGGGAAAACGGGAGAGGGTGACTCTAAACCACCTTTTTGCTCCCTACATTTCAGGCCTACATATGAGAGATTCACGTGAAAGGACCATCTTTCCAGGTATCGTTTCCATAATATCTTTTCTGACACTTCATTGCCTCTTACTGAATCTCTAATCCTGGGGCATTTACCTAACTGTGCATTCCATGCACAAAGGTTAGTTATAGAGGGACCTCACATGGCCACGGTCCCGGTCAGCCCCTCACGTTGGAATTGCATCCTCTGGACGTCTCTCATGAGATATGCATGACAGAGACCTTCTTCATCCAGAGCTTGGCACACAGGGTTTACCACTCTGCTTTATGTGTTGTAAAAATGACCTTTGTGCAGTTAAAGGTGAGGTTCAACCACACTGTCATTGTAAACAGAAGGTAATGACTGCAAGTTATGTTAGATCAGTATTTCCAGAAACTGTTACAGCCAACCAACAAGGCACTGAAAAGAATTCTGCTGGGATTCTGGACAAAATTTTCATCCCTCCGTATTCAAGAAAGATTGGAAGAGAAGTCAAGACATTCAGAAAGAACTAACAGCAAGATAAAAACAACTTACCTTGTTCAGCACAAAAATAGAATCTTAGAGAGTTTTGATTGCTTTCCTTCCATAAATAAAAGAAAGAAGCAAAGAATTTTTTATGCCAAATGGAAGTTGTCCACCTGACTGGAGCCAACTTTTGCCAAAAATTGTGAACATGTGTAGTATGAAGAATTTACAAAGAACCTTTCAAAAGAAGATGTGAAAGCAAAAGCTCATTCTCCATCAGTTTGTGGAAAAGGAATATTTGACATGGCAGCCTGTGATACCAGGAAATGAGAAAAGATGACCCAGAAGATCTATTCTCGTCTGTTACTGTTATCATCAAAAAATAAAATTGAGAGAATTGTGAGGCACCTTTCCTTGCTTTTATTATTTTAGGAAGGTAACGGTGTGTATCATTTGGGGTTGTTTCCTCCTAACTCTACAAAGCATACTGTATTTATGTGCTTTGAAAGTCAAAGGCTCTTTGCTATGACATAAAATAAGAACATCTCACAAATTGTTAGTGCTGGGATTTGCATATATCATTACCATACTTCCTAATTATTTCTGGATCTATTTGCATAATGAAAAAGGGAATAGTTTCTTCTCAATAACAGTAAATATAAAAATGTGCCTGTCACTCCTCCATGGAGAAGGAATGGTTTTGTTCTAAAGCCTAAAAGTTGAAATTTCAGAAATAGCTAAATAAAAAATTGAATGAAAAACTAAGCAAGATCAGAATACCACATGGGTCCTCTTCAGGGACATCCAGGATTTATACTGGGGTAAATTTATCATTACCAATTCTTTTATTTCTAATTTACTGACAGATAAGTGAAAAAGAGTACAGAAACCTTTAACTTTTCAGGTGAAATGTCTAAATGACTAAATAACCATCTTGGTGATCTCTCAGGAAAGTAGATGCTTCCGTTCTGTTTGCTTTTGTTTTACTACTAATGGGACATGTCTGAGCTGGAAAGGTTGTGAAGATTTGTGCATTGTAGTGACACTTTATCCTGGCCTCACTTAGAGAGAAGAAACCTTTTATTGATCACATATCCATCTTGTTTAAAGGCCATCAGCCAGAACATCAGACCCACTCCCAGGTTTTAATGGCAGGAAATTCGTTTGTTGGTATTTGGTAGAAATTAGATACATTGAGGCAGAAATCAGAATATAAAATACCAAGTATATAAAACCTCCAGATACATTTGATTTTTTTTTCACACTCAGCACCTAAAAATCTTGGATGGATAGATTCCTGCTTGTGGCACTGTGATGGGAGCCACAGACTGTGAGCTCAGCTCCCATCCCAGGCAGAGGGTTTTTACATGATACTGAGCAAATCACTCCAGGAATAGCTGAGATCCGCAGCACACTGTCATGCTATGTGTAGATGAGCCAGCTCTGAACAAGCTTGTGTGTCCAGACCAATTCCATGCAAACGCAGTAGCGTGAGTGGTGAAAGAACAGCAGTGACAGTACACTTCAACTAATTAATCTGATCTCTCGGTGTCATGGCTTAACCCCAGCCAGCAACTAAGCACCACGCAGCCGCTTGCTCACTTCCCCCTACCCAGTGGGATGGGGGAGAGAATC
>JANHGO010000041.1:24439151-24495974 GCA_024606505.1 Aquila spilogaster
TTGTTGTTGTTGTTGGTTCCTTTGTTCATATTTGTGCTAATAAGATGCTTCTGTTGCAAGTAAAAAAGGGAAAAAAAGAAAGGAAAGAAATATGCATTCATTCTGATCACATTCCTATTCATGCAGCTGTGATTGACTTGAAGCAGTTTCTCCAGCATAAAAGCTTACTTGATTTCTGGATTCAAGTCTGTTTCTTGTGATAGAACTACTTGTAAAAGAATCACACTGTTTAAATCTTGCTATTTGTACAAATGCCTTATTTATAACCTGAGGTTCACTCCTCGTTCAAAGATTACAGTATGGTACATAAGGTTTTTAAAGTGGTAGACACCAAGAATTAAAGTATTGCTGCAGCATAGTCCATTGCAGGAATCAAGAAGTAGCAGCATAGATAGATTCAAATACGTTTTTTAATTATCATATATCCACTGCAGTCTAATATATTATTGCTGGATTTATAGTAGTTGTTGTTACATAACACATCTAAGGGCCAAAAAGTGAAATTAGGACCTCCCATGATAAGTGTTACAAAAGCATGTAATGAATGTTTATCTGATCTTCTAAACCTCTAGAGGGCAATTCATTCTGTGAACTAAAACCACATATCTTACCTACCAGTTAAATCATCTTTCTTGCACCTTGGAGATGCCTTATTTTATCATCCATTGACTTTGCAGAGATTCCCTTTGACTAGGTTGTCAATATTTTTTGTTGTTGAAACTGAGATGATTCCCACCTGGAATAGAAGTAGATAAACGATCCATATTTAAATCAAATCAAATATTATTTGCCTTATTAAGCTGTAAAGCCTCCTATGAAGTTTACTATCAAAATAGCAGTGAATAATTCTAATAATCTACTCTGCTGATAGAGTCAAGGGAAGTGTTACGATAGGAAAGCATAAGGCAGTAACCTGTTGTAGGTTATCTGAACAGGGCCCTATTTTAAATATGTTGTCTCAGTGCTACATAAAAGACCTGAAAAAACACAGTAATGAAGGATGAAGAATGGAAGTTTTAGTAACCCCCCATTTTCAAGGTGGAGAGAGGAAGCCACAAAGGCAGTCTGGCCTCATGTCTTCTCTAGTCTATCATAGACAAAGAAAGAAAATATGGTCCTCTGGAGGCCATGACTGAGCAGCTTAATTAGGTTTCTGCACTAATTTGTCCTCTCATTAGCTGCAGCAGGAACTTGCAAGTGGTAATTCTCACTCCGCTAGCCTTAAAATTTTGAATATCTGTTGTAAGAAAAGGCTGTACAGAACCTTCGTCTCAGTGGGAGAGCTGTGTGTTTGGATCATCATTTTGTGCCAGATACACAGAAATTTGTGTTTCACTGGACACTGAAAATGGAGGTGTCTACAGTTCCTAAAGCTTTCCACTCCTTTCTCACAAGATATCTACGTCATGGTATGCCTTCAGTATGTGTTCAGCACATAGAGCTTCAGAGCCCTATATTTTGTTGCCTATGCATTTTGGACAGTAAGAGTGGCTGAATTATGATATTTAAGCATACTTGTCTGTCAAGATCCTATAATCACATAGTAACCAAAGCACTTTTAGTTTACAGTCTATCCAAATGATTTAGTACAGAAATGTTAGGAGAAGATGAACCATGCCCTCTACTTAGCCATTTCATCCCACTGACTTAAAAAGAAAGGCTGCTGGAGCTCCCTCAGATGGAGACATCTGCATCCTATCAAGTAAGTCCTCCTCTGAGTGCTGATTCCATCCAAAAAGACATATGATTTCAGAAAAAAAGGATCAAATATTCTGAAAATAAATAGAATTAAGATACTGTGCAGCACTTTCCCCCAAACATCCATCCCAAGAATCATACATTTCTTGAGTCACAGATATGTATGTAGTACTGCAAAGACTTTTCTTCCATTCTTCTATATTCACTGACAATTATTGATGTGTACGGCAATTATAATGCAAAAATAAAGTTGTAAGAATGAGGAAAAATAGCAGAGATGGTCTTTTTTGCTCTTACCAGATCAGAACGTGTGAGAACTGAGTTACTGATCTAGGCAAAGCATTGTATCTGCCCTGGGTAGGCTGCCTGTTTCACCTGTCTGATTTTAGTGCTAGTACTTCAGTAGATATTTGAGGAATAGGACATTTAAAATGTAATATGTAGGTCCTATTAATTCATAAATAAGCAACTGGCTCTAGATGCCCCTGCTTGAGTAGGAGGGTTGGATGAGATGACCTATAGGGGTCACTTCAAACTAAGCCATTCTATTTCTATGATTAATATTGCATAGCCACAACAATGAAAACAGTCAATAAATGCAACCCCTGATGATTAAGAGCTTTAGGCCAATCTAAGTAGCCAAATGAATCTTCTGCCTAATACAGGAGATGGTATTATGCTCACTAATTCCTGTAATGGTCCAGGCAATTTCTGGTTGATTTGAAGCATATTTCTTAGAAAAGCTTGAAGGCTTTTCTTGGGTCAGAGGTTTCAGATGATAGAAAATACATCCTAGACAAGTTGTACTGATCTTCAGTGCTAAACTTTTACAGGATATTTCTAGTTTAAATTTGTTGATCTTCAACTTTCAGCTACTGAATCATATCATCCCTTTGTCTGGCAGATTAAAGAGCTTTGCACTGTTAGAAGTTGTCTCATTGTGCAGATACTCATCAAAGTGATCAAGTCACCTCTTAATCTCCTTTTCTTACATTGTTCTTGCAATGTAAAAAAAGGGGGAAAAAAAAGAAAAAGGAAAAAAAAAGAGGAAAGGAAGTGGCATTTTGCAATTAGGTGCATTAGAACAGCTTCTTTTGAAGAAAATCAGTACCACAGACGTGTGTACCTGAGGAAGAAACATATCCATTAATGATTTGTAGGGTATAGTTTTCAGAAAATTCTATGAACATCAAATGATCATCCTACTGTTTTTGTTGATGCCACCTTAGTAGATTTCACATACTTTCTGCTGAGGGTAGTATTGCTGCTGGGTAAATCAAATGCAGAGTGGTATCTGCAGCCTTTCTAGCCAAAGGAAAGATGTAATATGCATTGATTGCTAAAGATAAAGAACTAACAGTGGGATTAATACGGTCCACTTTCTCTCCTACCACAAAAAAGTCAATTCCAACACTTCTTCTAAGTCATCTTAACATTCTTTTCTGTCTTTTTTTTTTTTTATGATTGCTTCAGATAAGGAAAGTTTTGCTTTTTAGAAATCACATCATAATGATAAATCTACCTTTTTCTGTTATTGATTAAAAGGCAATGCTTGAATAGTAAGTATCCCAGAAAAGCTGTTAACATTTTCAGTTACCGTTGTAAACATTCATCTAATGAATTAAATTAAAGAAGGCAGTCACAACTGGGACTGCACCACATGCATCTACTTACTCCAGCCTATCTATCTTTAGAAATACTTTTAATGGCTTGCGGCAGCCACGATTCTGCTCTGTTTGCACTGAACATGAGACTGTCAGAAATTTATGCTGGTTCTGAGCCATTTTCTGTTCTTATTGGCATTTTGGATCCATTGTCAGTGCAGCCTTCTGATTCACAGAAACTTTCATTATGCATCGCGCAATCACTGCTCATGGTACAGCTAGTTCAGGATCCCCTGAATCTCCCAGCCTACATTAGTGAACATTAATTTGAAGCCACAGTTGTGTTACCAACTTACTCAATTACACATTTTCCTTGAAGAACCTTGCAGATATTTGGATAGGAGAGAATACTGCATTTATTTTAAGTATGAAAATAACTAAAAAATCAGAGGGAAATGATAAATGTGATGCAATTTATGACTCAGACAAAATGACGAATGGTTACTGGAAGAGTACCCAGAAGTGACATGGGTATCTTCAGAGCATTTCCACATGGGTGGAGAAAAATATAACCAATTTCATGCTCCTTGCACGCTTCTCTTTATATCCTGGAACTCCAAGAAACTAAGCCAAATTGCTCCCTTCCTCTGCTCCCAAGTCAAAATATCAGCTCTTACTGTATCTGATGAAATACTGTGAGTCAAAGGAGAAACTTGGGAATACATAGTACAAGAAGGCACCATTGGCCTCAAGGATAGGATCTGTGATCTGAAGAAGGCAGACACCGAACTTATTTTCAGGAATCACTGGCAATTTATCTTAGAATCATAGAATCATAGAATCATTTGATGTGGAAGGGACCTTTAAGTTCATCTGTTCCAACCCCTTTCAGTGAACAGGGACACCCTTCAGCTACATCATGTTGCTCAGAGCCCTTTCCAGATTAACACTAAGTGTCTCCAGGGACAGGAGAGATCCACCACCTCTCTGGGCAACATGTTCCAGTGCTTCAAGTCCCTTCTTGTAAAAAATATTTTTCTTTATATCCAGTCTAAATCTTCCCCGTTTTAGTTTGAAACCATTTCCTCTTGTCTTATCACAGCAGACTCTGTTAAATTTACCTAAGGCTGTATAGGGCCGTCACTGCAAATATTAAAATTAGGTCTTGTTTCTTATTAAGAAGAAAGGTGAACTCATTCAAAACCAAACAAAAAATATAGGATTTAAAATAGGGTATCTGTAAGTTTCATGTTACGTGTGAGGTCTTTAGATGTTCACTTGTTCCTTTCTTGCCTCAAGATCTGATGACTTCCTAGAACCACAGATTAGTAGAATGGCTTAGGTTGGAAATGATCTTAAAGATCAATAAGTTCCAGCCCTCCTGCTCTAAGTAGGGTTTCTATAGCCTTAAACACTGAGGAGGATATGAAATCTACTCCAAAATTTCTAATGTGAAGCACAAGTTTACTTATTGTCTCACTATCTTGTGACTGGTATAGTTTGCATTCAAATGAACATGAATGTGTGTGCATGATAGGAAGACCCATTTTTTTTGTCCTGAAATCTGCTAAGGGACTGTCTCATATTTTTACCCTTTTCCAAACTCCTACCTGCCCTTTTGTCTTTCACACATAAAACTTGTGCAGAATTCCATGCCCCAAAACTATACCTGTACATTCATTTTCACTAAGAGAAGATATCAGTTTTTCATGTTATAGATCAAGATCTAAAATAATCCCAATACCTACAGTGCTGTTCTCATTAATTAAAAAACAGTGTATCACCTCCCCGTTACAGTAAGCAGAACAGCAGTAAGCACATGTTGAAAAATATTTTTGAAGAAATTTCCTATGTCTAAAACTACTTTCAGAGACATACACAATAGAGATAAACCAATGTTGGAAGGACTCTCAGTTACTCCAAGGTAGATTTTCTGGCCTATCACAAGCACCCAGGAGTTTTCAGAATTTCCAGTCTCTTAGGATGCTTTTTTCTTGATGTCACACAGAAACTTAAAGGAATGGCAAAGATTTTGCTGGTTGTGCTTTAAGCATAGTTTTTCCAACATATCACCTAACATGCACACGAGAAATTTCTCTATTTGGTGTCCTTGAGAGAATCTTTACTTCTTTTTTCACAGAGAATCCAGACTATCAGCTCTTAAATGGTGAAGAATGTCATTTTTCACGTCTGCTGCCTGCTAAAACACCCGGTGCAATATTCATAGCTGTGTTTCATTTATGTAACTATGCTAATTTTCCTCTGTCATCTTCCTGTTCATGCTGAAATGCAAAAAGCTTAATTCATTAAGGCTTCTAAGGGGCTTTAATTGTGCTAGCTGGCACATACCATAGAAATACAGCAAGTTTATCTCCTGTAGAATGTGGAAAGGTGGGGTTTGGATGAAAGATGCTCTTCAGAAAAATATTCATTGGATTTTAGTTCATGGACACATTGCATAATTCCATTCCTGCTCACAAAGAATAATGAGAAAACTCTTGGCACTATCTTACTCCAATTAGTTTTTCCCTTTGCCTTGCCTCCCCGGGGCTAACGCAGCTCTATCTGTTCAAAAGATAAACTGTGGCATTCAGTCCTCAATGCATTCAGGTGGACCTTACACAGATATCCCCTTTGAATGATTACACAATGTGTAAGCAGTGCTTTTGTGTGGATAAAAGCTTGAACTGACAGATTGTAGCTCCATCTATAGGCTCTACCCCAGGGTGGCAGTGGCTCCCAGAAGCTGGCAAGGCATCTGTCAGTGAAGGATCACATTACATTTGCCCAGTTTTTTAGTATGTTGAAAAGGCAGGTTTGAAGGATGGAGATGTTTATAGCTTACCACTGCTGAAGCTGTCCCAGTTCTTGCTTATACTTGAACAACATTTGCACTGAGCCCCTCGTGAGACATGTAACCCAGGTGTAATGTGGCAAGCTGCTTTATACTACTATTCCAGGCTGTACACAATGGCAGCTTAGAAGCAGTGTCATTAATTCATTATATGACAAACAGATAAGTCAACTTCAAACATTCAGTTTAATGAATCAATATACTTGTATTATTCTCCTTTGAGCCCATTGCTGACCACTGAGACAAGACGTAGCTAGAAAAATTGCTGGGCCCAGTGTGGCAGCTCTTACAGTCTGATCTCACAAAACGTCGCTCTGAAATCCTCCAGCAGATTTTCATGAAAAAGCAACAGTACAGTCTGATGCCAATTTCGTCTATTTTCGATTGTTTAGTTTTTGGATGCTCTAACAGCATACTATTGTGTCAGCCTTTTAATGCTGAGAGGCTTTCAGATTTTTATTTAGTATGTTCTGCCCAATATGGAGGCTAAAGCCAGACAATGGAAGCATGATTTGAGTAATTAAATAGTGTTCTAAAAATAACAATGAATAAATAAGAAAGAAAAGTATAGCATTTGCCTTATTTCCTTCCAAGTGATGGCAGGAAGAAGAATAATTTCAGAGCCAATGTAGATTGCTCATGCTCAGTGCTGCTGTTGCATTTTTACCTGTTGTTATTAGGTTTGCTCTCCCTGGGAGTACGTCATACCTTTCCAGAGCATTCCCCATTGACAAAGGTGAAGATCACTGACTTTAAAGAAACAAGCTAGGACTAATGCTACTCTTTTTTCAAGTAGTATGAGCTTGTTCTGAATAAGTAGAAAAATATAGTACAGCAATGGTCTTTTTGAGCTGTAAAAGCATTACTACAGAGGTTTTAAGTATAACTACAAATGGTAAAATCTTTGCCCCACTCTAGTAAAGGGCACGTTGCTATTAGCTTCTTTGAGATCAGGCTTTCCCTTCAACGTGATATTGCTTTCACAGGAGAACTCTCTGAGGGATTGCAACTGAAGTGAAAGCAACTAAGTCATGGGCCCTTGTTGGACTGCCTTTCTTCTGCACACTGCTTATTAGAGGGGTGGCGGCTGAAAGAAAAGTAGGGAAAGCCTCCTGGCTCACAAGGCCTTTCCACAAAAGGATTACTTTCAAACTGAATGCTCATAGGAATGGAAGGAGGCAAGATATATGTGCCTGTTCAGTGACCACAGTAATGTCTACTCTCTTAAAGTGATTTGTAAGATCTTTAATGATCAAGACATTATCTATTATAAGCTTATACTAAAACTAGTAACGTGAAATTTTGGTAACATAATGCCAGGAGTTTTGGCATGAGTAAAGTCAAGGAAAAAAAGACATGATGTATCCTACATCAAACTGTCTGTTATGCACAAATTTATTATGTATCATAGGCTAAAAGAATCTGATAAAGTGAGAAGTATTGGACATGTCATGCATATGTGGATCTACTATATGTACAAGATCATCTCTGAAAGTTGTAGTTTCCACGGAAATGAATAGATGGCATTACTTCTGAAGCAACCTAAGTATTTGCACATGTATAGTTTCCCCTTTCCCGATGTTTAACATTTAGGCCATAGAATAGCCTGAAAGTGTACATCAGCTGACCTCATGTACTCTTTACATCTAGAGAAAAGAAGAAATGGGAATAGAAGTAGCACCATTTATCTCTGTTGCTACCAATTTCCAAACAGAGGCATGGCTCTATTTGAACACTAACAAGATCATATCATAGATGGGTCAGGGACTGCTTCCAGCATCCATCGCAAGAGAAGAGAGGAGATCCCAGGAGCAGAATAGATGACTCTTGATACTGAGGCTAACAAAAACTATAAATCTGTTCAGACCATAAATCTCAGTGGGAGATACAAAGAGAGCAAATTAGTCACAGGAGATTAGGATGCTTGTTTAAGGTTATGTTATTGAAGTTGTAAATAAAAGCTGCTATCTGATTTTCGTACAAATAGTGTAAGTGAAACCAATCAGATGTCTCACACAACACACTCATAAACATTTATAGCCAACAAACCGTGCCTTTGGTGAACAAGACTGAGCAATTCTCACCATGAGAAAGGGTGTTTTTCAAAAAATATCTACAATGTGGCAACACTTTGTTGTTCATATTATACCCAATTATCAGAAAAACACTGTTAGCAGATGCTTGATTTTGTACAATGAAGTTTTTATTCATTAAAGGCTTCTCTAAAGATGCTTCAAGAGAAGTAGAAGTGATTGGTCAGTATTTCACGTGCTTCTTCCACCCTTGCAGTAGCTCAAGCTTTCTTTCTCATCTTCAAGGGTCCTCCAACACAGTAACCCCAGATTTTCACATGTCCATACACACTTCTTTACAGCTACAAAGCCAATAACAGCATGAAACCAGTCTGCCTTTTTCCCATGTAACTCCACCACATGCTTCTTTCACTGGGAGAGCCTGAACTGAATACTTTGTGTTGTCAGAGAGGATAACAAAGTGCCTCCTCTGAAGTTCATACACTTTCTTCCAAAGTAGAACATATTCTGGGTAGGTTGTAAAGTGCGGAAGACTGTCAAAAGTCTTTGTAATGCTTCCTTAATGACAATGAAACAGGAAGGCTTTTCTAGCTATTTAACTGTGTATCAGTGAAATTGATATTGATGAAATTTTATTGCAGTTGTTTACATTATTGAGTACCCTGAGTCTGGGTTAGACACTTATGTATATTCACAATGTGTTCTTTGTTTGCTGTATGCATATATATAACAAATCTGAAAACACAGATTTTGAGTCTAATAAGTCTATTGTGAAAGACAATCATACATAAAAATATCCAAAGTTAACTGGATACTACCCTAATATAACACTTACCAACCTAGTCAATCAACATGAAAACCTGTTGGTAATTGTCAAGTTTATCTAGTCTGTGACTAAGATATGGGAACAACAGCAGCATTTGAATTTGTTATTTACATGTTCATATAGTAAGGGAGTCACTGAATTCCTCCATGCAGAAAAAATTGTCACCCATTGACATTTGGCACTTGCTGAACGTTTATGGAGACCAAACAGTGTGTGTGAGCACAGTGAGACAGTGAGTGGTGCGTGTCAGCAGCTGCAAAAGTGACAGTGGTTCGCTTCCAATGGTGCATATTTTCACAACCACTCATGCAGGCTCTTGTTCATCTTGACAAAAATGCACAGCTAATGGTGGTGACTGTCGAAAAATAGTATTTTGTAGCTGAAAATTTGCTCTATCAAATAATGCTATTGTGTTCTTTGTAACTGTTGTAGTTTCCATGGAAATAAATAGGAGGCATTACTTTTGGAGCAAAAAAATCTTTGGCAGCCTTGTTCCCTGTGAGTATTCAAAAGACATTTCAACACCTTTTTCAATGACAGGAAGGGTGTCTTGTTCCTGTGTCTTCCCATTAAAAAAAAAAAAAAAAAGAAAGATAATTCAATGAACAGCTTTTAATTCATATCTGAACTTTTTCTGGCCAAATCTTTTTAAATGAATCTTTCTTCTCCCACCTAAGAATTTTCAACAAAAGCTTTCAATTAGAGGGAAGTTTTATTATCACCTCTTTACATGATCCTATTAGCTCTGAAATTTATGGTTTGCTAAGAGGAATCCAGCCTGTGTTTTCACTACAAGCCATGAAAAAACAACTCCCTGCTACCATTTTTTTTACAGCCAGTACTTCATGTTCTCTGCACAAAAAGTCTAACCTCGAAAACTCTGCATTATTCAGTTGAGTTGCAAGGCAGGAGAGAGTTAGGTATATGGAGCCAATCATTCTCTACCAGTTCCCCACTCTAAAAATTGTTTTGATTAATTAAAAACCAACTCAAGTGTACATGAAAATGCCAGAGCACACGGCATGAGCAAGACAGGACATATTGCAGCAGTTATTGAAAGGTGGAGTATGAAATCTTCCTAATGCAGGATAGATGCTGTGGCAGGGGCAACTGCCATCTCCTGGACTTGGAGATATTGTCCCTGGAAGGATATTTCCTTATTTTTTTCTATTATCATTTCTGGAGGGATGGAGGCAGAACTGGAACCTTCAGTTGTTACTATGCCTGTAATTTACCATGTCAAAAGGCTGCCACTGTTTCTCTCTGCATCTGTTAGTTCCCTCTGAGAACACAACACTGCTTCTTCCAGAGTAGATTGGATCATCTGCTCATTCTCTTCAGCCTCTCCTGAACGTTTCTATTTGATTTTTTTCTAGAGTCAAAAAGTTAATTGCAGTTTTTCTAGGAGACTGTCATACACCTGTGCAACATGCACTAAAAACAGAACACAGCATCACAGAATTGCAGGGGTTGGAAGGTAATTCTGGAGATCATCGAGTCCAAGCCCCCTGCTAAAGCAGGTTCCCTGCAATAGGTCACAAGTAGGTGTCCACATGGGTCTTCAATATCTCCATAGAAGGAGACTCCATAACCTCTCTGGGCAGCCTGTGCCCATGCTCTATCACCCTTACCCTAACCAAGTTCTTTGACATGTTAGTTTAGAACTTCCTATGTTCAAGTTTTAGGCCATTACTGTTTGTCCTATCACCAGATATCACCGAGAGCAGCCTGGCCTCATCCATTTGCCTCCCAGCTCCCTTCAGATATTTATAAATATTTTTCAGATCCCTTCTCAGTTTTCTTTTCCCCAGGTTGAACAGACCCAGGTTACTCAGCCTTTATTACAATTGGTTAGAATTATTTTCTGTAAGCCAAGTATGAGATTTCAGTATACTACCAGATGAAGACTTCAGTGCAGCTCATCAGACTAGAGAGAAACTACCAATTTTGGAGAACTGTGCTTCTAATCTAATTCTGGGGAATTATAGTTTGACATTGCTTTGTCTTTTTATCCCTGAAAAGGCCTTTTTTTTTCCTTGCCACAGTGAGGTCTTTCTACTGTTCACATTAGCAGCTTTACATGAGCATTCATAATTGTTTCTTATAAAATACGCTGATTTCTATCATCCTGTTTAATGGTGTGCTACATTGTTTATAAGATAATGCAATGAACCCACATTGAACTCATTCTATTATCCCATAAGTAATGCAATAAACTGCTTAACAGGGCAATTAAATCAAGTGATTTCAGGTTAATGTTATTAGACAGCGTTCAGGAACATGTAACTTTTGTTTCCAGGCTTGCCTTACCCTCTTAAATATTGGAAAACGTACTTTGATAATGTTTTTGTTTGTATTCCCTAAGGTACTAATCACATTATTCATTACTGGGGACTAGAAATATTATAGTAGCTTTCCAAATATAGGAAAGAGTTAGTGTACCATCTAGTAACTTGTGACAAAGCAAGGGATTTAATAACCTTGGAGAATTCCCCAGGGTATTAAGCAGCAATGTTTGAAGCTTAGAAGAAAAAGACATTGTGTAATACACAGACAGTAGAAAATCAAATATATAAAAGAAATATAAAGGTTAAATACATTATGCTACTGAAAAAAAAAGAAATCAGGCTGCTCAGACTACATATCGTACTTGATTTGAATTTTTGAAAGGGCTATTAATGAGTACTTTTAAACAGCATTACTGTTTTCTTTGTACCTTTCTTTTGACCCACCCTCAAGAAAGTAATTCAAATATGCTGCATCACACAGAATCTCATTAGGAATGGTTCCAGTGAAATTAAATCTGTATCATGCATCTTGAGCCTGTTCTAATGATTACTGCTCCACTGAGTACGTAATTTAAAGTCTCTTGTTAATAAATGAGGTGCTGAACAACAACAGCTAGCTCTCCCAGATTTCACAGTTGAAGAGTTGTCTTGCTTGTAAGCTATGGCTGTAGCCAGAGAAATCTACTTCCAACTGGATTTCTATGGAACAATACTGACATCTAACAGATTCTGGAACAATCTGTATTTAATATTACTCTGCCATTTCCTAAACAGTCTCATAGCTATTATTTTTCTTTCTTAAGTTTCTCAGTGAGAGTTATGAACTTCAAAATTAAGAGCAAGTGTGGACTTTTTATTACCTGGATTCAGATATTCAAGAGATGGCTGAAGAAGAGCCTGAGAAGCAAGCAGTGGAAAGTTGGAACTGATAGATCTGTTATGTTGTTAAAACAGACAACAAAGTAAAATAAAAAAAAAAATAAAATAGAAATTAATAAAGGTCCTGTAGCTATTTTGAACTGAAAGAAATAAAAACCAAATGCTGAGAAAATGACAAATATTGAAATGGGTTATTTTGAAACATTTAAAGACTAAATGCGGTAATGTTTACTTTTCCGGGAGTAGAATATCTCAAAGGATATGTTTTGCTAAACTCAAAACACTGTGTACGTATCTTTAGATTTTGATTCACCATTGAAGATAACAACAGCTATTTGCTGAATTTTAAGGATGAGCTCATCTTTTTTTTCTAAAGGAAATCTCATTCTCACTGCAGATTTGTGGCTTCACATCTTCATCTTGAGCTCTCTTGAAATTTCAGACCACAGTCATCTGAAAGATGACCTCCTTCCTTAGCAGTGCTAAGAACTCAACACCTTCTGAGGACAGAGAGGAAAGGAGCGTGATTCAGCACTTTTGGGATAAAACAGGGCTGTTATTCAGTCACTGAGCAGAATTCAGCAACCCAAACTTTTATTTTCCAGTTTTTTTTATGTAATAACAAAGATGAATTTCATGGAGTCCCGATGACCTCTTTATCATGTCAGCAAAACTCTCACTGCATTTGAGTACTAATAGAACTGTAGATGTCTGAAACGTGTGTTACTGTCTGTATTTATGGAGATTTCTATTTTTATTTTGGTGTGTGATTTGTTTGTTAAAAAGTCTCAATTACAAGCATCTGATCACTTCTACATAAGTCTTTGTGATATGGTTCACATAAATGCCATATTGAACTGCTGCATGGATATTTCATGAACAGTAAGAATGCTTCACATTTACACTTTTATTTTACATCTTCAAAGCACTGAATAGACATTAATTAAGTAGGACAGAATTTTCAGAACTGTCTAAAAGAATGAAATCCCAGGCCTCCTTGAAATCAACTGGAGTAAGCAGTTAAACTCCTTCTGGGAACATGGAAATCTCATTTTCAACCATAACAAGGCCTCAGTGATAGTAATTACCATTTGCCCTTTTAAACACAAACTACTTGAAATGCAGAGCTAAATAAATGCCCCTAGATCACTGATTTCATAAGTGGCACTGCTTGGACTTCAGCTAGCAAAGATTCTCTCTAGCTCTGTGCATGAGGGTCTCGTTACGTGAGCTGGTTGAGCAGATGATGTCACACCCATTCAAAGAGGGTGAAAGAAAAGATATTTGCCGAGGCTGTAGCTAACCTTGCTTGGATGATTTGAATTCTTTCTCATCTCAGAGGAAAATGAAAGGGAAACACAGCCTGGCAACCATGTGAAATTCCTAGGTCTTATTTCAGAAGGTTAGAAAAATAGTTTAAAAAATTCAGTATAAATTAAAGCATGTCAGTTTCACAATGCAATAGATGCATTTTTCGTTTATTTTCATTTATCATTGTTGCTGAACAATATGAAAAACATTTTGGACTCAGTTCTACACAGTATTTACCTTACTCCAATTTTTTGTTTCACCAAGCCTGAAAAAAAGTTATTTCACCCTGCTTTATTTGGCATACTCATCTACTTCAGTAGGGATGATGGTTATTAAAATTGTATTAAAATTACTATGCCTTTGTGATATAGGGACTACATGCCAGTAAATCAAATCTAAGTTTCCTTTTCCCTCATCTTTTTTTCTTTTTTCAGATGTCTGTCTCTAGCATAATTAACTAGCTAGTTCTAAAATGTAATTTATATCAATCAAATGAGTCTGAATTATGTTGTACTTAGAGAGGCAGAGTGAAATGGGAAATGCAAATTTGAGTTCATGCAAGTTTTTAAAAAGTGAACACCAATCCCCCTGGGATTCTGGATTTGACAAAAAAATTATATAAATGATGTATGCTCAGAAAAAGTAATGCTGATAAGGAGCCTGATCCTGATATATGTTGAGTGCGTGAAGAGCGTGAGCCAAATTTCAGTAATTCTCGTAATCCACTTTGAGCAGGCATGGAGAAAAATCTGGGGAAGGTGGCTCTAAGCTACCTTTTTTCTCCCTACATCACAGGTAGATTCACGGCAGATTCAAATGAAAGTAGTATCTTTCCAGGTATCATTTCCATAACATCTTTGCTGATTCTTCAGTACCACTTGAGGCATTTACCTAACAATGTATTTCAAGGATAGCAAAAGAGGGACACCACATGGCCATGGTTCTGGTCATATCCCCACACTGGAATCACATTGGCTGGATATTTCTCATAAGGTATGCGTGATAGAAGCCTTCTGCATTCAGAAATTGGCACCTAGGGTTTACTATTCTGTTTTAAGAGCCTTTCATGTTACAAAGATAACATTTGCAAAGTTAAAGGCAAGGTGCAACAACATAAATATCATTATAAACAAAACGTAATGACAGCAAACTATGTCTGATCAGTATTTTCAGAAACTGTGATGGCTTTAGAAATAGGCATTAAAAACACTTCTGCTGGGATTCTGTACAAAAACTTCATCCTTCCATATTCAAGAAGGACCGGAAAAGTGAGTTAGAATGATGCGTGAAAAAAAAACCTCCTTACTTTGTTCAGCACTGAAAGATAGAAGCTCAGAGAGTTTTGATTGCTTTCCTTCCATAAATAAATCAGCAAAAGAGCAAAGAATTTTTTATGCCAAACATGAGTTGTCCACCTGACTGGAACCAACTTCTGGCAAGAAATGCAAAGGTGCATAGTATGAAGAATTCATGAGGAACCTTTCAAAAGAAGATGTGAAAGCAAAAGCTCATGCTCCACCAGTTTGTGGGAAAGGAGTATTGGACATGGCAGTCCGCGACATCAGGAATTGAGAGATGACGACCCAGAATATCTATTCTTGTCTGTTACTGTTATCGTTCTTCAAAAATAAAATTGAGGAAGGTGCAAGGTGTCTTTACTTTATTTCATGAGAAAGGTAGGTTTTGGGTTGTTTTCTCCTAAGTCTATACTGTATTTATTTTCTTTGAAACTCAAAGGGTGTTTGCTATGATATAAAATTGGAACAAATTGTTAGTGCTGGGATTTGCATATATCATTACCATACTTCCTAATTATTTCTGGATCTATTTGCATAATGAAAAAGGGAATAGCTTCTTCTCAACAACAGTAAATATAAAAATGTGCATGTCACTTCTCCAAAGGGAAGAAGACTTAATTGTTCCATTCTAAAATATAACATCTGAACTTTCAGAAATAGCTAAACAAAAAGTAGAATGAAAAACTAAGCAAGATCAGAATACAACATGGCTCTTCTTCAAGGACTTAAAGGATTCATATACTAGTGTAGATTTATCATTATCAATACTTTTATCTCTAATTTATGAACAGATAAGTGAAAAAGAATACAGAGACTTTTATCTTCGCAGGTAAACTGCCTAGGTGACCAAATAAGCATCTTGGTGATTTCTCGAGAAAGTAGATGGTTCCATTATGTTTACTTTTCCTTTTTACTATTAATGGGAAATGTCTGACCTGAAAATGTGGTGAAGATTGGTGCTTAGTAGTGATACTTAATTCTACGCTCACTTAGAGGGAAGAAACCTTTTATTGATCACAGATCTGTCTTTTTAAAGTCCATGAGATTCACTCCTAGCTTTTAATGGCAGGAAATTCATTTGGTAGTATTTGTTAGAAACCAGATACAGTGAGGCAGGAACCAGAATATAAAATATCAATTATTATTAATTTGAATTTTTTTCACACTCAGCACATAAAAAAATAGTAAGGATAAATTCATGTCTGTGGTGCTGTGGTGGGAGCCACAGGCTGTGAGATCAGTTTCCATCTCAGGCAGGGGATTGTTGTATAATGCTGAGCAGATTACTCTGGGAATAGTTATGGCTCAAAATGCACTGTTATGCTGCATGTAGGAAAGCTAGCTCTGAACAAGTTTGTGTCTCCAGACCAATGCCATGCAGAGGCAGTAACCATAGCAGTGAAATCAGAAGAGTAGTGTCATTCTGATGGTACATTTCAACTAATTAAACTGATCTCTCAGCAAAGCTACATGGCCCAGCTGCTAATCACACTTCTTTTGATGTAGTCCAGGATATGATTGACCTTTCAGGTTGCAAGTGCACATTGGCAGTTCATCAACCAATGCTCCCAAGTCCTTTTCCTCAGGGCTGCTCTCAATCCATTCTCCACCTAGTGGGTGTTTATGCCTGGGACTGCCCCAACATGAGTAGGACCTTGCACTTGACATTTCTGAACTTTGCACAGACCCACTTCTCAAGCCTGTCAAGGTCCCTCTGGATGGCATCCCTTACCTCTATTGTGTTGATCACACCACACAGCTTGGTATCATTCATAAACTTGCTGAAGGTGCACTCTACTCCAATATTCATGTTGCTAACAAAGATGTTAAAGTGGCAG
The DNA here is from genome assembly GCA_024606505.1 of Aquila spilogaster. Classification (NCBI taxonomy): domain Eukaryota; kingdom Metazoa; phylum Chordata; class Aves; order Accipitriformes; family Accipitridae; genus Aquila; species Aquila spilogaster. The sequence continues at coordinate 24,455,781 of JANHGO010000041.1, forward strand.
CCCATGTGATTTCATGGCTTGCCATCTGTGAAACAGTGGTAGACCTTCCCTCCTTCACAGGATGGTTTCACAGGTAAACATCTATGACGTATGCAGTGATTGATTGACAAGATCTAAGAAGGCAATTTGAATGGACAGAAGTAACAGATTGCAAGATCTCAGAAAACCACCTAAATGTCTAACTATATTCTAATGCCCGTTGTCAAATTTCACTATCACTTCCACTGCAATTACTTCCTCCTCAAAACAATAATCATCACTGAATTAGCTGATTGCCCTTATGACTATAGTTGATGTTTTTTTTCCCCTCATTGCTTTATGTTATAGAACAATGCATTGTGCTACAGACTACGGAAAGAAGGAAGAAAGAGATGCTAGGATGAAATGGATGTTTATAAGATTCATTCATTCAGAGGATTCTGAAAATGCTTAATGTTTAAAATTCCAAAGAAAAATATGGAGAGGATGGTCAAAATTCAGCTAATGAGAAACATCAACAATGTTAACAGGTATATTTCAGCCATATGATATAAAGAGCCAGAATGAAACTCAGAGAAGTTTTCTTGAAGAAGACTTGTTAAACAAGTCAAGGATCATCATTTCTCCATGAGCACCAGATATGTACAGAAATAACAGGAAGAAAAATTCCTTGATAGATATGGATTCATTGAGATTTCTAAATAGATAAGAGAATACATAGAAGGAGGGAGAATGAAAAAGGAAAGGCTAAAATGGAAAAGGGAAAAGTAAAATAAAAAAGGGAAAAAAAGTAAGAGGAAAATGGAAAAGGAAAGGGGAAAAGAAAAAAAGTGAAATGAGAAAATTCCTAGAAAATTCTACGGAAACCAAAAATGTTCTGTCTGTCAGATACTCAAGGAGTGCTATTATACATCTGTAGTACTCCAGATCAAGGAAATCTGAATTAGCTTCATTAATTTCCTCTTCTAAGTTCTGTAAAGACAGGTGTATTTAGAAGACTTGAGAAAGGGGCTGCAAACAGAGTTGTTCCAGTCAGTAATTTCATGACATCTTATAACTAAGCAGACATGAAACCAGAAGGGAAGCAAATAGAGAGAGAAAGCACTAGGGAAGAAAGTGCAGCAAGAAAGCAAGAAGCATAAAAAAAAAAGGAGACCTAATGGAGAGGGTATAGAGCTGAAAACCTGAATGGTCTTGCCTAAAAACCAGAAGTGACTGACACAGAAATAATTCTATCAGTCAAAAAAATAATTAGATACTCTGTCCAATGTACTTTTCTTGAGATTAATTTTACAGCTTTAGTGCAAAATCTCCTGATTAACAGAAATAGCAGTAAGTATTACAAGTAATAATAAAAGTGTAAGTAACAATATTGCCATTCTTATCTGTATAGAATTATTTTGTGCATACGAAATTAAAAAAAAATAAAAAATACATCAAAACAGCGAATCTATTAAAAATTCATGATGAGAAAATGCACCAATACACCTGTTATATATAATTAACACCATTTTATTCTTCCATAGTACTATAAAAATAATAGATTCCTAAACCAAATTCCTTTGGGTTAAGTTTAAAATAATTTAAAAGAAATATTTCAGTGCTTATTTTTTTTTTACCTTTAAATGTATTTCTGCTATACCACACTATTTTGAAAATTATCTTGCATGTACAGATCAATAAAAGAGTCCCAGAGTGCATCCTTACCTTGTGTATGTTGTTACGCAAATTTATCTCAGTTCATATCAGCTAAAGAATCGTACCACGGTTTGGTTTTAATTAGCAAAGAAAGTGCAGCTGCACTCTTCGGAATTCTTTTGTCCAGACAAGCCAACTTGGAGCATCATAATATGCTTTCTCATCAAATGTTTTATACTTCCTGCTTCCAGTGTGGTCAGGACCAAATATAAAGAAAAGTGGAATTCCTCTAAGCAGATTGACAATTTCAATAACAATCAAGCTGCAGAGGAGGGGAACAAAACTACAAATTGGGAGGAAATGAGTAACAATCACGTACATATATCTTTTATTTTTCTTCTTGCATTTTACATGAAAACAAATAAGATAATAAAAGCAGATCCCCCTTTTCCAACCACAAAAATGCCACTAATAGAAAGCAATACCTATAAGATATTAGAAATCCCACCTAGAACAAAATTTCCCCATGTTTTGTAAAATGTTACATATATACAAGATTATATAGGTTTTAGACAAAGCCTTCCAGTAATTGTCCTTAATAGACTTCAGTAAAGTTAAGTGGAACCAATGTGCTCATTTTCCAGATGCTGAAACAGAAACTGGGGTGGGAAAATTGAGGGCCTTAGGTTCCACCAAGGGAGGGTTAGATTGGATATGAAGAAAAATTTCTTCTTTAAAAAAGAGTGGTGAGGCATTGGCACAGGATGCCCAGGGAGGAGGTGGAGTCACTATCACATGTTCAAGAACCGTGGAGATGTGACAGTGAGGGACGTGGTTACTGAGCATGGTGGGGGTGGACTGATGGTTGGACTAGCTGATCTTAGAGGTCTTTTTCAACCTTAATGATTCCATGGCTCTAAAAGAGTGACAAGGCTGTTAGCCTTCAAGTTCCCCGGGTCCTGACGTGTTATAGTTTCCCCCAAAAGACATCACTAACACAAGCTTATGCAAAATCCTCTCAGGTACCATGCGGTCTTCTGTAGAATACTTACGCAAGTTCCATGTATTTTCTGGTAGCTTTGGTGATTTATCCAGGGATGGACTCTACTAGGTATATCTAAAGAAAAGCATGAGAGTAAACACTGTGCCTCCTGCCATGAAGAAATATGATGTGTTACAAGTATAAGTCTCTTAAGGAGACAGAATTACCTGGAGTGTGTTCCAGGACAGGATCTGTTTAAACCACATGTTAAACTGAGGTCAGAGTCCTGACTTGTTTCCCAGTCAAATCGTGACATTCCTGATCCTTGCTTGTATCTGAGAACTTCTGCTGACCTCCCTTGCTTTACTTTCACCACATACTGCCAGTGAGAGATAAATCACAGCTGTCAGGCAGGTTAGGAAACTGTTCCTAATTGCCTGGCCATGTAGCTGCCAGAGCTGCCTAGGCTTGTTTCCTTAAAGCAGAAGGGAAGAAAGGATCTCTTAGTGGAGTCTCATCCATAAGAAAGACCCAGTCCTTGTCCTCCCTTACACATCGAACAGCAGATGTTATCATCAGCTTCTGATGGTAGCTGATGGTACATGTGCCTAGCAAAAATGAAAAGCTGTGTCTTAACATTCACAGAATCAGAGAATCACAGAATTGTAGTGGTTGGAGGGAATAATCAAATCCAACCTCCCTGCCAAAGCAGGTTCCCTACAGTAGATTGCGTAGAAAAGCATCCAAGTGGTCTTGAATATCTCAAGAAGGACATTTTACAACCTCTCTGGGCAGCCTGTTCCAGTGCTTTGTCACCCTCACTATATAGAAGTTATTCCTTGTGTTATTACGAAACTTCATGTATTCCAGTTTTTGCACATTACCCCTTGTCCTGTCATTGCACACCACTGAAAAAAGCCTGGCCTCACCCACTTGACATCTGCACTTAAGTTATTAATGAACAGTGATGAGATCCCCTCTCAGTCTTGTCTTCCCTATGCTGAACAGACCCGGACCTCTCAGTCTTTCCTCGTACAGAAGATGCCCCAGGCCCCTCATCATCTTTGTGGCCCTCCGCTGGACTCTCTCCAGAAGTTCCCTGTCTTTTTTGAACTGAGGAGCCCAGAACTGGACACAGTCTTCCAAATGTGGCCTCACCAGGGCAGAGTAGAGGGAGAAGACCACTTCCCTTGACCAGCTGGCCCCACTCGTTTTTATGCACCCCAGGGTACCATTGGCCTTCTTGGCCACAAGACCACACTGCCTTATGGCCAACCTGTGATCCACCAGGACCCCCAGGTCCTTCTCTGTAGAACTCCTTTCCAGCTGACCAGCCCTAATCTGTACTGATGCACATGGTTATTCCTTCTCAGGTGCAGAACCCTACACTTGTACTTGTTGAACTTGATCAGGTTCCTCTCTGCCCAACTCACTGAAGACAAGAAGAGCATAGATTCCTATCCCATCCAGGCAGGCAAGCTTGTCTTAGCAGAAATTTATCCTTGAGTATGGACATGGTGGGAAAAGCAGATGGACAATAGAAATGCTGCAGATACCAACAGCTGTACCACATGTTGCTGCTTTATAACTGCAAAGCAGGGTGCTCCTCTTGGGCCGACCTGCATGACTGAAAATGCAGACTACAGCCTGGGCAGGCAAAATATGAAAAATTGTTCCAAATCAACATGTAGGTTTCTGCCCAGAGTAGAAAAAAGGATAGGGAGAATAAATCATAGGGAAAAAAAATATTTTCTCCCATAGAGAAAATAAATCATATGACCAGTGTGGGGTGTATCACTTAATATATGACTGTTAACTGCACAGAAATTGCAATGTGAGGAAAAGAAGCCTGACTAGACTGAAATGAATGTTGCAGCAGACACAGGTTAAGAAATGCAAGATAAATACAACAAATAAATCCGGTGCATTTCTTTGATACAAGCATTAGCTATCAGGTGACAGCCTCGTGGTACTGAGTGACATGGTTTAGTGGGCGTGGTGGTAATGGGTTGACAGTTGGACTAGGTGATCTCAGTGGTCTTTTCCAACCTTAATGATTCTATGGTTCAGTGATTTAACTGGCATTGTGTCATCTCTCATGCACCTTTTGGGCCCCTTTCAAAGGGGCTTGGTGAACATTTACAGACAAGTTGGTACAAAGAACCTGGTTCCTGTAGAATAAGCTGCTGCTTTTCCTTCTGCTTCATTTCCTTCATCTCCTTTCCCAGGTAAAAACTTTTAGGCAAAAGTTTGAGAACTGCAGGAAACAGAAGATTTGAGTTTAATGTCAACCTCTGCCTGAGGCTATTGAAATCATCATCCAGGAGAGCACCAGAAATCTTGAGCTACATTACAAGTGGGGCCCTCCAGAGTTCTAGCCAGGAGGGCTTTGTAGGACCTAAATCCAGAACATGTGCAGCTCCATACTGCTAGCAAGTCTTATTTTTGGTACGTGAATCGTGGTTTGAATCTGACCTTTTTTAAACAGATGTGACATCGTTTGTCTCCACACTTTGTTCTTTCAGGAGGAGTTAATTGCAATCCATATGCTAAAGTTCACTTCTACAGAATCTAAATCCAATTACAGCTCTGAAGTTTGCTTCATTTCATTATTGGAGAATAGAGCTCTTATAGAGCCCATGAAAGAGGAACATGTTTTCAGCAAATCCTTTTTCCCTTGTTGCTCAGAAATAGGAGGTAGCTGCTTTAATCAGCGATTTGAGGATTTCTTGAAGTTTATGTAGCATTGAGTTTCTTCTGGAGCATAAGTGTGGAACTAAAAAGTGGTCTTTCAGCATGACTGATTTGTTATCCATCAGTTTTCATGCCAAACGTTTAAATACTGTTGATTGCATTTCAGATGACGGAAAAACACCGACTTTTATTCTCTATAGAGTTTGATGTAGCCTCGTTGTAACACTTGTTAATAGGACATACCTCTCCAGTATCTTTCCTTCAATGATTTCAAAGCAACAGCTGCCTCTGACCAAACCTGAGAGATCAGTGAAGGATTTATACAGGAGACCCTTCATAATACACTAGTATTACCTGTGAAAAGCAATGAACAGGAAGAGTGCAACATTGTGCAGTGGCTTGCAACAAGGTTTAAAAAGAATGTAAGTTATTCTGCTGAATCCTGTGCAAATCTACTGGGAGAATTTGCTTGATTCAGCCTTTAAGCCTTCAGTGGAATATGAGAGCTTGATGCTTTACAAAGTAAATTAGTATAATGTGCTTGAATTCCAGTTATTTCAGTGAAACAGTAGCAACAGTGCAGCAGTGTCCCTCAGATACAAATGAAAGCTGCATTTTTGCACAATTGAATTATACGCGTGCACTTGAGAGAAGAGTATGGCCTGTAAATGCTTTATTACTATTATTGATTCATAAGCCAGGAAGATCATATTTTGGCTTTTAGCTTCCAAGGTGAGTTTACTGTGGCAATGGTTATAAAAATGATCATTTTGCTTTTCTTCTGACCAGATCTGATATAATGTCAATAAGACAAAGTAAGCAGGCCATTCTGCAGTGCTGTTCTTTCTCTGCAGATTCACTTTTCAGCATACACATTATAGAAATGCTTTGTTTTCTGGTTTATACCAGTCAGCAATGGCATCTAAAGCTACAAGTAGTGTCTTGTATTCTCTGTAAATATTTGTCCAAAAGTTGTAGAAAATCTGAATCACAGTCATGAAAATCTGAATAGATTCCAATTCATTTCATTTCACCACTTACCTTTCAATTCAAAAAGTCTTACTATTGATACCTGAACAATCATGGATGTCAGTCTACTCAACTGCATAGACGTCAGTCCACAGGAGCACGTTTTGACAGCTAATGCTTGACCAGAAAACTGGGAAATAATCTAAACTTTTGTAGAAGAGAAGGAATACTCAAAATGTGGAAGTAAATTTATAGATTTATATAGGCATAATGCCTTTGTTTAGATGCTTTTCACCTGCAGACTCACTCCATTGTATGATTTCATCCATTATTTGTGATTTCTCAACCAAGGACTGGGCTGCAAACCTTTGCGAAGGACAGTATGATATTCCAGACAATATATGACCATGATAGTTCTATGAGGATAGAGAAAATGGATCCACAAGCACATTGGTCAGTGACGTCTTAGTCACGAAATGAGTAAGAGATATCAATGCTTTGAAATCTCACCTTTTTTCTTCAAAGTAATCAGAGGGCCTACTCCCTGTTGTGTGGGGCACTGAAGCAGGTTGTCCAGAGGGGTGGTGGGTGCCCCAGAGACATTCAAGTCTGGAAAAGGCTCTGAGCAACCTGATCTAACTGTAGGTGTCTCTGATCATTCAAGGGAGTTGTCCTAGATGACCTTTACAGGTCCATTCCAGCTCAAACAGTTCTATGAGTCTATGATGCTACTGGACTTTTGGGTAGAGCAGCACTGACCTCAGCAGACTTGCACTATAATCAGAATTCTGCCTCTCTCTCTGCAGTGAATTTTATTACCTGAAGAGAAGGAAAATTCTGATCAAGTTATACATTAAGTAATGATCTTCATTTCTTAGCACAGAAAGAGCGATGGTCTGACCTATATTATCAGCAGCATTAGCCACAAAAGAAGATCAAAGGTACTCAACTGAAAATGTAAAAATAAAATAATAATAATAACAAGGATCTAAGTATCTAGGATTATTTTACTCTCCTGAGTCAACCAGTGGGGAAAAAAGTAGTGTCTGTTATTTGAAACAATTCCAATGTCCTGACAGCTAAGCGAGGAACACTAGAAACACCAAAGAGCTGTGGACTGATTGGTAATAATGAATAAAAGAGTCACAACTTTTCATGAGTACTCAAGGGTTTTCCTGAGAAAAACAACCAAAGATTATTGTATGTAACTTGGAAAGTGTGTTAAAGCAGATTAAAATCTGTAGAGCCAACAACATTCAGCTGTTCTATAAGGCAATAATGAACAGCATACTTCTGTAGTACTTAATCCAAATATGCTCACCCGATTTTAGGAAAAAACATAGAGGAGATTACAGAACTCACCAGGGGGCAAAATAAACAGCAATAAAGCATAAATGGAGGTGTCACAAAGGTTGGAATTGCTTAGCTGCATAAGAAGAGTTTAAAGGGAGTTTACTGTGAAAAATATGAAGGACATATTACACAGGAAATAGCACAGTTAAATTAAATTGTGAGTTTAGAATAAAAAATACATGCATCTGCATTGAGCAATTTAGGTTTTATTGTTGAAGGATGTATTTGATTTAAATACTGTGGCATAAATTTTGAAGGGCTGGATAATTTTTATGACCACTAATAAGATTTGTCATTATGTATGTTGCCTTTATGATAAGGATAATCAACTCTCATGCTATTGAGCATAAAGTTATCACCTGTGGCAATTTTTTTTCTAGTTATTAGGTGTCCATTATGATTTTTCTCACTTGTTTTTGCTAGGCAGTTTAGTGAAGTATCCTCCAGCCCACACAGATAATTTCCTACTGCTTCAAAGAGACTACATCAGACTTCCAAAGGGTGGTGTTTAGTTAGGTGACTCTTACCCTGGTAGAGTGTAAACCCTCCTTCTGGGGGTGAGGGAGGTTCTTTTACTGTAAATCACAAAATGAACAAAAGGGTGTCAATATAATTAATTTAGCAGAGTAGCTAATATTCTTGTCTTAATACATTCATTTAATAGATTAAATGAGTCTCAGGATTTGAATGGTGCTGGGTGACTATCCATAGACAATATTGATCAGTTTGTATTGCTCCAGGAGAGTAATCTTAATTGGGAAGAATGCAATTATCTTAAATCAGTAACTTCCTGGCAATAAGAGTTTAATCGTGAAAAAAAAAGAAGAACTGACAAAAGCTTAACACATTATTTTGATAATATTCTTTACAGCAGTACCTCAGGAACTGTGAAGAAGTGAAAACATGGGAGTAGAGGAAGAGTCAGTGTTAAATATTTCACTACCCTTTGCTGAACATTTTCTGCTGTATAATACATAAAAGGTTATGTCAAATTCATTATTTCTGCTTTATTTCTGCTGATTCATCGTAATCTGCAATGAGAAATATTCTGGCCTAACAATTCTTTGATAATCATACGTATGTAAACCTTGTAAAGTTCTGTAAATTTTCAGAGAGGAAAGTTTTTCAGACTTGTTCAGTCCATTCAGTTTGGTAATTTGAGATGGAAGGAACTGCTTTCCAGAAAAATTGAAACTTTTGAAGTGCTTAGATCAAACATATATGTTGATGTAAACTTATAAGAACAAAAGGCTATTTCACATATAGTTTTAAAATGTAGCTGTTTAACTCAATATAAAATAATTAAAATAGATTTTTAAAAGAACAAATGTGCTTCCAGAAATACAGAAACAAAAAGATTAAAATAACTCTATTACCATATCTCAAAGGGTCTTAAAATTTATAGATGTAGCAGATTTGCTTAGACAAGTGTAAGTAATTGTGTTTTAAGGATTTGATCTAAACTAAACTTAGGCTTCAATCTTTGACCCCTTAAAGTTTTAAATTTCATGAAAAGTTGGCAGAACCAACACATAAATTACTTTTTTTGATGAGATTTCAAAACTTCCCTCTCCCCTTTTTCTTTTTCCAAACAGAACCAACAAAAGTAATAAAAGGCCCAGAGCATTTGATTATTTGGTTCTCATTGTGTCTACTGAAAACTGTGTGCAGAGCAAAAGCCTGACAAGAGCACCTGTGATTTCCTCTGACTTGACTTTTGAAAATCAGTCATCACTTCAAGGAGATCTGAAATATGAATATTTTTTAAGAAGAAAGTTTCGCTTCCATATTAATTTCTCATTGTCCCACTTCTTCTGAGATATATTGAGTTTCTACTTCCTCTTTACTCTATTCCTGTGCTTTCTTTTCAGTATGGGCAATTTCAGCTCTACAAAAACTTATACAAAATTGCTTTGATAGAGATATTCAACTTTGCCTTCAACAAACGGCAAATTGTTCATTTCTCTGCTCCATTTAATTTTCTATATCTGCAGGAATAAAAACTCACTGCACAGGTTTAGCTTCTGACATTCCTGTTACACACCTGCAAAAGGATTCAACTGCAGGTTCATGCAATAAGAGGACCTGGAACATATACATATTACCCCTCCTCATATTATAGCCAGATTCAGTAGCCTGGATGTCAAGACATGGTATGACATGTTTGGATTGTGACTATTTTGCCTTGTGGTGAATATTGAAATAATTTGTATTATCTAATGTGGCCTCCAAATTTGACAGGTATGCTGTATTTCTCAGGGAGGATTTGGTTTGTTGAACTACATATAGCATGTCCATCTTATCCTTCAGCTATCACATGGGTCTCCTGTAGCTCTTATGCCACTAAATCCATGTGGGTGTCCTGGATACCCTGTAGATTCCCAAACCACACCAGAGATCCAACACGAAGCCTTCAGAGAGCAAGAACCAATATTCACCCCAGGCTTCAGACAGGGTCATGACTCAATGTCACATACACCTTTTTATCAACTTAAATAGTTATTAACCGTAGGACAGCTTCTGCATCCACAAAGCCATTATGTGGAAGGGAAAAATATGTCTACCCTTTGCAAAAAAGTCCTGCAAGCAACACTACCTACTGGCTCTTAGATCTGAGGAGGAGCAGGACATAGGAGCTTTGAATAAAGATTTACTTACAGAAAATAATATTAGCAGAAAAAAAAAAGCTAACACAAAGCCAAGGTTAACTGAAACATATAATTAAACTTCCCATTTACTTTAATAAAATAGAATATTGACTTTGCTCTTTAAAGGAGATTAGGTTGTTGACATTACAGCAGTACGATAAACAAACCGCTAAGCTTTTTACTAGCAGAACAGAAAATTAAAACTGGTTATGACAAGCCAAATAAAATGAGTTTATTCAGGGCTGTATAAATCATCAATAAGAATTCCTAATCACTTGCCTCCAAAAAGCTAGATTATTTGATCTGCAACAAAACTGGGGCTGTGTCAGCAAGTTGGATGCAAATCAAACAACATTCAGACATCTCAAAAATTCTGAAAGTATGTGTCTAGAATACAGATGAAGGCCAGAAATTCAGTGAGGCCATCTTAGGGTTGTGGAAAAATAAATTAAAGCTGTTTTTTACACAGAGATGTGGTTACTGAAACAGTAATCTCTCATCAGCATGATGTATCACAGCTAAAACATTGGTCCTGACTTTCTGGTTTTGTTTTCTATGTATGTTTTAACAAAGACTTTTCTTTGTTTGATGCATGCATTTTATATATAGTACAGTACAAAGCTAAACTTATCCATTTTGATGCTTTCTCATATTGTACTGCCTTTTAATACAAAACCACATGGTTCCTGAAAAGGTCTACTATAATTTAAGGCTTGCCAAGAACAATAGCATTCTTTGATGCATGTATTTCAAATACAAAGTCTTATTGTAATGTTTGCGATCAATAAAGATGTTCACTCAGGCATGAAGTGAATTTGTGAACTATTAATATTTTATTATCTAGTTCTCTAAGTCATAGTCCACTCCCATCTAAATAAAAATGCAGGTTCTGTTATTTTTTTCATACCATATAAATAAGGATGAAGAGCAAAATAAAAATAACACTAAAACATGTGATAAGAGATTTCCAAGATAACTCTGAAAATTATAGTGCAGAATTCAGGTGCAGCATGAAACAATATATTTACATTTACCTGAACATGGATTTAGCAAAAGCTGTTTATAATACAAGATAAAAGCTGAGGAATTCATCTGTGTTCAGTAGATATATCCTTATTCTTTACAATGCTTTAAATTATTTTGAAGATATCAAGCTTAAGCACTTGCTTAAAGATTTCTCTTGGTGGGACTGCATTTCACCTTTACTTATTGCTCAACAATTTAAAAAAAAAATAAGAAAATAATAATTTATATATGGTGACTCCTTTTTGTGTTAATATAGCGGAATAAAACAAAAATTAGGTCAAAATGGTTTCCTGACTATAATGTACAAAGGACGTTGACCAAAGATTAGATGAAGAACAAAAAGAATACATGGAAGTGACATGGAAGACTAACGTGGCTAAAGGAAGACTGCATGAGATTAGCCTGCTAGATTCTTTAGCTTTTCTAAACAGGAAGAGTGCCTCTGAAGTTTTGGACTTCGATGAATCCTTTCATTCAATACAACAAGAAAAAAATATTTTAACTGGAAAAGGTAGAAATTGCTGAGGTTAAAGTACAGGTGAAAGTGCAAATAACAATTAGTTTCTTAATTGGCAATTAGTTGTCCATGAAAGGGGAACTGTTCATCTGGAGGAGGGTTACCAGTAAAGTTCATTACAGTCTAGATTTGACTTCCCCTTAAAGTGATCGTTATTGCGCACAATAAAAAACTGTGTATGTGATAATAGCTGAGGGTCGAGGGATAGAAGACATCTCTTGTTCAGAGAAAAGTCATAGTATTTCATGGCAAGAAAAAAAAAAAAAAGACAACATAAAGAACTAGGGTAATCAGAACTGTGAGAGCAGAGGAGTCATCGCAAAAGACAGAGGACATGGAGGACAGTGAGTGGCTGGTGTGATGTTACCACACAGATAGAAAGAGGGCATCCCAGGGTGCATCACCTGAAGACCTGCCCATGGAGAAAGTATGTTTATACCACCTGCTGAGAACTCATTTAGCATTCAAGAAAATGCAATTACTTTGGTCTATGTGAGAACAGGGCTAATAGATTCATTGGAAAGAGGGAGACCTCATTTTCATGAAAAGAGATTCATTTTATTCAACTTAGCAGATAAAAAGCTAATATCAATGAAAGGACAGAACTGTCAGTTCTGGCACTAAAAACACAGCCATGAATATACTTATATCTGAAATCAGAAGGATGCTAAGCGTCATATTCTGGAAGAGCCTTTCAGCAGAGCAATGGTGACACTGGAATTCCCTAATGGAAATGGATCACTTGCCCAGAGATTATATTCTATGGTCACTCATCACATCAGGGTGGTGCAGATTATTATTCAGACAAGTTCCTTGTATGTTCACAGCTATAGAAAAACACAAAGGTAGACTCATGAGGCTACAACGACCGGCATCAAGTAATTCCAGAGGTAGGTGGTAAATTGGATTAGATCAAAGTACTCTATCTTCACAGTAAGACAACAAAAGACACTTTGGGGTTTTCTGTTTTTTTTCCTGGGGATAAGACCAAGGGGATTTGAACCGACATTGTGGAAAGCGGAATCCAAATTTTCTTATTGTATTCCTGTATTTCATCCTCTGTTTTGAGTACAATTCCAGCACTAAATATAGGCTTCTCAGGGTCCAAACAGTGTTTCTTTGGCCTTTAAAATCTGTAACATCTCCGTTTGGTGATGTTCAGTTCACACCAACTTACTGTGCAGGCATATCTTTTATTATCTAGCTTTAAGAAGTGTATGTCAGAGTTCAGATAATGATTCAAAAGACAGTAAAATCAATGGAAATCAACCTATCAAAATTGAAAAGAGAATGAAACAAGTTAGCTCAATGATTTTGCTTAAGATAATTACCCAAAGAAAGAAAATGAGACAAGCTCCATTGTTTAGCTCTTGAATTAAGTAACAGTCTTATCCCTTGGAAAATATTTTTGGCGGTTCAGCGAATCTTGCATTCAGAGTGTAAGAGAATATATTTAAAGGAAAAAAAGTTAAGCGTGACCCACTGCGAGTGAAATATGTTTCTGTCATTCAGTACTGTTGTTTTCTTAAAATGCTGTTGGGGCTGAATTGTGGAGACTGGCATCAAAATGCAACTCAAAATATATAGGGGGTTCAAATATACATTATTTTTTAGGGGTTAATTTCTTTTGACATCCAGCTGTGTTTGTGTTTTGGAGCAATGTTTGAAATCAAGGGTCATCTCTGCAGGCAACTGTGCTGGGAAAAATTAACTGGCACTGCCAACAGAGAGAGTTTGATTCAAATACCATTTATAGCTGAATGGGAATACTTTAGGCTGGTCATAACAGAGAGGCAGAGTGTCAAAATCTGAAAATACATATTAACAGAATAAATAACAAAGGGACTGTTTTCCTTAGGAGATTAATGAGTAATACATTTAACTTTAAAAATGGAGCAATCTATCCATTGAAATGGGAATCCTTTTCAAGAAATCCCAGATACACCAGGGTGCCGGCCACGGAGAATGACTCTAAAAATATGAACTTCATATTAAGCTCCTACTGCTCCAAAGGCATACATCAGCATGACTTTTCTTATTGCTTATGAAGTTTACTGAATGCTAGGAATTTACGAGGTTACTTGTACTATGCCATGTTAAAAAAAAAAAAAGAGAAGGTTTTTGTCTAGAGTCCAGATATAGATACAAAAAGCTTTGGGGCCCAAACTAGCAAAATCTAATTCAAACTGTGAAGCTATATATTAGGAGGTCCACACTGGCCTTCCGGTTTTAACACAAATGTCCAGTGTGTAATGCCTTAGTGAACTCAGTTTCAGCCAGAGGAACCACCACAAGGAACTTCTGCCATATTCTGCCTGTGACATCTGACAACTTGGGCCTTCTAGCTGCTTTTCTCCTCTTTTTCCTCCCTCCCTCCCTCCCTTCCTTCCTTCCTTGCTTTCTTTCCTTCTCTCCTTCTCTCTCTCTTTTTGTCTTTCTCTCCTCTCTTTCTCTCTTTCTCTCTGCCTTCCTTTCAGTCTTTCTTTCTTTCCCAGTGGGAAGAAAAGCATAACTGCCAAGCACTGACTGTTTATCTTCCCCATGCCTATCAGGACCTCTAGGGCAGCATAATGTTTGATGGGAATTCACTGCAGCTCTAGGTCAGCAGAAAACAACCACTCTAGAGGCAAGAGGAAAACAGAGATGAATTGCTTCTGTGATCAGCTTCCTCTTGGAACGAGTCTTCATGCAAGGCAGGCTTGTGTTCTGCAAATGCCTACAGGCATGCTCTAACCCCTAAACAGATGGCTGAAATTGCAAGCTGCTACAAATTGTCAGTTTGCAGGTGTATGTGTAAAGAAGGATGTTAGGATGGGTTTGATTTCTATGTAATGTAATGAATATGAAAGTGTGTTTCTTATTTTGTGATTATACAAGAAACCTACACTTTAACTCATCCTTTTTGGGAGTAATGTAAGAGTCAAGGCAGAGATTGTCTACCCATCCCTAGTGTGGAAATGACTATAGTAAGTCATGCCCAAAGACTGTTTGGTTCAGATACCTATTTCCTGAAGAGACCACAATTAATTCTTTATAAAATGCACAAAATCACACTGAAAGGAGGTAAAGGAGAAGCTGATCCACCTATTGACCTGCTAGACATCGATCAACGCTGAAGAACTGAGTTCTGTACTTCAAGTTATCTTTATTGTAGGATATTAGTAACTAAAATTATTCTTGTAGATGTACTTACATTTTGAATTTCACTTTTCTTTCTGTGAAAGCTCCATTCCAATATTAGTGGGCACACTTGAGGGCATGACTTTGTACTTTGTAGGCAATTAATAGACTTTTTAGAGTGCAATTTCTCAGTCCCATTTTAAGAATTTACAGCACAGTTGCCCAGAGAGATGGTGGATGTTTTGTCCATGGATGCAGTTGAGGTCAGGCTGGACGGGGCTCTGAGTAATCTGATCTATCTGTATATGTCCCTGTTCATTGCAGAGGAGTTGAACTAAGTGGCCTCTAAAGGTCCCTTTGAACTCAAACAATTCTGTGATTCTATGAAATTTCTCTACTGAACTGCCTTTTCTACTGATTAAAATGACTTGAGGTGATACCTGCAGATGTAGACTCTTACATTGTAGATATCTACATTTCCTTATGACAGTGAACAATACTGTTTCTTTGTTTACCGTACCAAAGTGTTTGCATAAATGTCAGTACATAAAAAAGTGGGTGAGTTGTATCTCTGATCTGTGAGCCTAGTGACTTAAAGTTGTCACTGAAACACATCAAGTTGACTTGAGAATTAAATCAATAGCCAACTCAGTGGCTCCAGTAGTAGCTATGTCCAGGTGCATCTAAGAAATGAGCAAAGAGATCAAGGATTTGACAAGTGTAAATGACAGAGAATTTCCTAATTGATGTTTGAATGAATTTCACTTTGAAGTTTGAAAATTATTCCAAGTTCAAATGCTTTTTGTTTCATTCTAATAAAAAATAAAAATCTTACGATATCTGTGAATATTCTTCCTAGCTCTAAAAATGGCCATTTCATCTTTTATTGTATTAAACACAAATTTGCTGCTACTACTTCTCCTTGGGTATTCAGTATGAAAATACACATGGCTAGTCCATCTCTGCTATACTGGCAAAATACTTGCACACACAGTTTATGGAATCAATGCACATAATAAGTGTCACTGCATCAGTTTTTGGCAGACAAGGCTTAATCAAACAAGATGTTAAGGAAGCTGGTTCCAACCCAGAAAAAAAATATATATGTTCTTAAATAAATGATTTCCAGCCTTTATCATTTGTATAGTCTTCAGAAAAAAACAACATTTCTGTGAAAATTTATAACTAGCACTTACAGTCTCACTTCTCTTTGCCAATCTTTGAAGGCCCTTTAGAAGTCATCCACAGATTTCCAAAGTTATTGGGTCCCACATGCTGAATATCGTTGTCTTAAATGTGACAGTCCTGTTCACTCAACCATATAGCTGTGTGTTTTGGTTGAACCATTCAAATCATTTAGCATATGCATGCATGGGGTCTGATACAGTCAAATCCTACTGTATTTAGTGTATATAGGAACCAGTGAAAATCTCACACATAATATTTTATGTATTATTTACAAATCAAAAAGTAAAGCCTCGCTTTCATTATTTGATCTTTGTCCTCATGACAACATTTGAAAAACACTTTAAACCACCAGTAGAATATTATTAAGAGAGAAATAACTGAGTTTTATATGTATTTTTTCTTTTTCTTTCCATTATTTTTGATAACTACTCTGAAGTTTTTCCCATTAACTTGTCAGTCAAATTTCATTTTCTAATTGCTAATGAAAAATCTAGAGATTAAATTCATTTTTTTAAATCAAACTTGATTCCTAAATGTTTAGTTCACAGCCCTGTAGTGCATAAAAATAAATATTGATTCCTGGCCTTGATGAGTCTAGGTTTTACTTGAGTAGAACACTGGAAAGCCCCATGATTTGATGGCTATAATAAAATAAAGATGGTTTTTATTCTCTTTACTCTCCTCCAGCTGGGGGAGGGCAACAAATACAACAGAAAGATATCTGAAATGTTTTTCATTTTGTTCAAAACTTAAACAGCAAATGGGGAATTCTGAAAAGTGCTCAGCATTGGCCTAAACATTGTCAGTTTCTGCAGAAATGAGTGGTAAGGCTCCTGTTGACTTCAACAATGCATGAACGTAAAAACACCACTTTTGGCTTTCTTTGTAGGGAGATAGAGTTACAGCTCATCCACAATACAAATGGTCTCCCAAGTTTGTGTCGTTCTCTTTTTTTTTCAAAACCCTTTTTGTTATTCAGAAGCCAAATGCACGTCTATGTCCCAAAGAGAGAGATTTTTGCTTTCTATATTTAGATGTGATAGTGCTGTTATTTTTAACTGCTTCATAATACAACTCTAGAGATCAAGCTTTTGGCTTTCTTGTTTTCCAAAAGACTCTGCATTGTTTCATGTGGTCGTATTAAATGGTTTCCCTCTGTTTCTATCCCACTACTTTTGCCAAGGTGCTCTGTACACAGCTTTTCATGCTGTAAAGCACCTGTTTAAAGTGATCCTATCTTCATTTTTCCATCTGTTCAGCTAAGTTTTCTGGAGAAAGAAAGAATTTTTCATAGAATTTCTGTCCCCAGAATGGACCCATGTAATGTGACAAAGTATTTTCAGTTTATAGCAACAATGCTAGTGAGTTTATGGATAATGGTTGAAAAGCTGAAAGAAAATCATCTGTGACCCCACTATTTACAGTATTTGCATCTATAAATATTAAGCTCCCACTGCTAATCTTTGCCTATGCATGTGGTGTTTGGGCAATAAAAAGTACATAAAATTTCCTGACCATGATATAATTGACATCAGTTATGCACACCTCTGTTAATAGTTCCTGATCTTCTATATTTCTATTAATTTAAAGTGAAACATGTATTGATCGTTTTCATTTTTTTTCACTTTTCATTGTGTTTGAAACACATAACTATTACAAGAAGTAAGGAGAAAGCTGAATTGTCCACCACTCTGGATTATTTTACTGGGTTCCTCTCCTGAGAGAGAAGTGTATCATACTTAGTAGACAGAGACTTGAAATTTCTGATAAATAAACCCAATCTGTCCTTCAGGACAAAGACTAGCTTGAACATGAAGAGAATAATTGCTTCCTTTACAGCTGTAGCAGAGCTGTGCAGGAGACAATACATCACAATTTTTAATACAAGAGTTTCAAATCACCTTCCCAGAAGATTTCAGTCTTGACTATGAGGAGATCAAACATCCACAGTCTAACCTTACTATTTTAAAGATGTTTTTAGCTCTGTTCTGTATAGGAAAAAAATTATTGCTGCCTAGATTTGTAGTCATGAACCCACTGAAGTCAGATACTACATTCAGACAACATAGCTGCTGTGTAAGACCTGCTATCTTTAGAGCAGCTCTATCTGGAAGTAACAGCACTCATCTACCCTGAGAAGACTTAAATGAGTGAGTTAAACCAGCCCCTGACAATGAATTGACAATAGCAGGATGCAGTAGCTGCTTTAGCTGCTTCCTCTGAAAAGCTTCTGTTTGTCCAAGGAGGTAGGCATGTCTGCCACAGGGAACTTCAACTACTTTGTTGGTTGACCTCTGCAAAAGCAGAAGCTTTCCAAGTTCTTGAAGGAGAAGAGAGAGATGACGTTGGGAAATACTGCATTTCCAAAAGAGTGGTCAGGCACTGGAATGGGCTGCCCAAGGACACGTTGGAGCCACTGACCCTGGAGGTGTTCAAGGAACATTTAGATGTTGTGTTGAGGGACATGGTTTAGTGAGAACTGTTGGTGATGGGTGGACGGTTGGACTGGATGATCTTGAAGGTCTTTTCCAACCTTGGTGATTCTATGATTCTACAATTCTATGAACATCTCACATGTAACCCCTAAACCACAAATCTGTTGGCAAGGAGCTTTGATGAGCAGGAGGCCCAGAATAGGACACTGCACCTAGAAGCAAACCAGGGAGGCCCCGCTTTCAATAGAGCTGTATTTTACATGCGTCAACAAAAGTTGATAACACGAAGCATGACACACCACTCCCACAATGAGGACAAGGCTTAAAAGCCAAAATAATTATGTCCATATTTTAAAATATGTTTTTTCCATATAAACATTTAGAAATGCCCAGTTCATTTCTGCTTCTGCCTGTACTATTTGGTATCCGAACAATTTTGAAATGTGGTACTTTTAGAACTTCTTCCTCTAGAAAGATTGGAAATATAAGGACCCATTTTAGCTCTATTTTAAAACTGATTCTGGCTGATGTTTGGTTTCAGTTTATGCCTCTGTGTGGCACTTTCCATATTTTTTGTATTATTTCCTGCCTCTTACCAAAAACAGGTGTAAAAACAACTGTGCTTAGAAGATGTCACTGGTTTGTGGTTTTGGTCACAGCAACACAGATTTCTTCATCATTACATTTACATATAGGCTCCACAACCACTTTTCCCTCATTAATGTTAGAAACAGTGGGCTGCTGACTTGCAACACCTATTCAATCCCTTTCCGTGCTTTGGTATTTCATAGAGTAGGAATTCACCATGAATTCAGCCCAGAGGAATAACTCGGGAGGCAAAATTACCTCCAAACATCCTCCTTCTTTGCATTAGTGTTGTTGCTGAGCATGATGCTCTACAGTATGGGACATCCCTTTGGCCAGTTTGGGTCAACTGTGCTGGTTCTGTCCCCTCTCAGCTCCTTGTGCCCCATTTGTTTCTGGCAGTGCAGCACAAAAAGCAGAAATGTCCTTGACTTAGTGTAGGCACTGCTCAGCAACAGCTAAAACATCAGTGCTATTACCTCTGTTTTCATCAAAAATCCAAAACATGGCACCATACAAACCCCTACAAAGAGAGCATGACAAACTCCTAGATCACAGTGTCTTTAAGTTAACGGTTATCAGGACTGGTAGATTTTACTGGGGCAGGATCATCCTTTATATACCATGCTTTTTGTATTTTGTAATGCTAGTATCCACCGTGCAATGAATTTAACCGATCTATTACCAGAAAACAAAAGGATGCAACCTAGATGAATCCGTCATCTGACCCACTATGACTGCTTTGTATGCTTCTGACACATGAAGAAAAGTCTCCCTATCATACCTTGACTGTTCAGATGCAGGTGGAGAAAAAACAGAGAATTGCTTTGAATATACTTGTGAGGTAGAAATGCAAGTCGTTTCCCAGAAACAAGCATAACTGTTAGTGATTTGTAGATCAATGCCTGCATTATTTAAAACGTGCATCTTCTCATTGCAAGTATCTGACTTGAAATTTGCCTCACAAATTCTTCTCTTCTCAATTTCCTATGAACTCTTTTCTTTGAAGTTTTCCAGGCCACCAAAAATCTCTGCAATTTTGTTTTGATTTTCTCCCAGACTGTCAGAAATTAGGGAAAGAAAAAGAGAAGACGTTTATGATAAAAAACCTAAGACTTCAGTAGGGCTGGTATTTTAGAGACCTCATTTTCCATGCTTCAGGCAGGCGGATCTTGCTGTGAGGTTGCTCTCCAGTGCTCTGTATGTGCTGATGAGGGGGTTACAGGTCTGTGGAAAGAGCTTCCTTCTGTAGTCTGAGCTGAAGAGGACCGTGATTGTAATTGAATGTTCTTCATTTAACCCCAGTCAAGGCAGTGTCAAATGAACCTGCAATCATTGACCAAGTACATTGTGTCCTCGTGAGCCGAGGAAAAACCAACCTTAATTTCTGTTCCTTTTAAAGTATTTGATTTTCTAATGTTTTTATAATTACACAACCTGGGAGATGATTTATTTTTGCAGCATTTGTGATCCTAATTAAACCTCACATTTATTATTAAAACTGCATCCTATTTGGTATGGCAGAACAGCCCCAAGAGGCTCAGTCCTGTTATGCTGTGACACCCGAGGCCTCGAACCTCTCTAATTATTGAGGCTGCCTGTGCTCTGTTAAGATACTACCCCGTTTAATCCCCTCTTGCTTTTACAGTCTGGGAATGGTTTCTTCTCCTAGTATTTGAAGTTCAAATTAAGCCTCATGTTTATTAGTAAGTGTATCGTTGCATAAGAGAAACACAAGCCCTCTGAGAAAGATCAGAGAGTGTTATGCTGAGCTACAGCCATGGAGGGATTCCCCACAGTGCAGAGGGGGTTGGGGCAGTACCAGCACCATTGGCTTAATACTGAACATACAAACAAACAAAGTAACATCCAACGGAACAGAAAACTTGGAGAGTAGCAATCAGTGCTAACTTTTAGCTTTGATAAGCATGGGAAGGGACTGGGAAGGTCTCAGTGCTATCCATGAACTAAAGTATCATGGTGCTGCAGTCAGTGCCTCAGTGCAACAGAATATACCATTGCACAAAGAAGTACAGCTGCTCTGACGGCCAAGTCTTTATATATACCCTACTCTCATGCATGTGTCCCTTGTAAGTTTTAATCAAAACTAACATCAAAGAGTAAAAAGAATCTGTATCGTGAAACAGTGAACTGGAACTTGTATTGGCAGCCTGAGCTCTATTATTGATTCTACCATGGTCTCACTATTATGGCTATATATAGAATTATACAAATGGTTTCGTACCAAAATTTTGCTTGCTGCTTTTCTCTCTAATGCCTTTGCCCCGACATTTCATCATGTTCTAATCAACTTCATTCTGCTGCTGATTTCATATCTGCCTCTGATATACAGCTGACTCTGTGTCTGCTCACAGCTCAAAGACATCAGCCTAAATGCAGTAATGAGATGTGACTGCAAAAATAGCACATTTTCTGTGAAGAATCTTCTCCCTCCAGGTATCAAGACTTCAGCTCCTTTTTACTCAACAAGAATATCACCCTCAGCCCTGTGAACTTCTGCTTGCTTTGCAGATCTGGATACACTTATCTGTAATGAAATTGGAACAAATAGGAAAAAATTCTTCAGCCACCTGAATAAAAGGACAGCAATCCTAAAAGGTTACAGGCCTCTGCAGTCTAGATTGGTAGACTGAATTCAGACAAACTCGTGATGACAACCAAAGGCTGAATTGCTTCCATTTTCAATAAAGATAATGGTCTTGAATGCAGAGTTAAAAAGCAAAACGGGCAGCGAGGCCATGGAAATAAGAAATTACCATGTCGTAGGTAAAAGCAGCACTTAAAAAATCCAGTGCTCTCACATCTTGAAGGAGCAGATAACCTGCATCTGGCCCAGTGTTATAACTCTAGCAGCAGGGAGTTTTAACTAGATTTTCGGAATCCATGGAACAGTTTCAATAACTGGAGCAAAGCAGGTGTGTGCAGCATATGAATGAACTTTAACTTCCCATTGCCAACTGTGAGCCTGGCCTGGATGGGCCTTGCAGGGCAGCAAGGCTTTTTGATACCAGACAAAAAAAAGAGCAGCTAAAAGAAGGAAGAGTGCAATGCAATAAATACATCAACATTTTACCAAGCATTGGTTCTGCCAGACTAATTTTCATAGCTCTCCTTAATAAATGAACCAATTTTCCAGACAAAAGAAATGCAGTAGATCTAATCTACCTGGAGATCAGTAGAGCGTTTAATGTAGACCCACATGGGACGTTATTAGTTAAGCTAGATGGGAATCAGCACAAGAACTAGAAGGTGGGAAGCAGCTACAATAAAGGAGAGAACTTAATAGGTTGTTTCAAGAGAGAATTACAAGCCTGAAGAGATTACCTTTGGACTCCCTCAGACATCAGCTTTGGAAGCAGTTGTGGAGGTGAAATTTTCCGATGCAAAAATTCTGATGAGCATGGCGCCTGCCTGCACCATCTTTTACATCAAAATGAGAGCCTGACCTTCATCCAGGTTGATAGGCTGTGAACTATACCTTGATCCAAAGGTATAGTACAAAACGTAAGTACAATTCTGTTATGCTAAGTGAGGGAATGAGAGACTCATATGTATCTGCTGAAACAGAAATCTTTTGCAAAGAATCCATTTTGCATTCAGTTGGGCAAGATTCATAGAATCATAAAGACTGATAAAGACCACTCAGATCATCTAGTCCAACTATCAACCCATCCCCACCATGTCCACCAACCATGCCCCTCAGTGCCACATATCCACACTTGCAAATCAGTAATATGAACATTTCTCCTTTGTTTCAGGACAAAGACACAAGAGTTAATTTATGGTATAACAATAATAGAGAAGGGCTCATGGAATCACATGCTGATCTTAGCTGGGAGGAGGTAAATGAGTTCCATGTGGTAATTTAAAAATCTGTTTCTTATTGTTTCTCAGCTGTTAGCTGTTGCCTCCCAACTGGGCCTGTGCTTGAGTGTGTGCTAATTGGACCCAACAAGCAATGGTAAGGTGCGTTAAAAAGCCAAAGCCTTGGCTTGGCTCTTGGCCTGGGATATAGGGAAGTTGTACTTGTTCTGTTTAGCATCTGGAAAATGAAATGTTTGTATGAAGCAGAGGACAAGGTTAGCACAAGAACAAATTGTTTTAACTGGGTCATAAATAAATTTTGGCTGGAATTGTTTTTAAAATATTTCTCATGAACATAGAAGTGGGAATCTGGAAAATCCATTTGTGGAAGAGGCTGCATGATACAATTCCCAGTCAACACCAGAGGACGAGCTCAGTAGTAGTGGGGATCCCTTCAAGTTCTTTGTTCTTACCTTTGAGAGAATTACCAGCAAAACACTGTAATATTATGTAGCTTAGATTATAATGCACGAGCCAGAAAAAGAATGCAAAAAACAGCTTGATTTTTGATTCCCAGGTGGGGTTTGCAGAACTGGCATCCACAGCAACCATCTGATCTCATTAGATATGGAAGCCATCAAGAGATGATAAACATAGAATCCCACAGCATCATTTTTTGCAGTTACATTTTAAGAGCTGAACAGCATTTAATGCCAAGCCGACTAAAATGCTGCCATTTGAAATACTGCCATCCTCGTGTGTTGACTTAAGGAAATGTGTGAGGGCAGTGCACACACCCCTCAAATCAAGATTCTTGTATGCCTTTTGTTAGCTTGCTAGAAGGTGTAAGGGCTCAAAGAGTGAATCCAAGCAGGGAATTTAGAAGGTCATGGGCTTAAGGCTCAGCTGAGCAGCTGCCAGTGGCAGCATAACACTGTGTGTATGTACAGTTTCCAAAAAGCACTCATGGTGCATGTGTACTGTTCAATAAACTCATACAATCAGATACATGTGTTCAGCCAGCTTCTTTCTGCCTGCCAGGTGGGTTTGTCCATAGTCTCTGGTTTCTGTACAACAATCTGTTTTTGTGCATGTGTGTCTTCAAGAAATATTCATTTTCTCCTGTAAGTTTGAAAAGCACAAAATGTTGATGCAAAACAGCTTTCAAAAATTTCACACATCAATGTAAACATAAGTGTAGGAATGGTGAATGGAGAGAATTTATTCTGCCCTCTTTATTTGTCTTTAATAAATACTTGTAAGATACAATGATCCAATTACTTGAACAATAGAATTGATTGAATGAGCTCATGAAATAAGAAGGGTTGTTAATGATGATCACAGTAAAGTTCTACTTTAGTACTCCTGTTGTATTTGTTGTATGAGGAATAGCTGCTGTGCACTCTCAGAAATCAGAGAGGTACTTGCTTTTGAATTGTTTTGGGACCAAAGCTTGTTTCGCATAGTTGTTTCCTATTGTACTTCTCACTGGAGGAGGCAGGATTTTCTAAAGCAGAAGTGCCATTGGTTATTTTTTAGGTCTTTTCCTTCATTTCAGTGAGCAATAGGTAAGGCTGCTAAAAAAAAATGGATGTCACCAGACATATAAATGGTGTCTTGGCTAATGAGTCCTCTGTGTCTCACTGAACTGAGATGTCCTTTATCCTCTCAGCTACCGATGTGGACACAGGTGAAAAGCCACATATTTAAGCTACAGCAACAAGAAGAACAAGTGGGAGGAATCATTATTTTCAGAATTTGGGATGTATAGTATAATGTAATTTAATACATATATACAAAATGCTTTACATGCACAATATATATAAAGCATCATTTGGAGACCACAGAATATCAAGTCAGATCTCCCCTTAAATATATATTTTAAGACCTGACTGAATCATTAGATCATCCAATTTGGCTATCAGGATATCAAAGAACACACTATTTTAATCTGTTACCCTATACCAAATGCAAGAATTTGTTTGCATATCAGTCAAAAAGATATCCCATTAGTATCAATACTGTGTGTAAATCTTAGCGATGGTTTTAAAATATGTGCTGATGTATTCTTATTGATCTTCACTCCTGCATTCTATCTCTGTCATAAGATCAGTCATTTCCTCCTGCTGAGTAGATTGGTCCTCTGGGAGAGCTGGGAATCATCTGAGAGGTGCATGGATAAGCCTCTTCTAAACCAAACAAATGAAATAGCTCTGGATGCTGTGCTATGAGAGATTCTCCTGGGCATGGGGAAATCCAAAAGTCATCCTAAGAGATACCAGCAAAGAAACTTATTGGGAACAGCCCCTTAGAGTGGAGTCTAACAGATAGTGCAGAGAAAGGCTGTGCTGGGGGCTTCCCTGTATTGAAGGATCTGAAAGAGAAATGAGAAAATCCTTATGTGGCAACAGTGAAGATATACCGAGCCTAAGGGAAAGCTAGTAAGATGGAGGAGATCTTACAAAATCTGGGAAGCCTTCAAGGCTGGATGAAGATTTATGTGGACATCATAACCCATTGTAGCCTTAAGGGCTGTTTGAAGGTGCCAAGTAGGCAAGAGTTTTTCAAAGAATCATAGAATCTTTTTGAGTTGGAAATCACCTTTAACGGCCATCTAGTTCAACTCCCCTGCAATGAACAGGGACACCTACAGCTCGATTAGGGGGCTCAGTGCCCCATCCAGCCTGGCCTTGAATGTCTCCAGGGACAGGGCATCCACCACCTCTCTGGGCAATATGTGTCAGTGCCTCACCACCCTTATTGTAGAAAACTTCTTCCTTATGTCCAGTCTAAATCTCCCCTTTAAGACATTTTGAGTAACATCTTATCCTACTACAGTTCATGTTCAAAAGGAGAAGAGCATGGAGGAAAAATGGTTGTGTTTGTTGTTTAATGTGAAATGGAAGGTCACCTGAGGCAGCACATAGTCCCATAGCTAAACAGAGCAATTCTTCTTTGTGTTCTCTAATTATATGCCATAAATGTCAGTCACAGTTCATGTTACCTGCAGTTATCTGTAATCCAGCTACATGAACCTGAAATAAATTAGCCAGTTTCTATAGTTTACTATTAAATATACTTCAGTATAGGGTACATCTGATTCCTGAGAGAGCTGAGGGAAAACAACTCTGTAATCTCATACTATAAATTGCACCTTCTCAGCCTGGAGCACTTTTAACTGCGTTTCTTCACACAAAATCTGCATCATTGTAAAAGTTGGGCCTTGTCTCTCTGTTGAATCTTCTAAATCTTTGTACTTGCACGGAGTGAAAAGAATTGCTCTTGAGGCAAAGGCAGATCTCTGATTGTAAAAAAAAAAAAAAAGCAGAATATGAGAAATTCAATTCATTTTACGACATGGGAACAGTACATTTACTCTAGATTTCCTTAAAAAAGAATGTATTTGAAACTGTGGCTATCAGCAGGCTGTTTATGACCAGAAATATTTTCTTATAGCAGAGTGCTCCTTATATCTTTAGATTAGACACTTGTAAAATAGGCCATTATATGTAATAAAAAGCATTTAATGAAACTTTCATTTGGAGGACATTGAATTCAACAGATTTAACTTTGACACTGACAAATGCCTCACAAAAGATGATTTGCATGGAAACCACTGGGGTCTCATTTTAGTTCCTGTAACAAACCAGAACAGTGATTTTTATCATTTCAAAGTCATTTATATTAGCCCGTAGCTACGTGACACAATGGTAATGCTTAGGAATGTAGCAGTACATCATCTGCATAAGTGGCATAACTTTCACTGCTATGATAATCATTCACAGAGCCTATAGCATGCATATAAACCTGTTTCAGTGGGGAAAAAAGAATATCTAATTGATCCATTATTTCCCAGAAAGACTTGTTATCATGTACCACCTGATTACCTCCATGGTAACGTGGACATATACTGAAAAGTATGGTTTGCAGACTGATTTATCATTTTGTCTACATTTTAGGAGACAAGATTTCTCTACTTCAGTTTTTCACAGTTGTAGTAGAACATCCAAGCAAGAAACAGATAAAATGCATGAATACATTTATGCCAGCTAATTCTCTTCATTGCAGGAAAGAATGATTTTTGGGATCTAATTATTATTCTAAGTTGAAAATAATAAGAGTCTTGGACAGACTGTGGGTTCAAATTTTTATGTGAAAGTTGTTATGTGATAGTCAAACAAACCTACCTAACCGGAGACACTAACAAGCAAAAAAAGGAGGCATAAAGAAAAATCAATGCAAATGTAGAGCCTCCAAAAACTAAAAGGATCGATAAATACACTCTGATGTTAATACCAATGGGTTAGATTTATTAACCACCTAGACATCTGAGAAAGAATTTATATAAAAACTTAACTCCTCTATTATAAGGATTTATATTAGAAGTTAATCTTCGCAGAAGACTATTACAGTAGGCAGCCTCTTTACTTAAAAAAGCTCCCTAAAGCAGCGATATTTCTTGTATAAATCACTCCTAACTGCCACAAAAAATGAAACTAGATTTTAAGTGCATGATAACAGTTTTCAAAAACATCTGAATTCTCTTGGGAACAATTTAGATTAGATTATTCACAGTTATTTGAGGACCTAAATACCTTTGATTTAATGGGAGCCAAGCACTTCCTGGTTTAGTTCAGGGCCTGTTTGGACTGAGACAATGAGGGATTTCATTCTGGAACATGCTGCCCAGGGAGGTGGAGTCACTGTCCCTGAAGACGTTCAAGAAATCTGAAGATGTGGTACCATTATGCCCTTATATTACCTTACCCCCTTATTATTAACTTCATTGTTATGTTCCTTCTACTGAACGCATATCTTGTCAAAGATACCTCCATCCCTGGAGGTGCTCAAGGCCAAGTTGGATGGGGCCCTGGGCAGCCTGATCTCTTGAGTGGCAACCAGCCCACTGTAGAGAGTTGGAACTTCGTAGGCTTTATGGTCCCTTCCAACCCAAGCCATCCTGTGATTCTGTGATACCCAGGTTATTTTTCCTTAGTATCTAGGTCTCCCAAGTACTCATGCATGCCTCAGTTCTCTTCTAAATATAATCAGTACAATTGCAGTTTGAACAGTTTGGGCTTCCTACTCAGTAAAAAATCACTAAAAGAGTTTCTTAAAAACATTATCATTCCTTGTTGTATGATCACTCATGAACAGGTTTGTCATTCACAGCAGCCTCTGCTTGAAAGAGATGGATATGATAAAGTGAAACTGAGGAGGGAGATGCATTACGCAAACTATCCCAGGAATGTCCTCATCTACTCATGTGTGTACCTGCTTGGCTCTCACTATAAATCACTTTTCCTATGTACTACTCCACAGTATTTACTTGGTATGAAATCCTACTGTTAGAACCTTTTATTGTCTGTCACAGCCTTTGCAAACTGACTTCAGGTGTTCTTTTTTTGAGATTTCAGACCGTTGCTTGTTTTTCCTCAGAACCATCCGTCCCCTCATTTGATGTAGCACAGATTTGTTGCAGCTTATCTTATGTATTATCTCAAGGAGATATTTCCTGTTGACTAACACCCCAGTAACACTTTGGCAACTGTGTAAAATATGCATGACATATCAGGGAGTCAAACAGGGTATTTTTAAAATCATGTTTTTTATCTTAAATTAGAGATAGAAATGAACTGGCATCCTGTGAACCTCTGGCTCTGTGGGTCTCATTCTCAGACCTACAACAGACCCCAAGGCATAGCTAGAGATGTTGCATGTTTTAGTATTAACACTACTTACATTGTTATAGAGGATGTATGTCATTCAGCAGCTGTAAAAACCTTTAAGGGATATCTTGCAGTCCTTGCTGAGACAAAGCTGTTTTTGAAGCCAAATGACACTGTGCCTGAATAAGACTCAAATTTGGACAGCTGGCTGTATTCCTACAATTCTTCACTGTTTGCCCTGAGTGTCCGTGCAATGAGGTTCAGTACTTACATTAAAGAGATTTCATTTTGTCAAGGTGAAGGGTTTTCAGGCTGCTGAATATTTTGCTTAAGATGGGATTTACTTTCTCTCTCCTTTCCCAGTTCCCTGCAGTTTGCTTCCTGCTGACGGATGATCTTTCCCTAGCGAAGGTATTTTTCCCCAAGTGTGAAATTGATTCCAGCTGACAACAGAGTGTGTCAATCACTTCCCACTTTTGTCATCTTCAAAGACTCCTCTTCCCCCTTATTTAAAGTGTATTTTCATAATTGAAAATTGCTTTCAGATGACTTAATGAATTCCTGCACTCTATTAAAGGCTGAAAGCAGATGAAATACTGCAGCTTTCAGAATAAATGTATTATTATAGGGAAGCTTTAGCAGAAACTTCAGCAACAACAGCAACAATTTTTCTGCATTAAGGCATGCCCCCTAAAGAAGCAAATCAGAGTGGTAGAAATGGCATTTCCCACCAGCACTCCTGCAAGCAAAACAAGTACTAAATTATATTTTGACCTTACTGATGTATTTTTAAAGCTTCTGAATTCCTGGTGCTACCATAAATCTCCAAACAGCTAATGTAACACATTGATCAGCTGAGATTTGTGTGCTTTCCAGTTGATATAGTGTTACATCTTCCTTTATGGCATCTCCTTAGAAGGAGAAAGCTGACCCTGGAAAGCATAAACGTTGATGGTAAAATATACTGTGTAATCTCTATTAGATATCCACAGTTAATCTTATGATAGTAAGTAGAGAGAGGCATAAACTGTTTTCATACGATGATACCGTTGATCACTAGGGCTTGAGATGCAGACTCAGTCAGCAAATCTGAAGTTGATAAATACAGCTGGACTAGTAAACCATCTACAGTTTTGTCTTTGAGAGACTGTAATGCAAAAGTCTACAGAAATCTGTGTGTCATATAGTTTATTTTAAAAGTAGCTTACTCTTGAGACATTTTTGTACAGAAGTATGAGATACAGATTCCTTATACTCTTAAAAATAGAAGTATCTCAGCTTGGAAATAAGAGCTTTCTAAATCTTACTACTATCTTATATGATATCTTTTAAGGAAACTGGCTGGTGAATCGTTCTGTACTGTTGGGCTTCAGCATCTGGCTAAAAAGCAGTATCTTCTGCATCAGAATGAGTCAGACTGATTTTCCATGCCCAGTTATCTATTTACCCATCCAAATGCAAATCTAGAATAACTCTTCTAAGGCAATGAAGTTACCCCAGCTTTTTCCTGGTATGCATGACATTAGACACAGGACTGCTGTGTTTATGTGCATAAATCCCCCTGTTCTCTTGTTGACCTGGACTTGGATTTCACTTCCTTTTATTTTCATACTAGCACCATGGATAGACAACATGTGCCTAGGTCCCTTTGCACAATATAATTCAGCAGTGCATAAATTTATGAAAGGGGAAATGAGAAGATGAAAAAGCATGCAGGTGAGCAGAGGCAATATAACATATAAGGCTTAACCAGAGCATAATTTTGTAGGAAAGTTTCTGCTGGCCACTTGTGGCAAGCTTACAGTACCCCAACACAGAACAGCATTATGTCCAGTTTTTTAATGTATACTTGGATAAATGTAACTTTAAGTACCACAACCTTCACAATACTTCTCACTGGTCAAATTATTGCAGCAGAGCACAACATCCCAGCTCTGTAAAATAAGGAACAGTGCTAATTTACCTCACAGGTTTGTCACTGATAAACAACAGTGTGATAAAAATAGTCTAGGTGCTGTGATGCGAAGTAACCCATTATTATATGCAGTATTTGGGAAAAAAAAATGTTTTTTTTTTGGATAATGAAATGTATATGTCAGGGCATCACTAGGATATATGTAGTGTCTGAAAGATCTATAGACTAACTTGAGGCTGATGATTGGTGACACACTGATTTTACATTGTCTACCGGTTTATTGCCAAAAAGGTCTACTAAAAAAAAAAATATATTTCCTTTCCTAACAGCTTTTTCATAAATATCACAGCTGAGATGTCTCAGAGGTGTGGCAGAAATCCCACAGCTGAGACCAGCTTAGTGACTTCAAGAAACTTATCAGAATATCATTTCTAAGTTAAAGAGCAGTATAATTTAAGACTGTCCTATGACATCTTGCACATCGACACATATTCAACTAGTAAGGATGGTATTAGAGTTACCTGTACTGAAAGAGCCCTTCCCTGCTGTCCTAGAGCTTGGGACAATTGCAGCAGCAACACTTGAAATAAGGGGTAAGACCCTACTGTACGCAATGCTTTCCCAGTTCCTGATGAGTTTTCTATTGCTGTTGCTTTGGTGAAGGAAAGCTGAATTTTGGTTTTCTGCTTATGAGCTAAGCTGTAGGGCAGTCAGGCCTCCCCATCCCAGATCCACACAACCAATCTGAACTTCTGTGTGTTCAGGTCTTACCCAGCAAAGAGTTTCATAGCTCAGTCTAAATTTAGGCTTGATTATGTCTTTGCTCGTAAATAGAATAGACAAATAGACAACTTTCAAAGGTAGACTCCAGACCTACTCAGATCTACGGATAACCTACTGTACAGAAATGTCCGTGGGGATCACTGATGGTACTCCAGACTTCTTGCACATGTATGGAGTGACTGTATCAGGAATGACAGTCCTAACTCATACCTTTAAATAGGAAGATTTATATAGTCATTTCAAAATATTTGGAAGCAGCTCATTCAAGACGCTTTTTGAAACTTGTTAACAGGAAGAACCACCAAAAGCAAGACACTTCCTTCTCCAGCATTTAATCCTCCGTGAAATTCAGAATGGCAAAACTTAAAGTCTTTACAACTCTCACCTGTATGGATGCTGGAATTCTGAAAACTCCAGCTAACCAAAAATTCTGGATCTGTTTGGAAATCAACCCGTAGGCTTCTGAGAAGCTCCTGTTATTGCTCTGCTGCTGGACGCTTAGCTGGGCAGGCACCATGTTACCAGATAACCCCATGTAGCAGCATACCTGGTGTGCACTGTGCTATTCAATGAACATCTGAGATGGGGATCATCTCAGATAATTCCAGCATCCAGCTATTGTTACCTGAGCTAGCCTTCTAACCTTCCTTGAAAGGGAAGTAAGAGAGAAAGAGACATTTTGGTATTCTGGTGCCTTTCATGTATGGAGATGGTCACATGAGATGTGGTGAGCAGCTCATTGCTGCAGAATCATGGGGAGTTATGTGCATTTCACTGTGCTCTTACTGGTCAGTCATATGCTCATAATGTTGGGAAAAAAAGAAGGAAAGTTGAGAGGAAATACTATTTGGATATTCTTGGATTGGATCTAGTAGATAAGGTACAGTTCCTGACCTTGTGTGTTTTGTCATTGGATAAATTATTTTCCATCTCTACGTATGTGCCAACAGTAATGCTAAAAAGAGTTTGTCAAGCAGGAAGCAATCAAGTCATGAAGCAAGGAAATCAATGGATATGAAATGCCATGCTATTGTAGCTGTATTGCTAACCTGAGTTGGACTGTGTACCTTTTGCGCTGTCATCTGTAAATTGTAGCTGAAGAAATGTAGCCTCATTTGGTGGGTTGTTCAGAAAAAAAATGCATGTAAGTGCTCTATAGCCTCACTTCAGCAACACTTCAGGAAAAAAAATCTCTTAACAGATGTCATGGAAAAAAAAAAAAACAGAAATATTGAAGACGCTTCCCTCTTACATTGTTCCCATCATCGCTGTAGCTGAGAAATGCTTCTTTAGGAAAAAAGATGTCATCTGCTTTCTTACTGTTTCAAAGGCTGCAAAAGTATGACTGCATCCTGGGCTGCTGCTAAAGAAAATTAAAAGTTAAATAACACTATGTAAATGAAAAGTTAATTAACATTTTTTCTACATTCTTTGTTCCAAAATGGGATATGTTTAACTGCTTTGCTAAGTTCTTGCAAAGCTTTTCTTTTTTTTTTTTTTTTAATCTACAGAAGAGTTAAATGCTGCAAAATAGAACTTCTCGAACAGTTTCATTTTATTGAAACACTTCTTTTTGGCTCTAGACAATGAAATGCACATAGGCGTGTATGGTCTCTTGCTGTAGACGTGGCTATGGAGATACAAAAGGACAAAGAAATTATAATGAGAAAAATCTTTTGAAATAAATGAGCACAGAAAATGAGGGCTGTCACAAATATGGGATTTTCTTCTGGATTGGTGTGCATTGATTTACATATTAGGAAATATTACTTACACTTCTAAAAAAGTTTACAGTGACTTTATGAGTTGCAGTGGCTTGTAGCTTAATTGGGGAAATACAAATAGGATATTTTTTGGACTTACAGAAGCTTAAGAACACTCAGGAATGTAGAAGGAAATATTTATTAAAGTCATTAAAGCTTTCCGTAATCACTTGAAGATGACTAAAAGCCTCTGGGTGAAAAGAAGCTTGAGGTCTTAGTTCATAGGAAATCACACAGTGGAGAACACTAATACTTATCTCCTGTATTTTATCTTGAACTGGTGTCTAGTTCAAGTGCCTTGAATATGAGGTCAGTTAAACATACACATGGGATATTTTCCCTAATCCTAAAGATGTTAGTGGTAGCTGTAATTTTAAAATCAGATCCCTTTGCTCACTTGTCCTTCAGTCATCAGAGAAATCTTAAGGAGTTACATGATCTGCTAAACTTTATTGGATCTTTCTAACTAATATTTTCTTAACTATTTCTTTATTTCCTGATATTCTATGTTGCATGCATTCCTTGGCTGGTAAAAAAAATAACAAAAAAGTTTCAAGCTATCAAAATTTTTATATCTACTGCCATGATATCAACATGAGATCTATTCATGACATATATATTATTTCTATGGATACAATTATATATTATACGTATATTGCATGCTTTCATTTAGGAAAATAAAAGTGGAGATGAAAGGTCCATTATTGAAAATTCTGTATTTACTTTAAGTTCTTGCACTATATAAGAAACATAAAGTCACTGAGCTGATAAAATTATTTGAATCACCCTCTTTCCCTAAATGAAGAAATAATGAATAACAATGGGAAATAATGATCCATGATGCAATAAAATCTCATTGACTTTTAATTTGCATCTTTTCTTCCAATAAAAGTATTCCATTTGATTTTCCAAATCAGCAGAATAAAGGGGATATATCTTAACTGCTCTCTAATTTTAAAGCTATGCTTAGATGAAGATAACATTGTTCTAGCATCCTCGTATGCATCATCAGCAAACTCCCAATAATGGCCTCCAGCCATTTGGAGACAGATTCTTTTCTCATTTACACCACAGCAAACTCCATTCATGAAAATTAACTGAAAGGGGAATTTAGTCCTTTGAGTGTAAATCCAGTTTATGAAAGGCTGTTAAATCCAACAGTGTGAATTCACTTCAGGATGAAACTCATTAGATGCTATTTCAACCTGATAGGAACTATTTATAAATTAGGTTTTATCTCTTTGTGTTTTATTACTTACTTTAGAAAATTTCATTGTGATATGAATAGCTATTCTAAAAGACATTCGTTTAGATGAAGACAAGAAAGTCATGTCTGCCTTCTCCCACCGTGCTCTGGCAAAGGATGCTCTGCAGAATAAGTTTAAGTAACAGCAAGAAATGGCATAAGTGCAGGAGAAATTGGTACCAAATGCAACATTATTTCACTCTGTCCAGTACAAAAGCTGTTAATAAATCTTTTAATATGCTTGTTTAGAGGTTGGGTGCATTGTATCTATTTTACACAAGGATTGTAACTCGATCATAGCTAAGCTTTAAACTCCCATCCTATAAAAGACAGAGGGACGGGTACCTCTTAGAGATGCTGGCTGACCCTGCCTTACATGTTTGTTTTAGGAAGGCCCATACTGCCTGCCGGAGGTGTCTGTTTCTCTAACACTGTGTGTCTAGACAGCTAGTTTAGACTACACACCTATCTAAAGTCAAGTGAGATTAACCCAACTGTTAAGATTCTTTTTTCCCCAAGCTCACAGCCCGCAGCAGTTGGGAATTACATCAGAAACTCCAAATTCATCTGGAAGGCAAAACCAAATCATCTCCGTTTTAAGTGACATGCATTTAATTGCAAAGACCGGGCACAAGAAAGGAAATGAAAACATCTTTAAAAAGACTCTCAAGATTTCTAAGTTATTCTTACAGTTAATTTATTTCAGAAAGCAAATGAGAATACACTTTAAAAGACTCAAGATTTCTAAGTCTTACAGTTAATTTATTTTTTCTCTCTGGAGATGGATTTTCAAAAGAGGATTTTTAATAGGATTAATATGTGAGATTTACAGCATAGCAACTTCCATCCACAGAATTTCTGGTAGTTAGACGATGGGGACTTTTCTCACTTGTTTTGCTAGAATATTACAGCACAGAACAGTGAGAAAGTGGAATTGTGTTGGAAAGTTAACCAGGCGATATAGTAGATTCAGGAAGACAAAGGATCCTTCCTATATTACTTTTATCACCATCTAAAATCATTGATCTAACCCAGGGCTTGTTTGTTGTTTTCCTGCAGTCAATTAATTTGCCAGTAATAGCAGGCAGAACACAAAAAACTGATAGAAAAAGAGAGGGGATTTATAGGCCTGTAATTCATGTCACTAAAAGCACAATAGAGGCTCCAGAGCTTCTCTTAAGGACAGATACAATTGTATGTGTAACAGTGTAATTGACCACACTTTTACCCTTGTTTAATAAAATTTGGGCAGGCACAGAATAGTACATTTGACTGAGTATACACGGTGGAGTAATTACACTGAAGAGACTAAATTTAAGTCAGAGCTGGGAAGTAACAAATACAGAGCATTTAATTGTACTGTAAGCAAACACATTAAAGCCTGCCAAGAATGTGGAGGTGAACATTGGGTTATTCAGTAGGACAGTAAAATCGCAAATGGAAAGCTCAGAAGATGCACAGCTTTCCAGCACTGGAAGAGAAGCATCTGGATCTTGGTGTTCAATTCTGACCCTGACATGCTGTCAGTTTTCAGGATAGTGACCTAACCTCTCTGAACCTCTTTGTTTGTTTCATTAATCCACCTTTCCTGTAAGGCTGAAAACGG
This sequence comes from Aquila spilogaster, assembly GCA_024606505.1. Classification (NCBI taxonomy): domain Eukaryota; kingdom Metazoa; phylum Chordata; class Aves; order Accipitriformes; family Accipitridae; genus Aquila; species Aquila spilogaster. Next base: position 24,491,722 of record JANHGO010000041.1, read on the forward strand.
TCTGGGGCAGTAATGTGTTGAAAATGATCCTTAGAGGACAATAAAATTGGGCTGCAAGGCACTGGAACAGGTTGCCCAGAGATGTGGTTGGTGCCCTGTCCCTGGAGACTTTCAAGGCAAGGCTGGATCAAGGGTCCCTTCCAACTGTAAGGATTCTATGATTCTATGATTAAGTGTAGGAGGAAAAATTCTCCTCAGCTATTTTGTTTCTGGGGGGACTTGAGTTCACCTTTTCAGCCCAAGTTTCCATGTCAGCCTTGGTTTAAAGGGGATGGAGTAATTACTTACTTAGTCACACGTAAATTCAAACAGTGACATCTGGGTGCATTTTTCTGAGCTGCCCTCTGTCAATGACATTATAAATAATATTCCATGCAAGTTAAACCCATTCTCTTCAGATTCATTCTGTTTGGGTAATGTTCCATTGTGAAATATGTCCTTCAAAATAAAAGGTGTTCCTTTAGTTGCAAATACCAGACTAGAGAAAACGCTTTGAATTAAGCCAACAGTGAAATGCCTCATTTTTTCCTACGGATAAAATTAATCAAATACGTTGTTTTTTTCCTAGTAACTAATTTCATTTCTGTTGCAAAATGTTTAAACAGATTTATGAAAATGTGTACTTTGCCAGAAAGTTTAATGGTTTAGGAGTTACTTTCTAGATGTTATTGTAAACATGCAGCCAATAACATTTATGCTCAGATAAACAATATTGATTTCAGCCATTCACTGTAGGAAACTATTCTAAACCCTTTTTTTCTTTTGTTTTAATAGTAAGATTTTTTTCATACAAGCAAACAGAAGTAAAACATAGCACAACTTTAAAAATGAGTGCCTTTATAGAGCAGTCTGGAACATAATGTTTGGGTATTGTGAGAGGAATAAGCACTGGGAAAGGAAAATAATTATGAAATTTATCAGATAATTCTGGAATGTGGATCTTTGGTTAATTTACACATTTTGATAGTGTAGCACATCTGTGATTCCTTCGCATCCAGAGTTGTAGTAGAGGATGAAAGACACAGCATACAATTAATTGTCAGTTATCTCTGGTAAGATGATCTAGATTGCAGGCAGTTGCTTACCGATGTCGTAGTGCATAGATATCACAATGGGCTAATTAATTGCTTGATGACTATGGTTAATCATGGCTAAATTTTCTGATTGTTGAGGGAGCAGGCAAAGCAACATGAAGAACTAAGTTTATCAAATTCATAAGCTAGACTAATAAAATTCTTCTTTCAGCATACCCTATAATCCTTGCTTTGATGATAACCAGGAAAATAAATTCATCAGAACAATTAAATGTAAGTTACATGCTTCTTTAGAAGTCATCTCCCATCTTAGATTGTCCCTCCTACATGGAGAAGCAAACAGGGATTCTTCTATAGAGGATGTATTTCCAACACAGTCTGAGTCTTCTTCTTAGAACCTGTAGAATCTTTAAAACTTTTAGAGGACTGACGTTCCAGATCATAAAACTCCCAGCAAAGTTGGGGTTAAGAATTAGGATTAAATTTAAGGGTAGAACAATAAGGACCTGTATCTCTTACTGGTCAGTTATGAAGCATCAATGTAAATCCAGATCATAGTAAATAAAAATATTTTGTATTGATTCTATTCGGCTGTCATTGGTAGAAAACATAAATACGGGCTGAACTGCTGATACTTTCTTTACTTGTTTTGTTTTTCTTGAATGCTATACCATCCATGAAACTTGACCGTAGATGGATTTCTGCTGAGGTTCATAGTTTATATGATGTTTTTTCAGTAGGTACTGGACACCTGCCTGTGGTTAATATTAGAGTTAAAGCTTATAAGAAAAGGAATTGGGTTGCAGATTTTAGCCCTGTATCTGATATTTCCAGCAGGGAACAGAGCTCATTCTGTTTCCTGAAAGTGCAGCCCTTGCAAAAGCAGTTCTAGTTTGAACTTTTAAAGGTCAGCGTTAAGAGTAAGCCTTTGAAGAAATATTGAAGGTTGAATCTATTGCTTTTAGGATACAGGTTAAAAATAGCAGTACCCAACCAAATAGATAGCCTGGAATAAGGGCTAGTCTCACTTAAGTTTTACAGTTTATTCTCAATATTTCTGTAGACAGTAGTCATCTGTCTCTGGACAAAGTTTTTTGGAAACAAAGATTGAACTAGTGCAGGCATGTCCAAGCCATGGCTCATGGACCACAGACAGCCAGTAATCTGGCTCCACAAGATCGTAAGCTTTTAACATTATTATGTGATTTTTATGATATATTTCATGAATCAATTACACATAGATCGAGCATGAACTGCTGTTACCAGACGCGTTTTGCGGGGCTTGGTGTGTAACGTGGAAGGTCCCTCCCCATGGCGCGTGCTATTGGCTGACCTTGACTGGACAGGCAGTGCTGTCTGCCTGCAGCTGTGGAACGCGTGTTAACCCCTTACATGGACTCCGGATACGCGTGGACAGTGTGTGTACTATGGCGATTGGCCAAGAGCAGCTCACAAGAGCTTTAGTAATGTATAAGCAAAAGATAAGAAACACTATATAGGTTACTAGTTGTTTTTCAAATAAAAGCCATTTTTACCCTTTTCTGCACCACCTGCGGTATCCATCACATTGATGTAGTACTACACACAACCTACAATATTTCTTCAAATCCTGCATGTTATGTAAATGTAAAGGTCATAAATAAGAACATGTGACTCATACAATCCCATGCTTTGCCATTCACTTAAAGCAAATAACATTTTTCATCCACTTTAGCAAAAGAGACAAAAATATGGAGAGGGTGAAGGAATTAAGTAAATGGATAATAGGCAAAACAAGTTGGGAAAGGAGACAGATACCTTTCACAGACTTCAATTACCTCTCCCTGTGCACCCCTTCTCACTAAGATCTAAAGATAAATTGCTACAGGGAGATTTCAGTTTCCATTTCCCACTCTGTGTACCCACCTTCAGCCCAGAGCTGTCGGAGCCTTCCTGCTCTCAGTACAACTTGCATCCTGTTGCAGTATTACTGAAGCTCACAGGCTTTGCTCTCCCACTCCAGCATTACACTTGTTTTCTCTGCCATCTATTGTTCTTTGAGATGCTCAGGAAAACTGAGTGGTTCTTTAATACTTGTGAATACTGATCTCAACTCAAACACTGATTTTTTTACTTCTTTAAACTCCTCATTATCGAAGAACATAAAGTTTACATGTGAATATACAATTGCTATTACCTGAATTTTAATAATGATACTATCTACAGCCTTTAATCAGATCAAAGTCCCCGTATCTAGATACTACAGTATGAGTGGGATGAAAGAGATCCTGTTCCAAGTAGCACTGTTTAGTCAAATAAGCAACATATTTAGTACAGCTGACAGACAAGTAACAGCTCAGTTTTATGATCATTTGCGATGCTAAAGAATTAATTTCTGTTCTATGCTGGCACAAAACCAAATATCCTTTAAAAATTACCTCAGAAAAAATAATTGCATCAATGTATCAGTTTTCAAATAACAATCAAAGATTTTTTTGTTTTGTTTTGTTTTGCTTTTAATTTTAATCTAAATTTGAGGCATCCTAGTTGGTATGTGCAGGACAGCAAAGCAGCCACAGGATGTCAGATGGTACAGACCCCATGAAGTGTTAGTCCTGTGAGAAAGATCCATGCTTAAAATCCACAGTTCTCAATGATTCAGAGCAAGGGGATTTCCTCTTGGATCACTCTTCATCTGGAGCACATGAACAAGATCCTGCAGCACGTCCTTCCCAGAGCAGTACCCTGACTGTAGCCAAAGGTGATGAGAAGATGTCTCATGCTCTCCCTATTACAGAACATATACCAACCTCTGTGACCCCCGCCCTCAACCCATGCAGATACCTTGACATGAGGAAAAGGTAATGGAATTAATTTCAGAAAAAACAGCTTTATCAAATACTGGCTGTAGTCAACAATATTTACAGCATGGAGGAAGTATGGGCAGCACAACACTGCCTGAACATAGATTCCTTAATCTGGTGAGCCTGGGATACTTCTGAAGCAGCTAACAAAGGCAAAGCTCAAGAAAGCAGTTAGTGTAGCTTTAACGCTGAGACTATACCTTAATAATCTACAAAATAACACTGCTAAAGATTATATTCTTATGCTTGCAGGGCTTTATGACAAGAAGAACTTCAGGAAAAAAACAGAGAGAAAGAGAGAGAACAAAAATGTAATTGCCTGCCTATCAGCTCCACTATCATAATTACTTTCAAACTCTGACATGGGTTGAATCAG
>JANHGO010000041.1:24496074-24514581 GCA_024606505.1 Aquila spilogaster
TCTGGTTTTGTGCATGTGTTTTCTCTTAAGAATATGGCTTCAAGAAACAGTTATTTTCTCCTTAAAGTTTTGAAAGCACAAAAAGTTGATACAAAACAGCTTTCAACGTTTTCACACATCAGTGTAAACATAAGCATAGGAAAGGTGAATGGATAAGATTTACTGTGCCACTTTTATTTTTATTTAATAAATACTACGCATAAAAGATAATGCTCACATTACTTGAATAATATAATTGAATGAATGAAATGGTGAAATAAGAAGGGCCATTAATTACGATCACAGTGAAGTTTTATGTTAGCACTCCTCTTGAATTTATTGAACAAGGGAATAGCTGCTCTGTACACCCTTGGAAATCAGAGAGGTACTTGGTTTTGAATTGTGTTGGGACCAGAGGATGTACTACATAGTTGATTCCTACTGTACTTCTTCCTGGCTGAGGCAGGTTTTTTTAAAGAACAAGTGCCACTGATTTTTTTTTTAAGGTCTTTTCCTTCATTTCAGTGAGCAATAGGTAAGGCTGTTAAAAGAAATGGATGTCACTAGATGTATAAATGGTGCCTTGGCTAATGAGCCCTCTGTGTCTTACTGAACTGAGATGTCTTTTATCATCTCAGTTAGTGATGTGGACACAGGTGAAGAGCTGCATTATAAGCTACAGCAACCAGGAGAACAAGTGGGTAGACACATTATTTTCTGCTTGTTCTCTGAGGTGAAGATTGGGGTATATAATATATATAAACAAATAAAATTGATGGTGTTATATATATATGTGATTATATATAAAAAATATATATAAAGCATCACTTGGAGACTGCAGACTGTTTTATCGAGTCAGATCTCCCCTTATATATATTTTAAGACCAGACTGAATCATTAGATCATCCATTTGGCCTTCAGGATATCAAAGGACACAACATTTCCATCTGTTACCCTTTACTGAATCCAAGAAGTTATTTTTGCATATCAGCCAAAAAGATATCCAGCCAATATCAATAGCATGTGTAAATCTTAGCAGTGGTTTTAAAATGTGTGTTGATATATTCTTATTGATCTTCTCTTCTACATTCTCCCTCTGTCACAAGATCAGTGATTTCCTCCTGCTGAGCCAATTGGTCCTGTAAGAGAGCTGGGGGATCATCTGATAGATGCCGGGGATAGCTTCCTCTAAACCAAACAAATGAAACAATACAGGATGCCATGTCATGGGAGGGTCATCCTGGGGATAGGAACAGCCAAAAATCATCCTGAAAGGCATTTGCAAAGGATCTTCTTGGGATCAGCCACTCTAAGAGTGGCGTTTAGGAGACAAGAAGAAAAGGGGTGTGCTGAGGGCTTCCCTGAACTGAAGGAGCTGGGAGAGAAAAAAGGTGAGAAATTTCATGTGTGGTAACAGTGAAGGTATACGGAATCCAGGCGACAGCTAATAGGGTGGAGGAGCTCGTACAAAGTCTGGAAAGCCTTTGAGACTAGAAGAAAATTTATGTGGACACTGTAACCCATTATAGCCAAAAGGGCTGTCTGAAGGTGACGAGTAGTCAGAAGATTTTGAGTAACATCTTATGCTATGGAAGTTAATCATGCTCTGAAGGGGAATAGCATAGAGAAACAATGCTTGTATTCATTGTTTAATGTGAGAGGGAAGGTTGAGTGAGACAGCGCACAGCCTCTTAGCAACACAAGGTAATTCTTCACTGTGTTCCTTAATTATATACCATAAATGTCAGTCACACTTCATGTTACCTGTAGTTAACTGTAATCCAGCTGCATGAACCCAACATAAATTAGCCAGTTTGTATAGTCTGCTGTTAAATAGACTTCAGAATAGGGTACATCTGATTGCCAGGGGAGGTGGGGGGAAACAGATCTGTAATCTCATCCCATAAATCTCACCTTCCTATCCTGGAGCACTCTTAACTGCATTTCTTAACACATGATCTGCATCAGCGTAAAATTTTGTCCTTGTCTGTCAGTTGAATCTTCTAAATCCTTTTTGCTTGTACAGGGTGAAAAGAATTCCTCTTGAGGCAATGGCAAATCTCTGCCTGTAAAAATGACAGAATATTAGAAATTCAATCTATTGTGTGACATGGGAACAGAACTTTGACTCTAGATTTCCTTAAACATGAGTATATTAGAAAATGTGGTTATCAGCAGGCTGTTTATGACCAGAAATATTTTCTTATAACTTAGTGCTCCTTATATCTTTAGATTAGACACTTGTAAAATAGGCCATTATGTGTAATAAAAAGCATTTAATGAAACTTTCATTTGGAGGACACTGGATTCAACAGACTTAACTTTGACACTGACAAATGTCTCACAAGAGATGATTTGCATGGAAACCACTGGGGTCTCATTTTAGTTCCTGTAACAAACCAGAACAGTGATTTTATCATTTCAAAGTCATTTATATTAGCCTGGAGCTACATGACACAATGGCAATGCTTAGGACTGTAGCAGTACATCATCTGCATAAGTGGCATAACTTTTGCTGCTGTGATAATCATTCCCAGAGCCTATATCATACATATAAACCTGTTTCAATAGGAAAAAAAAAGTCTAATTGATCCATTATTTCCCAGAAAGACTTATTATCATGTAGCACATGGTTATCTAGGTGGAATAATGGACTGAAAGGTATGGTTTACTGATTGGGTCATCATTTTGCCTACCTTTTAGTAGACAAGATAGTTCTACCGCAATTTTTCACAGTTAGGTACAACAGCCAAGTAAGAAACAAATACAATTCACTAATAAATTTATGCCAGGTAATTCTCTTCACTGCAAGAAAGAACAATTTGTAGGATCTAATTAATACTCTAAAATGAAAACATTATGTGGCTTGGACAGACTCTGGATTCAAATTTTTATTTGAAAACTTTTACATGATAGTCAAACAGACCCATCTAGCTAGAGACAAAAGCAAACAAACAAAAAGGGCAAAAAGGAAAATCAATGCAAATGTATAGCCTCCAAAGTAGAAGGATCGATAAATACACTCTGATGTTAATACCACAGGGTTAGATTTATTAACCACCTAGACATCTGAGAAAGAATTTATATAAATACTTAACCCCTCTATTATAAGGATTTATATTTGAAGTTCATCTTTGCAAAAGTCTATTGCAGTAGGCAGACTCTTTACTTAAAAAGCTCCCTAAAGCATGACATTTCTTGTATAAATCACTCCTAACTGCCACAGAAACTGAAACGAGATTTTAAACCCATGATGACAGTTTTCAAAAACATCCAAATTCTCTTGTTAAGAGGAATTTAGGTGAGATTTTTCAAAATTATTTGAGGACCTAAATGCCACTGATTTCAAGGGAGCCAAGAGTTTCCTGTTGTAGTCTAAATTCTGTCCTTTCTGGAGCAGGACAACAGGGATCTTCCCAGCAAAACCAGGGGTCTTCTGGTTGGTTGGAGACCACAGTAGTAGGCAACAGAAATGGGACAAGCTATAACTCAATTCCCCTCACGGACCCACTCTTCCAGCGTTATCCTAGCAAAGTATGTGGCTTCACATAGCCTTACCTCAGGCCTTTCTGCATGCAGCACATATTCTCAATGCCATCACACAAAGAAACTCAGGTAAGTGGTTTGTTAGTATTTTCAGTATCTGGGCAAATATAAAATACCAGTCTTCAGAAAAACCTTAAACAATTGCAGAATTGCCTCTTGCCCAAAGAGGAGCTCTGTGGACCAGAGAAGACCCTAGTCCTTGTGATGGTTTCCCTCAAGATAAATCCTTAACTGGCAGGGCAACTTCATGTCACAGGGCTTAAGCACAGCTTTGAAAGGTGCTGAGATAAATAAATAAGATGACTGAGATAAATAAATAAGAACCAGCCCACATTTCAAGCCTATGACGAAAACAAGCACAGTCACACCACATGCATAAAGCCAAGCACCAGAGATGTGACCTGAGCTATTTTGGAGAGACAGCAGAGAGAGGTAGAGGGACTGTTCTGACTTACCCCATTATTATTAACTACACTGTTAAGTTCTCTCTGTTGCATTTATATACTTTCAAAGCTACATGGATTTTAATGTATTAATTTTTCCTAGTATCTGGGTCTCCCAAGTACTCATGCATGTCTCAGTGCTCTTAAATAGTGGCTATAATCAGCACAGCTGTGGTTTTAACAGTTCTGGTTTCGCCACCTTAACGTAGCAAAAAGCACTTGGAAGGATTCTTCCAAAATATTATCCTGCCTTGGTGCATGAACATACATGTGAGCAGGTTTGCCACTTATGACAGCCTCTGCTTGAAATAGATGGATAAGCCAAGATAACGCAGAGGAGGGAGTGATATGTTAGTAGTACTATCAGGGGAATGTCCCCCATCTACCCGTGCGTGTAATCTGCTTGCTTTAGCTATCAGTCATTTTTCCTACACACCACTCCACAGTATTTACTTGGAATGATATCCTACTTTAGAACCTCTTATTGTCAGTCACTGCCTCTGCAAACTGATTTCGGGGCTTTTTTGAAATTTCAGACCCATGCTGATTTGTACTAGGAACTGACCCCTCATTTGACGTAGCAAAAACTTCGTCATTGCCGCTTTTCTTAAGTATTTTCTTAAGGGATATTTCCTATTGACTAATACCCCAGTAGCTCTTTAGCAACTGTGCAAAATATGCATGGTGTGTCAGGTACAAATAAAGTATTTCTAATCACTTTTTTATCTTAACTTAGAGATAGAAAGAACTGGCACCGTATGAACCACTGGCTTTGTGGGGAAGTAACAGCTGATTCTCAGACCCACAACAGACTGCGAAGCATAGCTTGAGATTTTGCATGTTTAAGTGTCAACGCTACTTACATTATTATATAGAATACTATGTTGTTCGGCAGCTGTGAAAACCTTTGGGGACATCTTGCAGTGCTCACTGAGACAAAGCTGGTTTTGAAGTCAAATGGCATTGTGCCTGAATAAGACCCAAATTTGGACAGATAGTTACATTCCTATAAATCTTTAGTGTTTGCCCTGAGTGCCCATGCTATGAGGTTCAGTACTTATATTAAAGAGGTTTCATTTTGTCAAGGTGAAGGGTGTTCAGGCTGCTGAATATTTTGCTTAAGACGGGATTTACTTTCTCTCCTTTCCTGCTTCCCTGCAGTTTGCCTCCTGCTGATGGATGATCTTTCCCTAGCGAAGGTATTTTTCCCCAAGTGTGAAATTGATTCCAGCTGACAACAGAGTGTGTCAATCACTTCCCACTTTTGTCATCTTCAAAGACTCCTCTTCTCCTTATTTAAATTGTATTTTCATAATTGAAAATTGCTTTCAGATGACTTAATGAATTCCTCCACTCTATTAAAGGCTGAAAGCAGATGAAATACTGTAGCTTTCAGATTAAGTGCATTTTTATAGGGAAGCTTTAGCAGAAGCTTCAGCAACAACAGCAACAAATTTTCTGCATTAAGATATGCTCACTAAAGAAGCAAATCAGAGTGGCAGAAATGGCATTTCCCACCAGCACCACTGCAAAAAAACAAGTACTAAATTATATTTTGACCTTATGGATATACTTTTAAAGCTTCTGAATTGCTGGAGCTGCCATCAATCTCCAAACAGCTAATGTGACCCATTGATCAACTGAGATTTGTATTCTTTCCAGTTGATGTAGTGCTGCATCTTCCGTTGTGGTATCTCTTTAGAAGGATAAGGCTGACCCTGGAAAGCATAACGCTGATGGTAAAATATACTGTGTAATCTCTATTAGCTATCCACAGTTAATCTTATGATAGTAAGTAGAGAGAGGCATAAACTGTTTTCATATGATGATACCCCCGATCGCTGGGGCTTGAAATGCAGATTTGCTCAGCAAAGTAGTAGTTGATAAATACAGCTGAACTATTAAACCATCTGAAGCTTTGCTTCTGAGACACTGTAGTGCAAATGTCTGCTGAAATTTATGTGTCATTTATTCATGTAGTTTACTTAAAAGTAGCTTAACTCTTGAGGCCTTTTTTGTACAAAAGTGTGAACTACAGTTTCTTTATATTCTAAAAATAAATAGCAGTATACAGATTTGGAAATAAGAGGGTTTTAAATCTTAATACTGTTTCATTTGATGGTTTTATTTTTTTAAGAAGCTGGCCAACGAATTGGTATGTACTCATGGGCTTCAACACATGATTAAAAGCCAGTATCTCCCGGTTTAGAATGAGTCAGACTGATTTACCGGGCCCACTTATCTATCTACTCATTCAAATGCAAATCTAGGATAACTCTTCTAAGGCAATGAAGTTACCTCAGTTTTGTCCTGGTATGCATGATGTCAGAAACAGGACTGCTGTGTTTATATGCATAAATCCCCTTGCCCTCTTATTGACCTGGATTTGCATTTCACTTCCACTTTTTTTTGTAGTAGTATGGACAGAATATTCGTAGTTGTGTCCCTTTGCACAGTACTCCTCGGCAGTGCATAAAGCTCCAAAAAGGGAAAGGTGAAAATGAAGAAAGCGTTTAGGTCAGCAGATGAGACATAACACATAAGGCCTAACAAAGACATAATTTTGTAGGGAAGTTTCCACTTGAGTCTAGCTTACAGTCCTCTGACGCAACAGAATTATATCTAGGTTTGTAACCTACACTTTGGTAAATGTAGCTTTAAACCACTATGGCCTTCACAATACTTACCCGTGGTTCAAATTATCTAAGCTGAAATCACAGTCAAGCACAACATCCCAGCTCTGTGAAACAGAGAACAGTAGTAGTTATTTATTTCACAGGTTTGTCATAAATAATGGTGTGGTAAAAATAGTCTAGGTGCTACAATGCAAAGTGACTCAGTATTATATGCAGTGTTTGGGGGGAAAAAAGTGATTAATTTTTCAGGTAACGTAATGTATATCTGAGCCAGGGCATCCCTGGCATATGACATGAGGTGTTTGAATGATCTGTGGACCAAATTGAGGCTGATGAGTGATGACACATTGTCTTCATATTATCTCACAGTTTAGTGCAGAAAAGGTCTAACAAAAAAAAAGAAAAGTTGTGTCCTTTTCTATTACCTTTTTCTTAAATATCACAGCTGAGATGTCTTAGAGGTATTGCACAAAACTCACAGCTGAGAAGGCTTTAGTGGCTCCAGGCCATCTTTCAGAACATCACTTCTAAGTTGCAGAATAGTATAATTTAAGGCTGTCCTGTGGCACCCTCCACATCAAAATGTATTTTTAAGGGAGTGTTAGAGCTGCCTGCATTGGCAGAGTCCTTCCCTGCTATGCCTAGAACTTCTAACATTAGCAACACTTGAGATAAGGGGTGAGATCCTATTGTAGACATGGTTTACCCAGTTCCTGATGAATTTTCTATTGCCAGTGCTTCAGTTAAGGAAAGCTGAATTTTGGTTTCCTGCTTGAGAGTAAAGCATTCAGGCCTCCCCATCCAAGATCCACCCAAATTATATGAACAAATATTGTCCTGCATGTTAAGGCTTTTCCCTGCCAAGAGTTTCACAGCTCAAAGTCTAGTCCTGATTATGTCTTTGCTCATAAATAGCATGGATGGTTTTCAAAGGCAGACTTTGGAACCTACTCAGACCCACACGTAACTTACAGTACAGGCAAATCTGTAGGGGTCCTTGATGTCACTCCAGTCCTCAGTCCTTTGCACAGCCATGGAGTGACCACATCAGGAGTGACAGTCCTAACTCATGCCTTTAATGCTAAAGTTCTGTATGGACACCTCAAAACGTTTGGAAGCAGCTATTTCAGCTTGCTTGTTTGAGACAGACCAGGAATAACCACAAAAAGCCCTTCTCCAGCAGGCCCATTTTATCTCCGGTGAAATTCAGAAATGGGAAAACCTGAATTCTTTACAACTCTCCTCTACATGGCTGTCGGGATTCTGAAAACTCCTACTAAACAAAACCTGCAGGCTTGCCTGAAGATAAACCCGGAGGCTTCTGAGAAGCTCCTGTTATTTCTCTGCTGAACGGGCACTTAACTGGCCTGGTGCCATGTTACCAGCGAGCCCCATGCAGCAGCACATCTAATGTGTGGTGTACTGTGCAATAAACACCTGAGACAGGAATAATCCCAGCTAATTCCAGTCCTCCAGATGTGGTGGCCTGAGCTAGACACCTAAGCTTCATTGACAGAGAAGTGAGAGAGACATTTTGATTGTAGCGCCTTCCATTTAAGGGCATGATTGTATGAGATGTGATGAGCAGCTCATTGCTGTGGAAAGCGTACGTTCCCATTGCTTTTCATCCCCATCCCAGATGCGTTTGTGCCTTTTTCTCTGCACTGGTCTTGTACTTAAATGGATCTTGTCTTAGCCAGGGTGAATTACCCACCGGAAGGACCCACAACTCCCCACAGGCTCTGAATGCAACCTACCCTGGGTCATACGCTAACACTAGGAAAGCTACATTAGGTTAGTCAATTCCCCTGGTATTTCACCAGGACATAACAGCACTAGTCATCTATACTAGTGTATGCATGGATATTGGTCCATAGCAAGCAGAATCATGGGGTTTTTTCTGTATTTCACTTTGTTCTTACCAGTTTTTCAGATGCACATAATGTTGGAAAACAGGAAAGCTGAGAGGAAAAGCTAATCAGACATTCTAGAACAGGATCTGGTAGATACAGTTCCTGACCCTGCATATGTTATTTGTCACTGGAGAAATAATTTTCCATCTCTTGAGTTTTTTGTGCCAAAAATTGCAATACTAAAAAGAGATTGCCAAGAAAGAAACACTCGAGTCATGAAGCAAGGAAATCAAGTGGTATGAAATGCCATGCTGTTGTGGCTGTGTTGCTAAGCTGAATTGGACTGTGAACCTTTTGATCTTTTATCTGTAAATTTTTGCTTAAGAAAAGTAGCCTCATTTGCCAGGCTATCTGAAAAAAAAAAAGTATGTAAATGGTCTATAACTTTGCTTCAACAAAACTTTAAGAAACTAATGCATTTAACAGAATCCATAAAAAAAAGAGAAATGTTGAAGACATTCCTCTTCTCAATTCTTATATTGTTCTCACTATCATTGTAGCTGTGACATTGATTTGGGGGGGGCAGGGAATCTTATGCTGTCCTACTGTTCTTCCTACTGCAAAAGTATTATTGTTATTTCGAGCTATTGCTAAGAAAATGAGAAGTTAAATAACATTGTGAAAACGAAAAGTTAATTATAATTTTTTCTACATTCTTTGTTTCAAAATGGATAATGCTTAACTGTCTTCCTAAGTTCCTGCAAGCCTTTTTTTATTCTACAGAAGAATTAAATACTGCAAAATAGAGCTTCTCTAACAGTTTCATTTTATTTAAAGACTTCCTTCTGGCACCAGAAAAAGAAATGTATATAGGCGTGGATGGTCACTTGCTATAGACATGAATACGAAGCTAGAGAGGGCAAGAAAGATTATAATGAGAAAAAGCTTTTGAAATAAATGAGTGCAGAAAACTGGGGCAGTCACAAATCATGGATTTTCTTTTGGACTGATGTGCATTGATTTATATATTAGAAAATATTACTTGCACCTCTAGAGAAGAACAATTATAAAATGAGTTGCAATGGGTGTAGCTTAATTAGGGAAATACAGATAGGATTTTTTTTTCTATTCAGAAGCTTAAGGGAGCTCAGGAAGGTAGAAGGAAATATTTATTAATATCATTAAGGCTTTTCATAATCACCTATAGATGACTAAAAGCCTCTGGGTGGAATGAAATTTGGGCTCTTACTACAACATAGAAAATGACATTGTGGATAACGTTAATACTTATCTCTCGTATTTTTTCCTGAGCCAATGTCTAGTTTAGGTAGCTTGAATATGAAGATAAATCAGACCTATACAAGGGAAATTTCTTCCTAACCCCAAAGTAATTATTGGAAGCTATAATTTTAAAATCATATCCCTTTACACATTTATTCTACAATTACCAGAGAAATCTTATGGAGTTACATGACCTATTAAATTTCATTAGATCTTTTTAACTAATCTTTTCTTGTCTATTACTTTATTTCCTTCATATTCTATATTGCACGTACTCTTTCTTGGGTGGTGAAAAATAAAAAAATTAGAGGAGTTTTCTAACTGTACAACTTTCAAACTAACTAACTTTCAAACAACTTTCATCTACTGCCATGATATCAATGGTGAGGTCTATTAATGGCATATTTATGTTGAAATATATATATACACCATTACTATAGATATAAGTTCATACTATACTTCCTATATATGTATATAGCATTCTTTTTTAAGAAAATTAAATTAGAAATGAAAGGTCCATTATTGAAAATCCTGTATTTACTCCAATTTCTTGCATTGTATGTGGAACATAAAGTCACTGAGCTGATAAAATGATTTGAATCATCTATTCCTAAATGAAGAAAAAGTGGTAAAACAATGGGAAATAATTATCCATGATGCAATAAAATCTCATTGACTTTTAATCTGCATCCTTTCTTCCAACAAATGTATTCCATTTTCCAAATCAGCAGAATAAAAGAGGACATATCTTAACTGCTATCTAATTTTGAGGCTATGCTTAGATGAAGATAACATTGTTTTAGTATCTTTGTATGCATCATCAGCAAACTCCCAATAAAGGCCTTTAGGCATTTGGAGACAGATTCTCTTCTCATTTACACCACAGCAAACTCCATTCATGAAAATTAATTGAAAGGAGAATTTAGCCTACTGAGTGTAAATGAAGTTTATGAAAGGCTGTTAAACCTGACAATATGAATTTACTTCAGGATGAAACTCATTAGATGCTATTTCAACCTGATACGAACTATTTATAAATTAGGTTTTGTCTCTTTGTATTTTATTGCGTATTTTAGAAAATTTCACTTTAATATGGATAGCTACTTTAAAACCTATTCATTTAGAGCAAGACAAGAAAGTCATGTCTGTCTTCTGTCACACTCTGGCAAAGGGTACTCTGCAAAGCAAGTTTAAGAAACAGCAAGAAATGGCATAAACACTCATTCATTCCCTGAGAATATGGTATCAAATGCAAAGTTATTCCAATCTATTCTTTGTTCAGTTCAGCATAAATTCTTGTATTAAGTCAAATTATCTTCGAATACACTTGTCTGGAGGTTGGATGCATTGTGTCTAAGACTAGGACTGGAACTTCTACACAGTTAAGTTTTAGACTCCCTTCCTTTAACAGAGAGAGAGGGACAGGTCCCTCCTAGAGATACTGGTTGACCCTGCCTTAAATGCTTGGGGTGTTTTTAAGAGGGGCTGTACTGCCTGCTAGAGCTGTCTGTTTCTCTCCACTGTGTGCCTAGACAACTAGTATAGACTACGCACCTAACTAAAGTCAAGTGAGATTAATCTAACTGTTAATTTTTTTTTCCCTCAATTTGCAGTCTGCAGCAGCTGGAGATTACATCAGAAACACGAAATTCATCTGGAAGAAAAAACAAAATTTTCTTTACTTTAAGTGACATGCATGTGATTGCAAAGATCAGACACTAGAAATCAAATTATAAGATCTTTAAAAAGACTCAAAGATTTCAAAGATAGTCTCACAGTTAATTTATTTTAGAAAGCAAATGAGAATATCTTTTTAAAAGCCTCAAGATTTCTAAGTTAGTCTTATAGTTAATTTGGTTTTGCTCTCTGGAACTTGATTTTCAAAAGAGGATTTTCGATAGGATTAACATGTGGGATTGACAGGATAACAGCTTCCAACCACAGTATTTCTAGCAGCTAGAAAAATGTTGGGCTATTCACCCAGTCTTTCTCTTTTGTTTTGCTGGAATATTACAGCACAGGATAATGAGAAAGTGAGATTGTGTTGGATAATTAACCCTGGCAATCTAGCAGATTCAGGAAGACTATGGATCCTCTCTCTGTTACTTTTATCACCATCTGAAATCATTGATTTAACGCAGAGTTGTTTGTTCCTCCCCACCCCCAGTCCACTAATTTGCCAGGAATAGCAGGCTGAACACAAGAACTGATAGAAAAGAGTGTGAAAGGGGATTTATATGCCTGTAATTCATGTCACTGAAAGCACACTAGGGGCTCAAGAGCTTCTCTTAAGGACAGATACAATTGTATGTGTAATAGTGTAATTGACCACACATTTACACTTGTTTAATAAAATTCGGACAGGCACAGAATAGCACATTTGACTGAATGTACACGGTGGAGTAATTACATTGAAGAGACTAAATGTTAAGTCAGAGCTTGGAAGTAATGAATAAAAAGCATTTAATTATACAGTAAGCAAACATATTAAAGCCTGCCAAGAGTGTGAAGGTGAACATTGGGTGATTCAGCAGGACAGTAAAATTGTAAATGGAAAGCATAAAGGATGCACAGCTGTCCAACAATGCAAGAGAAGGATTTTTAACAATATAAACTCTTGGGATCAAAACTGTGCATCAGATCAACCTCTGGATAAATTATATATTCCACATCTACCCACAGTCCTGCCAGTTAAAAACTTTGTCTCTGACATTACTGGAAAATTACATACTTCTTCTGCTTGCCGTTTAGTAAAATTATATTGCTTTCAAGATACTGTTGCTCTGCCGTGCTTGTATTTTGCTTGGTCAAGATTCACCAGCCTGAATTCCTGGAATCCTGCAATTTAGTCACTCCCTGCTTAAAGCTTAACACTGTGGACTACTTTTCTTCCCCTCATGTGACAGCAGCCAAGATGTCTAGATGTCTGTGTCTTTAGAGAGCATGAATGCCAGGAACTTCTCATTGCCTTAAGTTAGGCTCTGCTCTTCCTATCAGTTTTCCCCTATGAATCTGAATTACAGTCTTTTCCTGGTTTAGGGCCAAGTACAAAAAATTAAAGGGTTGAAGGAGGAAGGGTGAAGCTACAGCTGCAGGCAATGGGTCTGAAGGGAAATAAGAGTAACCTACCCAGTGTAACACATCAGAAAAGATAAAATGAGAAAGACTGGGTAAGACTGGGTAAGACACAAGGAAAGAACATTTCTATGGATTAAGTACTAAAATGAGATCATGGTTCAGCCACAACCTCACTTTTGGGATAATCTTTAATTTGGCTCTCTCTTTTGCCCTACTAACCTAAGCTAAACCTGTCTGCAATTGTCTGTATACTTCCCAAAACCTTAATTTTTCTCTACTGATAATACCAAAATTCTGCTTGCACCTTATTTTAGCTTCATGACCTGTAGCTTTACTGCTCTCAAGTACAAAATATTGCTGCTAAATTAATCTTTCTCATTACTTTGTTGGTTGTAGAGTTAGTTGGGGGAAAAATAAAAAGGAGAAGGAAGCTATTAATCAACAAAGTCAGGTTACCATGAACCTCCATGATGTCCTTTCTTTTCCAGCAGTCTTGCATCATGAAAATCCATAGGTCCATTGAATGATAGCAGATGGGATCTGGCCAGAGTCAAATCCAGGAAGATTATGGGAACCCTGTGGTGTAAGGAAAATGGATTTTAGTTGCAAAGTGGCACCTAATCAATCTTCTCAATTCTTAGATGGCCATGAAATCATTGAAGTCTTTAATATTTCATAAATAACCCAAACTCCAAAGAACTCAATAAACACTTCTCACAGATTTAGATCTTTCCCAATGACAATTTTCTGCTGAAACAACTCTCACACAAAATGTAAGACTAAATCACTTTTTCTCCTTTTTAAGACATGGGACTAAGAACTCAGCAGATCTGAGTCCTGGTCCCCAATTCAGCCACTGACAAACTGTGAATCTTCAGAATCGTCACCTCACATCTCTGAACATCTTTTTCATTTTTATTAGTTAGCCTTTTCTACAAGATTGAAAACTGTCTGCTGCAGTGATCTACTGAAAATGCCTTATGCATGTAGACAATGATCTCTAGTGGGCACTTATGTGTAACATAATGAATGAATGAAAAGTGCTCTTCAGCTATCTTGTTCCTGGGAGCTCTTGAGTATTCATTTTCGGCCCCAATTTCCCTGTGAACCTTGGTTTAAAGGGGAGGGAGTAATTAATTACTTAGTCGCATGTAAATGTTCTACATCCAAACAATGACGTCTGGGTGCATTTTTCTGAGGTTCCCTCTATCAACAACTTTGTAAACAATATTCTGTGCAAGTTAAACCAATTTTCTTCAGATTAATCCTGTTTGGGTTTTGTTTCACTATGAAGTCTTTTCTTCCAAAGAAAAGGTATTTCTCCAGTTGCAAATACCAGATTGGAGAAAACAGGCGCTTTGAATTAAGTCAATATTGAAATGTCTCATTTTTTCCTAAGGACAAAATCCATCAAATGGGTTGTTTTCTCCTAGTAATTAATTTAATTATTATTGTAAAATGTTTAGTCAGATTTATGAAACTGTATACTTTGCCAGGAGGTTTAATGGTTTAAGAGTTACTTTCTGGAGGTTATTGTAAATATACAGTCAATAACATTCATGCCCGTATAAACAATATTGATTTCAGCCTCTCACTGTAGTAAACTATTCTAAATCCTCTTTTTTTTTATATAGTAACATAATAACTCTTAAGACTTTCATAAAAGCAAATAGAAGCAAAACATAACTACTTAAAAATGAATGCCTTTTCATATATACTTAGCAGTCTGGAGCATAATGTTTGGGTATTGTGAGAGAAATAAGCACTGGGAAAGGAAAGGAAAGGAGCTATGTAATTTAAAGGATAATTCTGGAATGAGGATCACTTATCTTTTGTAAACCTACTTATTTCGATCCTGCAGTGCCTCTGTGATTCCTTCACAGACAGAGCTGTAGTAGAGGGTGAAAGACACAACACACAATTAATTGTCAGTTATCTCTTGTAGGATTATCTAGATTGCAGGCAGTTACTTACAGATGTCATAGTGCAGAGACATCACAACTGGATAATTAATGGTGTTACTGGCTTGATGACTATGGTTAATCATGGCTAAGTTTATGGATAGTTTAGGGGGATTGGTGAAGCACTGTGAAGAATTAAATTTATCAGATGCATCATCTAGGTTAAAAAAAGAGAATTCTTCTTTTAGCACACCTTATATCTAATCCTTGCATTGACGATAGCCAGGAAACCAAGCCCATCAGAACAATTAAATGTCAGCAACAGAAGACATCTCCCAACTTAGATTTTTCTCTCCAACACGGAAAA
Source organism: Aquila spilogaster (assembly GCA_024606505.1). NCBI lineage: Eukaryota > Metazoa > Chordata > Aves > Accipitriformes > Accipitridae > Aquila > Aquila spilogaster. The sequence goes on from JANHGO010000041.1 coordinate 24,511,159, forward strand.
GCAAACTGGGATTCTTTCATGGGAGGAAGCCCTTCCAACGCAGCACCGAGTCCCCTTCTCAGAACGTGTAGAATCATCCTTTGGTAGACAGACCCTCCAGACCATAAAGAGCTCAACAAACTGGGGTGTGGATAAGCCAGACCTGTTAGAGGTTTAGCCCAGGCCAGAGATCAGATGAAAAGCTGATGTGTTTTTCTGAGCACAAGGTAGGAGTGACAGAAACCTGGATATGTATACTACCCTTGCAAGACTTCAGGGATTTTTTTTCTTGTGCCCTGTTGTAGTCACATATTCCTGCAAAGTAAGGCTACTTCATTTACCTCCATCTCTGATGTGATAGTTCAAACAGCAACTAAGAGACAGAGCTTGACATGTCAGAACTGCAGTACAGGACCCTAGCATCACGGCAAAATCTGCTCTAATTATGTGTAGGCAGTGGGTCAGGTGCAGGGGGAGGCTGGCAGTTGTGAAAGATTATGAACCAAATGTAGGCAAGTTACTTTATTAAGAAGCTCAATTTATAGCTGTCTCCTGTACAGCTCAGAAGGCAAGGATGGGGGATATGTTTTCCAAGAGAAAACAACCCATGTCTGCATAATATTCCTTTGACTACTGATAATTTTGAGATTAAGAATAGACTTAGAGGTGGAAAAATAAAGACCTGTACCTCTTACTGGTCACTTCTGAAGTGTTACCGTAAGTCCAGCTCATAGCAACTGAAAATATTTTGTATTGATTTTATAGTCACCTGTAAGTGGTATGAAACAAAAAGAAGAGCTTACCTGTCAATATGTTCTGGGTTTGTTTTGTTTTTCTTGGATACCATGCAGCCCACCAGACTAGACTGTAGATTGATTTCTGCTGAGGTCCATAATTTACATGAGTTTTTCAATGGGTATTGGGCACCTGTCTGTGGCTAATGGTAGAGTTAAAACTTATAAGAGAAGGAACTGAGCTGCTGATTTTAGGCCTGGATTCAATATTTCCAGCAGAGAACAGTGAGCTCTGTTTCCTGAAAGTGCAGGCCTTGCAAAAATAGTTATAGTTAGAACTTTTAAAGGTCAGTATTTGAGTAAGACTTTGAAGAAGAAATACTGAAGAGTTGACTCTATTGCGTGTAGGGTATAGCTTAAAAATAGCTGTATCCAAGCAAAAAATAGACCTGGAATAAGGGCTAGTCTCACTTAAAATTTACAGCTTTTTCTTAAGGTTTGGAAGCAAAAATTGAGTGTATTTGCATAGCTGAAACTAATTTCACAGGCCTTGATGACTTCTTTTAGCTGAGGCCTCTCATTTCAACTGGGTTTATTCTGCAGGTGTTAGTCACCTGGCTGTTTAGTCCCCTGGGTGTTCTTAGTTTGTTATAGTCCTTTCTGTAGGGTTATAGATAAAAGGTTTGGAAACAGAAGACAGGAGAAAACCAAACTATTTCTGGATCCTCTATTGACCATTGGTACAAACTGAGGCTGGTCTCTGTTGACAACACTGTCTTATCTGTAGACTTTCTGCAAGTGCTGTGCTACAGTAAAGATTTTCCTGTATCCAGGGCCATATTAGGTGTAGGATTTCAAAATAAGACCCAACTGATCATGGACAGTGCTAGAGAGATTACTGGTCTCTGCTGAAGTTTATGATACATTCAAATCCTGACTTTTAAATTTCATTTAATAAGGACTGCATTTAGTGTGAAATTATGGATTCCTCAAGGTACAGCCCAGAGTCCTGCCACCAAATATGCTGGGTCATGCTTCTCCCCCTCCGCTTCTGTTTCTCTCTCCCATCTCTTTCCTGTTCTGCCCCTCATGCAGTCTTTCCCTTTCCCTACAGTGACCCTGGTATTCTTTTGTAAGCCAGGTGAACTCATTCACCCAGAAAGAATAGTTATCCATTTGGGACTGTGTTCGTATTCTGTTGACTTTCTGAAGATCTGACAAGTGACAGAGCCAGCACAATATAATCATGACCAGGAGCAACAGTGGATAAGGTAATTGAGAGAGGAACAGGCCTCCTTTTCCTCAGCCATGGCAGCAAGCTGTTATGTCAGCTTTAAGGACTTATTGGACTACAATACAGAATTGCATTAGGGCTGGAAAGGGATAAATTGGTGCAAAAAAAAAAGAAATTTTAGGAATTGAATTAACACATCCTGCATGGCCCAGAGTTCTTTCAGTTGAAGACTGCGCTCTGGAACACATTCCCTCTCATGTCGTTAGTTTTTCTTCTATTTTGGAAAGCCTCTTCCAACCCTTACCACTGTTTTCTTTGTTAACTAAAACCATATACTAGAGGATCTGGATATGTATTTAAAGAAGGACATCTGTGTATTCCATGTACATCTGACTATAGTAACTTTTTCGTACTCCTTCCAGGGGGAAGGAGAAGAGGTTTTTTCTTGCTCGAGACACAACTGCAACAAAAATGCTGAATGCTTTATTTATCACCATTATTTTTCTTCAAAACAAATAATCTATCTGTCTAATTAAGTTATTTAAAACTCATGAGCAAAGAACGTCTAGTCCTATGTTAGTAACCAGCAGGTCCATCAACTGCCAACACTGGTTGCTGACCCATGCAGCTGACCCCCTTGTGTCTTTCTACATCTTGGGTGAGAGGTCACATATATAATCAGACCAGTGATGTAGTTATTCCTCAGCTCTATCTACCATGCAAGATGCAGAGAAGTATCCTTTAGCCTGCAGTCAAGGGATGTATAACTCACCAGTCTAAGAGGTCTTATTTGTTGGTATGTTCTTGTGGTGGGTTGACCCTGGCTGGACGCCAGGTCCCCATCAAAGCTGCTCTATCACTCCCCTCCTCAGCTGGATGGGGAGAGACAATATAACAAAAGGCTCGTGGGTCGAGACAAGGACAGGGAGAGATCACTCACCAATTAACATCACGGGCAAAACAGACTCGACTTGGGGAAATTAATTTAATTTATTATAAATCAAATCAGAGTAGGATAATGAGAAATAAAACCAAATCTTAAAACACCTTCTCCCCACCCCTCCCTCCTTCCTGGGCTCAACTTCACTCCCAATTTTCTCTAGCTCCTTTCCTCAAAGTGGCACAGGGGGGATGGGGAATGGGGGTTGGTGTCAGTTCATCACACATTGTCTCTGCCGCTCCTTCCTCCTCGGGGGAGGACTCCTCACTCATCCTCTGCTCCACCATGAGGTCCCTCCCACAGGAGACAGTCCTCCACAAACTCCTCCAATGTGGGTCCTTCCCAGGGGCTGCAGTCCTTCACAAACTGCTCCAGCATGGGTCCCTTCCCCGGGCTGCAGTCCTTCAGGCACAGCCTGCTCCAGTGTGGGTCCCCCGCGGGGTCACAAGTCCTGCCAGAAGCCTGCTCCAGCGTGGGCTTCCCACGGGGTCCCAGCCTCCTTCGGGCATCCCCCTGCTCCGGCGTGGGGTCCTCCC
>JANHGO010000041.1:24525909-24585242 GCA_024606505.1 Aquila spilogaster
GTCCCTGGCTAACACTTCCAGAAACTAAGATTTTTGTGACACGATGCACATTCCTTTATGCAGTGCCACATCAAGTAGCAAGGAGATAGCAAAAAATGGTGTTTTACACTGTAATGAATGGAACAAGAGGCTAGGTAAGGTATGAATCAAGCAGGAAATTTCTATCCTGTGGACAGTGTTGAGGGTTGTCTGGTTTTTAAATTCATCTTCTTTAGAATAAATGCAAACATTTTTGACGATTTCTGAAAAAGTCTGCTTTAGCAAGAACTGACAGCTTAATCTTTAGGTTGCTGACTTCAAGTCAGCCACAGAGAAATCATCTGTGATTTTCTTAACGGAAAATGGAAAATTAGGATCATATTTTTAAAGCCTGTTATTGCTAGTAAAGCCTTTCTGACAGGTTCTACCTTCCAATAATTTCTCACTTCCCCAAGACTTCAGAGAAGTCCTAAGAATAATTCTACTTCTTCACTAAGACAGAACTGACCATTCAAAAATAAGCAAAAATTTGACTTTAATGAAATCAGAATGACAGAGGCATGTGAACATATTTTCTCCTTACTTTTTTAATCACATCGACTACCTGTTTTAAAGGAAACCTGCCACTGATAAGCATCACAAAAGAAAACAGGAGGAGAAAAATATATTAAATGCTTTTAATGTTTGTAAGCAATTTTATTCACTTTCTGTTCAATTTTGCCTTGAAGTTGGGAGGGATAAATATTAGAACTATGGCGGGAAAATGCACAGCATTTTGTGATCATTGAAAACCTCAGTAAAGAGGTGCTAAAACTTCAAAATTTTTGAGTGGCATAAGCCAATCTGCACGGCCAGCCCTAATTTGTAAATTATATGTTTTATTGTACTATATATTGTAAATTCTTGCTGTTTTGAATCACAAAGACCCTGAAGCTGATTGATAGTGGGGGTTGCCCCCAAGTGCAAGGTCTTGCACCTGGGTCAGGGCAACCCCTGATATCAATACAGGCTGGGGGATGAAGGGATTGAGAGCAGCCCTGCCGAGAACGACTTGGGGGTACTGGTGGATGTAAAACTAGACATGAGGTGGCAATGTGCACTTGCAGACCAGAAAGCCAACCGTATCCTGAGCTACATAAAAAAAAAGTGTGGCCAGCAGGTCAAGGGAGTTGATTCTGCCCCTCTACTCTGCTCTGGTGAGACCCCACCTGCAGTACTGCATCCAGCTCTGGGGTCCTCAGCACAGGAGACATGGACCTGTTGGAGTGGGTCCAGAGGAGGGACACAAAAATCATCAGAGGGGTGGAACAGCTGTCCTATGAGGAAAGGCTGAGAGAGTTGGGGTTGTTCAGCCTGAGAAGACTCTGAGGACACCTTATTGCAGCCCTTCAGTACTTAAAGGGGGCTTATAAGAAAGATGGGGACAGACTTTTTAGCAGGGCCTGTTGCAATGGGGCAAGGGGTAATGGTTTTAAACTAAACGAGGGTAGATTTAGACTATATATAAGGAAGAAATCTTTTACAATGAGGGTGGCGAAACACCGGCACAGACTGCCCAGAGAGGTGGTCGATGCCCCATCCCTGGAAACATTCAAGGTCAGGTTGGACAGGGCTCTGAGCAACCAGGTCTAGCTGAAGATGTCCCTGCTCACTGCAGGGGGGTTGGACTAGATGGTCTTTAAAGGTCCCTTCCAACCCAAACTATTGTATGATTCTATGAAGCTACTAGCAGTACTTCTGTGAGTTCTTCCATGTCTGGAGAGTTTTTTTGGAGAAATGTAGCATTCCTAATCCTGGCTTTGCTCATATGTATAATTCACCTTCAGTTTACACACTGGATGGATTAAAACCCAACTTGTCCATCTGACAGATTTAACAACTAAAATGATGGCCTACTTATTCCTGTGATATAAGTGTTTACTTTCAAGAGAAGAAAATCTACACTTCACAATAATTATCCTATCTGGGCAATGAAGCTTGAAAACATTAACTGCCAATTTTTCAGTTAAAGCTGCTAACTTTATTGACCTGATAACATTAACAGGGCAATAAAACTGAAGAAAAGACCAAAAAACTGAGCTACAAGTGTAATTAAGGCAATGTTGCTGTTGTAAGATCCAAATATACTTTTATAGCTTGAAAATGAACTTTTATTTCACTTCTAAGTCAGAGTTTGTAAGCACTGGTGTGAGTCCCCATGTATCTCTTTCACAACAAGAAAAGAAGCTTAGGAGCTTGGAGAGCATTTTCCCAGAGATGTATAAAACTAAGAGAGCAGAATGGCTATTTCTTAGCAGGTTTGGGGTTTTTTGGGGTGGGGTTGTTGATGTGTATCTTAAAAATGAACATGAGAAAATCACTGGTAAGGACCAGTATCAAAGTCCACTGGTATGGACTTTGTATCAAGGCTGGCAAACTTGAAATTTTTGATTAGAAAGGTTAGATAAATAAATACGCATGGTTGCATAAAAAACTCTCATTTTTAATTAATTTTTTTCACTCTGAAAACCATGGTAAATAAAGATGCAACTGTCTATCATTTCCTCTGGTTTAACCTCTTATTTATTCTAAATGATTTTCATGTTAAGTACACAACCATTTCCTACTAGTATTTGAGACCTTCCCTCAAAGGCTTTTCCACCGCTTTTAATAACACTGTTCAGTAGTGAGTTAGGGGATCTTGACTGGACTCTTAGAAGAAAAAAGTTTCTGAAAGTTTCCTAAAACCACTGAAAAGTGAAACTTTAGGCTTTCATCAAAAGCTTGCAAAACGAAGATTTTTTGTTTGTGGATTTTTTAGTACCTATTAAGAACTGAACAAGCCTGGTTCTCTGCTGTTTTGGGGCACTCAGTGAGCTGTCTTGCATAACTCAAATACTTGGGAAGCCACAAATAATCCAAGTCTATGTTCAGTCTGCAGAAAATAGTAGAGGAGAAGACATCGTTCCAGAGTGTTCCAATACCATATGGCAAATAGCATTTTCTGCTGGTATGCAGCGCATTTTAACTCCAAGGAATTTGCAATTATATTCAACTAATTAATGCCATTTATTTTTTTACCAGGCTGTCCTTTCTGTTAAAAGGAAAGGCAATTCAATCTCCACCCACTGTGATTATCATTTTTATTACATGTGTAATTGTTGGGAGAGGAAAAGGGATTTTAAAGGCTACCTAATAAATATGTATACAACATATATTAAGTGAAGGGAGGGAGAAAGAATGCCAAACAAACTTTTGTTTAAAATCTCAGCTTCTGACAGATACAGATTGTCCAATTATCACCTGCATTTTCCTTTAGGGTCATCAGAGGACTAAGTACATACTTAAAAAGATATAACCTCCTCGAAGAGCCAGAGTATGAATGTAGCTGTTAGCGGCCCCCTTCCCATGCACTGTTGCTGACAACATCCAAGGTCAGTGCTGTGTATGTGTGTGTGTTTTGATGCCAACTGCTATTCAGGTGCTACTTTTTTTTCCCTGTTGCACTGGCCAGAGACACTCTTTTTCCCCAAAAGTATCAGGGAGCAGCCGACCCTCCTGGGTCTCATGTTCTCCCTGTCAGAGTGATGCATCAAGTATTTCAGTTGTATTCATAGACCTAGTGTTGGTCTGATGTTGCCATTTCAAAATATGTTATTAAAAAATAATTTATCACTGGGATGAATCTTATTGTGGGATACTGTGTACCAGCTCCCCTAGCATGAAGGGAAGAAAAGCAAAATCATACATGACATGTATGATTTTATTCATTTTTGTTCCTTTATTCCTGTTTGTTATTATTTCTCATGGATAAAATCCCATGTGGCTCCTATTTTCAGAACCAATCAGTTTTGAGGGATGACGCTTCCAGTTTGGGCAGCCCTCCTAAGTGGAGACTGCCAAGGTCAGAGACTTTCCGAACATCTCCCACCTCCTCTCACCTAATTAAGGCACTTAGAAGTCAGACATTTGCTGATAAGATCGGTATTCCAGGTTCTCTTTATAATCAAGGCAGAGAAATAGGCAGCTCCAGAGGGCAATTCATCTACCTTGTATTAGAAACTGGTTTTAGGAAGAAAGCAATCATTCTCTGAAATTGTCTACTTCTCTCCATTGACTATAAAGCTAGAGTGACAAGCTCAGACATAAAAGGCTAACTATTAGAGTAAGTTAGGGTAATGGCCCCTATGTTAGGGGTCAATAATGCTTATTCAGGCTACTGGGACCTTTATGCTCTTAATAAGTGTGCCTTAACAATGCCTGTTTTCCCTTGATCTTTCTGAATTCCCTGGGAACCCAAAAGCACGTTGTATAATACAAATAATTAAGGGACTAGAATGTTTGAGCCAAACTGACGAGGTACTTGTACCTGTGGCTAGAACAGGGAGGTTCTTGGGAACGTGTCAGGAGGACTGAAGATTTCTAAAAGCCAGGACTGAAGACTTCATGCATGTCACTGAAGAGAGATCTGTTCTCACTGACTGACCTGTGCAACCCAGGTGATACAACCCATCAGTGCGAAGGATGATGGGATCAGTAAACAGTCCCCCTGAGAGGAACTGTGCTGGGATACAGCACTTTATACTGTTTCAAGGCCCAGGTCACTGTTTCAACAAAGTACTGCATTGGCCCACATGGACAAACTTAATTAACAGTTTGGGCAACATGTTTATGCCAATCGTAAATGTGCTCAAGAATGAGCACAGCGAGGGCTGTGCAATGGTAAACTGAAGAGCCTGCATTCCCAGCCTGCACAACTCTCAAATACCTGAGTCACCAAGGAAAGAAAAGGAAATCCAGTGTCATGTGGTAAAACTGGAAATGTACAGTCTGATTTTCACACCGTGCAAATGCATCTGCATATGTGTTAATACCAATTTTCAAGTGAATTGTAAGAGTTCCTGTACTTCAGTCTAATCATAATCTCCCCTATGCCATGACTGCAGAGTGCTTTGGGAGGCAGCCTGTCACATAGCCCTGCCAGGAGAGAAGTGCTCTTTGGGGGATAATGATATCGTTTGGATAATGGACACTGGATGTGATTTGGTATGCTTACTTAGCATGCTGGATATTGAAAAAGGAGTCTGCACATAGCTCGCTTAAACTATTTAGCTGTCTTCATTTGCCTCATTAAAATCTCCACAGACTGGCCTAAATCATAATCCCATTATGGTCGGTGGCAAAACTCCCACGGAGTTCCATGGATATCTCTCTCTCCTTTTCAATTTCACTCTCCATCACTCTTTCTCAGTCTTATCCCAGTCAGCACTTCTGCACTCATGGAAACAGAGCTGAAAGCAGCAGGATCTTTCCCTCCCCTGTTTCACTACTTGATGGGATGCACAGATGGCTTTTCCTCTCGCTCCCTCCCTTCCTTCCTTCCACAGTCCCAGCAGAGCAGTCAGGGGAGGAGGAGGGCTGTATTCAGCCTGCCTGTTACGACACTTAAGATGGACTGCGAGACAGTCACAGCACCTAACTTTAAAATGAGCAATTCAGATCTTATGCTGTGCTGGGACTGTCAGGCCCTAATTCCCTGTAGCATCACAGGAAAGAAACAGTCACAATGGTTAACTTATGCGGCTCTTTCTGGTGGTTTAAATATTGCCTCCGTCTTGCTTCACGGGCAGTACGGGATGCCAGTCCTTAATAGCCAGAGGTTTGAATTGCTCATTTCTCTTCTGAATTTAGACACTGTAATTGGAGTTTCATTTCATATAGCAGCCAGAATAGGCAGTCAGACCACAGCTCTAAATCACAGTCTGAGCTGTTCATTGCTCTCACGAGGTTATTAGATGCCATAGCAGATGGCCTGAGGTACCAGAGGAGGTACTCCGATTATACCCTCAGGGCCTCTGGTAAAAACTGACCTCTCTTATACATTTCATAAGACCCTCACATTAGAGTATGGAAACTCAGCACCGTCTCATACATATCTGCACACAATTTATTTTTTTCAGTGCAGTTTTGCCTTCAGTCAAATTGGGGAGAGAACAATGTTCCCTCAAAATAATAGTAAACTTGTTTCCACCCCACACGGACAAAATCTGCTTTCACTTAAATAAAACCAAGAATTAAAAAATAATATTGAAACAGTGAATCTAATGTGTGGAAATGGTAAATAGTCTGGTTTCATCTGATGTGGAGCTAGTGAGTCTGAGAAGGAAAGAGAGGACATCAGTGCTGGCCAGCATGACACATTCATCATATGCGACTGCTGGGTGTCTAAGCTGCCTCACTAAAATTAGGGCAAGGGGTTAACCATGATTGATTCATCAGAGTGACAGCAGACATGACTTGGTCAGTGTTGTTTGTGTGTCTCTTAAGATACTTATTTCCTTATAGAGTTGTGCTGCCCTTCATGCCATAAACTTTGTATATATATAAAAACTTGCTTTACCAGAAGTTGATTTAATAAAGGTGGCAGTTAGGTGCTAATTCCTCTGTGAGGAGTGGGTGATTGCTGAATAATATAGAAACCATTCCTCAGCTCCTCCAGTTTCAGCGTAGCTGTGATGAACCTTACAATGGAGTGTTACACTGGAATGCGATTCCTTCTTTGACTGCCTGACACAATAGACTCCTCAGGCCAATCATTTTCAAACTGTTACCTGAGCTTTCTGAGGATGCAAAAAACTTGAGTACAAACCATCTCTAAAGAAGTTAGTACTGTTCTCAGGTCCATAATATTCAAGAAGCAGAAACTTTAACAAAACGGAAGATACATCAGAACATGTGCAATGCTTTGCCTACTGTCACTTAAGTGCGCTCCATTAAACATGTTTCCACATCTTTGAAAAATACCCATTTTCTTCTAATATTTCTTACAGTTTCTAGTAAATGAACAATATATATATTTTTTTAAATTGTTAAGAAAGACTTCACCCTGCAGATGAAATTACTCAAGGAACTGCTCAAACCTGCACAATGCAGTGATGAGCACCATGTGAAAGATCAGAGGAACTAGGTAGACAGAGAGACAGACAATATTCTCATACTGAGAAAAATCTATGGCTCTGAGACAAACACTTGCATTTATTTGAAGGAAGCAGATATTATACAGAGAGCCAAATCCTGCTCGCCTAAAAAAACCCCTTTTTACCACTGGGATGACTGACCTCAAACCAAGTGAATTGGATTTGCTCTCAACAGTTTTGCAGTTCCTCAAAGTGTTGAGCTGGAAGCTGATTGAAGCACACAGAAAAGTGTATGTTCAGCAAATAATTAAGACTAACTGGGGAATAGCTTTTATATGGCTGACTCCTCAGGCAAACCACCAAGAAGCTTTATGCTGATTTTATGTAACAGCTGCATGGAGGAATTATCAGTTTAAATAGAGGCTATTATTAACCTTAACTAGTAAAATCTTCAGCTCATCTGACTGTTTTGCTCAGAGCGTGTTTGAGTATAGCCCTATTCAGGCTGGATCTGATCTAGTTTCACTGTTCTGGATCCTTCTCATCCAATATCCTGCCTCTGACACTGGCCAGTGCAGGATGCTTGGAGGAAGGGGTCAAACCCATCAAAAACCCATCAAAATCCATCAAAAAGCAGATGTGGATGAGCCAGTTTGTGGTACACACAGCTCTGGCATCATCAGTGTTCTTCCTCCTCTATGTATGCACTGCTGAGAGTGCTGCTTCTCAGGCCACACGTACCAGAAGATCCTGATTTCTTGACAGAGCCCTGTCTCAAAACCCATAAGCACATTCTTTTATTGTTTGTTTGAGACCTGGGATGGTTGCAGAAGGTGGTAAGTTGGATCAGCGAGGACACAGACACATGTTGCATTCTGCTGACCTTGCTACAGGGATGACAAACAGCAGCAGTGAGGCAAGATAGGCAACTTGGGACAGCAACATATTGAACTGTATTAGTACAATTTGCCAGAACACTTCTGTCCATACCTTGAGACAAACATGAAATGACTCCACACAGCATTTTGAAACATTATTTTCTTTTTATTTAGCAGAATAAATCCACAGAACAAGCCAAAACCAGTCAAACCTATAACTGCTATCAAATCTAACTTTAGGGCTCAGGGCAAGGTCATCTGGTTTTTCCTTCTCCTGCCTTTCACAGCTTGTTTTCTGAAGTCCAGCAAGCTCGCTACTACAACAGAAACTTGTCCATTTCTTCCCTTCTCACATCCAAAGAGCCCTCCTTTTTAATCTAGGCTTTCACTGTGTCTTTGGGAGCCTCCGCTACTTCCTAAGCCTCCAGCCCAACATCTAGCTTCATTATACTTGGGAATTTGCCATGCAGCATACCCTTGCCTCCTGCAGACATTTGGAACATGCTGGCTCTCCAGAGTTTTAAACAGCCACATTAACATGTATCAGAGATGCATATATCAAAGTACAGTCATTATGATTAATTAATCCAGATATCCCCTCAGGGCAATTAGATCAGGAGGACTACTGCACAAACATATTCAGGATGATTCCAATACCAGAGACAGGTCAGTCAGCTCCTTGCAATCCTGGCATGTATAAATAACATAAATCAAGTAGGCACATGCTAGAAGCCTTTTCAACAAAGACAGAGCCAAATAAAGGCACTTCTTTTAGAATCACTTTTCACAGTAGCACCCAGAATTCCCCCATGACTTCTTAAGGTGTTAAACTCTTTCACTGTATAGTTTATATCTCAATTGTTAGAGTTAAGAATTACACCACAATTCCTTGAGCTGATTTTAACACTAAGATATCTTTCTTTTTGGGCAGAGCCCCAAAACAATATATATATTCTTAGAATGTAGAAGCCTTTGCTCCCAAGATTGAATAATTTTTGCAGTATATACAACCAAAAACCCTCCAACAGTGCTGGGATGACAACATATATGGCTTACTGAGAATCAAGTTTATGAATAAAAAAGGATTAGGTTGGCTGACTCCCCAGGATTATTAACTAAAATATGATTGCTTATCTTTAAGTGTAAAGTAGCAGTGTATTCCACTATGGACCATTTCCAGCAGCAATAAACATTTTTCCTACTAGATTTGCAGTACAGTTTTCAGGCATATATTAAAATTTGAAATTCAAAAATATCATTAATTTTCCAGTTAATGTGTTCAACCTCTCCTAGGTGGAGAGTACTTAAATAAAATCAGTGGAATGAGCTACTACTGTGCCTTGGTCAAGATCTCAGATGAATATTACTCACTGCTAATGTTCTTGCAGTAAAGCTGGACTGCAATTATTAAGATCTCTAGTTACAAACAACAAATACTTTGAATTTTGTATGCCTTTATCATTATCAGGGCTTTTATATACAGGAAAAGAACATGTGGCAATCTGCCAGATCTATCCAAGTTACAAGCATATTAACTCTGAAAAATGGAGTAAATATATCCCTAACTATAATCTATTTATCTATCTAGAACTGCATATACACATACCAAAGCAAAAGGGTAATACTTTCCACTTACAGACAAAAATTCTCCTGTCTGTTTTCATGGAGTGGAACAGAGCTTGGCAGAAGAACTTTTCACTTTATTTTGCTTTGAAACACTTCTTTATTTGTGCAGAATGTTTTACAAACAATGATTAATCCATAGGTTCCTCCATCCCTCCAGTGACATTTTGTCCTGATTTATGGAGAAATTAAATATCTTTCTAAGAGGTACACACAGGGTCAACCACAGAATTTGAAAGCAGATCTTGCAGCTCTTTTGGCCCATAATGAGGGCTAAAGTCAATAACTGGTGAGTGTTGATGAGAAAATGCCATGCTGACATGATACTTTCTTCTTCCTTAGTCCCCCTGGGTGCATCTAAACCTTCTGAATGCAGCACTCAGGATTTCATGTGAGAATTGTATTCCACCCATAGGTGTTAATTCATTGAATCATGAAATAATTTACACCAGAAATGACCTGTGAAGGTCATCCAGTCTGATTCCTGGTCAAAACAGGGCGCTCATTGATCAGGTTGCTCAGAGCCTTGTCCAGTTGAGTTTTGAATATCTCTAAGGATGTAGAGTCCAAGAGTGTTCTAGCCAACCTCTTAGTTTGTGGGGGTTTTCATGTCCAACAAGAATATCCCTTATTATAACTTGTGTCTGTTGCACCTCATCCACCCTACCTGCAAGCGCTTTAGTTTTAACTTCGCACAGTTACCAAAGAAATCTGCTCTGGGTCAAAAGGACTGTCAACTGTCGCACATGGTACCTGTATTAGGGATGAAACTGGTGCACTATAAAGGGCTTTGTCTGGACTGAGCCAGGGCACAATGTGAGGTAAAGCATGCCCTCAGATGTTCACTGTAAATGGAGTATAAACCATGGCTTGTAAAGACTGAATTGGACAGAGTTCTGCTTCACAGAGAATCTCAGGACTTCATTATTAGCTTGCTTTCTAAGGCAGAAGAAAAATAGCATTTTGAAATTTACTGTGAAAGGGAATGGAGCACCAGCTCTGGGATGGTCTGCCTGGTGGAATTCCCCAGAGGTTATAGTAAATAGGAGCTTAATTTACTGGGAAGCTTGAAGCCCAGAAACAGATTTTCCAGGAGCTCATTATGCAGCTGGTATAGGGCCAGATGAGAGAGAAAACCAAACAGGCTTCAACAACTGCCTAGCAGGCAGGGTTTCACAATACCTGTCTGCTCAAAACCAAATGGTTTCCACAAAGCAATTCAATTCTGATGAATGAACAAATTCCAGTAGGAAAGAAAGAAGGATTTTTTTCTGCTTCACAGAATCACGGAATCAAATGGCTGGGAGGGATCTTCAGCTACATTACTAATGGTAACGGACTTCCAGCTATTCCCTGAATGGGTTTTTTTGAGATTCCCTTGACAAACCATGGCTTTGACATTCTCCTCTCCTGACAGAAGCAGGATTCCCATTTCTAGATTAATAGCTATTTTGTACCAATAATGATTGCCAGATGTTGGTGAGGAGATTCATCAGGAAACATCCAGGATGGATATTTTGCTCTATGGAGTGGTGCCACCTTGGAAGCCTTGCCTCAGTGTCTCCACAGCACCTTGCTTTGCTGTATTCCAGCTGCAAGTCTGAAAAAGCTGGTGCAGCTTATTTAAGGCAGGTGATCTCTCCAATGTACAAAATGTACAGACATAAAAGTGACTGAAAAATCAGGCCTAAGCATTCTAAGAAAAAAATAAATGTTTATTCATATGCATTTTTATTAACAATAATTGGAGCTCCACTACAGTAGGTAGATGCTACTATAGAATTACTAAGATACAGACAGTGCTGTACAGCCTCGACAAGGTTGGACTGAAATATGGTAAGAAGCACATTGAATGACTTGTCCAGACTTACAGTTGAAAACATTTCTTGCAGTCAAGAGCCAGTTCTGCAGGACTGTCCTATAGTTATGGGAACAGGTTAAGGAAGCTGAATGGTAATGTTCTAACCTATTATTTATCTTCAAAGATAAGAAGATAAGAAATTAGTATTGTCTCAGTGGATGGGTCTTCAGCATTGCACAAGATTTTAGCAGAGGAGTACAGAAGTCAAGTTAATGGGCCGAGCATGGCAGATTCTCAATCAGATAGGAAGGAGGTTTATACATTCTAGAAGACCACACACAAAGCCAGCACATGTGTGTACATAAAAAAGACATCGCTAATGAATCCTGCAGACAAGTGGAATTTTAAGACTGCATTATGAAACAAATGGAGAAGGCAGTTGTTACTGTTCTTAAAATATGTTAAAGAATAACCACCACAAAATGGAGTCTGACAGTGTCTAAAATACTTTAATGATAGCTGAGGTTTGGAAGGTGTCATTGCCTTCAGGACTCACCGCTTTCCCTGGAAGAAACGACTTTTTTATCTCTGTGGTAATTGCAGGATGTCTTCCCACTCCAGAGTGAAGGTGATTATCTCCAAACATAGGATAAGTTGACTACCCCCAGCCAAATAATAAGACATTATCTCTCTTTTCCAGGCAACTAATTAAAGAGGCTCAAGCTGTAACAATGTGTGTACAGTAATTTCTACATTATTGTAGTTACAAAAATTAGTGTCAGGTACCAAAAGGAGCAGGAATAAAGAATGCATTGTTGAAAGATAATGAGGTAATTATTACCTAAATATCTAGAAAAGTATATTATGTTTACATTGTAAAAATGCTCACTTATGGATTATCTATTTCTCCCACAGATTTTTATCATCTCTCTTGTTTCTCTTTCTGTCTGGCTTGCTCTGTGTCATTGTGCAATACTTGGACCCCAAGCCCTTCACCAAGTTAGGAATACAAAGTCAGTGAGTGCTTTTCTAAATAAATTTCAAAGCTTTTTCATGCATTTGCAAGTCAAAAAGGGAATGCAAACTTGGGGGTTTAGTGCGTTTAAAATAGAAATTTACAACTCAAAACACCCCTGTCTCCTAGAACACATTGCCAGGATTCTTCAGCACAATACAGTGGATATATCCATCCTTAAAAGGAGAATTAAGCTGAAAAATGAATAAATATAAATGTAAACACCCGAAGTCACCCTGGGTGATGGTCCAGACAATTCTCTCATCATCAGATGGAATGGCTTTTTGAAGGAATAGGGCGTCTCGCATCTGTCTTTAAAATGTGTCAGAGGCAGGGACAGCTTTGATCCTGCTTTACAGTCCCTGATTGCACTTGTTTCAGAAACCATCACTTCCTTTTGCCCTCTCTGTGAACCAATACCTGGCAAACAGGCAGCTGGTCAAAGAACAGCAATCCACAGTAATGCTGAAGACATTTGAAACATGGACATAGAAACAGTTTTGTAGGAGAAATACCAGTATCCACTTTTCCCATACTACATACAGTTGTGTTCATAAACCTATCTCTGCAGTACCTTGCAAACAGAGCAAAGATTATTCTATGCAATTACTGTATTTCCTCTCTTATTCAAAAAGGTGATTGTGGAACCAGTGCCCTCAGCAGAAGCCAGTCATTATTTCAGGACCACTTCTGCAAACCACCAGCAATCAGCTTTAAGGGTTACATTGCAAATGCCTCACAACAATAACTGGACAGCAGGCTTGCCAACATCTAGCTGATGAGTTGCTGGCCTGAGACAATAAAAATCAGCTTCTAGAGTAGTCTGTTTCCATATCTGAAGGAGTTTCCACATTCAAGTGGTCTGGTGCTAAAGTTTTCAGACTACCTCTGCATGTAAAGTTTTGGAAGTTTCCTGGGATCATCCTCAATCTTCCCAACAATGCAACTTCCCTACATTTGCTATTTATTTTGTTCCAGGAGTTGTCCTGTAGGCATCTACTGTGAACATTTTGTTCTCATTCCGTCCACTCAACAATCTTTCCACATTTCAGAAACACCTTTGAGTGCCTCTCAAAGAGCCTAGTCTAGTGCATGGGCCTTTTTCTGTGAATGACACTGTAAATGTAGGCATCAAAGGGTGCCACATGTAAGCTTTTGGGAAAACAGTGATGTGCTGGAACAGGCGTAGGCATATGCTGAAGGCAAGGCTGTTCACATAGAACCAGTTTCCCAGTTTAAGTCAATGTGGGTCCATCACCTTTGATGGGATTATGTAAATTTATACTAAGTCTATCAGCTGAATGCTAACATGTTTCGTCTTAGTACAAAACACCATCTTTTATATGTCTTTGAGTCTGAAAGTACAACTGAGCACATTAAAGGGATGATTTTGACCAACCAAACCAACAATCAGTATTGAAAATGCATTTTTATAGTAATTATTGCCAGAGCATTAACAACTTAATATCTCACTTTTCCCTCACCATTGTAAGTCATTCAGTTCTCAGCTCCCTTGAACAAGATAATTGTATTTGGAAAAATTTTGTTTGATGCTTCATCTTGATGCATAGAAGCAGCTTCTCATTTTGTGGTTATGTCAATTAAATAAATATAATGAAAATACTTATAAAAGTAATGAGTGAACATGTTTAACTCTTACTTCAATTTGAGGCTCAAAATTATTTGAATACCTGTGGGGTTTTTTCAGCGTTGCAGAAGTGTAAATTGCTACATAAGTTACAAAGCCAGAAAAATTAATCTGAATGTCCTTCTCCTCAGACGGTGGTTTCCATGCCAACCTCCAACTTTTATTACGGGATAGTTTGGCGGCATGACTGTTCAAAAAGTTATGAGGTCTAATTTTTATAATAGCAAAGTAGTTTTTCTCTTCATATTGTAAAATTGCTGAACCATTATTGAGTATATTTTCAGCAATAAGGCCACTCTTGGACAAAGCCTTGACAATTTCAGCTTCAGAAAGTTGTGGAATAGAAATTATTACACAATTGTCAGATATAATAGGCATCATTATTCCCTCTATAGCTGCATCCTAACTGGCTTTGTTGTAGGAGTTAGATATTGTTAGATCCTGTAAGCAAGGAGATTTAGAAAGAGGAAGGGGACCTAACTACCGCTTTATGTCCCAAATCCACAAAGGTAATGTGGTACCCATCCCTCAGCGTAGTTGCTGGAAATTAGATGGCTAAATTATTTTGAGTCATATGTACTTAAATACAAAATTTATTGAAAGGCCCATGTAATCCTCGAGGTTTCTACATTTCTGTAAGTCTAGTGAGTGCCCAGTTAGAAGGAAGAATTTGAAACCAGATGTCTCTTTATTAGTTCTGTCTTTGTCAAGAAAGAATACATTCTGTAGTGGCTGTCCCTTGATATTTCTTACTGAAGGTACTGTGAATTGTCTAGGTAAGCAAAGCAGAGGACGTGAAGCTAAGTATTCCATACCCCAGCAGAGTGAGCAAACCACTAAGCTACTGGGTTTTGAAGGGGTTCAGAGGGAAAGAAATAATTTGGTTTGAGAGCCCAAGTTCAGCAAAAAGTTTCCAATGTATCACAAACCTCTAAACCTGGTGACTGATTTGCTGAGGAAGAAAACTAGATTATCATTTTGAAAAGGGAAAAATGGAACTTAGAGATAAGTCAAAGGAAAATAATCAAAAGTATTTTCTTTAGAACAGTCTAGGGCCACAGAGGAGGCTGGGAAGGAGTATGTCCCCAGCCCTAATGGATGAATTCCTTGGTGCATTTTAAAGGCAGCTGAAGCGGCTGTATTGACATCGTTACTACCTTTAGGTAGCCTTTGCATTGTTAAGACTTAGTTACAACTCTGATTCTCGCTGTGTCACTCATCTGAATCTAACTGTCTTTGGAGAATTTATCAATTATATCTTTTCTCTGTCAAGAGAGATTTTGAACAAGAGCTTCTTCTTCAAAAACCATGAAGTTTTCCTCAGGAATAAATATACTAATACTAACATGGATTAATTTTCTGGTGAGAATGAGAAAGACAGCTCTGCCACTCCCGAACAGCAGCTAGCCTAAGGCTTGGGGCACTCATCCAATGCAGAACAAGATAGGCCTTGCAAGAGATTGCAAAACATTCCTGAAGCAGAGGGGAAACTCCAATTCTTCTCCAGTTAGAAATCATGGAAAAGATATGTAAAATGACGCCTTTTTCAACTTCCAGTAAGCTTTTTTGCATTTAAAGTGATTTTTTTTTTTTTAAGTCTGAACTGCATTATTCTATTCTGTTTTCTTCTCTTTACACCCTCAGCATCATATTCTCATCCATCAGTAACTGATCATCATTGCAGATAGCCTCTCGTTTTGTCCCAAGTTGCACTCCTTGGAAAGTTATGCTATTTTCCTCCAGTTCACTGATTTCTTTTCAAATTCAAATCCTGTGTTAAATTTCCTCTCTCTTTATGATCTGACCTCTCATTCCTGTCCCCATATGCCCTCCATTTTTATTGAGACAACTTTGTGCTCAGAATTACTTAATTGGTTATTGACTGTTGTGGAAACACTGAAGCTTTGTGATTAATTGATCACACCATGCTGGCAAGTGCTTCTGTGCCACACAGGGCTGGGATTTCTGTTTTCATCACTTAAAAAGATGGTACATAAAACCAGAACCACTCAGTGCTCCTCTTTAACATATCCATAGATTTTATTTCAAGTAATCAGTGTTTCGTGTGCATCTAAGTCAGACAACATTTCAAAAGATACTTGCTAGTCTCAAGTGCTCTTCAGCCTCTCATGTTCCTCCTCGACAGTCAAGTATTGTATTAGGACACAAAGCTACCAATGGTTTAAAGAGCCCTATGGCAACAGTGTGGCAATCCCATAACAAAAGAAAGGATTCCTCCAAAAGAGATGGTGCTTGAAGCATTCAGCAGCTTGCCTGTATGAAACCATTCATGATTGGCGCTCCTTGCCCAAAAAAACTGGCGTGCCACTGTGTGTGCCGGCATCATGCCATCCTAGCAGATGAGCATACGCATAGGCAGCCAAGAGACCATATATGAACATCAAACGTGTTTTCTAAGAGCATAGTTCATAGCCGGGAGTATTTCAATGGTTAGCTGTTTTGTCAGTGCAAGTCAAGGAGAAAAGCAAGGCAAGGAGAGGCAAGATCCCTCAAAAAGTCACCCGTTTTATAAATGACAAAAGTTACAGTTCAAAGCAGTCGCAAAGCGTGTCTCCCCCAACAATTTCTTGTATTCAGATACAAAATTCGAGTGCAAGAAGTTGGTCGGGGTAGCACCGTAGCGTACTTTTTAGTTATCTTCTGCTGAATTGCAATAGGACACTCATAAGAGGCCAAGAGCCTAGGCACGGAGGTGGGAAACTCCCACTTCACCCCAGGCTGATGGAGGTGGTTCACACCAAGTGGAAGGATATGTGCCAGGGCACCGCGTGGGCCGGCAGCTCCCTGGGGCAGGAGCGATGGGAGCCGTCCATGAGGGCTGGCAGGGCAGAGCCTTGCAGCCAGGGCCTGTCCCACCGCCTCCAGACAGGGATCAGGGCAGGCTGGGGCTGCCCCCAGCACCAGGCGAGTTTGTGGTGATGGAGCAGGTCCCAGGTCAAGGTGGGAAGTGTCTCAGTGCCCCAGGGCCTTGACAATAACCGTCCTCACTGCAGCTTGCCGTAACTTTGAATGCAACCGTTACTAGAAAAACTAAAGTGAGATTGCTTAATTTTTGTTGTCATGAATAGAACTTTTAGCTCAATTTTGCGTAAAAGAAACTCAGCAGTAGTATAAATTACAAGATTAATACTGGTATAAAGTATTTTTAGAGTAGGCCGATGTCCCAGCCCGTCCTTGGTCTGTCCCCATCCCCGTTCCCAAGGCCCTGCCTGGCAATCGCGAGGCTGGGTCTGACTGATGGTTCCCCTCACTGGGCCTGATGCTGACCCCCACCGCCAGCTTATGTCCTGTCCCCATTCCCTCGGGGGCGCCCCATGCTTCTCTCTCTCCATCAGCTACAAAGATGAGACCACCGGTTTAGGTCAGGTCTCCAAGACACTTAACTTGGGGGTCCTCAGCTAGGACACCCAGTTAAACGTCTTCATCACCGGCTCCAGTTAAAACAGAACCAGCGTTGCAGGACCAAGCCTTTGAGAGGAGAACTCTGGAATTTTCAGCACTTTCAATTGTATTTACTTTTAAAAGCCTATGTTATAGTAATCCACAGTTTATGCTAAATGTGGTTGTTACCCCACTAAAGTTGTAACAAATTACTGAGGAGCTCTGCTTCTCTCACATGGGGAAGACTTTGAATCAGGAAAAAAATAAAGGTATATGTGGTTCAAGCATCATACTAAACCCAACAAGATAAATTATGTCCTCATATACTTAAGTGCTTTGCTGAATCAGGGCTTG
This sequence comes from Aquila spilogaster, assembly GCA_024606505.1. Lineage (NCBI taxonomy): Eukaryota > Metazoa > Chordata > Aves > Accipitriformes > Accipitridae > Aquila > Aquila spilogaster. The sequence goes on from JANHGO010000041.1 coordinate 24,543,506, forward strand.
AGTATATCTGATCAGTATCATTGTTCACAGGAGTATTGTAAAGATATAAAAGGATGGGCTGTATACTGAGTGGGAAAGAGGAACAAGAGGTATGAAAAAGGGAGGTTATTTTCCTTCAGTGATGACATGTGCTGGTTTAAGCTAGACTGTAGCAGACAGACTCTGAAGTGGAATGTGTATTGTGCATCCACGCCTAAAATCCTCATTTTGTGTTGTTTTAGGCAACATATAGCTATGCCAGGAAGCATTATTGTTCTTTTGATTCTGTTTTGTCCATTCCACAGTGCCTGGTATGACATATGAATTGCTCTCAGGATGCTATTTGGGTATGTGTGGAAAGAATAACAAAAAAAAACCAACCTACCAGGCTATTAGTAACACTTTTCTCTGACAATTAAAAACAGAATTCAGCTTTAACACCCCAAAGAGATTCTTAGGTTTATATACACTATTTTTTCTTTTGTTGTTTAAAAATCATTTAAAGTGTACTGTAAATGCATTTTGTTTGTACCTTGTAACCAAGCACTCCAAATCACTTCAAAGAAAACTAAAGAGTACACAAGTGATCTCTATTACACTTCCCTAAAGCATGCCAACAGAGATGCAATCCTGCTGTAGTGGTTGAATATGCTCACTCTTATGCGAGCTATCAGATATTAGGCCTATCCTATTACGCATACTGGACACAACTATGACCTGCAGTCTGCATTATTTCAGTTCACAGTACCACAAAATAAAATCACATATCATAAAAATTTCCTATTGGTTCAAAGCACAGTTCTTTCCCTTAGCAGCAGCAATCAATCTGGAATAAAGTACATTGCTGATTCGCGCTTCTGCACCAATTTCTAAGTTCAAATTTGATCTCAAGTTTCAGAGATCTGGATGTGACTTGTGCCTTAGCTTCTCCACTCCACACCCATGATCACCCATAACGTCCACATTCCAATGAAACATTGCAAATGACTACCAGCAGCAAAAGTCTTAGAAGAAAAACATTTTCTCATGGAGTGCTCCTTTACTAGAAAATAGTGTTCCCTTATTTTTGAAGAAAATTTAAATGAAATCTCAATCAAGTCAAACCATTGCATTTGGACATTTTCTGATAAGAATCTAACGAAGTTGCATTTACAGTATTTTGTAATTTATATGCATTTTAAGTAGTTTTACAAACTAAAAAGACAAACTGAACCATAAAAACATTATAATTATTGCCAGAGAAGAAAAATCACCACTAAACAAACAATTCTGATATAAAATTTAAGAGCATATTATTTTGCCTTGATTTTCTCTGAGTTTCCACAGAGCATTTATAGAAATTAACTTGCCAAATAAAATCATCTATAAATTAATCAAATTATTTATATTTTCCTTCTCATTCAGTAGGATAAATAATTTTGGTAATTATCTGTAAATACTTAGAGAAAGTCAGATATTGAATTCATAGATCATTTACTTACACACAGTTGTGCTCTGATGCTACTTCTATACGTAGAAAATTATCAGTCATAATTAATAAATGCTCCGTGGGCCAAATACAAGCCGGCAGTTGTGGCTCAACTAAATTCAGTATGTTTTCCAGCTCTAAATTGGTCTCTTTATTGTTACTCCTGAGGCATTCCAGGGGCATAAACCAACCTTGCCCCTAAATGCTTTCATTTAAATTCTGCTTCTATTAGGTTTTCTCACAAGTCCAGAAGAAAAGATACCTTTCCCCTTTCCACACACTTCAATCAGATGACAAAGAACAGATCACCTCTTTATTTCAGCCTTTCTTTTTTCCATTCCTGCTTTTAGATGAACAGCTATTGACTATACTCAAAACCAATTTAAACAACAATATGGTATTTAGGAACTTTGTCTTTGTCTGTTGGAGGTCAACAAAGAATTAAAAAATCACCCTATTAGACAATCTTCTTAAGTTTTTAATCATGCTTCTGTGAGTATTTTACTCGCTCTGAAATTTTCCAGTAAAGCTGATTCGTCATTAATTCAGCAAATAATGTGTTCTGAATGCAATCAGTCGATAAACTTTACCTTTTCAATTTTCCAAAGTAATCCCAATACCCCCAAAGGGCATAGATTGTTTGAAGAAAGTACGTAACGTTATTTTTATCACAAATAAATTCTACATATCTATGTCAATATTGTTATTAATGCTATTATTAATATCATTGAGAAGAAAAGCTGAAGCACTACAGCTGATGAATTATAATAAAACCATACCGCCACTCGAGTCCTGCTGTCTGTAATATAATACATCCATAAGAAATCCCAAAATCCAAACACAATTTTTCATAGAACTATTTATCAATTTCATCAAGAACTGTCTAAAGATAATTGGTGAATGTTTGTGCAGCATCCTAGAGACATTAATTTAAAAAAATAATTGCTGAGAGCAACAAAGAAAATACATAAAGAACCCTCAGAATTTGTGAACTCCCTCTCCCTGCCTCAAGATGGGGGCAGTTCCTAAGCTGTTCCAGACACTTGATTACATGAATTGTTGTCCAACTTGTATGTAAAGGCCTCCACAGGTGACAATGTCACTAGATCTGTCTGTTGCCTCAGGTGTCACCTGATTGCATTTTTTCATGCATGTAAAGAAACATTATTACCTGGGAAAGGGAAGTTACATTGGGTTTGGGGTCAGCTGTTGATTACATAAGGCTGTGAGACAAGGTAGTCCTTCTTGGTCAAAAAAACTGTGAGAAAGAGGAACATTGCCTTGCTGTGACTGCTCTGACTGAATTTTATCTTAGCCACACCACTCCCTAGAAATCCAGCACCTGATTCTTTAGCCTACCACAGATCTTCTTGTGTCTTCTCATGTTAGGATTTTTAAAGCTGTTGACGGAGGCTGTTCCAGACATGTTCTCCAAGCTTTGTTCAATTCTACTGAATAAACCCAGATTTTCAATTAACAATTTACACATACCAGACCCTAGATATAAAGTAGCTAGATTCTCCACTTATGTAAAATCAGAGTAGAGCCATTGTCTTCAGCATAAACAACCCACTTTGCGTCAAGCTTCAGTTATTTATCTTTAAATGGACTGAAGATCTGCCCAGACTAGCAAGGTGACAAAGGAGAGACAACAAGGATAATTCAATTCAGAACAGTGTACCGGCTTTTTGTGGTTGCACCTTTCCTCCAACTGGCTTAATTCAGAGCCTCTTTTGCTGCCTCTTAGTTGTTCTTTTTTAATGTCCACTTTATTTCTCCCAGTCATTGCTGGTTATGTATAGAGAGGTCAAACTACAAGTGTAGTTGCTTCACAATCATTATAGTTTGCTAATTCCAATTGTCTTCGTGCTTCACCTAATGCTAAGTGGCCTATTCTATGAACTCCAAAAAATATGCTACAAAGGTAAGTTCCAGATAAGTTGGCAGTTCTGAGCACTAATAATAAAAGTCTTACACAAGGTCTTTGAAATCAAAACACTATTCTTGAACAACTCTGTTGGCTTATTGCCACAAAAGGTAGAGGCTCTTTTTTTTTTAAATTAATGTCTCTAGGATGCTGCACAAATGCTTAAGGAGGTTTCTCTACGAAGTGATATAGTATAAATCTTGTTTTGAAAGCCTCAGCATTTTTACCTATGGCTTCATGACCTTATTTGTGTTCCGCAAAAGTAGGTACTAATAAGAATATACTAATCAGTAAATGAATCAAGAGAACTGATGATGGAAGACAATACAAGGTATTATATCCAGGTTGGTAAATACTGTTGGTTTATTTACTGGTTTGATCACATAAATTTTGAATGATATCTTGAAGTCCTATGTAAAAACAGTTCCTGGGCTAAAAAAGAGATGCACAAAAATATCTTCTTCAGTCTAGTGACTAATATGTCATCATTAAAATATTGGGCAATACCATAAAAAAAAAATAAAATCCTAGATTAACTGGAGAGTGAATAGGGAAAATGAAAAGACAATTAGATATACAGAAGTCCACGTAACCAGATAGATAGGATGTATCCAAGGGTGTTGAAGGAACTGGCAGATGTCATTGCGGGGCCATTCTGCATCATCTTTTAAAGGTCATGGGTGGTTTCTGAGGGCTGCAGAAAAGGCAGACGCCACTCATCTTCAGAAATAGCAGGGGACTACAGGCTGAACAGCCTTACCTCAGTCCCTAGGAAGGTGATGGAACAAATCCACTTAGAAGTTATTTCTAAGCTCATGAAAGACAGGAAGGTGATCGGGAGCAGCCAGTACAGGTTTACCAACAGCAAACCACACCTGACCAGCCTCAGTCTTTTCTATGATGAGGTTACTGGTGCTATGGACAAGGGGAGAACAGTGGATTTTCTATGCCTTGGTTTTATTAGGGCCTTTGAAACAGTTCCTTATGCTTTTATCACCTAATTGGTGTGTGGAGGCTGGATAAGTGAACAGTAATGTAGGTAGGAAATTGGCTAGACTGCCAGGCTTGAAAAGTCACGATCAGTAGTGCAAAGTCCACCTGTCAGTGAGCAACTAGTGGGGTCCTTCAGGGATCGGTACTGGAATCATCACTGTTTAATGCCTTCATTAATGACCTGGATGGTGGGACAGCATACGCTCTCAGTAAATCTGGGTATGACACCAAACTGGGGAAAGCAGTCAGTATACTAGGGTGGCTACTCAGAGGGACCTGGACAGCCTGGAGAAATGGGCTAGCAGGAACTTCATGATGTTCAAAAAAAAGCAAAGTGCAAGGTCTTACATCTAGGATGGAATATGCCCATGCGACAGCATAGGCTGGGGCCCAGTCTTCAAGGATGGAGCTCCACGGAGCTTACCCACATAGAGGTCCTGGTGGATACCAAATTGAACATGAGCCAACAATGCACCTTTGCAGCAAAGCAAGCCAACAGCCTCCTGGGCTGCATTAGTAAGGATGTATCTAATGGATGCAGGTGAGTGATCCTCTATTCATTACGTGGGCATCTGGAGCAGTGTGCTCAGTTTTGGACTTCCCATTACGGACTTCCCATTACAAGGCAGACATTGGTATACTGGAGCAAGTGCAACCTCAACTTCCCACCACCAAGCTGGACAGGAAGCTGGAGCACAGAACATGCAAGGAGAGGCTGAGAGAGCTGCGCTTGCTCAGCCTGGAGAGGAGTAATTCTAGTTAGATAGTGGGAAAAAAATTTTGCATAAGGATGGTCAAACACTAGAAGAGATTGCACAAAGATATAATGAAATCTCAGTCCTTGGAGGTATTCCAGCTCAGTGGGACATAGTCCCTGGCAACTTCATCTAATTCGACCTGCTTTGGACAGGAGGTTGGACTAGATGACCTCCAGAGCTTCCCTTCCAACCTCAAGTATTCTGTGATTTTATGATAAAAATCTCTTGTTATCAGCAGCTACCTACTTTGCCTGAGTACTGATTCCATGCTTAATTTAGGACTGATGACACAAATCATGTAGATCTTTTGAAGACAAAGATAGCAGAGAGAAGACAAGTACACTTTAACAGGAATTAACACTGACAGAAATGAAAGCTGTACCATTCCAGGTCTATATTCAAACTATTTCAATAACTTTGAAAAGTAGAGAAATAAGTAGATCTGCCATTTTATTCATTAAATATCTTACAAATACTAATTAAAAAAAAAAGCCTCTGCTATTCAGTAACTCCTTTGATGGCAGTATCAAGAAGAGTGAAGGGTGATTTTATAAAGCTGTATTTGTGTGCTTTAGAAATAAATACAAAAGGACAGGAAAAGACCAAGATTTTCAAAGCAAATGTTTGAAAGACAAACAAGGTTCCGCAACTTTGAAAACTGATCTTAAAAATAATATATCTTTTTGTTCTTGTTGTTTAACTGAAAGTGGAGAAGGGAGCATTAAGTACTAAATTAGCTGGGGTGGGTTTTTTCTTAGTTTTCAGAGATCTTCTTACATGAACATCGTTTCTGCCCTATTAATCAGGTGTAAGGTTCTCCTAGTATCTTGTCTCCTATATCAGGAGCAGATACATTGGAAAAAATTAAATTTTTAAGGCAGTTGTAGAATAAAGCACCCTTCACATTGGATAACATATTCCCCTTGTATTAGTGACTGGCTTTAGTCTTGTAGCCTGGGACATTAATTATGTTAGCTGTACTGTTAGCATTAATTAGAATAACTCTGTATATTATTGCAACCCTAGTACACCCCTTCTTCTGTAGTGGAGATGTGTAATTTCCTGTGGCAATGAGTTCTTCAGGCTAATTGTACATTTTGTAGATAATTATAATTGTAGATAATTTTGTATTTTATCAGCTTTGACTGTTCCTCATTTCCATTTAACTGGGTGCCCTCCTGTTCAAATATTTGAGACAGTCAGAGGAGGAGCTCTTAAATTTACTTACACGGGCCTATGCTCATTCTCATATTTTTACAACCTCTTTTTTGTTCTTCCATTTTATACAAGACATTCAGGCAACGTCTGCCTGATTCATTCCAGGCAACAACAAATGAACTCTATCATCCCTTGGTTAACTTTCCGAATGAATCAGATATAATTCAGCTCTAGTTCAGAAGTTATAGATCCACTCCAGCATGAACCTGACCTAACATGTCTTGCAACCTAATTAGCAAAGCCTGCAATGAATGGGCAGACAGATCCCCAACTGATAAAGCGTTAGAAGCAACAGAACTAAATCAGACTGAGTCCACTCACATTTACAACAGCAGTCCAAGTTCAGAATCAGGGTATAACCAACCCTCCCTCACAAACAATTCCCCAACACGAAACCCTCTATTCAAATTAACATAATTAATACTACAACTGTTAGAAACAACTCACACCTGTTGAAGAATTCAGATTACCACAGGAGCCTTGCAACTGTGTAACAAATTTTCCTCCTAAACAATTTCTTTTTGACAGAACCTTTAATACTTAGGAAAACAAAATATTTGTATTTGCTTTCCGTGGAAAGCACTAATTTTTAATGAAAAAACACATGTGGTCACCTTTAATTTTGTATTTAGAAATATTGCTGCTGAGTCCCTTTGGAGCTGTAAGGGAGATGCCACCTCTTTCATCTCTCAGACCACCACCTCTGTGCTGCAATCCCTTTCGAGCAGCATGTCAAAGCTGTTGATCGAGGTCATGATGGGGAACATGTTGCAGTTCAGAAGAAAAAAAACATGGATTACACTGATATCTCTTTTTGACCAGCAATCATCCTCACCACCAATTTAGAACACTTTTTTGCTTAAATTAATACTAATATATTTATATAGTATTAAAACATAAACATAATATAAATATATCAGTTATATATTTATATGCTAACACCAATTAACATAAAGGTAATAGTGACAAAATTATAGTATCGACAGCTTCAGAACTCCATATTAGTATCTGAGCCTTGGTATCAGTTTCCTGCTGCAACTATGAGGAATTAAAGCATTTATCTGAAAAATGTGTAAGCACAAATTCTTTGGTCGTTGTAAGGCAGCATCTCAATAGAGCAGTCTGAAAGCAAGTCAATTCTTTGCAGAAAATCTGTGAATGGGTTCTCAACAAGATCTGTTCTTAGAAATATGTTTAAAAGCTTGTTGAAGGAGAAAAAAGATATCATTAAGTGCGGAAGACTATAGAAGCAGATACCTTATACTGACTCCTATGTATTACATGGTAGTTTTGAACTGACACAGATTTTGATAAACTAGAGAGCAGCCATGTTGCCAATACAACCAATTCATGCTTTTTTGCCCCATTTGATCAAGCATAGCTGACACTGCACTGCTCCACAAGCTAAACTCTGCTGGCCAGTGAATACAAAAGGCAGAATGAGACATACGCTCACCGTGTGTGTTAGAGGTTGAGAAATCAGGTAAATAGTGTAGTCTATTTCCCCATGATCCAACTGAAGTCTAGATACAGAAACAGAAGGGAGATTATTAGTTCTCCTGATTTCTTGTATGGACCTGCAATTCTGTTTACAATCCAGCCTACAATGAGGAATGATCTGTGAAGAACAGATGTCTATCGTCTTATTTTACTATTCATTTTTTATTTGAGACTGATACACCACAAGGAGAGACAAGAATTTTTATGCCTTCTAAAAGGCCATAAACTGAAAGATTAAACCAATTGAATGATTTAGCCCAGAGAAAAAGTGCTTAGAGAGAAGTCAACAATAAAAGGCTGTGTTGGTGAGTCTGGCACAAACGTGTGAAACCCAAGGAGATGTAAGCACAAAAGGGTGCCAAACCACCACTTTTTCTTTGAACAGTGAAATACCATAAGGCAGAAGAGTTTGAATTTGGAGCATCTGCAGGAACTCAGGAACACCACTGCCTCCCACAGAAGCAACACACCAGCAGGCTGTTTAGCCGATCGCTTCCATGAGCCATGGTCTCTGGGAAGAAGGGTCTCATGGCTTTTCATTCCTACCAAGTTCTTGGGGGAGAGAAACTGCAGTCTGGCACACAGGCAGCTGCTCCCAGGTCTCACTACCCACATTTCATGGACTGCGTTTACACCACACAGGGGAATGGCTAATTCCCTGTGGGTACCATACACCATGTATTTCCTATGATTGGAAAGTTTTCCCAAGTGAGGTGCTTTTCCCATCAGTCATTTCATCCTTGTCTTGAAGGCAGTGGCAGCCAAAGATTACAATGGAGGCAACAGCATTACTTGCAAGGACACAGGAAGAGAATCTCTGCTCTTCCCAGCAAGAAAATAAGACTTGTTTAATCTATTAGACAAGGATATGAAGGTTTCTGGATGCCATCATGGCTCTGCAGATATCATTGCGAGCTAATTCATTTATAGACAGAATATCCACCAGGGCTTTCTATTGACCTGGAAAGGCCATGAGATGCAGAGCACTAAAGAAAAAACCTCCTGGGGCTCTCACACATGCCTATTACAGCAGCAAATCAGCCTTTTGACATTCACTTGTTTAAGTTTATCTCTCTCTGCTGCATATTGTGGTGGCTCAGCTGCACGCTCATGACTTATTACCACATCTCAGCTGCAAAGGAGTGTCCTTTCAAACTATTTCTTTTGTTAATCTGATGATGCTCTTGCACTTTTCCTGTGTTCAACAAAAACAGTAAAACACATGCAAGGCAAAGAGTCTGCTCTTGTTGGTAGTCACAGAGTCAAGCACTGAGGTTCAGTTTTTAAGATGATACATTTTTTATTGCTGGTAATAAAAGCTAGAATTACACATGTTAAGGTAATTAAATCTCATGCTTCTAGGAAAAATGCCTCTGTCTTACTGATAGTTCTGGATATATGATTTATTGAACAGATGTATCTGTATCAGACACTACTGAGCACAGAACAGTGGCTTGATGAATCTATTATGTCCCCTGAAGGGGAAATCACCACTCTTTTGGTTTGTGCTAGTCACAAGCTACATTAGCATAACAGATCAGACAGAGCAGAAGGCAACTACTGCTCTGGGAATAGAAGGCCAGGATCACATCCAAACTACAAGGCTTATTAGTGGAACAAGCAAACATCAAATCAGCATCTGTAGGACCTGATGGGATTCACTATGGGATGCAAAACTGGGTGTCAGCATATTCTCTGGCATAGATGAAAAAGTCATTAAAATCAGACATGTCACCAGAAGACCAGAGGAAATCTAAGTGTGGTGCCAATGTTAAAGAATGAAGAGATGAGAGTAATAGACCAGAAAATTTGGCTTCTGTAGCCGTAAAAATGTAGGAATGAATCTTTCAGTAGAGATAAGGTGGTTATTAAAATAAATCCAAAGGGGCAAAATGAGTGGCAAAAGCTCAATGTCTTCCTATGCCAATCACACAGGAGCAGCTATGACCCTCTGTTTTCTTTTTTGTTCTATGGAGTTGACCAGTAGACATTGACTTTATAATGGTCTTTGCCATAAATACCAGAGAAGAGCACAGCAAAAATTATTTTCAGAGGAGAGGGGACAGGATAATAGAAAAGCATCACATTTTGGATGGGCTATGTTAAATTCTTGTATGTATTATTTATCATAGAAAAAATCAAATTAAAGTATCTAAACAACTGGAGGACACAGATGGAGATCAGTGTAGCAAGCAAGAGACATGTGGCCAGGGCTGACAGGAGCAAATCTACAAGGCAGTAAAAGAGACTTTTTTAGCTTCTTCTTTCTTACTTCTTTTCTACATATTAGAAAGCAAAACTAGCCTAAAATATCAGTGAATCCACTCCTCTCTCACCAGTAATTATTGCTGTTCTTGAGCTTTCAGGCTTCCTGTATCACAATGGACAGAATTATCAGGAGGCCAGTGAATCATCCAGTATTCATTTATGTCCTCCACTTCTTCTGACAATTATTATTAAAGGGGAGATGCTGGGGAAAATATATGCACTGAGACCTGATTGCAAATGGTATAAGCAAGTTTTATTACATTACATGGCCACATTCCTAATAGGAATCCATACTTGAAGAAAAATTAACTGAGCTGGTGAGTGAATCAGTATCAATCTTCTCCATTCTGCAATATTAATAGAAATTACAAAAGACTCATGCTAGAAATCACTTTTGGAGACAGAAATGGATATTGCACTGCTTAAATGGATGTTCCAGGCAAACAGACTATTTTAATCATGGTGTAAACTGCTGCCTTTTTGAAATACTCAGCGTAAACCTTAAGGGCATCCTCGTCACTAGGACATATGAGTTATGGTTCTGCATCACCACCTTCTAGAAACACATCATCAGAGGTCCTTTTAGATTTTAAGCACTCATTTTTTTTATTATTGGAAAGGAATAATGAGGCATTATTTTCCTATGTATAATTTTATCCAGTGGCTGGATCCAGCTGCTCCACAGATGTTTGCACCACACAAGGCAATGCCAGTAGGAGCTACCTTTGCCTCAATAAAATTACATTTATTTATATTCTTATATCAATCAATGATTATCAAGTACTATTGTGGCAAGTTCCACAAGTATGCCAAACTCATGACAGCTCTGACAGCTGCACACAGAATTGCTACTATGAGGTGATCTCCACGTATGTAAGAGAGAAGAGCCTATAAAAGATATTCAAATGTACCGATAGACAATAGATAGGCAGAAGCAGAGGAGTTGACAGTGTTTCTTGCTAGCAGCAGGTGTAGGTGTAGAATCATTTAAGGGAAGAAGCAAGTCAAGATGGAAGAGGGTTTCTGCCTGAACACTTTCTCCAGAATATCAAAAACATTCACAGCTTTTCCTTATATAGTACTTGAAGCCACTAGGACAATGCGGCTGGTTTGCTGTCACAAAAAGCAGGAATCTGCCTGCTTCAGAGGCTCAGCTCCGAACTGAATGTTTCTCAAGCAAGTTGGTGCAAGATAACATAGACTAAATGGCTAAGAAACAGAAAAAGGCAAATTTACTCATAATAGAAATTGGACCAGCTTCCACATCTCTGAATTTGCAGTGATTTTCAGCAATGAGACCTCCCTCAACCAACATAATAACCTTTAAGAGGGAAAAGCTGGCTGGATGTTTGGCCTTTTCATGATGCCAGAGCAGGTGAAAGGACTTCTCCCATTTTGCTCTGGGGGTGAGCTGCTAGGAAGAAGACTTGGAACCACATAAATTTTGCATTTATTGCTGCTTAGACAAGACTTATGTTCATCAAGCATGAGGCTTCAGATCATGATCAAATTTTATCTAAGTAAGTTTTTTTCCCTAAGAAATCTTGAACAGTCCTTTGTAATCCTGCTGGGTAATTAATGTTTTAGGGCTGGAGAGACGAACTAACGTGGAAATATCAGAAAAATTATAACCTTAGGTAACACCTGGATCATGACTCATAGAAATTCACCTCCAGAACATGAATACCTTTTTCCTGTTTTCTATTTGCCTTTTTTTATCCCTTGGAAATTCCCAGTGATTTGGATCAGTTACTTCTGTAAGAGGATGTCTTTTAATACCCTTTACATTCATGTAATTTTAGGCCAAGAAGATTTTCTAGGATGTGCTTAAGTTGAAGCTTCTTAGAAAAAAAGGGGAATAGGTATAGACTAGTTCTAGTTACTCAAACCCATTTTTCTCCTTGGGATAAAATAGCATTTCATGACCACTCTGTTGGGTTGCCACAACCACTCGTTTCACCTGGTCTGAAGGGAGACTATGAATTGAAAACAGGTTGAAATTAATGACTGGCTAACTTAATGTGTTACCTTTATGTGATTACTGCACATTGCTGGATAGCTGAGTTAACACATTACCCGCAAATGAATTTTTATTGCTATGGGATTGTCGTTAGCATCTTATTGTAAATTGAGTTGAAGCTTGGAGCTTTTTGCAGGGTGCTTCTATTGTTTAAATCTAAACACTCATTGCTAGATGACACCTGGGAAGGTTTTGAACTACACTAGCCTAGTGTAATTCAAACCTTTGAACTACTAGAAGTCTGCAGCCACCATGCGGGAAGAATGTTCATCTAGAAAAAACACTGAGAACACAAAGACTGGGAGATATTAAGATTGCAATACCTATAAAGGCAATCAAAACAGCAACAACGGAACATATTTTAAAAATAGTTGCTAGTTTTAAACATCATTTATCAGAACACTGGCATGGCTGGGTAAGGAAAAAGTATTAATCAAACCTGCCTTGTGGGATTTCAAACAGCATATTTCTTCCCTCACATTTGCATGCTATTAAAGACATCTGTGCTGATTTGGATAGCTTCTGTTATCCCAGCCCTTACCCAGTCCGTTGGGTGTGCCATGGCAAGGGAAGGGAGAGAAAATTTTTTAGCTCACTTTAAGAAAAAAAATTCATGTCATCATGTTATTACTTTATTTCTTTGTCTGTGTCCTACTCTAATCACATTTCAATGTGTTGTTCAAATGTGGCAAAGGGTTAGAACTCTCTAAAATAACTAAATTCATGTACATTTTTGCCTTTTAAGGGCTCGGATGAAGGGAAAGGCTGAAACATAAGTTTCACATCTTAGCAAATGCCAAGCACACAGGGGAGAACAATACCAAACGCTCCAGTCATGGGTTACTTCAGACAGAACTCACAAACACCAAATTCAAGGGCAATCAAGCCTCATTAGCTCTGATTCTCCCAGAAATGCTTCTTTTTTACCTCCCTTTTTAATAGGTACTTATTTTTACAGCTATTAAGGTGTGCTGGATTTCACAAGACTGACTGAAGCCTGTTGAAGACAGTGTGAGTGTGTACATTGGCTCCAAAAGGGTTTGGGTCAAGCCCTGACACAGCAGGGGATGACAGATTGCAGGAGCCAGAGATGTGTCTTTGTGAAACATACAGTTTGTTTCTGCCACTGCTCTTTTATCGTTAACATTAGAGAAGGTTTATATATCACAATGGCAGTCAAGAGCAATGGCAATCAAAAGGTAATGATGTATTTCCAGAAGCTAGAATGTGGGGGCTTTCACACTGTCTACTTTTAGGGCTTCTAACTTAACAGTTTAGTCTTGCTGAGTTTTATATCCCCCTGTTGTTAAAAAGCATTCTTGCCCTCTCCAGAGAGAATACTAATACAAAACCCCCTATGAACTAAACTTTCAAATGGATTTCTTTCTCTTCATAGACCACAAGAAACTTAGATGGGGATTCAAGATGGTGGGAACTTTGCCTTGAGAATTTGGCACAGCTCCTGAAGACGATGAGAAAGAACAGCCTCCATAACTCATCCTTGTGTGGCCTCCCTTAGTAAGTTTTTAAGACTCAGGCAAGTTGGTTTTCGATACTCCACCTTTTTATGTGCCTGCCCCTGGGTATTTAGCATGGACACAAATATTAAAACCTGCCATAAATTCACTCCCCTCCTCCCAACAGTCAGCTCTAGGCTTTGGCTCACTGAGCTCCTGCCATAGAGTATTCCACAGGCACGCTATGTGCTTTTACTGCTTTCCTTCTAACCGTTGGCAATCCATATATTTACTGAAGACCAAACAGCTCTCTATTTTGACAAGCCACGTTAGCACATGTCTTCATACTATCCAGCAAAAAGACATGGTCATTGGTTATCAGAAATTAATCTTTAGGCTACACCCAAGTTCCCGATCACCAATATCCCACAGTGCTTACTCTTTCATCATTGCTGCCGTGATTCCTTGCACCTGTTATACAGAGTAAAACAGAAATGAAGGCTGCTAAGTTTTCTTTCCACCCCCCCAAACACAATGCACATCAACAGAAGTTCGTCACTACCTTTTCTGCTGATACCTATTGCTGGCAGTTCAGTTTGGAAGGGGCCATCCAGGCTTCCTTCTACTGACTGCGTGTGAGACTGACAATACTCAGCCCCTTTGAGATCAGGCCGCTCTTCCACTATCAACAAGTCTAGACCTGCCTCTTTCTAATTCAGACTTGCCAAGATCTCGTCTTGTAAATATGCAGGAAGAAACCCTGCCATCAGAAGTCTATAGCCAACACCTTCTGTAGTGACTAGTAGCTGCACAAGTGCAAAACTGGTCAAAGAAATTTGTAAATTGTTCCCTTACATAAGAGAAGTCACATAAAATATTATACTGCTTGCACACTGGATCTGCTACTCATTTATATCACTGTCAGTGAGGCTAGAACTGGGTCTGTAATCACTGATGGCGTAACTGAGCAGAAGTAATCAAGTGCCTGTTACTTATGCTAGTGATTCTAGCTGAGGCTAGTCCTGCAGGAAAATAAAACTCCACTTGAACAAGAGTGACACGTGACAATGTGCTATACTTCAGCTTCCCTGTGTGGACAAATTACAGAAGAGGCAGGAAAGGGTCTGAAGAGGTTACCTAGTCTAGTCCCAAGTGCCATCAGAACTATTTACATCTGTCTAAACTGTTCCTAATGACTTCTGTTGATAAAAATTCCAGCTTCCCTAAATAATATGTTCCCTGTGTCACTCTTACAAGCCCTTATCTACAAAATTCATGCCATCAGTCTTAACAGATCTATATAAAGGAACAAAGAGTTCTCACGTGACTAGGGTCACATGCCAAATGGAATAAGAATGCAGTCATCTGCCAGTTAATTTTATCCTGCCGGTAACCATCAAGGTGCTGAGTAATCTGTACTCTGACTGAAGCCAGAGACTGTTAGAAGGAGCCTTGTTCTTTGCAAAACTTGTCTCCCAGAGAAAGAAAATAAAATCATTTGGCATGTCTCAACTCAGGACTGTGTTTGTTTACACTGTCTAGAAACAGCCAGCAAGGAAGCAGAATCGTGACAGATTACTGTGGCATTTCTTGTAGCACCAGTCAAAATCATGGAATCACAGAAGAGCTGAGGTAAGAAGACACCTCTGGAGATCACCTTGTCCAACATGCCCTGTCTAGAGCAAGGTCAAGCAGAGCAGGTTGCTCAGGGCCATGTCCAGTTAGGTTTTGAATATCTCCAAGGACAGGGACTCCACAAGGTCTGTGGGCAACCTGTTCTACTCTTCAATCATGCTCACAGTAAAAATGTTTTTTCTTATTTTGGCAACATCCTAGAAAGAGGATAAGCAATTGATCTGAATTATTAAAGGGATTGGTTATAAAAATGCCTATAAAAAAAAGCTAAAATAAAGGAATATTTCTGCCAGTATATTAGTGGGATAAATCACAGCTAAAAACCAAGTCAGAGCTGCAGGGTGTCAGTAAACTGAGAGTTATGTACTATTGGAAGCAAACAGCCTCGAAATCTACGGCACAAATAATACTCTAATACACATGCTGACCCCAGAGAGGTTTCCTTCTGTTATGCTCAAAATCTTGTTTATGGGCAAAGAGAAACACACCTTACATATAAAGCCAAAATTTTATTCTTAATATAAATGAAATCTTAACAGTCTAATTCAAGAATCATTACTAGTCTAGACATAATTAACACAGGAAAAGAAAGAACACATAGTAATACAGTTAGAAATCTCAATAATGGCAATATTACTATGTAAATTGTAACAAACACACTTAGTTTTTATCCCTTTTTTCCTGAGGTTATGCTCACCCTTCTGTTGATCCTCTGGTCTTAAAATCAGTAGACTCAGGTTGCCAGAGAGTGTAGACAGAGAGTCATTAGCTTCTGGAGTCCGTTGCCAGGAGGAATATGATGTACACATAGATGGTTTCTTCTTCTTCCCTCTAGGAGCTACTTGGGGTCATTTTTGTCTGTTTTCTAACATGCTTTTACACCTTGGTTTTTCTTCATTAGTTTCCAGCTCCATGTTGCATCTGAATTTACAGTATTTGGTGCCTTATACATATGTTAGATACTATTTCTTTGTGCTTTTTGTTACCCCTAAAGTCTGCTTGGTCCAGCTGTAGGTCTGCATTTCTTTAACCAACCATTATTGAGTTGTTTATAGCCCCATCTCTCATCATTCCATGCCTGTTGTCTGCACCACATACATTGTCTCCACTTCTCAAGGCCTTTGCTCTTGTACCAGGCCTGTATTTCTCTACAAAACATCATTGTGCTAGAGTCATAAATATTTCATTTTACATGAAATATTTTATTTACATTTTGTTACTACTATCTACATAAAAATACAGTGGTACCATGAAAAGATAAAGAAGTGACACAATTTAGCCATTGACACCTGGTCAACAAGAGAAATTGATGTCTGAGCTAAATGAAGTAAAACAAAGCTGCAGGCACGTCAAACAAAGTTCAAGGCCAAAAAACCTCCCTCCCGAGGACTTGCAAACTCTAGAAACCCTGTGGCTGTAACTAGCAATGGTGTATTACAGAGCTACACAGGTACACTTTGGAGGGGGTGATTGTGCTTCTGAGGTGAAAGCACATCAGGTTCGGAGCTGTAGCAGGTCCTCTTTGAACTGCATGCTAGGGCAAGTTCCTTTTTATCGTCCTCAAGATGCTAGTAATGGAGGCATCTGACATTTCAGTTCCGATACCTCTAAATATCATACTTATACACAGGTTTGAAATACAATCCTAAAAAAAAAAAATCCATTCCCACTTGAGCTGTCTATACAGATTATGCTATAGTGACACTATGCACTTTGAGAAATAACACACTGCATCTGCCTGGTCTTAGGCCTAAATCTCTCTTAATCCAAATATTCTTGCAATAGAATAATGGGAGGTAAAAATCTCCATCTTCAGGTGTTTTTTCATTAAGATTGGATGGCTTTTCAATAGATACGGCAGGACGATAAAAATATCCTCTGTGACAGTAAAAAATGTAATTGTGTGGTTATGTCAGAGTGCATGATAGCAATGGTACCTATCTGCATTAGGACCTACAACTCTACAAAGCTCAGTGGCATTATGCCTTTTGGCTTAATTCCACCTTCAACACAGAGGAGAAAAGAACATTTTTCTTTTTTATGTGTATATATATATATACTGGTGAAAGAAAGGGAAAATACACTATTAAATACACACCAGTATCTTTCAGAATGCAGGTGGAATGAAAGGCTCAAGAAGAGATGACACAGCCAAGTCACTCACTGTCTTCAGACGTGCCTTAGTTTCCCTATTTCTCAAATCGGAGAAGTGATAGCAGCATGCTCTGCGATCAACTGAATAAAAGCAATATAAAATTTATTAATATGATCATGGATAGATTTTGTCCTTTGTGATTGGCTCCCCACTGGAAGAACCCTAAATTTCAGGACTGATACTGATCTTTAAAAGCTCCCACAAAAAAAGAAATTAAACAAATAATTATTTTTTTATTTACAGATTCCTATTCCCTGTGAATGTTGCTTACAGAATAGACAAGGTATATTTCTTCAGAACAAGAATAGGAAGTTTCAGAATATTGGTGTGTATACCGGGCTCCATAATAAGTTAGCATTCCAATTACGGAAATGGTTTTATAACAGTATAAGAGAAAAAGTTTCCCCATAATAACATGTCAAAATAATAAAATATGACCAAAATATATTGCGCAGGCACAGTTTTCCATCTGAAAATGCTGATTCCATGCAATAAAAACATTTAGCAATCATATAGTGATTTTCTTAATTTTCACACTTTGATATAATTAAAATGTTTTGAGTTGTATCATTCTGACATTGAAGATTTATTATAGAACATATTATGAAAGTTAGAACAATGTAGATGAACATAAATGAAATATTTTAGAATGTGATCTGCAAAAAAAAAATCTTTTAATCTGAGATGAAATAAAATTGCAAAAACCACACAAATTACTGTGGGACAAAATTTTGATCTTAAAGCCCATACTAACTGTTCTATTAGTTTGTCACATAATGTTTGTATCTAGGAGAGTTACAATAGGAAAAGTGAATCCAAATGTCCTCATAATAGTATTAGTATTGGTCACAAAATATATCACTTTCCCCAGATACCTAATTTACCTGGAAGAATAATCCTTCTCCTTTCATAGCTGATGAAATTGCTTCTCCAGTTTCTAAAGTGCAACATCCAAAGACATTTCATTTTTTCACAACCAATGTTAATTAAAAAATGACACATTGACAGTGAATTTCAGGCACTGACTAAAACCAACCATGATAAACACAAACTCTCTGAAGAAGAGATGATGTGAAACTTTTCATTTTAGATGAAAGGAAATTCTCCATCAGCTTTGTTCTTTATCTTGGTTGGGTTCATAGTGAATTTCTAGCCTGTCAGGTGAATCTATGGAATAGGAAAATTCCTCCTGATTTCTCATATCCATTTTTTTCTTGATTTGAGGTCAGTGGGCTCTGGATCAGAGATCTACAAAGCATCTTGGAATGAAAGAAATGCAGGTAGAGTATTTCCTAGGATAAGGCTGACATAGTTTGAGAAGCTGGAACTTTGATTTCAGTTTGATCCAAAGCGACCCATGGTCCACAGGACTCTTTGTTTTAGCAAGCTTTGTATCAGACTCTGAAATTATATAATAATGCACAACTATGGAAGCAGTGAATTATGCCAAAATATCTCCCTTGCTTGAGACAGGCAACTGTCTTGGCATAAGGCTCCCCTTGTCTTTGTTGATGGTTGTTTTGGTGGCCACAGAAGTACTGTAGAGAGCTAGATAATCTGTGGGACACAGCTTTGTCGGATGATATCTCTTCCTTGCCCAAAACTGAGCATTTGAAAACAAACAGAAATAATATTTATACAAAGTTTTAAGATTAAAAGCTTGGTCTTCTAACAAGAAAAACCCTTTCTGTTATATTGAGTGCTGAGAGAAAGAAGATGATTCTGGATCTTGTGCACATCGTGACCATGTTGTCAGCTTTTTATAAAGCATCTTGTACTGAAAATTAGCAATGGTACTATTTATATCCCATATAAATAGTAAGAATGGGATTTTCAAAGGTAACTCACTTGCCCAAATCCCGGTGAAATCCAAAGGGCCAATAGATTCATAGTGTATATTTTTAAATACTTCTTTGCATATTAGGGAGGCATCCAGTCCGTCTAACCCCACCCATTCTGAGACGTAATTATATTTCTTGTATTCAGTGCAGTCAATGGATCTCCTGTATCAGTAGGCCTCCTAACTTAGGTGCTTAAGATTCATTGATATAACAGCTTAGACCCCTTGCAGCTTTATGGGAAATTGGCTTAGAGCTGAATATCCATACTTTTAAATGAAAAATTTGTAAGCAAGCCTAAGCTATAAACAAGTAAAACTACATTTTGATTGATAGTTTTAAATAACAAATTATAAACTTTATTAAATTAGAAAGTATTATAGTTACTATTTCCATT
Source organism: Aquila spilogaster (assembly GCA_024606505.1). Lineage (NCBI taxonomy): Eukaryota > Metazoa > Chordata > Aves > Accipitriformes > Accipitridae > Aquila > Aquila spilogaster. The sequence continues at coordinate 24,563,119 of JANHGO010000041.1, forward strand.
ATAATATTTAAGTATGGTCTAATAGCACTATTTGTATTTCAATCAGGCCTTTTTTTCATAGGCAATGAAACAGGTGATATGCACCTACATACCTTTCACTATCCTCCTAAGTTCCTGCATGGTACAAGGAGACACCAATACACATTTGATCAGAGAACAGAGTTAAGGTCCAAGTCCATTATCAACAGCAGAATAATGGCTCAAAATTACATCTTTGATGACTGTAGTTTCATATCTATATTCCAATGCAAGATATATTGAGAATAAACCACGTGGACTAAAAGCATAATGCATAATAAAAACTACAGCTTAACTGCTATAAATAGTGGGATAACTGGCATAGCTAGAATATTAATATGGAAAATTACTGCTCCAGAGGAATAGACCAGGAAAGTCTGAAGAGTTTTGCTTTATAAAAGATATATATACTTGTTCCAGGTTCAGCAGAAAAAGAGAATAGACTCACTGAAAGTGTCAGAATAATGATGATGAGAAGATAACAATAGGAATGTATCCCACAGTTTCTCTTTCTAGCTACCTTAGACTACCAAGCCAGAAAGATCAAGAATAAAGGTTTAGTCTGAGCAAACAGAAAAATCATCAGAAGCTGGGAGTAATGGAGATGCCAGCTAATACAGAAGAACTGGAGACAGGATGCTAGTCTTCTACAGTTTATTGCAACAACAGGGAATGGACAACGTGAAAGTAGAGGGAGGGTAAGGTGGCACTGACCATTGAATAATGGCATTCTTGTCTAAGGAAAGGAAAGAAGGAGAATAAAGACAATAGACATCAAGAAAATAACAAACTCGGAGAATTCATAAGTGTGGGAAACAAGTCAAAGCTAAAAGACAGCTGTAGAATTAAAGACACAGAAATTTAAAAGTCAGGTGTCAGTGAAATCTGTTTGACTATAAGGTTGTTTAAACATGAGGACAGATCATGAGGGAGATTTTAGTCTCTCTGTCACTAGAGATTTTTAAGAGCAGCTCAGAGAATCATCTGTCAGGAAAGACCTAGATATGGCTGATCCTTCCTCTGGAGTAGCCATGCCAGCCTTCCTGAATTCTCTCCCTATGATTTCTTTGATTTTTATGATCTGTGCTAATGAGCTTCCCCAAATCCTTCTTTGCCCTCTTTTTGCTGTCTTCTCCTTAGGGAATATGTCACGTGAAATAAAAATGTATTCCTTTCCTGGAGTCTCTTTTGCTCTCAATTCAGCAGTTATGAAATCAATACCAGTTAGACAGCAATAAAACCTTTCTGCCTTCCTTTCTCAAATCAACTCTGTTTAAAGAAAAAAGAAGGCTATTACACCACATATAAAATATTGATCTGAAATGTACTAAACCTGCATAATGGGTGAGAAAAGCTGAGACTTCTGTTTTGAAAAGGTCTAGCAGAATTTATTTTCATTTTGTTATATAACACTCTTGTTTATTGTCATTTTATTTTATGCTTGGAATATGGATGAGCAACCCTCAACTGATTTCCCATAAAACAGAAGGCTGTCTGGGTGCCCCTATTGAATGCCCAGTTTTCATAGTAAAAAGAAATCTTTAAAATGTACAGTGTGCTGCCAGGCAACGTCTCTTTGTAAACACGTAGTTCTCAGTCCTCAATCCATTCCCCTCAGTTTCAACAACCCTCAATAGTATTGGAATTTAGGTCATCAGCATCATACCAGTCAGAGGGTGATTTTATTTGATCAGGAGGAAAAGCTGATAAGGAGGACTGTCAAATGCAGCCTGGCAAGCCTTGCACAATTTGTGGCAGGCAGTCTCACCTAGCATAAACCAAGGTATTCAGCGTGGCAACTCCTTCCCACAGAACTTTGTGTTTTCAAATGTATTATTGTACATAAATGTCTCCATCTAGCCAAAACAAGGTTGCAAACACATTATATTTACCACTAGCTCCAAAAATAAACTTAGTCAATGACTGTTCTGACCTCTAAATTTTATGTGCTTGGCTTTGGAGTGGAATTTAATATTAAACAATCATTTGAGAAAGCATTAGAATAATTATGGGAGAGATCCCCGTTCTCTCCTACCCTGAACAACTGCCCTACTCAATAAACTACACAGCCATGTTCATGCTCCTTCGCTTCACCAAGGCAATGAATCTTGAATTGTTCTCTGAAAAGCACTGAGAAGAGGGATTGAATTCCTCCTCCTGATTTCCCCTCAACTCCTGCGTGCACTTGGGTAGGCAAAGAATTTCCCTGAGTGATGGCAAGTGGGGAGCTGACGTCTGTCAAAAAGATAAGGGTCTTCTGCGTCCAAATGCTATTGTTTAAGAAGTAAAAACTCTTTTTCAACTGACTTTTAGAGGACAGCAGCACACATCATTCCTCTTTGAATGGAGACTAGCCTTACAGAAGTGTGCCAGACTTGTTCTTTTCCTGAGAAAATCCCTCAAGGGAAGCAGGCACAGGAGTGTCTGCTCTTGGGATCACAGTCAAGCTTAAGCATGACAGAGAGGCCAAGCTGCTGCGTAGCTGTGTGGGGTACATCAAAGTTAAAAAATTGAGACAGCTGCCGGGGTTACTCACCTTCAGAATTGGGTGGCAACATAGCAGGACGTTTTGGGATTGAATTCTACTTCAAACCCACTTCAGGATTGGACACTTGGATCCTTAAGCTGTAATCAGGACAGGACAGACAACAGCAGACTAGCTACTCTTGACTTTTCTGGCTTCCAATCAATTGAAATCTTTATCCTTAGGAGTCATTTTATGCTTTTGAGAGGTGAAAGAACTGTCGTAGATGTTACATGGTGGGGAAAAGTCAACACTGTTTTGGATCGTGGCATAGGTGGGTCAATTCACAGCCTCACTAACTCAGAGAGTTTTGCTATTGGTTTTAAAGGTGTGATTAAAACTTGGACTTACTTTTACAAGAATGACTGAGTTTCTTCCTCTCTAAGAATAGGAGTGCTACTTAAAAATCTCTATGCTAGACAGAGATCTCAGCATGGTAGATCATAGCAAAAGTTTAGTTCTTAATCCTACAAAAACATACAACATGCTCAGCTTTAAGGATGTGAAGCGTTACAGAAGGGCTGCTCAGTGTGGACTGAGTTTTCCATTCTTTTCCATGCTGCTAATTGCAATGACCTGCTCTCTTGAAGTCTTCATTATTCGGTTTGCTCATTTTAAAGTGTGAACAGAATTTGTGAACTTCATAGCTGTATTATCAAGGTAACTAAGTTTTGTTTGAGGCTAAACTTGTACTGAGATCTTTGCCTGGAAATTATCACGTAAGAAAGGGTTGTCAGACTTGTAAGTATTAAAGTACATGGCCAGATTTTTAGAGAAGATAGGCATTATCCCTGGAAACTTGAGGTCACCAGAAACTTTCTTCCTCTGAAAAACACATGAAAAACTTTTGGTCTTTGATTACCCTTCCTTGCATGTGGGTTTGCATTTCTATATGTGCACAGTAATCCATAGTGTTTATGCACGCTCATGATCTTGCAGATTTTTTTAGACTTACAGAGATGTGTGTCTGAATACTGGTGAGCAGCACTGAGTCTTGGTAGATAATCAGCTTAATTTTCTTCTTCATCTGTTTTCATTTTTCTCATTTTCCCTTGACTCATCCCTCATCTTATTACAACTTTGTGGCCATTTATTGAAAAGTTTTGGAACATTTCCTTAGTGGAATGCAGTTATTGCAAGTTGTAAAGTGATATTTTTACATCCACCTTGTGACACTGACTTTTACAAAACCATCCTAATGACCATTGCTTTTAAACAAAGCTGGGAAAAATATGCTACAATACCAGACTTTAGTTCTGGTTGAGGAAATTCTTTGGCAGAGACAGAATGATTCCATCATCTAGGGACTGAGTCCTCACCTGAGAGGAAAATCACCTCCTTGTTGTAACGATAATTTAATAGAAGTGACTGGCAGACAGCCCTCCACCCCCTCCACTCTCAGCGGTGTACGCTGTCTCTCGACTGAGAACTTGTGGAGCACATCTTGCTCTTACAAGATTAACACATCTTTAAATACTTCATGTAAAATGGCACAGCTTCCATGGGAAAGACTGAAAACTATTCAATCAAATCAATGATAAGCCAGGTGTCAAGGTTGTCCCCAAGGAAGTAGAAGTTTGGACATCTTCAGGCAAATTCAGAAATGGAATCTATATCTGCCACATCCTGCAGAAAAACCCTAAGCTACCAAGTATCAGATACAAAAGGGGTTGCAGCATCTGCTGCTGCTTTTATTCAGGACCAAACCCAGCAATTATGGTCTGGAAATTCCTCACTGATGCCTCCTGCAGTCAGCCTGGAGGAATGTTGCCCTTCTGAGCTGAATACAGCTTGTATAAATCACACCACAGCAGATTAAGACACCTAAAGTTTTTAAAAATATTCAGGCACTTAAAGGTGAAGATAGACATCCGTCTGTGGGATTTTTCACAAGTTCCTAGGTGTCTAAACATGATTTGGAGATTGCATAATTAGGAGTTTGGCACTTAATGCATTTGAAAATCTCACTGGGCTTTACACATTTTACCCCAAAAGTCTAACTTTGAATTGACCTTTCAGCAAGCAGGGTTGTTTCTTCCCCTCTTCACCCCTGTTTTATACTATCTTGGCTTCAGCAGTGTTGTAGGCTTCATTTCTGCTGGAGCACAGAAGAGAAGAGTCATGTCCGAGGAATGCCTCTTTGGACACACATTTAGATTCTGCTTCCAGTTGGGGATGAATTCCAATAGCTCTGGTGCCACTGAGATCAAACCTTACTCTGTGCACAATTGCTGCTTGATATTTATAATAAAGTCTTGATTCACCAGGTAGTAAATAGGCAAAATATATGTACACATCTACTGAGATGGAGTAACCCAAGAGGCTCAGCATCTCTGCAGTCCCTTTAATATTAAAACCACCAAAGGTATGCAGTTATGTGGTGATCCATTTGGGAGCTTACATGTGCTAAGATATATAGATCTAATATTTCACTTTGTAGAAATGGTTTATTTCCAGCAGTAAATATGATGTTTGTGAAATGAGAATAGGCTATTTCAAATTGTTATAAGGCCACTGAATAATTGAATTATTACTCATCAGGGGGCAGTGTAATTTGTTACCTGTGTGATTCCAACACTCTGAATCAAAGTAATTACATTCATGGTGTCATTTAGTGAAATAATGCCGTGAAGGTCTCTATGAAGAGAGAGGCAATTGCTGAAAGGATTTTGTTGAAATAATAGCACCAATTCAATTGGTCCTCTTGCTTCATTCATTGTTACTTTATTATATGGCTAAATAGCTCATTCAGCTCTGCTTTGCTAGAGTGACAAATATGAGCTTTGGAAACAGTATCTATGGAGGAAAAAATGCACAGCTCTAAGGGGAAAGTACCAAATAGTCATTTTTAGTATCACAAATGTGCAAACAGCAAATGGCAGATTAAATTTATAAAAAAGAACACAAAGGCAGATTTTAATATCCTTTGAAAGTTCAGTGGCGAGATTCCACTAGAGGTTTGTCTAGTGTGAAGAACCAATGGGAGATGTCTGGAGACTGTTTCAAACCACAGAGTCGTCACTTCCAAATCTCATGAACTAGGCTTCAGGAAACTAGGAAATTGGTACAAAAAAGCAAGGAGTCATTTTTAAGAATAAGTATTTTGGAGTTATTATTTTATGTGTGTCTGCAAACAATAAGCATACATGCATTCCAGTGGTTTCTGTTGTGCTACTTTATCCACATCTTACTCTTTAATGGATTTATTGCTATGACCTTTCTGTGAGGTAGGACAATCCTGTGCTCCCTGGTTTGAGAAAACAAAGAGAAAGAGCTGAAAGCACCTTATGGCAGCTAGATTTATGGCTTACATCCACTTTTTCTTAAGATTTACTTTTTTTTTTCTTTAAAATATTTTATACATTGGTGAGCATGACCACAACCTTCTTTGGCTTTCTTTAGGCATTTGGCTCCAGTGCAACTTAGAGAAGCCCATGCAGAAACCAAACAATTAGGTGTTATTGAGCGGTGACCTGAAGCACCTTTTTCAGATACCTAAATCACACTTAAAAAAAAGGTGTGGTTACTCCCCAACTACACCAAATTACTGATGATGGTCATGATGATAGCGGGGGGGGAGGTGGGTTTTTTTGAGATATTGCACAATATGTTCATGCACTCTATGAACATAGCTGGAGAACTAAAGGAAATGAACTTGCAAAGCTGTAACTGGGTCTGCCTAGGTAGATTCAACACCTACCTGGAGAAACCATTGAGTAGCCTAGTCCTCCACTTCTGTGGACCTGCCTGCAGGATGTGGGTCTAATTTCAAAAGTTACATGATGAGTTGTAGCAAAAAGAAAAGGCAGCAAAGGGAGAAAGGAACAGCATTGAGAGCAATCTGTTGTAGGAGTTAATTGGCTTACATATGGACAGATGGACATGAAAATCTGAGAAAGTACACTGTTGCTTTTATAAGAAGCATGGCCCAAATGAGGATATATAAAATACAGTTCTGAGGTTATTTCTAGCTGATTTCACTAGCACAATATTCATATTCACAACTGGCACTAATGATCTGGGGTGAGAGAAGAACAGTAAAATCTGTTTGTTCCCTGTGAAGTCAGCACAGAGCCAGTGCACGGAAAGGGCAGGGCAACACTTCATGAAGAGTTTCATCCACTGAGATGCACTTAATAGGAATTGAGATTTGGCATTTCCTTGGAGCTGACCCAAAAGTATGACCTGGTTTTAGGCTACATAGCTACCTGCTCGAGGGAGACAACATGCAGCTATTTACTTGTTGTAAAGACTTGTGGTAGCCTTGATAGCACTTGAGAACCGTTAGGATACGAAAATACTTCAGTCAGGTCCCTTCTTCATATGAAACCCTGATTCTCTCCACAAGCTCTGAACCTTTTATTCACCCTAATCTGGAGTATCTGTTGTGCTAACACCAGGGCTGGTACCAGAGACATGCCAGAACTGACCGGTTGAGTTAATGGGGGGGCCCTTCCCAGGGTTCGAGGGGGATTTGTGTCTAGTTAGCAGAAGACACGTGGCAGTTCCAACAAGCTGTTGAGCACCTCAGTCCTGCAAAGTTTTTAATTCCCAGCCAAAGACTGAAACTCTGATAACTGGAAAACTTTTGCCCTAAAAATAGATTTCTTCACATTGTTGGATTCATGTAGCATTTTATATAATTACAGCCCCTGTTGGAAAATTTATGTTCTACAGATCTGGCTCGTAAATCCTACACTTTACAGTACTACTGTGGCTCTGTTATAAGCACTTACTGCTGAGTCTAATATTTATTATTGGGGAAAAAGATGGAAAACAAATCCACACTTTTGAAACTGTTCCATAATACCACAGTGTTTTAGCAAATTCTGAACTGTTACTTTCATCTGGGGATTTATCATGGGGATTTATCATGGTGCCTACACACATAAATAGCAGGCCCATATGCATGTATTTCTTTGAATAAGAAACAAAGTTGTGATCCTTTTTAATAGGAACACAGTTTTCTGGTGTGTGTAATCATTTGGGGAAGCAGTCTTTCTGTTGTATAATTTAAAAACAAGAGTGACTTTTAGCTGAGGGAATGTTTTCAGTCCTTTTTGAAAATCTGTCTCATATTATCTTGAGGTGATCTTCAGGACACTGTCAGTGCAGTTCCACATTATGGTATGTCAGGGCATAAATTCATGCTGAGTTCTGCCCATAAAGCAAAACCAGCATAAAAGATGTTTGCCTCTCCCTGTGCCTGGTTGCCTGTTCCCTATACTTTTTGGTGGAGATACACGCTAATACAGATCAGTGAAGTGATCTGTTTTGGAAAGCAAACAACTTCCACCACTTTTGTACGAACAATCTCTAGTAGCACTCTGTTTTTCTAATCCGAGAAGATCATCAGGCCCTTTTTCCCCACTTACCATCACAGGGATTTCCATTTTTCTCCTAGTCTCACTGTGAGATCCCATGGACAACTGTATTCGTGGTACAGAGCAGTTCTGCAAGGTACACCCAATCTCCTTGTAGCAAGACTGGGACTAGCAGGCACACAGAATCATAGAATGGTTTGGGTTGGAAGGGACCTTTAAAAGTCACCTAGCCCAACCCTCCTAAAACGAGCAGGAACATCTTCAACTAGATCAGGTTGCTCAGAGTTCTGTCCAACCTGGCTTTGAACATCCTTGAAGCAGCCTCGTGGCTTGCAAAGTGAAGCCCTAAGGCAGGTTCAAGACCTGCTTCAAGAGCACTAGCAAAGAGCACTGTCCACACCAAGGCAGCTTGCCTGGTGCCACTTAGACTTTCCAAAGTCTCTCTCTCTCTTTTTTTTTTTTTTTTTTTTTTTTTTTAAGGAATGCAGGTGCTGGCAGTCTGGGCAAGCCTCCAACACAGGTAATTACATTCTATCATCTTATATTCTCCTTGCGATTGATCTTAATAGCCGTGATGCAACAAGAGTCCATAGACAGTTCTGCAAGTAGACAGCAGCACTACTATATTATTTAAGGCTTTAAACACTAGAATTCAAATGCTAGAGTGCATGTGTGCAAAAAACAAACAAAAAACATTTACATAGGGAAGAACCGAAAAGAAAAGAAATCGAATAGGGAGGAAATGTGACAGAGCTGGTAAAGCAAAAATTACAGCCTTTCAATGTTCTTATTCAGGAGGACAGAGGACCTCTGCAGATGATGTAGGATGGGCTCTGAGTCCCCAGACTGATTGCCGTCCCTGTGAGTATGCGGCAGATGGCGGAGTCCCTCGCAGGAAATACTGCTCACAGGAGTTAGCAGTGGTAACGGCTGTCAGATGCCGTGGTTTAACAACTGTCACATCCAAAGCACAAGGTCATCTTCACCTTTCCCCCCCGGCTAATGAAAGCATTTAGGTTCCTGGAGAAAGGCACATTCTGAAAACAGCTCCATTTACCTCCAGGACTGTGTGACCAAAAGCTGTGAAATCAGGAGCCCTCCTCCCGCCGTGGATTGCCTATGCTCCATGTGGCATCCTGGCACTCACACGCCAGTGCCACAGGAAAACAGTGCTTTCTGAACAAAACCTGGGTGAGAAAAGTTCTTGTTTGAGCATAAATCCCTGATTGCCTTCAAACAAACGGAAAGCTTGTAGTTAAATATATAGTAAATGTGGGTTATTTCCAAACATCACAGCTCTCTGTTTGATCTGAATGAAACACGTCTGCCAGAGACAGCTGCTTCTAGTCTGCTTGCTGCCAATGATATTTACAATCTCTCTCCCTTTCTGCATTTCTCTCTTTTTTTTTCTTTCTTTCTTTTCTTTTTTTCTCCTTTTTTCTTTCCCCCAAGTTTTTACCAGAGAGGTTGTAACACTCCTATATTAAAATCATACCAGTCCGCTGGAGCTAAATAACCATCCTTGGCTGCATAGTTCCACTGAGTCCAATGGGTCTATGCCAATTTTATGGTCTTTAAGGAATTGACTTGTTCACCTGGGCCTAGACTCAATACATGCATCTAACAGGCTGGGGAGCACAGGGTCTATGCTCAGGCGGTGAAACTTCTGAAGCTTGTGTCACTTCTGAGCTGGTTTCACTTGCAAAAATAACTCTGTTTTTCACATCTTACCAGCTTGACACCTTCTGAGCTTTGTTTTTCTGGTGGCTGTAAGACCCAGCTTCGTTGTTAGGAGACATCTGGAAAGAAAAGGGAGAGGAAGAAGACCCCCAGTTAACCAGCTAGATTAAGGACTTGATCTGCCCAGCCCACTATATTTTAGGAGACCAATGATTATATAAGTCAAGAAGATTCCAGACACAAAAATCAAAACGTTTTCTAAGCACACAAATTTGCAGCCTGTGCAGGCTGGTTATCTCTTTGAGCTGAAAACCAAGTTTGATCTATGAGAGAACATTAATTGTGTGTTTGGATCGGCCTGAAGGCACACTGGTACCATATGGTGTCGAATTTGCCCCCTTGAATCCATTGATACTGGGATCTTCACTAAGCTGGACTTTAGACTGTCTTCGCAACTGGCAACTGATCTACTGCAGCACGAGTTCCAGCTCATCAGCTCACCCACAGCCACTGACCATGATCACAAGAGCAAAATGAGTGCAATTGCATCGTGGCAGCTGACACACTTTGCTTGGTCTTTGGAGCGTATGCCTGGAAGGTAAACTGCAATAACTCGATTTCTTGACACCTATCTGCTGAGAAAAGCAGTGTAAGAAAGACTATGCTTTTCAAAAGACACTAAAGGAGTTATGTTTTCAGTTCTCACTTGGATTTGGATGCCCTGATTTTTAAGGGCCTTTGGAAAAATCTCAGGAAAAAAAGGACAGCAGGGAGGATCCTAACTGGTAACTTTAAATTCATTAAGTTTCCAATTTTGAGTAGACACATAGAGGTTTTAGTGTATGGGGTCTCTATTACCTTAAAAGAGCCAAATTCCTTTCTAATACGTCATTTAATACAGAATCGTTCCTACTTAAGCCTCATCTGGATGCTGTTCCTGAAGTCTGCAGATATATTTGGCTTGAAGTTATGACAGTAAAGTAGGCTAAAAATGTGAAGCTGTTAATCAGCAACATCATTCATCTGATTCAGTATTTATCAGCTCATTTATAATGGCTGTTTGTGGTGATATTTGTTTTTATTTTGATAGGATGTAATGCCTTGAATTTAATCAAGTTAGCTGTACTTGAAATCACTGATAATAAATGCCTTTCACTTCAACAGTGTAGAACAAGGTTGGGTTTTTCAAAAGGATTTATGAAACGTAAGACCAATGATGTCAGGTCATTGCTTTTGTGGAAGATGACCTGTACCTGTGACCATACTGGCTGCCTTTCTGTGAATCCTTTGGGAAGGTAGGGTTTCACGACATGGAAATTAATTGAGCCTCACTGTCTTGTATGCTATATATACTGCATTTCCCTGGACCCACATTCAAATTCCATGCTGGAATGAGATCTGAACTAATACCGGCACCTCCTCCCCAGTGTAATACTGTTGCGTGTGGGCTACCAGGGAAGAATAACTCATCCTGGTCAGCTCCACAGCATGGAGTCAGGAACCGCTGAACCACAGACTGTATCTGCTTCACAGCTCAGACGCTCATCAGGCTGTTTTAGAAACACGCTGACCCTGTTGGCTCACACTCCTGCTTCTGATGGTCCCTCTTTTAAGCTGCTGACCACCTCCAATGAGCTCTTTATGGTCCTAGGAAGACTGTAGAACAAATTCAGTGACTTTGATAGCCTTATATATGGCCCATCCCTCATTAAACTCAACACTGGATGTACCTGCCTCTCCTACATGGCTGTGCCGCAGGTAATGCACCTGCACTGCTGTTTCTCAGAGATTCTCTAAAAGGAAGGTATGCATTTTTTTTATAGATACCTTAATGTGAAATGTCACATTCCTGGCAGAAAAAGCATATAGTCTTTTGAAGTGTTTGCAAAAAATGTATGAGTGATAAACTAGAGGGGGTGGGGTTTTTTCTTCTTCAGGTTCCCCCCTATCTGTGACTAAGTGGTGGAGTATTTGCAAAATTTAGAGAGGGATCAGAAACATGGCACTGTATCAGAGGTTCATTTGTAGAAGGTAAAGTAGCATATGTTATGAGTCAGTTAATCTCTTTAGGGCTTTATCCAGCACAAATTAGGTTCTGTGGTCACCAAGTCACAGCAGGCTGTGGGCTGCTGTAGCCTTGGAGCTTTATTCTGATTCAGCTGCCAAGAAATGAACTGCTCTGTGGGCGCAAAAATTGGCTTATGCTCTGTGAACTCCAGCCAGGCATGCGCAGCTCCAGTGGCTGCTCCTCTCTCCGCGCACAGCTACACGATTTCATTCTCACCTACTCTCCAACAACCCTGATGCTAAGATGCAGCCCCTCGAAAATAAAGAAGGTGCTAATTCAGTCTCATTAGAAATCAGCAAAGGCTGTGAAATAGTTTAAAAAGATGTGGAAGCTGTTTTGGCTATTTAAAGCTAGCCAGGACAAATGCACACTTCAGGGATTAGCTCTGTGCTGCTGCTGGAAGCAGAAATTGTCTTCTTTTTGTGTTTGTTTTTTTGTGGTTTGTTTGGGGGATTTTTTTGACATATTTTCCCCCGGTCTATAACTACAGATGCTGCAATGCCAATAAAAATAAAATGCCTTAGGTTTCCTAAGAGGACAAAAGGAACTGGGAGGCATAGCTCTAATTACAACTAATGTCTCAAAGAGGCTTGAAAATCTCATTCTTAAATCACTTAACAGAGCCAAATCATAAGGAATTCACAAGTGCTTACTTATGGGTGTCAGCATGTTTGGTCCTATAGGCAACTTCCTCGTTCCCTACTGATTCTTTGACTTTGGTAAAGAACACATCATCTCTGCACTACATATTGCACATTATATATGAGGCTATAAATATTTGCCTATGTCACAGCAGTAGTGTTGAGATCAAATGACTCCTTACTCTTTGCGCAAATTACAACAAAAATCAATTTATTGTTACCATATTTATTTTTGCTATGTTATTTATTGATACCATTCATATGAATTAATGACTATTAAAAACATTGCCTAGTCATTTTCACTTCTAACCTTAGTGATTCTAAGTGAACTTCCATGGAGAAGGGTTTAATTCTCACTTGTTTAAGTATGAAACACAAAGGATGTGCACAGCTGTGACATTCTGCACATACAAGACATTACCTGTATATCAATGACAAGAAGCTGTTGTCACTCATGTTTGCCAGTAACCACATCTTGGCCAGGAAGCATTGCCAGAGGAGGCAAGGAACAGGACTAAATCCCACCCTCTTGCAAACACATCGAGAACTCCTCATTTCTGGGCATGTGGATCAAGAGCCAAAGAAACAGTCAGGCTGTTGACATGTTATTTCAGCTGAGCAGCCCCCCAGCCCTGCTTTGCCCGCCTACCGTCAAGTGCTTAAAGCTGTGATGCTGCACGTCTTGGACTCCCGCATCCCAGCTCGGGTTCAAGCACGTCTCTTGCTTAGGGCCCTTTGGGATTCAAAAAATTGGTGTCTTTTTGTGTAAAGTAACCTGAGAGATCTGATCTGGTGGGTGTGCTCAGATCACACTCACACATGCTGGGAGCTCTGACTTCAACATGAAGCATGGTAGCCACCATCACTTTAGTTCCAAAACAACCAGAAGAGAAAGTGCCATTTCAACCTACTTAGCTCTTGGCACTTTAAAGACCTGCCAAATTTAGGTGCAAAATTAACAGTATGATTAAGAGCTGAGAAAGGCTGAGATTGTACTTAGCAGAAAGAAAAAGGAACAAGGAGGTTACTTGTGCCTCACTTCCCTGCTTTACTGTCTGGCTCCAAGCAACTGTGTTCACTCAGGATGGTATCCCAGCTTCCATGAGTCCATTTCTCATAAATAGCACTGACTGCAAAGTTTACAGTGCAGGACAAATGTAAATACAAAAGGGGGACCTTTCTTAACCATCCTATTAACCAAAGTATGCAGCAGATATGCAGCAGCCTAAAAGCTTGTGTTCGGGCATACTGAACCTGAGTAGCATGACCCAAAAAAGGAATCTAGTAGCTTGCTTATGTATTTCCAACTTTAATTTGGCAAAGCACATGTTTTATTTGTGAATAATTTTTCAATTATTCTACTCTATACCCAATGAAGATTGCAAAAATATACTCGGACTTAAATGTATGCATGTGTTTAAGGGTTTTGTTGTATCAGAGCCTGCGGGACTGGCCCTAATACATCCATTTTGCTTGACTGATAGAAATATTTGGCCTGGTCCTGATATTCTTCATTTACAGAAACTGTAACCTGCACAGAAACGGTTGTCCCAAAAGTAATAAGGTACATTTAGCAAGTCAAACTAGTTTGGGACAATCTCAAACTAAGTTTTATTTACTGGCATCTTTGCTGGGGTTTTCTGCTATCAGGAAGGAGTGCTGGTTTAGTTAAGGCATAGAGACAGCTTTCCAAATGATTTGCCAAATATTTGGCACATTACAATTGTCACAAAGCCATGCTTCTATTACTGGTTTTATGACTGAGTCCCATAAAGCCAATAACTAAGTATCTGTTTCTCCAAAGATCTCTGAATGTCAGGAAATTTGCTTGTGGGAGCCTCTGACACAGAAAGTCTTTGGGAGGCAAGGTGAAGCAAATCCTTGAAGGACCGCACCTTCCAGATGGAGCTGATCTTCTCCTTTTTATGTACATTATATGCAGGACCTCTACTTTTGTTTTCAAGTAAGAGCAATCAAAAGGAAGCCTTTGCACTGATCTGGGGAACTGCAGACCCATCACTCATATTGGTTCAGCATTAGATGTTGCATAGTCCCTGCAATTAATACAGTCACAAGGGCAGTGACATAAACATAACACAAAATCATCTGCATGAAACATAAAAGAGCTTGGTAATTTATGAATATTGCTTTTAAAACTATATTAAGCACTGTCCAGGGAAAAAACATTTACTAAGCCCTATTCACTTTGCAGTTAAATCAAATTTAGGATAGGATAAGATGCCTCTTATCAATTAAATTTTACTTTAATCTTTACAGACTTGATAGAGAAAATAGATATTAAATCCCAAAATAGAACTCTAAGTATGCACAAAGAACAGGACAGGACAGCAAGACTCAAGAGTGCAAGCAGTAGGTTTGGACTAGGTCTCTTGAAAGATTTTTAGTGCAGAACAACACCGTAACTGGTGGCAGGGGTTACCTGAACATTGTGTCTGGTAGTTCACAGCAATGCCACATATTATGTGATTTCTTGATACAGCTGTTCCTTTCCTAACCAGGGTAATAAGGAAGGTGGAATGACCTTTGATTAAATGGGACTGGAATTTGAGAGAGTGGGAATACAAAGGATAAAAAACTTACCTTTTTTTGTTATTATTCCATTTCCTCACCTAACATTAAACCCCCAAATCCATACTTAGAAGGGATGACAAAAATATCCCCATCAAAATATATACTTCTTCAGTAGGAAACTAGGGGTTTGATTGAATGAACTATTTTGTGGAATGCAGCTGCTCTCCCTAATAAAAAAATCTTGATTTTTTTGTAGGAGTAAAAAAATCAAAACTCCCAAATCATCCATGTATTCAGGTTCTTAGTATTCAGTTATACTTATTATGAGATGCCTAAAGCTTCCCACGGATATTTAATCTCTGTTTTATATGGAAAGTAAAAACCATTTTCCTCTAACTCTGTTATTTAGATATCCAGGGTGAATTTACTGACTGCCTCGAGAAGAAGGAGCCCGAGCCCCTTCCAGTAGTACAGCCTGATGCCAACTATGGCATCATGGTGGCATGACAGGGGAGGAGAGGAGTGTCCAACAGGGTCTCACCTCCATGCACATCGCTGCTGCCCCAAGCCCTAAGCTCATCGCTGAAGCACGTTGATTTCCTGGCACTGATTTCCCAGCAGGGAAATTGCTTTGTCTCAACAATTTACCTGGTGCAGTTTTAGGTTCTCAGACTTGGATCAGTTCCTATACGTAAACAAAGTGGGGAAAGGAGTCAGTAGGCAGAAGAGGTGCCCATGAGGTAAATGACCCCGAGCAGACAGCTTGTAAGAGGGAGGTCCCGCAGGCTGCTGGGGTGGTCAGAGGTTTGGCTGTCCAGTTCTTGTCTTCAAGGAAGCCCCTTCTCTCTGCTTGCAGGGATCCCTCCCCTCCCACGTGCCACAGCGTAAGGAGCAAGGTGTCACGCGGACACTCAGGACAAAGTCTTTGTTAAAAGAAAAAAATAATCTGGGAGGATCTTGGCACAGGGCAACGCTTGTGTAGGAAATAAAATCTCCCAATGCAACAGCAGGTTTCTGACCAGTGGTGACAGCAGTCTCCATTGCAAGGGTACCTGGTGTCTGCAGCAGCAATTTCAGTTGGACTGAGAGAGACACCCCAAACCTCTGTTCTGATCAGCTCTTATAACCCAGCTGGCCACAGTCCTATGTGATCAGCCCAGCACATCCATAATCCATCTTGACTCCATAGTAAAGACTGTCCTCTGTGACAATATCTGCAGGAACAGTTTCTATTGAGTGTTCATAAATGTCTTAGCGATGTAAAATTTTATCGCTTCTAAAGCAGGAACATCTAGGGGAGTCTTTGGGACGCTCCACTCAGGATGTTAATCAACACCTTTAAGTACACAAAGTGGACTAGACGCAGCAGGATCTGAGCTGGGGAATGTCTAGAATCGTCCTGGAGAGCTCCTGTGACAGCCAAATACCTAATTGTAAAGTTTCAGTCAGTCACCAAGTTTGAAGCCGTTACCTCAAATTGTCCATTATCTCAAATCAGTCTGTTGTCTCGTCTCTGCAGGTGACAAGCCAGGAGGAGCTGCTGGACCACCCAAGGAATTAATGCCTTAAGTGCATTGGGTTTGCACAGCCCTGACGCTCAGCTAAACCACAATTATAACTAAAAAGCAAACTTCATTTTCATACATAGAACTCGCATCCCACAGCTCTTGCCACAACAGTGTTCTGGATGGTACTAAGCTGGATGACTGGAGAAAGTTTTTGTACCATAAGGCAGACTCCTGTTTCTCCATGTGTCTGCTTTACTACAACTTGGCTACTCAAAAGTGTTGTCATGCAGCCGTGAACATAGCATGCTGCTCTGGGCCTCCCTTTCCTTTTGAATAATAATCCAAAAGCCAGGAAAGAGTATTCTGATCAGTGAAAGAGTTTTTCACTGATCAGCATATAACTTTGTTCAAAGTGGGTCAGACCATCATGCAAATATGTGAGGATCAGCCCATCACTGTGGAAAGAAAAGCCTGGGGAACAGAAATAGAGTTAGGGATGACTTCATATTCCTTGAGGCTTTCACAGGGGCAGAGAAAAAGAAAAAGCAGCAGCATTTGTAGTTTTGGGTCCTGGTTTGCATAGTTTCTGAGCACCCTGATCTCCATTCAATATCACTGACGTTCTAGAAATTAGGCCAGAAATCACGCTGTTCCTCCTCTGATGGGAGTGACAGGTGCCTACTCGGATGACAGCTGAAATGCTCTCTCTGTGCTGGCAGGGCAGAGCCCTGGGCTTTTCATTCTGAATACGCTCTTTACTGAAGCAACAGATTTGGATTCGGTTACATCTTTTATGAACATTTTTTCAATAAATTAATCAGAAGCTTCAGGGGATTTAAGGATTTTAAAAACAGATCAGTTCTTTTGCAATTCCCTTCTGAGAGCTTCAAAACTGGATTTCTTCCCATTCAATTTTTCATATTTCCATTTTGCAAAATTGAAGATTCCTGAGCCAATGCAAAGACAGTCTGTACTCTCCTTGATCAGAATTTGCCTCGTAGCCACTGTCCGTGGGGTCCGATGACTACCCCATGCAACATCCATGATTCAAATAGCTGTGTCAAGGAGTCACAGCCACCATAATCATATATGTACGCACAATGATTGCTCCTGCTCATTAAAAAGCTCCAAACACCATCTTGTCTCAAATTGCCCCTCTAAGCTTGGACAAGGTGAATAATCAGCAAAGCTCATGCAATGCCTTCTGAGATACTCTCTGCACCTGGGGAGCTGCATACCTTTCTAAAGTCCTCTTTGGGCCAGTTTGGCTGCTCCCAATGGCTACAATAAATTGTACCCATTGCTTTGAAGATTCTTGCTATTCTTTGGGAAGCCAGTTCAGAGTTAGTAACTTTCCTATGTTCAGAAAGAAAGATCATTAAGATCACCAATAAGCTCACGCTAGGGAGAACATCAATAGACTGAATGAGGGATACAGGGGGTTCAGGCAGAGCCTGGAATTGCAGCTAGGAGTATCCCCTCAGCTATACTAATATAGGTGGAACAGGTATATGGACTTTGTTTTAAGCACTTTTCTTGTCAGCCAGTATGGTAGTACCCTTCTGTGCGGAGAGACCCAAAGGAGATGACAGAAGTCCTTACAACCCCACAAAACCAGCCTGCACACCATATACTGCATCATTTCAAAGGATTCTCCATAAAACAGGTGCACAAAAGGCAGGGGTTTTGTGGTCTTTTGGGTCTTTTGCTGTTCACACAGTAAAAAATCAAGGCAAAGGAGACACAAGGGCACAGTCATAGCTCATATAACTTTTTACAGCAAATACACAAACGCAGCATTCCTAACTATATATTTTCAATCTCTCTTGTCTGATTTCTGGCTATTTCTGTAATATATAGTGCCATGTGCACCATTAGAGGTCTCACAAGCACTTTGAAGTTCTACTGCTGAGATACTTGACGTGGACACAAAAGAGAGGTCAATATTTTTCAGTGTGGTCTTGATTCAGACAGGTGTCTAGGTAGAGTCCTCACAGTAAGACATAGGGTTTAAGAGCTTGAGAATCCTTGTTAATATTAACAAAAGTACAAAAGACCTTGTAGCGATGTAGAAAACAATTGTGGTGCTGGAAGAGTGTTTGGACTGAAAACAATACTGTAAAGGAGAATTGAAAACTGAGCCTACTGGTTCTGAGCAATGTCTAGTCTCCTGCTGCTCAGACTGCCTTGGAAACTTTGACGTTTGACTGTTTCAAGTTTGCTTTTTCTTTTGATTAAAAAAGAGCATTTTTTTTTCTTTTTCTAACTAGCACAAGACCTCAGTAGTCTTTAGCAGGAAATCTCTTAAGACTCAAAGTCAATAAAAGCTGAAAAGGGTAATCGTGGCAAAGGCTTTTCTTTTGGATTCCCTTGGCCAGAGATGAACTCTGCATTTGTCAAGAATATATACTATAAGTAAAAGTGTGCATATGCAGTGGGGAAAGAGAAAAGGACAGTCCAATGGATGTGGGTCTGACAGCAGATCTGTGGGTTTTCAGTCTGGCAGCCCGTGGAAAATTTCTAAGGGATCTGCAGAGTGTAACTAAGAAATAAAAGGCTTTTGTCAGGAGGCTAGAATATGGTATACAGAGGTCTACACTTCCACAGAAAAAAATCTTAGGGGTTCAAAACTGAAAGAAGTTGAAAGCCACAGGATTGGAGAGACACATGAAAGAGAGAGACAGAATGCATGATAATGTAAGTTATAAAATTGTTAATAGCCAGAAGTCTAAAAGAGAAACTAGTGTCCATACACACCTTCCTGAAAGATGGCTTCCAACCTGAGAACTCACAGGCTAAGAACAAAATGGGGCAACAACTCATAGATTCTTCCAAAACCTGTATTTTACTGGCACTGTATGTCAACACTTAATATAAAAATAAGCTACAATATAGACAGTCAAGGGGCCTATATCTGCAAATAAGGGATTACACTCAGAGATGAACAAAATCCGGAATTCATCTTGAAGGAAAAACAGGCATGCCAGCTTTTTTTTGTGCTGCATGCTGACAAAAAATTTGAATTAAGAACATTTTTATACAAAAATCAAATTTTTCTTTTGACATTGTCATCTGGAATAAAATATTTTGACTGAAGTTCAGTTGAACAGCTTCACTGTTGATTACTGATATGATCTCACATGCTTTGTTTGGAATTAGTTTAATACACCCATAGGACTTTTTCATTATAACACCTCACTGCACAGGCATTATATCTCAGGAGAGTGATGCCCATGTTCCTTTTCACAAGTTGGATTGTTTTATCATCTTTTATGATGCACCGGAGTCAGATGATTTCTACCTTGAAACATAGAGCGTACCTGGAAAGAAATCCATTTTGTCTTGTGAAAGAAGGAAACCATCCTTTGGAGACCTCTAGATCATTGGGGTGATAGCATCTCAAACTGCCATCTCATGGACCAATGCACAAAGTGGGAACACAGTATAACAATTTGCTAAACAGAGCAAGCTAAATCTTCTGAGGCAGCTCAACAAGATAAAACACTTTTACCTGGGCTGAACCAACCTTAACTAAAATAATCCTACTAGACCCTACCCAAGAAAAGAGAGTGGGTTTTCTAAAACAGAATATTTTTTTAAAAAGCATAATATTTTGACATTGTATAAACAGTATTTTTCATCTAAAAATAATTGTAATCACCTTTATATGCAAATTCTAACAGAAACAAAAAAAAAAATCAGTCTTGATTCACAGCTTTTTTCTTTTGCCAGCAATTTTTATGCATGCGATAACTTCGTGTGAGTGATAGTGAATTTATATTATGTCATTAAAAGGTATCAGCAGCTGCCATTTACCACAGCATTAGTTAAAGACTGTTCTTTCACCTACAGGGGAGGAAATTACATTCCTTTACAGAAGAAGGTACCTGGTGACAGCAGTAGCTGATGGTCAAGACAAGCAAGAATGAACCTCGGCACGACTGACGCGTGTAGGCTGAGAGTCCGGCAGCGCAGGCAGCAGGACGGTGTTTGCAAGGACACACTTCTCGGTGACAGAGGAGCTAGACAAAAGCCAGTGGTGAAAAAATGAAACGTTTTTGTGCAGGTGGCCCTGAGAGAGGGCCAAAGTTAATGGTACTTGAGGTACTGGATTTTTAAACCCTGTTCAAAAGCTGCCTCTGGTGGTTTCTGCCAGGTTCAGGGAAGCATAACTTTGCGGATATTCGTTGTAAATGAGCAGGACAGCACCAAAAAAACCTGTCTAATTCCTGTCATCAATTTCTCCTCTTAATGGAAACAACCTGGCCAGGCCCCAAATGCTAACTGCTCAGGTCAGGGAGACAACAGTATAAATGTTTGCAATAAAGGACTTCTGGGCTCAGAACACATTTGTTTAATCAAAAAGATTTGTGTAGTGATCAAAGAAATTACTCTAGCAAAAGCCATATAGTTTGTAGAGATTAAGCGAGTGATCCAGACCTAGCAGGAGAACCGTCTATAAAGCTCATTGCTGTAAACCCCACTGTTTTCAGCAGAAATTAGAGCTGCACTTAACAGTCAAGATCTACGACACTTAACAGGACAATCTTGCACAATCACTTTCTGACCAAGGCTGAAAATACATTCGCACAAAAAATTCAGGAAAGAGTTATGGACAATTAACCACATTTGTTAAGCCAAGATAACAGAAAACAAACTAAAACATGAAGAAAGGTACAGTTCTCTGAATAAATGGCTATTTGTTTTTACAAATTGTCAGTCTGCTGCTGATTTATGGACAGATAGGTATGGAACATACAGTAATCTGTGTCAGATGGGAAGAGTGAATTCTTTACAGTGTGAATACTAGTCAAATAATTATTTTGCTTCTTTCTACTTCTGCTTTCTGCTCATCTCTACAGGAGTGGTTAAATGTCATTTAAATATTAAAAAACATCAACCCAGATTGAGATCCATGCTATGGTTAATTACAATGTGTTCTTTTTATCAGTCATAGTTTTCACTTTGGGCATAATGTACTTGTATTCTTTAATGAGGCTGCTGGTGACCTGGATGGCCAGAACAGCCCTACAGAATTAGAGGAGATGCTGTACCATAAAGGAACAACATCTGGGTAAACAAGGCTCTGGCATGTCTGTTTGAAATCCAATTATTTTTCTGCTGTGTGGGAAAAACTACATAGCTCCATTTATTAAAAAAGAATGCCACAACACAGTTACATGAATGGGAAACTTCATACAAAGCTCTTTTTCTTCTATGCACACACACTTTCATGTTAGCTTATACAGGTTCTCTGAACAAACACAGCCCATTAAAAAAGCTCCCACTTCCAAGCAATACTCCGTCTGGATAATATTTGTAAAAGGGCCTGAGGGACTGGGAAACCAAATACTGAAGATATCAATGCCTGTTACTTCAGAAAGATTCCAACCAAATTTTCAAAACAGCAAAGTGTCAGAGTCACCCAAATGGCACTGACTATGAATGGGACTTGGGCTTCTTTGAAATCAGAATCATAGAATCATGGAATCATAGAATCATTTAGGCTGGAAAGGACCTTTAAGATCATCAAGTCCAACAATTAACCTAGCATTGCCAAGTCCACCACTAAACCATCTCCCTATGTGCCACATCTACACATCTTTTCAATACCTCCAGGGATGGTGACTCCCTGGGCAACCGCTTCCAACACTTGACAACCCTTTCGGTGAAGAAATTTTTCCTAATGTCCAATCTAAACCTCCCCTGGTGCAACTTGAGGCCATTTCCTCTCATCCTATCGCTTGTTACCTGGGAGAAGAGACTGACCCCCACCTGGCTACAACCTCCTTTCAGGTAGTTGTAGAGAGCGATAAGGTCTCCCCTCAG
>JANHGO010000041.1:24585342-24603595 GCA_024606505.1 Aquila spilogaster
AACAGGCTGCCCAGAGAGGTTGTGGAGTCTCCTTGTCTGGAGATATTCAAGACCCACCTGGACACCTACCTGTGCAAGCTGGTCTAGGGAACCTGCTTTGGCAGGGGCGTTGGACTAGATGATCTCTGGAGGTCCCTTCCAACCCCTACACTTCTGTGATTTTGTGATTCTGTGATATGTGGATTTAATCAGCTGTGGAGCACAGGGTCTTTGTTCAGATGGGGAATCTTCTGAGCCTGTTTCACCTGCAGAAATAACTCAGTTTTTCATGTCTTACCATCTTGATGCCTTCAGAGTGTTGTGTACCTGAGTGTGTGCTTCGTGCTTCAATGGTGGGAGGATTCTGGAAAGAAAAGGAAGAAGATCCCCAGTTAATCAGCTACAGTACATGCTCGATCTGCTCAGCCCACAGGGTATTTTAGGAGATCAATAAATACGTGTTATGAGGATTCTAGACACAAAAATTAAATGGTTTGGTAAGCATGAAAATGCACAGGCTGCACAGGCTGGCTGGCTCTTTGAGCTGAAAAGCAAGCTTGATCTATGAGACAGCACTAATTCTGGGTTTGGATCAGCCTTCGGGCACAGCATAGAATTCATACCCTTGAACACAATGATTTTGGGAACTTCGCTATGCTGGATTATAGACTGTCCTCACGTAATGGCTTGCAATTGAATTACTGCAGCATGAGTTCTTGCTCATCAGATCACCCACAGCATCTGACCATGATCACAACAGCAAAGTGAGTGCAATTGTATTGTGGTGGCTGACACACTTTGCTCAGCATATGCCTAGAAGGCAAACTGCAAGAACTCAGTTTCTTGCCATTATCTGCCAAGAACAGCAGTGTAAGACTATGCTTTGCAAAAGACACTGAAGGAGTTAGGTTTTCAGTTCTCATTGGGTTTTTTAAGGGCCTGAGGAAAATCTCAGGGAAAGTAAAGGACACAAAGAAGGATCCTAACTGGTGACCTCAAATCCACAAAGTTCTCCACAGACATATAGAGGTTTCAGTATATGAGATCTCTGTTATCTTAGCAGAACCAGGTTCCTTTCTAACATGTAATTTAATACAGAATAGTTCCTATTTAAGCCTCTTCTGGGCGCTACTCCTGAAGTCTGGATGTATATTTTGGCTTAAGTTACAACAGTAAAGTAGGCTAGATAAGTAAGGGTGTTAATCAGCAATAGCATTCATCTGATTCAGTATTTATTAGCTCATTTATTATAGCTATTTGTGCTGATATTTGCTTTTTATTTTGAGGGGTGGTAGGATATAATGCCTTGAATTTAATCGTTATTTGTATTTGACATCATTGATGACAAATGCCTTTAACTTCAACAGTGTAGAACAGGGTTGGGGTTTCAAAAGGTTTTACGAAGCTTAAGACCAATGATGTCAGGTCATTGCTTTTGTGGAAAAAGACCTGTACCTGTGACTATCCTGGCTGCCTTTTTCTGAGTCCTTTGGGAAGGCAGGGTTCTACAATATGGAAATTAATTGAACCTTACAGACTTGTATACTATATATATATACTGCATTCCCCTGGATTCACATTCAGATCTCATGTTGGAATGAGATCTGAGCAAATACTAGCACCTCCTTCCCCAAGTAATATTGTAGCATGTGGTCTACCAGGAAAACAAAGCTCCTTATCACATCATAGAACCACAGAATCATTAAGGCTGGAAAAGACCTCTAAGATCATCTCGTCCAACCATCACCCCATCCCCACCATGCCCACACACCACGTCCCTCAGTGCCACAGCTCCACAGTTCTTGAACACCTCCAGGGATGGTGACTCCATCACTTCCCTGGGCAGCCTGTGCCAGTGCCTCTCCACTCTTTCTGAGGCTTGCAGAGGCTTTCACTGTGGACTGAGGAAGTACTGAACCACAGAGGGTACTTCACAGCTCAAACACTCATCAGGCTGCGTTAGGAACATCCTAACCCTATTCACTCCCTCTACTGCTCCTGAAAATCCCAATCTTTTAAGCTGCCGTCTGCCTTCAGTGAGCTCTTTGTGGTCCCAAGGGAGGCTGAGGAGATTCAGTGACTTTTATAGTCTTTTATAGTCTATATGGTCTGTACCTCGTTAAACACAACATGAGATGCACTTGCCCCTCCCATGTGGCTGTGCCGCAGGTAACACACCTGCACTGTTGTTTCTCAGCGGTTTGCTAAAATGAATGTACACATTTTTCTAAAAGCTCTTTAATGTGGTCTGTCACATTCCTCGAAGAAAAAGCACATAGATTGTGTTTTGAAGTGCTTGCTAAGAATGCAGGAATGATAAAGCAGGAGGGGTGCATCTTTTTCTTCTTCGGGTTCTCCCCATATCTGTGACTAAGTGGTGGAGCATTCGCAAAATTCAGAGAGGGATCAAAAACATGGCACAGTATCCGAGGTTCATTTGTAGAAGGTAAAGTAGCATATGTTATGAGTCAGTTAATCTCTTTAGGGCTTTATCCAGCACAAATTAGGTTCTGTGGTCACTGAGTCACAGCAGGCTGTGGGCCGCTGCAGCCTTGGAGCTTTGCTCTGATGCAGCTGCCAAGAAATGAACTGCTCTGTGGGCGCAAAAATTGGCTTACGCTCCACAAACTCCAGCCAGGCATGCGCAGATCCAAGGGCTGCTCCTCCCTCCACGTACAGCTACGCTATTCCTTTCTCACCTGCTCTCAAACAGCCCCGACACTGAGACACAGCCCCTAGAAAATAAAGGAGGTGGTAATTCAGTTTCACTAGAACTCAGCAAAGGATGTGAAATAGTATTATAAGATGTGAAAGCCCTCACTGCTTTGGCTATTTAGAGCTAGCCAAGACAAATGCACTGTGCAGGGAGTAGACCCGTGTTGCTGCTGGAAGCAGGAATTGTTCATTTTTATTATTATTTTAAATGTAACATATTTGGCCCCAGTCTACAGCTGGAGATGCTACAACACCAACAGAAATAAACTCTTTGGTTGCCTAAGTAGACAAAAGGAACTGGGAGGCATCTCTCCAACTACAACCAACGTGTCGAACAGGCTTGGAAATCTCATCCTTTCACCCCTTAACAAAGGAACAGACCAAATCCTGGGGAAATCACAAGTGCTCACACATGGGTGTCAGGATTCCTGGTCCTGTGTGCAACTTCCTCCTTCCCTCTGAGTCCTTGACCTTGGTAAAGCACTTCTCATCTTTGTGCCTTATATACACATTATGAATGAGGCTATAAACATTTGCGCATGTCACATCAGTAACACTGAGAACATTCTTTGCACAAACTACAACAAAAACTGTTTATTTTGTTGCCATATTTATTGTCAGTGTGTTA
This sequence comes from Aquila spilogaster, assembly GCA_024606505.1. Taxonomy (NCBI): domain Eukaryota; kingdom Metazoa; phylum Chordata; class Aves; order Accipitriformes; family Accipitridae; genus Aquila; species Aquila spilogaster. The sequence continues at coordinate 24,588,665 of JANHGO010000041.1, forward strand.
TTTATTGATGCCATTCCTATGAAATAATGACCATTAAAGGCATTGCTTGGTCATTTTCACTTCTAATCTCTGGTTCGTCTTCATGGAGAAGTGGTTCATTTTGATATGCTGAAGTATAAAACATAAAGGATGTGCTCTGCTGTGACATCCTGAACATGCAAAACGTGTATCAATATATCTGTATATTGATAACCAGAAGTTGTTGTCACTGCAGTTTTCCAGTAACCACAGCTTGGCTAGAGGTACTGTCAGAGGACAGACACGGGATTAAAGCCCACCCTCTTGCAAATACACCAAGAACTCATTCCTGGGCACGTGGGACAAGAGCTGAAGAAACAATCAGGCTATTGATGTTATTTCAAGTAAGCAGCCCCCAGCCTTGCCTTGTTCACAGTCAGGTGCCTAAAGCTGTGATGCTGCAGGTCTGGGGCTCCTGCATCCCAGCTCAGGCCCAAGCACATCTTTCTTAGGGCCATCTGGGATCAAAAACTTGGTATCTTTTTAAGTAAAGCAGCATGAGAGATCAGATCTGGTGGGTGTGCTTAAATCACACTCACACAGGTTAGCAGCCCTCACTTTAGTATTAAGCATAATACTGAACTCAAGCAGCATAACCTGAAAAAGAAATCTAGTAGCTAACTTAAGTATTTACAGCTTTAATTTAGCAAGACACATTATTTATTTGAGAGTATTTAAAATATGCTCAGACTTAAATATATGCATGTATTTAAGGGTGATCTTTTTTATTTATTTTTTTATATTGGAATCTATGTGGCTGATCCTCATACAAGGGCTGCTTCAAAAGTAATGCCTCCTACTTTATTATACTGATCCACAACATTAGAGGCAGATATTGGTGTTCTGGCAGTAGATGTTGAACCTTCCCATCAATATCCCATTACATTTTGTGGCTGTGGAACAGATGGCAGCAGAGGGGCATTCTGGCACAATGGTGTCTGACGTGGAAATGTGTATGAAGCAAAGGTGTGTCAATGAATTACTCCATGCATAAAAAAATTGTACCCACTGACGTTTATTGATGTTTGTTGAATGTTTATAGAGACCAAACAGGGGATATGAGCACAGTGAGGTGGTGCGTTTCAGCAGTAGCAGCAGTTCAGTCCAAAAGCCAGGGAACAGTATTCTGATTTTTACCTATCAGCATGTAACTTCGTTCAAAGTGGGTCAGACCATCACGCAAATACGTGGGGATCGGGCCATCACTGCGGAAAGAAACACATGGGGGAACAGAAACGGACTTTGGAATGACTTCATATTCCTTCAGGCTTTCACAGAGGCAGACAGAGAAAAAGAAGCAGCATTTGCAGATATGGGTCCTGGTTTGCATTGCGTCCAAGCACCTGGATCTCTATTTGATAGGATTATGTTCTAGAAATTAGGCCAGAAATCACATTGCTCCTGCTCTGATGGGAGTGACAGGTGCCTACTCGAGTGACAGCTGAAAGGCTCTCTGTGCTGGCAGGACACAGCCCTGGGCTTTTCATCCTGAATACATTCTTTACCAAAGCAACAGATTTGGGTTCGGTTACATCTTTTATGAATACTTTTTCAATAAATTAATCAGAAGCTTCAGGGGAATTAAGGCTTTTAAAAACAGATCAGTTCTTTTGCAATTCCCTTCTGAGAGCTTCAAAACTGGATTTCTTCCCATTCAATTTTTCATATTTCCATTTTGCAAAATTGAAGAGTCCTGAGCCAATGCAAAGACAGAGTCTGTACTCCTTCAGGAGAGAATTTGCCAAAGGCCTCACAGCCATGTTCTGAGGGGTCTGATGCTTACTCCATGAAATATCCTTGATTCAAAGAGCTGTGACAAGTAGTCACAGCCACCATAGGTCATAGATATCTGAACCATGGTTCCTCCTCCTTGTTGAAAGACTCCAGACACCACCACATCTCAAATTGTCCCTCTAAGTTTGGACAAGGGGAAGAAGCAGCAGAGCTTTCTGACATTCTCTTCGCACTGGAGAGCAAAGTACTTTTCCAGTGTCCTCTTTGGACCAACTTGGCTGCTCCCAATGGATACAATGAATGCCACCCACTGCTTTGAAACTTCTTCCCATGGTTCAGGAAGCCAGCTCAGAGTTAATACCTGTCTTATATTGAGAAAGAAACGGCACTGAGATCACCAATATCTATGCTACAGAGAACATCAATAGACTGAATGAGGGATAGAAGGTTCTAGAAGAGCCTGGAATTGCATCTCAGGGTGTCTTAGTTCCAGCTGAGATGGAATTGTTTTCTTCAGAGTGTCTGGTATGACGCAATGTTTTGGTTCTAGGAGAAAAACAACGTTGATAACACACTGATGTTTATAGCTGCTGATAAGAATTGCTGTACAAAGCCAAGGCCATTCTCAGCATATGGCCCAAGAAGCTGGGAGGGAGCAGAATTAGGACAGCTGTCTTAAACTGGCCAAAGGGTTATTCTATGCCATATGACATGATGTAGAAGGAGTTCTCAAGGAGGTGAGAATTCATGTCTCTCTCTTCCACTGCTCAGAGGCCTAGTGGGGCACTGGCTGGGGGGTGGTGAGCAATTGCTTGTGCATCACTTGTATACCTTTTTGTATATGTATATTTGTCATAATTATTATCCTTCTCCTCTTCTCTGTCTTAGTAAATAGTTTTATTTCAACCCACGAGTTCTACTTCATGTTTTTTCAGTTCTCTCCCCCATCCCACTGGGGGCTGCATGGTGCTCAGCCACCTGCCGGGTTAAACCAAAGCATAGGATATACCCACTGCTATAATAAAACAGACAAATTCAGCATATGGAGATAGTTCCAAGCATTTTCGTTGTTGGCCAATATGGTAGTACACTTCTGTGAGGAAAGACCCAAAGGGGATAACAGAAGTCCTTTGAACCGCACAAAATCAACCTGTGCATCATCTACGGTGTAGTTTAAAGGTTTCTCCATAAAACAAGTGCACAAAAGACAGCTTATTTGGGATCTTTTAGCTCTTTCACTGTTCACACAGTAAAAATCAAGGCAAAGGAGACACAAGGGCACAGTCATAGCTCGTATAACTTTTTACAACTAATACACAAATGTATCATTCCCAACTATACATTTTCAGTTACTCTTGTCTGATTTCTGGTTGGTTGTGCAATATATGGTGCCCTGTGTACCATCAGATGTCTCACAAGCACCTCAAAGTCCTACTGCCAAGATACTCGACAGGGACACCAAACTTAGTTAATATTGCTTCAGTGTGGTCTTGATTCAGACAAGTGTTCAGTCAGAGTCTTCATGGTAAGAAATAGGGTATAAGAGCTCAAAAATCTCTTTTAATATTAATATAAATCCCTTATAATATTAATATAAAAGGTGTTTGGAGCAATGCAAAAAACAGTTGTGGCTGGAAGAGTGGTTAGACTGAAGACAGTTGTGTAAAGGAAAATAAAAAACTGAGCCTACTAGTTCTGAGCAATGTCTTGCCTTCTAGTTCTCCACTTCCCTTAGAAACTTTAATGTCTCACAGTTTCAGGTTTGCTTTATCTTTTGATTAATGATTTTTTTTCCCTCCGTAACAAGTACAAGACCTCAGTAGTATTTAGCGGGAAATCTTGCAAGACCCAAAGCTGATAAAAGCTGGAAAGGGTAATCATGGTAAAGGCTTTTCTTTTGGAGTTCCTTGGCCAGAGATGAACTTTGCATTTGCAAAAAAATATATATCCTATAAATAGGAGTGTTCATGTGCAGTAGGGAGAGAGAAAAGAACAGTCCAACAGCAGATCTTTGCAATTTTGGCCTGACAGGCCATGCAAAATTTTTAAGGCATCTGCAAAGGGCAACCATGAAATGTAGGGCTTCTTTCAGTAGGCTAAAAAGTGGTATTCAGAGGTCTACACTTCCACTTTCCACAGGAAACCTCTTAGGAGTTGAGAACTGAAAGAAGTTGAAAGCCACATGAGTGGCAGGACACATGAAAGAGAAAGAGAGATGGAATGTATGATAAGGTAAGTTATAAAATTGTTAATGACCAGAAGCCTTAAAGAGGTACTAGTGTACATATACCCTTCATGAAAGATGGCTTACAATTTGAGAACTCAGAGAGTAAAAAAAGAGTAGCAATTCGTACATTTGTCTGAGACTCTTATTATACTGGCATTTTATGTCAACACGCAATACAAAAATGAGCTGCACTACAGTCAGGGGACCTATATCTTCAAATAATGGATTACCCTTGGAGGGGAGCAAAATTTGTAATTCATCTTGAAGGAAAAACAAACATGACAGTTTTTATTTTTGTGTGTGTGTTCTGAATGCTGACAAAAAAATTAAAGTAAGAAAAATTTGACACAGATTTCCAGCAATATGAAAATCTTCTTTTGGCATTCTCATTTGGAATAAAATGTTTTGACTGAAGTTCCATTGAACAGCCTCTCTTTGATTACTGATACAATCTCACATGCTTTGTTTGGAATTGGTTTCATACACCCGCAGGTTGTTACCCATTATAATGCCTCACCACACAGGCATTGTATCTCAGGAGAGCGATGCCCACATTCTCTTTCACAAATTAGATTGCTTTATCATCTTTTATGATGCACCAGAGTCAGATGATTTTTACCTTGAAACATACAGTGTACTCACAAGGAAATCCATTTTGTCTTATGAAGGAAAGAAGCTGCCCTTTGGAGACCTCTAGATCATCAGAGATGATAACATCTCAAACTGCCATCTCATGCCCCAGTGCATAGAGTGGGAACATAGGATAACAATTTTCTAAAGAGCAAACTCAAGATGCAGATCAACAGAAAAGAACACCTGTACCAGGGTTGACCCAACCCGAAATAAAATAATCCTACCAGTTCTTAGCAAAGGAAAGTTCATTTCTAAATCAAAACTAAAACAAAAACAAAACCACAACTTTTTGACATTGAAGAAATGACATTTTAAATCTAAAAATAATTCCAATCAGTTTTACCTGCAAATTCTAACAAAACCAAAAACATCAGTCTTCAGTCACAGCTTTTGTTTTCATTTGGCACCACTTTTTATGCATGCAATAACTTTGTGTGAGCAATAGTGGATTTATATTATGTCCTTAAAAGGTATTGGCAGCTGTCGTTTATCACGGGATTCATTAAATACCATTCTTTCACCTGCAGGGAAGGAAATTATGTTCCTTTATGAAAGAAGGCGCCTGGTGGCAGCAGCAGTTGGTGGCCAAGTGAGAAGGGACCTCACATTGGTCGCTTTGTCTGTGCTGAATTTGGCTGTCCTGGTGACAGAGGTCAAGGTGGAGGCCAAAGCCAACAGTGAATAGAAGAAATGCTCTCGTGTGGGTTGTGTGGGCAGCTCCAAGAGGGGCCAAATTAAAGATACTTGAGGTATTGGATTTTAAACTGTTCAAAAGCTGCCTTTAGTGGCTTCTGACAAATGTAGGGAAGCGTAACTTTGCGGATATTCATTGTTAATAAGCAGGACAGCACCAAAGATGCTAGTCTGATTTTTGTCATCAGTTTCTCCTCTTAATGGAAACAATCTGGCCAGGCCTCAAATCCTAACTGCTCAGGTCAGAGGGACAGCAGTATAAATGTTTGCAATAAAAGAATTCTGGGCTCAGAACACATTTGTTTAATCAAAAAGATTTGTGCAGTGATCAAAGAAATTACTCCAGCAAAAGCCATATAGTTTGTAGAGATTAGGCAAGTTGTCCAGTTCTAGCAGCAGAACCATCCTTAAAGCTCATTGCTGTAAATCCTGCTGCTTTCAGCAGGAATTAGGGGTGCACTTAGCAGTCAAGACCTACAGTACTTAACAGGCTAATCCTGCACAAATGCTTTCTGGCCAAGGCAGCTATAGGTCAAAAGCATAAATGCAAAAAGAAGTTGGGAAAGAGTTATGGACAATAATCACATTTGTAAAATTGAGATAGCAGACAACAAGCTAAAACATGAAAAGAAATGCAGCTCTCTGAAGAAATGGCTTCTTTTTTTCTTCCAGTTGTCAGTCTGCTGCTGATTAATGGACAGATAGGTATGGAACATAAAATGATCCCTGGCAGATGGGAAGAATTAATTCTTTTTTTTGTGTGAATATTAATCACATCATTATTTTGCTTCTTCCTACTTCTGCTCTCTGCTCATCTTTACTGGAGTGGTTTAAATGTAATTTAAATATTAAAAAATAATCTACTCAGATTGCGATCCGTGCCACAGTTAATCACCATGTGTTCTCTTTATCAGTCATACTATTCGCTCTGGACATACCTCACCTGTATACATTAATGAGGCTGCTGGTGACCTGGATGGCCAGAACAGCCCCACAGAATTAGAGGAGCTACAGTAACATAAGGGAAATACATCTGGGTAAACAAGGCTCTGGCACGTCTGTTGGAAATCCAATTATTTTTCTGCTGCGTGGGAAAAACTATGTAGCTCCATTTATTATGAAAGAATGTCAGAACGCAGATACATGAACGGAAAACTTCATACGAAGCGCTTTTTCTTTTGTGCACACACTTTCATGTTACCAGCTTATACAGGTTCTCTGAACAAACACAGCCCATTAAAAAACTCCCCCTTCCAAGCAATACTGCGTTCAGATAATACTTGTAAAAGGACCTGAGGGACTGGGAAACCAAACACTGAAGATGCCAGTGCCTGTCACTTTGAAAAGATTCTGGTGAAAGTTTCCAAACAGCAAAGTGTCATAGCCACCCAAACACTGCTGACTACGGATGGGACTTCAGCTCCTTTGAAACACTGAGATTTGAGCAAACTCACCCAACAGAGAGGCTTTTCACCGCATCTGAGAGAATGAACGAGAAGGGGAAGAGGGAATCAGGTCCCAGATTTAAATTTCTGGCACTGTAAATTATGTTTTGCACCAATAGGACTTAATACTGGTCAATAACGGGATTGATAATTAAAGGTGTTCAGATGGGAGCGCTGCGAGAACCGAGTAGCCTTCTTATTTCCCATTCCTTTGATCAGTCCTTTTTCTTGCCATTCGTTTAGAGAACCGAATAGCCTTCTTATTTCCCATTCCTCTGTTCAGTCCTTGTTCTTGCCATTCATTTTGCAGTTTTCCAAAGAAAGGCCATACGGTGAGAGCTGAAAGAATTATCAAATGAAATGATTAATGTTGTAAATGGACATTCTGCATCCTCATATGATGCACAGGGAGAGCTTTATCATGAGGAAATATAATAAAACCCTATGGCTGATGGTATCCAGGCAGTCCAATCTGAACTGCACCCAACACAGAAATATTAATTACTTCAACTGATGTTCCTCATTTTGAATGCTTTTCAAAACTGTGCCCTCTCAGAACTGGAAAGACTTGCTGTGATTTTGTAATTTACGTGGCAAAGAGACTTTGTTCATCTGTGGTGTCAAAGGTAATTGCTGGGCTAATGAGATTTCGGATCAGACATTTATCTGACTAAATAAACAGACTAGGTTCAGCTTGTGAAAATGGTAAAGAGATTAATTTGGGATGTGCAAATGAAGGGATGGCATCCAGGGAAAGTATTCTGTTCTGCAACTTGCAGGAAGACTCCACCATTAAACAAGCCAGAAGCTTTTCTATCACGTGGTGTCACTTCTATAGATAAGCCAGGTTGGATCCCTTACCTATCCCAGATAGCTTTCAGCCATTTGAACTAATGGAGTAATTGATGGCAATAGCTGGTAGTCATCTCTGACGTGAATCAGCATGAACCAGGGAGAAGGCACTGTGCAGGGAGCAGGAAACTGGCTGGCAAACCCTGTCTATGCTCTGCCCTGCAGGAGGGCGAGCAGCAAGCAAAGGAAGGACAGAGGTCACTGTCTTCGTGTCTGGCACTCTGCACAGCCCATCCTCGAGCAGCCATGGCTGTGCTTACAGGCAGTCTCATTACAGGAAGCATCAGATATTCTTAATGGAATAAAAGTAAGAGACAACAGAAAGCTATGCATCCCATCTGCATTGCTGAAATATTTCCGCCCTCGCTGGAATGCTGTAGAGCCCTGTTGTTTAGGTGTGCGTAAATAAGACCCTACTGGAAAATTTCCTGGACACAAACTGCCATCTTACGTTTACTCATTGGAGCTTAGGGAGAGAGCTACAAATGCAAGAGGCAGCCTCTTTGAGAAACACAGCCAAAGCAGATTGGGGAAATTCACCAGAGGTGCTCTGAATGCACCAAAGGGGAACAGAAGTGAATTTAAAGGCTGAAGAGGAAGGATGTAGTATACTGAGCCGTGAAACACTGGGGAGAATGAGGAGACAGCCGGTGCATCCAAGCCTTCAATAAACTGCATTTTACTGCTGACACAAGAGATATCAGGAAAGGAAATTGGGAAAAGCTCTGAGGGATAGTGTGAAAGAAGAGGGGCTTGCCCTGGGCATCACAGGAGGTTTCTGCCTTTCTTGGAAGCTCCTCTGCAATGCTTTCTGCCTACTCCCCAAAGGTTGGTTTCAGTAATTGTTTCTCAGGGGCTGCAATGGATGCTATATCTCCCTCTGTTTCATAAGGGATCGGTAACTTACTTCTTTACAGACCTTTCTTCCTTAAAGGGACTTTTCCCCAAACCCAACAGTACTATAAACCGCGAAGAATCAGAGCCAAGATAACATGTCAAAGACATCAGTTCTGCCCAGGGAGATGCTATAGAAATAGGAGCTCTGACATTTTAGGGTTCATGATCTCAACTTAGACTAATGAGAATCATAGAATCATTAAGATTGGAAAAGACCTCTGAGATCATCTAGCCCAACCATTCTCCCACCACCAATATTGCCCACTAAACCATGTCCCTAAGTACTATATTGACCCTTTCCTTAAGCAGCTCCAGGTATGGTGACTCCACCTCCTCCCTGGGCAGCCTGTGCCAGTGCCTCACCCCTCCTTCTGAGAAGAAATTCTTCCTAATACCCAACTTGAACCTCTCCTGGTACAACTTGGGGCCATTCCCTCTCATCCTATCACTGTTACCTGAGGAAGAGGCTGAACCCTACCTCATCACAATCTCCTTTCAGGGAGCTGTAGGGAGTGATAAAGACTCCCCTGAGCCTCCTCTTCTCCAGACTGAGCAATCCCAGTTTCCTCAGCTGCTCCTCTTAAGACCTGTGCTCCAGACCCTTCACCAGCTCTGCTGCCCTTCTCTGGACACACTCCAGAGCCTTGATGTCTCTCTTGCAGTGAGTAACACGACTGCCTGTCTGCCCATATACAGATCTCTGGATAAACAGACATTTTAATACAAGCAATGACTCAGAATAACTCCAGTTTCCCTTGTGGGACCAATCATGTATCCATTGTCCCTGACAGCAAAAGAAATAGCATCCATTTGATAGGAATTTGTTCCAGTGCTACACAAGAATTGGTCCTATTCCCCCTCTAAGAGAAAAGCTGTGCTTGTGTGGTACTTTTTCTTTAGTGAACTAAGCAGTAGTCTCTGTGAGTTTGCATATGAACGTTTTCAGTTTCTCTCACTATGTTGGAAGACATTTGCATACATATAACAAGCGATGCAACATTACGAGTTTAAGACAGAAATCGCATGCTGTGTTTTTCAGTTCACCAAAAGCCATATCCTTTGGCAGGGATAAATCTCCTGATGCTTTTTCTCAAGAGCTCAGAATGCTGAACAATAGAAAATTAACAAGGTAACTTTCCCCAGATGACAGGTGAAGTTACATTCCTTAAGCTATTTTTTCCTTTCCAAACTCATACATTCAATGTGCGAGCACGCTATGAAATAAACAGCAGTGCAGCTGAGCATTCATACAGTAAACTTAATGTTGCATGAACTGCTGTTTTCTGCATTTGTTTTGTAAACTGCCTGTGTTTAGTCCTTTTGCCCTTGTTTGGTGGGATTGACAAGCTGTGCACAGAAAGTATCCAGAACCAAAACAGCGCAGAAGCCAAAGGTCTGCAGTGAGACACAGCAGAGTGTGTGCATGGCTGCAATGCACACTGCGTTGTGATTGATGCCCAAGAGTTTCTCACCCTGAGTGAAGCCCAGTACATTCCGTTCCATTGCCAGCAGTCTCCCCAAGCGTGCTCATCTCCATCACAACTGGGGCTGAGCAAATACCCACCTGGAAGAGCCCCACTTTGAAGTGATAGGAAGTTGGGGGGGAAACTGAGGCGCAGCAGGAGAATTACTGGTATAGGGTATGCAGCAGATCAGCAGCCTAACATTAAAGCTCGTAGAATCAGAGCCAAAAAAATCATTTGAGTTGGAAGGGAACCTTAAATGTCACCTAGTCCAGCTCCCCTACAATGAACAGGCACATTGCTGGCTCATGTCCTACTGGCCATCCATCAGTACCCCCAAGTCCGTTTTTGCACAGCTGCACTCTGTCCTTACACTCCTCAGCTTGTACTGATCATGGGGGTTGCTGTCACCCAGGTGCAAGACCTAGCCCTTGGACTTGTTGAACCTCATGAGGTTCTCCACGGCCCAATGCTCAGCCTGTCCAGGCCCCTCTGGATGAGGCCACTTTTCTCTGCTGTGCTTATACTACAAGATCCTACTCCAAAGTTCACTGAAATTGATTAAAAAAAAACAAAAAACACAAAGAAAAAACAACTATTGACTTAGTGGTCTTTGAACTTTGCTCTGTAGCTCCAGGAATAAGCACACCGTTTATTCACAAATATCTATGAAAGGCTGCAAAAATACCCTACTAGTTTTATACTCATTAACTTGTTGTAACATGCTTGATTAATTAGTGCATGTCTGGAGAATGCTGGCATTAATGAAGCTGACAACCTTTCACTCAGATCTTGCTATGGATCTACTGGGGAATTGCCCGGGGGAGGCATGGGGACTTGTACCTTGTCAATATTTATTAAACATATCACCAAATTTATATTTGAAAGCAGAAAAATCATGCTAGTGTGTTTTCCCTCTTTGTATTCCTCCCCCCTGCTTTCTTCATGGAAGATATAGTGCCACTGGTCATTGCAGAGGAGACATAATCCCCTGTATCAGCAATGAAACCGGAGCCCTGAAAACAGCCTCACAGAGTTCTCCATTCTTTTAGGCAAGAGAAAGATCATGCCCACAGTTCTGCTGCAGCAGGTAATCAATCCCTGCAGGTCAGAGATGAGAGGAAATGGTATCAAGACTTAACCAGCAGCCCTGCAGCACCTCATCTGGGATTGGCTTTGGATTATGGTGATTCGGCTGTGAAGCTTAAAGCCGAGCTTTGTGCATTCTGTCCACACTCTATAATCCTTGGCTGTGGTTTATTTTTTTTTTTTTTATTTTTAAAGGAAAACCTTCGTAAAATGCAAAGAAATACAATCATATTCCTCCTGGAAGTAAATGGCACGTATCATGACAGAAGAAACACCTTACCTCTGACATGCAGGCAATGCTTGAAGCTTCTGAATAAGATGGCAGTGTACGTTTGGAACACAAATCCCAGGAAAGGCGAAGGGCAGAGCAAAGTGCTTGAAGCTGCTTTCCATACTTGAAGGCCAGAAGCCGTCTTATTCCCAGGAAGCACAAAATGTTTATTCTTGGAACAGTTAAATGCTGAATGATGCTTCAGTTTCCTTTAACATTCTGCTCCACCAGCACCGAGTGAGATTAGCATCCACAGTGCCCTCTCCAGCATCAGCTGTGAGCACCCCACAAAAACAAATACCTGTAGTTGAAAGAAGATAGCTCTTCCTTATGCATTAGGCACTGGTTTAGTATACTGTAAGGTTGCATAAGAAAGTTCTGCTTGCACACTAGTAGATTTTTAGCATTACCTGCATTGTGGCCAGCAGGGCAAAGGAGGTGATTGTCCCCCTCTGTTCTCCGCTCATGAAGCTCCATCTGGAGTACTGCACCCTGGGGCTTGGGGGCCTCAACACAAGAAAGACATAGAGCTGTTGGAGTGGGTCCAGAAGAGGGCCATGAAGATGGTCAGAGGGATGGAGCACCTCTCCTATGAAGAAAGACTTAAGGAGTTGGGCTTGTTCAGCTTGGAGAAGAAAAGGCTCTGGGGAGGCCTCATTGTGGCCTTCCAGTATGTGAGGGGATCTTATAAACAGGAGGAGGACCATCTTTTTACTTTTTACACAGTCTGATGGTGATAGGACAAGGGGGAATGGCTTTAAACTAAAGGAGCAGAAATATAGATCAGATGCTAGGCAGAAATTCTCTCCTCAGAGGGCGGTGAAGCACTGGCACAGGCTGCCCAGAGAAGCTGTGGTGTCCCATCCCTGGAGGTGCTCAAAGCCAGGTTGGATGGGGCCCGGGGCAGCCTGAGCTGGTGGGGGACAACCAGCCCACGGCAGAGGTTGGAACTGGCTGGGCTGTAAGGTCCCTTCCAACCTAAGCCATTCTATGATTGTCTGGTTAATGATGGCTGTAGATTGGAGGCTTGGATTATTCCACTTGCTGGTGAAGGGAAAGGCAGTATAAATTACAGGATGTAGAGAATTTAACAGAAAAGTTATGCAGTATCCAAAAGCATAATTTCTTTTCAAATAGCTTGGGGCTGGTAGACTAAAGGAGTGACCCTATCAATCTTCAGAAAGCAGAGCCAGGGCAGATGCTGTAGGAGAGAAGTGAGACAACCCCAAGCTTTTGGGACCAGCTGTGCAGAGCTGAGTGGCTCTCAGTGCCATGCCTCCTGCCTCCTGGCACCTGCACAGCTCTGTCCCAGTACGAGCTGCCAGATAGACAGAATAATGCCCTCCCCATTGCATGGCTCTATGTGTAAACTCTCGTCCTTGGAGACGGGGAAAAGGTGAGTACCTTGGAACAAAAAGATCATTTTCCAAATGAAATGAACTTGCTGTTCCCAGCTTATTCCAAGGTGGAGAGAAATGCACGCTCAAGGCAAAGGTATCCATTTGGTTTTATTTTTCACTTTTTAACCAAATCAGCAGAGAAAAAAAGTTTTAAGAAGTATCTCCCAAATAAATTGCATATGCCCATTGATTCATTGCATGCAGTGGTAGTATGTGAGTAAATAAAGGGAGTAAAAAGGTTGAATTAATTCAGCAATCAGATGCTCCAAGCAAAGCTAAGGCCATCACACACACACACACAAAATAGCTCCAAACTCCGTAAATGCTGTCCTGCATTTGCTGCAGAGCAAACAAGTGAAACAGCCAGGGTGTAATTCTGTTAAGCTGACACTACAATAACACAGTGCAGCACCAGATGAGGAGATCAGGGACCTTTTATATGATTTAAGGCTGCTTTTTATTTATTATTTATTTTCACCTTTTTAGTATCTACTGAAGATTTCACAAAGCAGAACTCAGACAATAAACTGATCCACAGATTAAAGTACGCAATAGTGCCACAAACACTGCTAATCTCAGTTTACTAGCTCACATGGTAACTGAATCCCATATCATCCATTCCAAAAATGAGTCAGGCAGATTAAATCTGACAGGACAGCATGGGGTAATTTGTGCTGTGGTAGCATGCAGTGTACTAGTTTTCAGATAATTTCTCATTTCCAGGGTATTTGAACATTTAGCTTTGAAACTGTGACACATAAAAAGCAGAAAGCATTTGAGAAAAATTGTTTTTTCCCTTTCCTCCTCACCTTTAAGTTCACTTTTAAAGATACAAAGGTAAGTGAAGATGGATTGCCATCTATTGGTGTGACCAAGAGATGCCACCAGTGAAAATTTCCTGGACACATTCAACTTGAGTAAATGTTTTCCAATAATTGCGAGATGACACCCTCATATGTAGCACTTCTGAAGCTATGATATGCTTACAGACTATTTTAATTAAAGGACACGTTAAGACAAAGGCAAATTTCCTTCTTTTTCTCCTTTTATTTCCCCCAACCAGGATACCTGGATTCACCAGCCAAGTTGAACCTGAATGTAATTAATAAGCCTAAGAGATTGTGTGTGCCTTCTGTGGTGATTTATAGAGGTCTTTCAATCTGCATCCTGGCTTTACAAAAAGAAAAAGAAAAAAGAAAAAAAAAAAAAAGAAAGACTAGAAATAATTTAAAAACAAAGATCTAGCTCATGCTTTAGCAGAGGAAATTCAGGTATGCTAGGATGACACAAGAGACTGGCTTCTTTGCCAGTGAAATTATTGGAGAGTGGAGTGGAGAAAGAAGAATAATGAATAGATCTAAAGACACAGAGACATTTCCTGGTACACAGGAAAAGGAAAGGTTTTACTAGTTAGAGGGATGGGGAAGGAAGGACAAAGGGAATGTGGGAGAAAAGGTAAGGAGAGCAAACGTGGATATGCTGTGTTTGTAGCAGCTGTACCCCTCATCAGCCTTGTTACCACAGAGCATGTATTTTTTAGCTAATCTCTCTGTTTCATCGATCTTCAAAGTGATGAGCAGACAAGATTCCCCTTTGGGTGATGCTGCCTTGACTGCTAGTTGCCACACACTGTCTTGAATGTTACCCTCTCCATTCACCACTTGAGCAGTTTCTGTGGCATTTTTCCATTTCCTTCATGCTGACACTGCTGATCTACATAACACTGCTTATTCTAACTCAGATACATTTCCCAGCTACAATTACCTCACGAGAGCAGAACTGCAGAAACCACATTCACCAGCAATGGGAATGATGGTGATACTAATCTCTTCTACCATCACAGCTGGATCCAGGGCAGGACATGTGCTCCAGCATCAGTGGCAAAGGCTCTCTCTGTCCATGGCCCAGGGAAAAGTGTCAGTTTTAGTGAGGATACAGTTCCTCTTTCTTCTTGCTCCAAGTATTCCACATCCATTCTGCATGCATCAGTACAGATTAGGGGCTGACCTGCTGGAGATGAGCTCAGCAGAGAAGGACCTGGGTGTTCTGGTAGACAAAAGGTTAGCCACAAGCCAGCAGTGTGCCCTTGTGGCCAAGAAGGCCAATGGGATCCTCGGGTGCATTAAAAACAGTGTGGCCAGCAGGTCAAGGGAGGTGATCCTCCCCCTCCACTCTGCCCTGATGAGGCCACATTTATAATACTGTGTCC
>JANHGO010000041.1:24603695-24621584 GCA_024606505.1 Aquila spilogaster
AAGCGGGTCACCTTGTCACAGAAGGAGATCAGGTTGGTCAAGCAGGACCTGCCTTTCATAAACCCATGCTGACTGGGTCTGATCGCCTGGTTGTCCTGTACATGCTGTGTGATGGCACTCAAGATGATCTGCTCCATAACCTTCCCCGGCACCAAGGTCAGACTGATGGGCTTGTAGTTCCCCAGATCCTCCTTCTGGCTCTTCTTGCAGATGGGCGTCACATTTGCTAACCTCCAGTCAACTGGGACTTCCCCGGTCAGCCAGGACTGCTGATAAAAGATGAAAAGTGGCTTGGTGAGCACTTCCGCCAGCTCCCTCAGTACCCAAATCTTGAGCTTCATGCACACTCACTAAACAGAGAGTCTTCACCACATCAGAGAAAATACAGGAGAAGTGCAGGAGGGAATCAAGACCCAAATCTAAATTTCTGGTACTGTAAGTCATTTTTTGCATTAATAGTGCTTAATACTGGTTAATAATGGTGATTGATAATAAAGGTGCTGCAAAGAATGGACTCGCCTTCCTATTTTCCATTCCTCTGAAGATCAGTCGTTGTTCTTCTCATTCTTTTTGCTATTTTCCAAAGAAATGCCATAGAGGAAGAGCTGAAAGAATCATCAAGTGGAATGATTAATGTCACAAAGGGGCTTTTGGTCTGCATATGATGCATAAGGACAGCTTCATCATGAGGAATTATAATAGAATCTTGTGTCTGGTGGTATCCAGGCTGTCCAATATGAACTGTACTCACCGCAGAAATATTAATGACTTTAACTGTTCTGCATTTTGAATGTCTTTCAAAACTGTGCTGTCTCAGAACTGGAAGTGACTTGGTGTGATTTCCTAATTTACATGGCAAAGAGACTTTGTTCATTTATGGTGTCAAAGGTAATTTTAGGGCTAATGAGATTTTATATCAGACATTTATCCAGCTAAATAAACAGACTAGATTCAGCTTGTAAGAATGGCCAAGAGATTAATTTGAAATGTGCAAATGAAGGAATGGAATCTGGGGAAAGTGTTTCTTGCTGCAATATGCAGGCAAACTGCACAATCAAAAAACCCAGAAGCTTTTCTATCACGTGGTGTCAATCACAGAGCTCAAGCTCAAGCTGGATCCTGTAAGTATACCAAAATAGCTTTCAACCAATTCAAACTAATGGAGTAATTGATAGCAACAGCTGATTGCCATCTTTGATGTGGATCAGCATGGATAGGGGTGAAGATGTTTTTCTGGAAGCCTTCACATGTGCAGAGAACAAGGAAACATGGGTTGGAAACCCCAGCCTGTGCTCCTGCCCGGTGTGGGAAGGCAATGCAGAATTGCCTGCCCTTCCCTTCACCCGCCACAGCCTGACTCACCCTAACATTACCCTGCTCTCCTCTTGCTCTCCATCCCACTCCACATGGTTCATCCTCATCCCTTCTCCTTGCCGCACCAGTTTCCATTCAGGCTTCTCACTCCAATCCCAGCCAACAGTCATCAGCCATGTCCAGTTCTCAACTCCATGCTCCTTCTCCTGCTCCAGGCTCCTTGCCCAGTCAGTCCCAGGTCCCTCCCAACTTGGGTCCTTGTCCAAGACATCCCCCTCTCACCTCCAGTGCACCAGAGACCTGCTCCTTGTCCTGTAATTCCAACCCGTATCCTTCGGGTCATGTTGTCACTCATTCTCCATCGTTTCCTTGCCCAGACCCAGTACTTCGGCTCCCTCCGTGTCCACTCTTCATATCACAGTCCAGGTTTGTGGGAAGCTGCTGCCCTGAGGGCTGCTAAGGCACAAGGGCATTAGGAAGAGTACAGGAAGGACACACTCACTGTTTTCATGGCTGGTACCCTGCGCGCCCTGTTCTCAAGAAGCCAGGGCTACACTTAACAGGCAAAGTCTTATTACGGGAAGTATCAGATATTCTTAGTAAAATAAAAATATGAAACAACAATAAATTGTGCATCCCACCTCCGTTACTGAAATATTTCCACCCTTGCTGGATGCTTTAGAGTCCTGCTGCTTAGGCAGAAGAGGTTCACGTAAATAAGACCTTTTTGCAAAATTATCTGGACATAAACTGCCATCTTAAGTTTACTCACTGGAGCTTGGGGACAGAGCTATTAATGCAAGAGGCAGTCTTTTCAAGAAAAACAGCCAAAGCAGATCAGGAAAATCCACCAGAGATTCTCTGAAAGTACCAGAGGTTTTCCTGAAGGGGAGCAGAAGTGGATTTAAAGGCTGAAGAGGAAGAATGTACTATACTGAGCCATGAAAACACTGGGGAACATGAAAGGACACTCACTGTATCCAAACCCTCAATAAATTTTAATTTACTGCTGACACAAGAGATATCAGGAAGTTGGGAAAAGCATCGAGAGGATAGTATGAAAGAAAAGGTGCTTGCCCTTGGCATGACAGAAGGATTCTTCCTTTCTCAGCAGCTATTTTACCAGCTCCCTTGCAATGCTCCCTTTCTCCTTCCCAGAAAAAAAAAAAGAAAAGGTTGATTTGCATAATCTCTTCTTAGGGGTTGCAATGGATCCTGTATCTCCCTTTTGGTTCTTAAGGGATCATTATTTTATTTCTTCTTTGTAAAGCTTTCTCTCTTAAAGGGACTTTTTCCCTAAGCCCAGCAATACTATAAACCCAGAAAAATCAGGGCCAAGGCAACATGTTAAAGACATCACTATATGCCATATTATGGAAATGTACATTTAGAAGATGCACAGAAACAGCTCTGCCTAGGGAGATGTGGTGATACAGAAAAAATGCTGTGACATTTTAATGTCGCTTGTCTCAGCTTAGACTAAGCATAGAATTGATATGACTATCTATCATTCCTGTACCCACATACAGATCCTTGGCTAAACAGAGACATTTCAATAGGAGCGATGACTCAGAATAATTCCAGTTTCCACTTGTGGGACCAATCATGGCCCCATTGCCCCTGCCAGAGGAAGACATAGCTTCCATTTGATAGTCAGTCATTCCAATATGATACAAGCATTCTTCCTATTCCTACATTATGGGAAAAGCTGTGCTTGTGTGGAAGTATGCATTTCTTTAGGGAATGAATCAACATAATCCCCGTGAGTCTGCATGTGAACCTTCCTGGTTTCTCGCGCTATGCCAGAGGACATCTGCATAAATAAGACAAGCGATGCAGCAGTCAGTTTAAGACAGAAACTGCATGCTGTGTTTCTCAGTTCACCAAAGGCCATATCCTTTGGCAGGAATAAATCTCCTGACGCTCTTCCTCAAGAGCTCAGAATGCTGACCAATAGAAAATTAACAAGGTAACTTTCCCCAGGTGACAGGTGAAGTTACATTCCTTAAGGTAGTTTTTCCTTTTCAAACTCATAAATGAAATGTGGAAGCACGCTATGAAATAAACAGGACATGCAGCATGGCTGAGCTAGCACCACTGAGAGAGCATTCATACAGTAAACTTAATGATGCATGAACTGATGCATTTGTTTTGAAAACTGCTTGTATTTAGTCCTTTTGCCCTTGTTTGGTGGGATTGACAATCTGCTCAGAAAGGATCCAGAACTGAAACAGGGGAAATGCCAAAGGTCCACAGTGAGACAGAACAGAGCG
The DNA here is from genome assembly GCA_024606505.1 of Aquila spilogaster. Lineage (NCBI taxonomy): Eukaryota > Metazoa > Chordata > Aves > Accipitriformes > Accipitridae > Aquila > Aquila spilogaster. The sequence goes on from JANHGO010000041.1 coordinate 24,607,283, forward strand.
TGCGGATGTCAGCAACGCACCCTGGGCTTTGACTGCCGCCCAGGAATTTCCTAACCTCTGACTACAAGTCAGAGACTGACAATCTGTGTTACAGTACCCCTGACGGTCTCCCAGAAAGTCCGCATCCCCCTCACAATTGGGGTTCAGCAAATCCCCACTAGGAAGAATCAATCCCACCCTGAAGAAAGACAGAAGGAGCTGCTGGGGGAAACTGAGGCACAGCGGTGAAGCGACCTGTAAAGGTGCAGCAGATGAGCAGTCTGACTTTAAAGCTGAGTCTTGTAACTTTAAGCCTGGTGCTGTACCCAGGACTGCATTTCTCTGCTGTGCTTATACTACCAGATCCTGCTCAAAAGTTCACTGAAAATGAATAAAAAGACAACTACTGACCTAGTGGTCTTTTAACTTTGTTCTTTAGCTCCAGGAATAAGCATCCCGGTTTATTCAGAAATATCTACAAAAGATAGCGAAAATACCCTATTAATTTTATACCCATTAACTTCTCATAACATGCTTGATTAATTTGTGTGTATCTGGAGAATGCTGCCATTAATGAAGCTGACACCCTTTCACTTGGATCAGAGTGCTATGGATCTACTGGGGAACTGGCTAGGGGCCGCATGGAGACTTATGCCTTGTTAATATTTATTAACTGTGTTAGCAAATGTGTTTCTGAAAGCAGGAAAATAATGCTAGTGTGTTTTCCCCTTTTTCCCATTCCCTCCTTGCATTTTCCTCGCCCTGCATTTTTTGTGGAGGAAATGTAACACTCGTAGATTCTGCTGCCGTTCATTGCAGAGATGACAAAATCCCCTGTCTCAGCAATTAAACTGGAGCCATGAAAACAAGCTCAGAGATTTCACCTCCATTCTTTCAGGCAAGAGAAAGTTCTTGCCCACAGTTTTGCTGCAAAGAAGCTCAGCAAATTCATTAATACTCCAGAAGTAGGTAATCAATCCCTTCAGGTCAAAGATGAGAGGTAACGGTATCAAGGCTTAAATAGCAACCCTTCAGCAGTTCATCTGGTACTGGCTTCGGGTTATGGCGATTCGTCTCTGAAGCTGAAGGCCAGGTTTTGTGTGTTGTCTCCCCACTTCACATAATCCTTGACTGCGGTTGGGGCTTTTTTTGGTTTTGGTTTTTTTTCTTAAAGGGAAAAGCTTCATAAAATGCAAAGAGGCGGAATAATATTCTTTCTGGAAGTAAATGGATGTCCCACTACAAAAACACCTAACCTCTGACATGCGTGCAATACATAAAATGTCTACATAAAATGACAGCATTCGTTCAGAGCAGAAATGCTGTGAAAGGTAAAGAACGGTGCAAAGCCCTTCCTACCATTTTCTGTACCTGAAGGCCCATGGCCATCTTATTCCCAGGAAGCACAATGCGTTTACACTTGGAAGCCTGAAGAATGGGTAAATTGTGAATGAAACTTCATTTTCTTTTAGCTTGCTGTTCTACCTGCCCTATTGTTGCCGTTAGCATCCGCAATACACTCTCCAGCCTCAGCTCTATCCATCAGCTATGAGCACCTCACAAAAACAAATACTTGCAACTTACGTAAGATAGCTATTCTTTATATACGAGGCTCTATTTTTGGTAAGAGGAGGGTCACATAAGAAACTTCTGGTTTCATGCTGTGCGCTGCTACTAGCTGCAATTTATTTTCAGCACTACCTGCATTCTCTAGTTAACAATGGCTCTAGATTAAAGCCTGTTTACTGACTTGCAATATTCCGGTTGCTGGTGAAAGGAAGGACAGAATAAATTACAGGATGCCAAGAATTCAACAGAAACAAGTATGCAGCGTCGAAGCGCACAATTTCTTTCCAAACAGCCTGAAGCTTCCGCACGGTGCCAGACCGAATGAGAGACCCCCCCCGCACACATTTTCAGAAAGCCAGGCCCCGGTGCAAACACTGCAGGAGGGAAGCAGGACATGTGAAGAGCTGTGCTGCGAGGGAAGGACGGGAGCAGGGCCGCGGAGGAAGCGGAAGGCGGTGGTGAAGAGCTCGTGGCAGATGATGATGCCCGGCGCGGCAGCCTTGCATGCGGCAGCCCCCGGCCTTTGTGGCCAGCCGTGGCAGGGCTCCATGGATCCCCGCGACGTGCCTCTACTTTTCCAGTGAGGATCCTGTCTCCCGGCATCCGTGCAGCTCTGTCCCAGCCACGGCTATCAGGCCAGAGAGGGCAACTGCTGTCCCCGTTCAGTGGCTTTCCACATAAAGTCTTAGCCCTTGTGCAGGGCAGCAAGAAGAACACCCTGGATCGACAAGACAATGCGGCTGAAAGAAAGATTATTTTCCAAACGAACTGAACTTGCTGGCCCCAGCCCACTCCTGGGTGGAGAGAACTGCACAGTCAGGGCAAAGGCATCCATGGTGTTTTATTTTTCACTTTTTAACCAAATCGGCAGCAATGAAATTAGGTTTTGTAGGAAATATCTCCTAAAAACAATCTCACGTGCCCATGGGCTCTGTGGATGTGGTAGTAGTGTATGAGTAAATAAAGGAAGTAAAAAGGTTAAATTAATTCAACAATCAGATGCTCTAAGCAAAACCGAGGCCATCAAAACCAGAAAAACTAGCTCCTAACTCCACAAGTGCTCCCACAATCACAGCAGAGCAAACAAGCGAAACAGCCAGGGTTTAATTTTACCATCACATCTGCTACTCTGACACCGAGATATTTTCTTTGCTGTTATTGCTGAATTACAGTACCAAGGTACAGAGCAGAATCAGATGGGAAGATCAGGGATCTTTTATATGACTTGAGATTTCTTTTTCTTTTCTTTTTTTCTAATCTTTTTGATATCTATTGAAGATTTCACAATGTAGAACTCGGGCAATAAACTGAATCATAGATTAAAATATGCAATAGTATCAAGAACAGTGCTAATCTCAGTTTACTAGCTCACAGGTAACGAAATCCCATATCAACCCTTCCAAAAATGATTCAGGCAGATTAAATCTGACAGGACAGCATGGGGTAATTTGTGCTGTGGTAGTATGCAGTGTACTAGTTTTCAGATAATTTCTCATTTCCAGGGCATTTGAACATTTAGCTTTGAAACTCTGACACATAAAAGGGAAAAAGCATTTGAGAAAAATTGTTTTCTCTCTTTCCTCCTCACCTTTTAGTTCACTTTTGAAGAAGCGAAGGGATGTGAAGACGGATTGCCATCTATTGGTGTGATTGAGAAATACTGTAAGTGAAAATTTCCCGGTCAAATGCAACTCGAGTACCTGATCTCTAAAAATCTAGAGGTACAAAGTCCCCATATGTAGCACTTGCTTAGGCACATTAGATGCTGTCTATGATATACCTACAACCTAATTTAATTAAAGGGAATATTTAGACAAAACCAGATTTCCTTCTTTTTCTCCTTTTTTTCCCCCAAGCAATATACCTGGATTCTTCAGTCAGGTTAGTTTTGAGTGCAGTTAATAGGTATCAGAGATTATCTTTGTACTCTGCTGTTATTTACAGAGGCCTTTCAAGTCACATCCTGGCTTTTCAAAACAAATTAGAAATAATTAAAAAACAAAGGTCTTGCCTGTAATAGCTCCTTGTAACAGAGGAAATTTAGGTGTCCTGGGAAGACACAAGAGATTACCTTCTTTGCAGAAAAACTCAGAGAGAGGAAGCAGTGGAGAAAGAAAATTTAGAGATTTCAAGGCATAGACACATTTCTTGATAAGCAGGAAGAGGAGAGGTTCTATCAGAGAGAGAGAGGCAGGGAAGGAAGCACAAAGAGAACGTAGGAGAAGAGGTGAGGAGACTGAACAACATGGATATTCCATGGTTTTAGCCAGCTGTCCCTCCACCAGCCTTTCCACCATGGAATAAGTATTTCCCAGCTAATCTTCCAATCTCATTGACTCTCAAAGCCAAGAGCAGACAAGCTGCCCCACGGATGATGCTACCTTGGCTGCATGTTGCCACACACCAGCTGGATGTTACTCTCTCCATCCATCACTTGAGCAGTTTACATGGCATATTTCAATTATTTCATTCATGGTAGCACTGATTATGGATATAACAGGACATGTGCTCTGGCATGAATGGCAAAGACTCTTCCCATCTGTGCCCCCACAGATATATTTCTTAGCACAGATTAGAGTTTTAGTTCAGATTTCAGGGAGGCCACGGTTCCCCTTTTTTCTTGCTCCAAACGCTCATTTTATAATAGCTCAAAGAGGTCTTACTTTGTTTCCTTTCCTCACTCATAAAAGGGATGTGTCCGTATTGGTGCAGTCATCAAGCCCTATATTGAAATTTTCTATCCTTCTTCTATCCATAAGCCTCCATCTGCCTGTAGATTAGGTTTCTGTCTGCATCTTAAACAGCCATGACACCTTGGCATAATATCCCCTTCTTCCCACGACGTGGAGCATTCTTCCACCCAGGAGAGCTAATATGTGGGAGCTGAAGGGCTGCAGTCTGCCAATGCCTTGGGAAATGCACTCTGGAACAAGGATTCACACTGCAAACCCTATTATTCAAACTAAAGCCTACCAAACCTCTTTTTGTGTGAGTGATCTTAGCAAGGAGAGCATGAAATGAGAAACCCAGCGGCAGCTGTTTTCTCTTCCCGAGATTTGCTGCCCCTAGCAGTGAGCTGATCACACGGAAGGCGGCTGGAGTGCTACAGCCCAGCCTTTACCTGCTCCCTGCGCCCTGGGCTATCACATTGGCTGGTACAGGTCAGTATAGCTCCTTTGCATCTGTTAGAGTTGTCACAGTTTGGACCTGTTCAAGCACCAGCCCTTAGCTCCCAATACCACCATCGCGCCTGGGCATCCAACTGCTCTCCAAAATAAATGAAATGAAAACAGCACTTCCCTGTTTTAGGAAAGAGACTTTCCATGATTTATTCCCTCTGTCAGTAGAAGGTTAAAAGTGGCTGGTGTTAGTACGTAAGTAAAGTGGAGTACCAGGGAGCTGGGCAATAAAGCATCTCAGAGCTATTTACCAAGTAGATTGGTTGATGTTAATGCCTGTTAGATCAGTGTGGAAACAGCCTCTGGGGGTATATAATAAACAATATTATCGGAGTTGGAGTGCAGGGAATATCAGATTCCACTGCTGACTGACAAAGTGAGAGATTGGTTTATTTACTATTAAGAAACCAATTTATAGTGTTGTGAGGTTGCTATGTCTCTGTTTACTAAGAAATAATATATAGCTCTGATGTTCATTTGTTGTGTAAACATTTCTCAGTTACTTGATCCCCAAAAAGGCAGTTGATGGTACTGTTGTTGTATGCGAAGGCTTAGTTGCACAACAGCATTTGCTCACTTTGGTACTGTGAAATGAAATGTTGATCTAAACCACATTATGAGGAAAAAGAGTAATAATTACTAACTAAACCATGAAACCAGTTTTCTAAAGTAAGAGAGTTTAATACTCAGAGGAAGAAAAGTCCACCCAGGGATTTTGTAATTGTCAATTGATTTTCAAGTGAAAAGGCACTCCAGGCCACATTCAGACCACCTAACAGAGGTGCTGAACCTCGTCGTCATAACTACCGCAGTGCCAAAGCTCAAAGAGCAGGTGGCAGCCCAGCAAGTGGTTAATCTACGTTATTGTCCACAACTTCCAGGTCTTGGCTCCATGTACAGTGAAGACAGAAAAATACTCCCTGTGCCTCTGAGGCAAAGCACCCAGGGCAAGAGTTATTTTGCAACGGACTGCTTAGGCAACCCGGGAACAGTCAAAATACAGCCCCAAGACACTTTGCTGATGTTTGGCAATATGAAATTGTTATAATCATTACTGTGAAAATCCCTGTGAAAGGTGAGGTGTGTGGTAAACATGGGGCCTGGCTCTTGCTATTGACACCAAGTTATAACAGGTACAAAATCACTGAATTCAACGAATGAGAATTACGTTCATGCTTTGGACTTAGAGTGCCTCCTTCTATCATCTAATGCCTTTGTGTAAATCACTCTAATGTCAATTCATATATAGAAATACCTTATCTTTGGAGTCTCCACCTTCTTGAGAATTCAGAAGTCTTGGCAATAACTTCGAATTACTACCACATCTGTCAGCAGTAAAAGTCTGCTCATTAATATTATGGAATAACTATCCTTGAGCACTTGAAAGAAGTTGTTAAAAAACTCTTAATGGGTGTAATAACAGGGTCCTGGAAACATGCAGTGCAGAAGGATGTAAACAGGTGACTTCTGAAACTTTGGAGTCCTGGGAGCTAGTTTAAAAGTTTCTGTGCTAGCATGAGATGAATCATACCCTGACTATAGAATAAGCCTGTGATGATTCATTCAGGTTTGTCTTCAAATTTATAGCTGCTTGAGTTAGGGCAGGTATATTACCCCATTTCCACCCCTGCCACTCAGTTAGTTTCACAGATTCAGCGTTGTGTGAAACATTTCAGAGCAAGAGCTCCACTGCCATCTTTCAAATTCCTGTCCATATTTTTAAACGCTTATTTTAACGACGCTGGTAAAATTTGTTATTCTATGAAGACAGCCAGCAGAGGACCTTCAGTTATTTAAGTCATGCTGGTAGCATGGGATAGAGTTTACATGATGTATGCAGCTTATATTGGCCATTTGCAGAAAGAATTCCCTCTCCACCCCTGCATATTTTCCCAGCATTTCTGACATGAAATATGCAGCACAACAGCATCTAAGCATTTTCTTTCTATGCACTGGACCATGAAAACATAAGAATGTGATGAAGGCACAAATCCAGAGAGGTCCTGATAAAGCACCACCATGTGGATATTTATTCTGTTCTCTTATCAATATTCACTGTCATCTAATTAAGAATGATAGGGGTTTGGAAGGGAGGTGGTGATATGGCTTCTAAAAGAGATGTCTTGAGGTCAAGGAAGGTTTGTCCTTAGCATCAATTACATGTTCTGCCTGAGAACACTGAATATGTTCTGCCTTATTCATTCCGGGCCAGTATCCACCACATATAAAATTCAGATTTCGTTAAGTATTGTACTATCTGAAATGTGCTCTTCAGAGTTCTGGTTATAGATGGGAGAAACTATAGGATTCATAATGTTGATTTCATTGACTATGGATTTGTTAAAGGTTATTGCAAATTTCAGGGCTTGATCTTGCAACCAGTTGCTATAGAGCCATTGGCTCTAATGCATTGTGTACATAAGGAGAGCAAGACCCGATCATTGGTGTGCAAAGTTTCAGCGTGGACTACAGTATGATAAGCAATATGAAAGTGTAGCACTAATGACACAAGAGTATTGACATAATGTAACAGAATCTGCAGTAAGCATTCTCCAGTACAGCTAAAACCATAGTTTTTGACTCAGTAATAATGCTGAACAGGGGCCCAAGTCAGCACATAAAAAGTGTGTTGTCAGTTTTGGTGCAAATTATAACAATAGACTCAAGATGATGGGAAGTCTCAAGGACTAATTGTAGTTTTGTGCAATATTCTGACTTTGGTGTTGCTGTGCAACCAATTATTATTTAGCATCTGCTGTTGTAAGCCAGTAAATATTAACCAGTGTTCCTGATCCTATATGCTTTTTCAGAGAACTCAGTCTTTCCTGTAGGCAAGCTCTTTGAACATGACAAGTGGATGACTTGCTAAGGTCTCTTGTACGAAGAAATTAACATTAAAAAAATAAAAGAAAGAAAAAAGAAAGAATCCGGCTTGGTTTGTTCACATGTGTGCTACAGTCAAAAATTGAAAAATGCTTCAGCATTTGCAGTGCAGCATTGGACAGTATACATTTGTGACCATCTTCACTGCATTTTGCTGAAATGTTTCCACTGAGGTTTTAATACCAGTTTGTTATTTCTTAACATCTGGATCAGATTTAATAGTAATTATACATGTTGAAAAGAGCTTGGGTTTGGGGGTTTTGAGGGGGCAGGAAAGGTGGCTTTCAGTAGAGGAATGAGCCTTGAGTCATTCAAAGGGAACCCCATTCATGACAAATTATTTACTTTCTCCTTTACCTTACTAAAACAGGGCTCAAAAAAACCTGTTCGGTATTTTTGTCCAAGAATTTCAAAAGCAGCTGGAGTAGGATTCAACTGCCTAAACTTAGGCATATAGCACCATTTTGGACCCACTAGGATATTGAAACATCAGCATGGAGCTGTCAGCCATGTCATCGGGAAGACCCACACCATTCTGGCTGGACACAAGTATTTCAGAGTGAGCACTGGAAATCAGTAGCCACATTTGCAATTCTTGGCCATAATGCTTGAACAGGAGTTGCACAGCCATTACAATTTACCAGCAGCGATGACAAAGATAGGCATCAGTCATCTGGAAAAGTTAAAATCTGAGCCTTTAAACTAGCAAAAGCAGCGTTAGTTCAAAACTATGGTAGTCACCACTGAAAACTGAAATATAAAAAATAGACCAGCTACAATGTAATTGCCATTCATAATTGTGATGGGTGCTGATCTCTACCTGCTAGAGGAGCTAAACGAGTTATCAATTTAGTTATCATTCAGAAGCAAATTGAATACAAAATGCTTCCACGTGCAGGAGACATTTGATTGATTTTTATCATGTGCCAGATGAAAAACTGAGATTCTGGATCAAATCCTCCCCTTGTATAAATGGATTTTGTCCCCCCACACTAAACAGAAATACATTTAATTATACCCAAAAGGAAGTCAAGCCTTCCATCCTATACATATGGAAAAGACACTTCAATTCAAATTCTTCATATTCCAGAAATATTTCCACCACTGATGTGACTCTTCTGGGGGCAGCAGGCAAAGTTTATTTTGTCCACACCTGGTCACAGTAATAGTTGTGGAGCCATTATTACACAAAACAGACATCTGGGGTGATATTTACTAAATAAATGTAGATTTCTATATTTGAACTACTCTCTGTAGGCTTCTTTTACAATCAGTGGGGAAAAAGAAACGTTTTCAGTTGTTATCTTTCTTATGCTAAAGTAGGCATCTAAAATAGATCAAAAGAACTGCACCTTAGAAATGCCCATTTCTCTTCACCAATAACCCAGAACTTCAGGAGGGTACCTGAAAAGTAAATTTCAGCACTGCAGATGTCTATAGTTAGATGAGATTAATTCAGTCCCAAGAATAAGAAGAGATGCAGATTATGTTAACGCTTCTTAATACCAGTTACCCATGTTATGAGGTATAGTCAACTGTGGATTAAGCAAGAAACAAGTTTAATGTACCTTTGTCTTCAAGCCCATAATAGTCCTGCTTTTGCAACATTCCTTCTAGTGGGAAGTAATACACCAGTGATGATATACTGATATTTAATACGACAATTTATGACAAGAGTTGGATATCAGTTCTGTAATGCCCCTATTAACATATTTTTCAGCATCACACTTCATCATAAATGTCTGCATTAAATATAAGGAGAACAGCATCTGTCTCATGTTGTAAAGAATTGCAGTAGCGATGTTTAGATTGGTCTGAATAAAAATGTACGGGTGTGGGAGCACCAGAAGGATCAAATGGCAGGAGAAGGGTTAGAAGAATGACATGTGTCGATGTCACTTTAGATAGGAGGTCATCAAGATCCCAGCACATCTCTGTGTTTCTTCTCAGGATACCCAGACTGAGAAACAAAAGATTGTAAGTAAATCCTGATGACTCACAGGTGGGACAGGATGCAGAGACTAATCCCTGTCAGTTTGTAAGGGGAACAAAAGACACGTATCCAAAATCACCAACCTAAGATGAACCCAGAAGATGTGAAGAGAAACTGGCCTGTTTCTCTTGTCCTCTGTGTCACCACAGGGAATCTTGGTCTGCCTACCTGCACTCCTGTGCTCCAAGGGTAGACGGACTATTTGGACAAACACGTTTTGGTGTTGTACGTGCTTGTGGGAATGTGTGGATGGATGAATGAAGTCAGCTTTGTTTTAAAATATAATTGCCTTTCCCTCTCTAAGGTGTCCCGCTGAGATCTGCTATGCTGTTGCTACAACGCTGCACCATTATTTCCAACAAAGTACTTCTCTGTCCCTGTCAAAAACAGCTCATCAGCCTCATCCTTTCTTTTCTTTCATGTCAGTAAATATCCGAGGGCAGGAATTATTTCACACTACTGTAACACTCCAGACTTCATGAGCATTACACCAGATTCTTGGAGGCATAGAAAAGAAAAGATTCCAGTCCTGTTTAGCTTTTAATTTCAGACTAGCAGCATGACTAAACTCACATCATTTCACCTGGGTGACACTGAAGAGAAAAATAGACAATGACAAACTCTATCCTAGAAAGCACTGAATTACGTGAGACAGAGTGGTTTACAACCGGTTGTGTTCCACAGCTTTGTGAATGAACAGGTTGAAATCTGGCACTTATAATAAGAAAGAAAAATGAATAGTTTGGGTATATTATTCATTCAAAAGAAAAAGAGCCAAGCCCTTTGCTGGCATAAATTGCCACAGCTCTATTGATTTCAAACGAGAGCTGATTTGCATCGGATGAACATCCAAGCCATATTTTATAACATACCCAGTTTTGATTAATTGTTATTACAGGCCTAAACAGGATTTTTCGTTGCTCAATTATTTTCAGCACCATACTCGAAAAGAAAACAAAAAGTCCTGCCTGTGAATATACCACTGTCTAGCCATAAGACAATAATTCTTTTCATAATTTAAAGAATGTTAGGCTTGATGTTCTCAGTTGACTTGTCTATGAAAGGTGAGCAACTACATCTCCTACACTTGTCCAGGTTGACTCAACAATGTTGTCTGTTTTCAATTTTCTGATGTTCCTTTCACCGGTGTGTTAGGTCATCAGGAATGCTTCCTGAACAGAAAGCCCCAGATGAATACTTCAAATGTCTGGACAGAACACGATATGGTTTCCTATACAACCGGTATAGAAGTGGCTGTACGAGCCATCTGAAAAACTCTTAAATTCATTGTTCAGAACTACAGAAGTATTATTCATGCAGCAGTCTGGGCTTCCATTCTTCTGTTACTCCTGCCTTTAATTTACATATCATAATTCTGCCGCAGAAATAAAAAAACCCACCTTATTCTGAGTGCTGTGGTCCCATGTGATACACACCAGTTTTTTTCTGGATCTGTCCATGATTTTATGGTTAATACCTTTCCTTCTGTATTAATATAGTAGTAACATACTGGATGTTTGGGAAAGTCATGTCTGCATGTGGTTATTTACAGATATGTGAGACAGAGGGGAAAAAGAAGGGGAAGGCAAAGAGGAAGGGAGAGAAAAAGACAGAAATACAGGAAGGAAGGAAAAGAAAATTGAGAGGGAGAAGGGGGAGAGGGAGGGATGAAGGAAGGAAAACAGACAGCTACCCTGTGGCTAGAGGAATCAACAGATCTGATTGCACTGCAAAATGGAGCTGAGGGAACTGGAGATCAAATCACAAGTCAAGAGGTGGTTTCTTCGGTCAGTTGTCCTCTATGGAAACCCTTGTGGATAACAAGCATGTTTACATCTAAAATTTTTCTCTCTGATCAATTTGTGCCTTATTTCTGTTTATTTAACAGGTTTTTTTCAGGGGCTTCATCCTGAATACAGCAACGTCCTTCATCTCATTCTACCATGGTGTAATATACTTGACCCCTTCCTTCTTGATTTAAAGCACATTTAGAATTATCTCACGAGTCTGTTCTGTGCTGTCTAGTGTCATGATCTCTTCTGACTTCATATTCTTAGCAGCCTTGGACTAAATTTACACTTAGATGGAAGATCTTCTGAAAAATACATCTAAACAAAAAACCCCAGTAGTTTTGGTAGTTCAGAACATAAGGTTTTTCTCTGTGAGTAGGCAGTCCGCACCTTTACAGAAAGGTGCTATAGAATTTGCTATAGGATTATAAAATGCTATACGTTTTTAAAAAAAAGCAGACTAGAAGATTGTTTAGTAGGGAGTCTATGCCCTGTTATATTTTATGGCCCTGGCCCCTTCACAGTGATAAATCCTGACTGATTCAAATGGTCATATAAAAGGGTATTTGCTTCAGCAAGCTATCTGTAAAATGTGCTGTGGTTCCAAAATCAGGCTCTATTTTCAACCGTAAACATCTATAGATGTTTGAAAATTGGGTTCTGCCATCTTGAAGATATGACCAGCAAAATATTCCATAATATGTATTATGGGAGCAATTGGGTGATCCCAACCGTTAAAAGAAATGAAAATCTGTTCTTTCTTGAGGTTGTACAAATTTAATATAATAATGACTATGGAAGGAAGCTCAGTAAACACCGATTTACTCCTGTGGGCTATTAATATTTTCCCATACATCACCATGTAGATCTGTAGCCATTATTTTTCACAGGTTCATAGGGAAATTCAGGTTGGAAGGGACCTCAGGCGGTCTCCAGTCCAACCGTCTGCCCAGAGCAGGGTCAGCTCTGAGATCACACAAGTTGTACAGGGCTTTATCCAGTCTGGTCTTGGAAACCTCCAGACAGAAAGGCTGCACAACCTCCCTGGGCACCCTGTGAATCTGTCTCATCTCCGCGTATACCTGCTGCCTCTCATCCTTCAACCATGCATCACTTCCTTAGCTAAGACTTTTCTTTTGGCTTGTGTGTTGTCATAGCTATGTCTTAATCCCTAAATTGGATTTATACTGGTGCACCTTAATGCCTGTAAAAAGCCCTGGTGATACTAATGAGATTATGCCCAAGTGCTACCAGTCCTGTTGCAGGACTGCAGACTTTGCAGACTTTCTCTGTAAGCAAAGGAGGACAAATACCAAGTAAAAAAAAAATTATTTCAGACAATTTCAACTTGTCATTTAAATAAACACATTTTCTGCAGCTCTCACTTGCTGAAATAAAAACAAAAAAAAACAAACATAAAAAACCTCTCTGATAGATATATAATTTCACAAAGCAGGGTATGTAAAAGAAAGTGGAACAGCAGGTGTCTTTAAAACAGTCCAGGTTGAATCCTGAGGAGCTTTATATGATGCAGTAATGATCTACCTAGAATTATATGAAATTTTCTATTACCTTAGCAAAATGCCATATCAGTATGCTAGCTTATCCCACATATTTAAAGACAGAGACAGGCAAATAAATGAAAGCGAGATTGGAGACTGTGACATAAAAATAGAGAAAACAGGAGTCTAATATACACTGTCAGATAAAAGGAGCCTGAAGGGAAATGATAAAACAGTTTAAATACCCTGAAGGAAGCAATACCAAGGAATGAAGAGAATTATTCACACCATGTAGGAGACCTAAACCAACTTGCGTTTACCAGGACCCGCAAATTTTAAACAAGAAAATACTTGGGCAAGACAGTATGAACAATTTAGGAGAAGAACAATGCATGACTGGGACTCCAGCAGGGAGAAAGCCACACTCCTCAAGTTTCTTGAGACCTTTGCTCTCTTGCTGGTCACCCAGTTAGGCCCTGGCCCTTCAGCCGTCCCCTTTCTCAACGGCAGGGCCCACCCGCTACAGTCCCCTGCCACCCATGTCGATCACCTCGGTTGGCTGGAGCTCAGTTCTGCGCAGTGCTCTTCTCCCCCTGGCAATGCCGGGGTTAATTAGTGCCCACCCAGGTCTTACCTATAACAGAAACACCTGTGAGAGCCAACCTGTTTCAGAGAAGGCTCCTTTGAAAGCACGAAGGCTGTCACGCATCTCCACGTGAAGACTTGCCCCTAGCCTCCCCGTGGCCGGTGGTGGAACCCCATTGCACGCTACCTGCTAAGCTGCACCTGCGTTAGCAAGTAGCGGTGACCACCGCGAGCGGATCAGCAGACCAAAAGCCCCGTCACTGACGATGTGATGCACGCACCAATGGATTTCAGGGGGTTTCCTTCAGATTACATCTCATCCAGTCCTGTCTCTTGCATGCTCACTACCAACTAAAATGGGCTAGGTGTGCTCCTGGAGTACCTCTTCCAGCCTGGCTTCATCTGAGACGGTTCTAGTTTAGGTGCTCTGAGACCACTCTGACCAAAGCAGAGAAACTGGGGATGGTTGGGAGAGTCACTTCAAAAGTGCACTCTCGATTCAAATGAAAACGCTAATGGAGATTAATCGAATTGTTCAGAGTTGCCGGGCAATTGTCTTCGTAGCCCTCCTCAGCTGGGCCAGAAAAATCTGGGCTTCCTTCCTAGCATGAAGCCCTTTTGTTTCTGCATGGTTTTGGCTGGGATAGAGTTAATTTTCTCCACAGTAGCTAGTATGGGCCTATGCTTTGGATCTGTGCTGGGAACAGTGCTGATAATACCGAGATGTTTTTGTTCCTGCTGAGCGGGGCTTACCCAGAGCCAAGGGCTTTTCTGCTTCTCCCCCCACCCCACCAGCGAGCAGGCTGGGGGGGCACAAGGAGT